>CM031238.1:94399000-95599000 GCA_018340775.1 Taxus wallichiana var. yunnanensis
TCCAATTTTCGAACCTAAAGCATGTGTGTGTTATCATGTGTACATGGTACTATTGATTTACAAGTTGCGAGAGTTTGAAAATGAAAAGTGGAAGGAAGTTCATTTATTTACTAAATAAAATGTATATTGCAACTTATACTTTAAATATGTTTTAGTAAATAAAAGAAATTTGGGTCACTCTTCGTCTTCTAGAATCAATCTCACAACTCCATGAGTTAGAGTTTAGAAGATAATTGTTAAAAATATAATATATTTAGTGGTTTTAAAAAAATCTAATATAGTCGAGTACTCGGTCATTTTCAATATTTCATATTGAACCTAAGGCTTTAAGGGTGTAGCTCGAGGGGTCACCTTGGTAAGGTGTTATATAACACATGCGATAGTAAAGGAGTAATTTTATTTACATTTTTGTACCACTATATTAGTATAAATAGGGCGATGGTGTAAAGGGGCCCCATAATGAGTATGTAGTGGTAAATCCTAAAAACAAGGGTTGATATTTAGAATCTTGTGATCACACGTGTTTTGGACAATTTTTACATAGTGATCCTTCATGGTGTAACTTTCGCACAGTGTCCATTTTTGGAAAATATATAATCATTTTGTAGGTTTTGAGGCCTTCCATATTGGTTGTTGACATTTGTAAAAGTTTTAGATGTGTTATAATTACATTTTACAATTCACACATCTCCCACACATAATGAAAATCACTTAAAGACATTAACTTGTGAACTTTCCCATAAACCTAATTGTGATATTTTATTTTGTAGCTTTTGGGGTAAGTTGTGACTTAATTGACCCAATTTCATTATTGAATGAACCCGATTACTTGATTGGTTTCAATCATGGATGCAATTTGGGCCAATTTGAACCTTATTAACACGATTGTAATAATCCATTATGATTTTTTGTTTAATTTGCCTAATTTCATCACAAATTTAACCAATTACTAGATTGACTCAACCAAGATGAATTTAGGTTAATTTTAGCCTCATTTAACCTAATTATGACTATATGATGTGATTTGGGGCTCAATTTTACCCAATTGCATCATTGAGTCTAATAAAATAGTCAATTGGTTCAATTAGAAAGCTAATTTAGGCCAATTTGACCCCATGAACTTAATTGTGATTATCTGATGTCATTTTGGGCTCGATTGGCTGCAATTGCATCACACATTGCACAATCAATCAATTGGTTCAGCCAAAGAAGTAACTTGGACCAATTTGGACCCCATGAATTTAGTTCTGACTCTATGATGTGATTTGGGGATCAAGCTACCCAATTATGTCACACATTAAACCAATTGTATGATGTGATATGGGCCTCATAGGCCTAATTGCATCACTTATTGAACGATTAATCAATCGATTCAATTAGAGGGACAAGTGGGCCAATTAGAGTCCCATTAACCTAATTGTGACTATATGATGTGATTTGGGGCTCAATTGACCTTAATTACATCATTGAGTCTACCAAGTAGTCTATTAGTGCGACGAAAAGAGCCAATTTAAGCCCCATGAACTTAATTGTAACTATATGCTTTATGATTTTGGGCTCATTTGACCCCAATTGCATCACACATTGCATTAGTTGATAGATTCAACTAGAGAGGCAATTTAGGCGAGCCTTGTTAACCTAATTACAACAATATAATGTGATTTAGGGATTGGTTGGCCCCAACTACACCACATTGAACTGATTTCAATTGTATAATGTGATTTGGGGCTCAACAGGACCTAATTGCATAATTGGTTCAATCGAGAGAGAGTAATTTGGGCCAATTGGAGTCCCGCATGACCATACATGATTTGGGGCTCAATCGACCTCGACTCCATCATTAAGTTTATCGATAGGGCCGATTGGTTCGACCAAAGAGGTAATTTGGGAAAATTTAAACGTAATGAAATTATTTGGAACTATCTGATGTGATTTTTTGACTCAATTGGCCCCAATTACATCACATTACATACTTAGTCTATTAGTTCAACTAGAGAAGCAATTTTAGTCAATTTGAGCCTCGAGAACCCCATTACGACTATATGATGTGATTTGGGGCTCAATTGGCTCCAATTTCATCACTAATTAAACCAATTAATAGATCGTTCAATAAGGGATCTAGATTGAGCCAATTTGAGCACCATGAACCTCACGGTTATCGCATTTTTAATGGGCTCAATTGGCCCCAATTTCATCATTGATTGAATCACTTGTTGTATTGCTTGATTAAACATGTAATTTCAGTCAATTTGAGCCTTATCGACCTAATTTTGACTATGATTAGCATTCATGCACTCGAGCCCCTCTCTCCTCTATTGCTCCCTTTCTTGATCCCATCTAGATATCTAGGTGAACTAGACTCTAGAGATGAGTATGTCGATTGGTTTGACTAGAGAGCAATTTGGGCTTATTTGTGCCTTGTGAAGTTGATTGTGACTATATAATGTGATATGGGGCTCAATTGGTTCCCGATTTCATCACTAAATGAACCAATCAATAGATTCATTCAGAAGGGATCTAGATTGAGCCAATTTGAGCCCCATGAACCTTATGGTTATACACAATTTTTATTGGGATTAATTGGCCCCATTTCATCGGTGATTGAATCACTTGCTAGATTGGTTCGATCAAACATGCAACTTTCATCAATTTGAGCTTCATCGAACCTAATTCTAACTACAAGATGTAATTTAGCAATTAGTCGATTGGTTCCGACCAAAGAGGCGATTTGGGCCAATTTGAGCGTTGTAAACTTGATTGTGATTATATAATGTGATATGAGGCTCGGTTGATTACAACTACATCACACATTGTACAATTAATTAAATGTTGTGATTTTGGACCACTATCGCCCTAATTGCATCATCGGTTGAACCACTAAGTGTAGACACCAATTTTTGGTATAGTGCCCCTCAGTCATCTCACATCTATTCAATTCTCACTCTACGCCTTTCTCTTTCCTAAATTTAAATAAATCTCATCCATCTATTCACCTTATTTAATTAATTAGCAAATGGGCTCCATGTGGACCCATTTGATAATTAGATTTTAGCATATCTTCCATATCAATTTTATTCGATTCATGGGTAATAATACACCCATCGGCACCCCTTTCTTAAATTCAAAGATGGAATCTATGATCTCACCTACCATGTCAATCATGTTCCCCATTCCATCTAATAAATCAAGCTGTGGGCCCCATGTGTGATCACATCATACCTCTTAACTCGGGTTACGCTACCCGACCACAGTTCTTAGTTAACTCCAATCTAACCTCACCTCAGACTATAAATATGGGTTTTCTCCTCTTTAGAAAAGGAATGAGACCCAGAGAGCACGGAAGGAGAGACCTAAGATCAAAATCGAGAAAAGAGAAGAAATAGCTTAATTAAGTTACTGCCTAGAAGTTTGAGGAGAAAATCTTTTGCCACGGCTCATTATCCTACCATCTTGATGTCTAGTTCATCTCCATGCGAGCCTGAAGCTAAGTCCCCTCGTCATTTCGGTTTCTTGACATTTAATATTCCATTATTTTTGCATGATATCTATTGTTCATCATTTATTGTTATCTTTCTAGACACGGGGTTGACATCCTCAGCGAGTTCACATCCTCTTGGAACCCCGAGAATTTTATGGGCAACCCCGCATGTGTTATCTAATCCCATCTATTCTAGTTTTGCGAGATCTATCTTCTTTGTATCACACATCTATCTTCTTTGCTTTGTAGACCTACATCTACATCGAGGTCTAAGCCCTCCATCATTCGAAGTTCTTAGTGGCTTCGGTATCGACCTTCGCTGCGTGAGAGCAGAAGCTTCTGTCTGACATTTTGGCACGCCGTTGGGACCAAATCCAAGATCTGGTCGTTTCATTTGTTTTGTTCTTTTTCTCAAATTGTCCAGGTGTCGTGAGTATAACAGGTGTCTAGTTTCATAATTCTCGCCACTTTAGATATCGCTTGTGAAGATTTCATTTTTAGACTGACTTGTTTGCAGGGTGTTAGTTTAGCCTCCACTAGTCTGGTATGACACTTGCATTTTGTCATCTTTCTCGTCACGAGGTACGTGGTTTTGTTATTTTGAAAAGTATTTTTATTTGGTTGTTTATAATTGATCAATAGTTTTATTGTTGTTCTATTAAAAAAATAATAATAATAATAAATAAATAAATGTAATTTATACCTAAAAAAAAAGAAGAAAAACAACACAATATAATAATATTATTATTATCCCACACTCCATTCCCAACTCCCATCGCTTCCCTTACCTCATCCTGACTCTCCCCACTCCCGGCTCCTCATTCAACTCCATACCAAGTTCTCACCCATCTCTCCCTTGTCGATCTCTCATCCTCACCTCTCTCCTTTATCACGACTTCCAGCTCAACCACTTTCTCTCGTAGATCCCTTCATCTTCCCACTCTATCTCCATTCCTTTCAGCCACTTCCTCCACGTTCTCAACTCCCGACGCGTTGACCCCGTTTCACTCAACTCCCCACTCCTTTCAACCTCATCCCTGAGTTATTCTTGCATTTATCTCCCTCTTCCCGAGCCCATCTCCTCTCCAACATCCCGAGCTCCTCAATCCTTGCCCGAACAACCATGACCCATCCACCACCTATCTCCACTCCCCTCGGCTTGATCACCACCACCTCTCTCCATTCTCACCCCCCACGACTCCTTCACCACACCTCCTACACAATTCTCTACCGACCCTCACACATACACCCAGCTCGGACTAAGCCCTCAACTCAACTCTACTATATTTCCATCCAATATATATCTCCCTTATTGTTGACTTCACATGGTTCTTCCCCTTTGCTCCTCCCTATCCATGAGCTAGCCATTTTACCAGGCTTCCTCCCACTGTTAACCTCCTCTCTGCCAATAACCCAAATCGATAATCCCTCCACCTTAATTGCAGTGATCGGTATATTCGGGAAAAGGAAGGCGTTAAGTAAACCCTATATGTGGAACCGAAGTAAGAGGAGTATGCAATAGGCCACGTAGCCAAAGGGATTTAATCCTATCGATGCTCGAGCTCGCACTCAAATTATAGGCCAATTTAGAAGCTCATAAGATTTTGATTACATTATTATCTTGAATTGTTTATAATTCTTGACTAAATATCCATGCGAGACTCATAAAATTTGATGCTTAATGCTTCCACAATTTTATTCGATTTCAAATTCATGACTTTGTGACGGTGATTCTATCGTCTCCTTGCGGCGGTGGCTTGCATTCCAACTCTTGCTTTGTTGGTTCCAAGCCACCACCATAATCCATTGTACCTATTACAAGTGCGAGTTGACGATTGCCATCATGCAAAAGTACCTTCCAGTTTTCATCCGAAAGGATAAGTCCTAATTGTTGAGCAGGTTGCCTTTATTTGTAGAGCTGAAACTAAGTCGGTAGGATGTTCGAGCTTAACTTTATCTAAAGCCAGAATACCCACTACTTTGGTTTCCTTGTATCATAAATATTTTCGTTTGGTCAATAGCCAAGATGATCTCCATGTCTGATTCCCATCCCAAGCAATACCCATCTTCCCAAACTCCTTTCAAATCCTACCTTGGATCCCTGTCCAATAACTTACCCAACATGCAATCTAGTGCGAGAAGGAACTCTCTATAGCAATCGACATATCATTCTTTGCGAGCGATTAATCTACATCGCCAAACATGAGCTCGCGGGATAATAGCGATTATATATTTCTCATTTAGATTTTTTGTTATCTTCATTATATCATAAATGCAGTGCAAGCTATTGTTTGACACATCAGCGATTCCCGACTCGATCTCAAATCCACCACGGAGCTTCCACCTCCACGCGGGATAAGTTGTCGCCACTTGAATCCATGTAGGACCATATTTAAATCCACTTCCATTTTTCTAACTCGGTTTCAAATTCACGCAAGATCTGTGGTTCGTGACTGTAGAGTCTCTTAATAGCAATTAGCTTCCACTTCTTTTGAACACATTTATAAACAACGTTTGTATCACCATAACCAATTATACGACTCTCGTTTAGATTTTATGTGATTCTCATTATGGTATCTAACATGTGAAAAGACATGGCCATGTGCAGTATGGCCCACCGACCCACTTCCCTTCTCATCGACCAACCACTCCACTTCGACCAATTGACCAATGTTCAATCCAAATCGACTAGTCGACTCATTCACCAAATTAATTGACTTTTATCACCACCGTCCAAGTACATTATTGCTAGTCTTCCTTTCCTACATCATGTATTTTGTTGTTTAGAAAATCTATAATGATCTAAGTCATTTTTTTGTCCTCTTGTCCAAAAAGCCTTTCCTCTATTTTGTCCTTTGCCCCTTTTTGTCTAGCATTTTTCATCAATCTATAGTTTATATTATTCGTATTATTTGCATCAAATTGTTTATATTATATTTATTTATCTTATAACTAGCTTTTATAGCTCTTTTGTTTTTATTCTAATTGAATATGAGGTCGAATACATTTAATCATTTCAAATAGTTTATCACATAGTATTTTTTTTTTCGATTTATAGGATTTTATATCTATTGTTTGTTTCCTAGTATAAATTAATTATTTATTAATTTAGATTACTTGTTTCATAATTTACATTCACTATTTTTATTGTTTTGTCTATATTCTTTGTACCTGAAATGACTTATGGCATTTGCATCATACTTCTTCTTAACCATATTAACTAATTACATTTCTTTTCTTTTATAGGTGAAATTTCACGATACTACGATCATGGAATTACGATGTCAAAGCCAATCATTATATAAACAAAAAAACACACCTAAAATATCTTTTGTTGACCTCTCCTGCATTCATAAACAATTTCATTTTAGGGTACTTGGACGTTCTTGATCATTGAGTGGCGCTTTCAAAATACGTCATTATCACGTTCACTCAAATAACAAGGAAAAGAGTTCTCCAGGTTTTCCTCGTTTTTCTCTATTTTTTCATTTTTGCATTGAGCGTTCCCTTTTAAGAGTGAGTGTACTGCATCGCCAATGTCACATTTCATTTTGGTCTAAAACGAACCTCGTGCATCCTACTTGCTCACATAGCTTAAATACGGGGTCTAACCTTCTGCATCTCACTTATCACACACTGCCTGACTTCATGAACAAAATCAACACATCGAAACATTCCTCCCACTGGTTAACTGATTGGGACTTGAACACCCAATAGGCAACCATCTTAGACATCTCCCAAGCCAAAACTACCTGAAACCAACCTTAGACTTCCGTTCTTTAGGCACCTTCATTATCCATTTTACTTTTTTTACATCTCGTAATTAATCATGATGATAAAAAATATGTTGCTTGATTTGTTTGTCAACAAAATACATAAACAAATGTTTGTTTATTTCACGTCTATTGTCACTTTCTCTCAAATTGAAACAACACAACAATCTGCTCCATCCAATGACATTAATTCTCCTAACGATCTCACCCACAAGATTCTAAACTCCAAACCACGCCTTCAGTTACCCAATCTCCAGTCTCATGACCTCACTTCTTGAGAACCATGTCATGCACAATTATCCCTGTCTTAAAACTAACCCTCATATCCCTCACCAAGCCAGTCTTCCTAAATCAACCGCACCACCATCTCCCATGCTCCTCTAGAGACACTCGGGCCTCCTCCTAACCCCATATATGACTTCTTACTCCAAAAATATTCCACAATCTCTCAATCCTCCCAATCTCCTAAATTGGTGGATTGCATTCCACCCACATCCCATGTTGACAATTCTATTTCATCCGTTACTAATATGCATGTCTAGCCATCTCATCCTCTTCACACTTACACTCACATACATCGTATGCTCTAACTTGTCTCAAATTCTTAACACACACATCCTCACTTATCATTTACCACAACAACCAACCCAACTTCAACAAACACATCATGTCCCTAGTGTTCAAAGTCAGCCTATGCAACAATCTCGACCCATGACACATGTTAGTCCTTACAAAGCGAGTTCCCCACACACCCACACACCCCACCGGTCTTATCAAGCATCCCGCCCATGACCACCTTATCAAGCGATTCTCCAATTACCCACACATCTACAAACATACCATTCGCCTTATCAAACTACATTTCAAACCACACAACCAATTCATCTCAACCTAACATCACATCGAGTGATCCAATTCATGCCTTAATGAATCAGTTAGCTAATTTAGAAACCATTACCTTGGCACCCAAGAACACCTTATCTATGAAAAATCAGTAACAAACCGATTCATCCATCGGTTCAATCAAACCTTACCCTCCTCATTGGAAACTTCTTGAATTTATTAAGTTCAACAACAAGGAAGATCCCCAACAACATCTCCTCGCATTTAAACACGCATGTTGTCTTATTGTGCATGATCACGATCTACTTCTTCGCACTTTCCCCATGTCTTTGTCAGGCCTTGGGTTGGTGAATACAACAGATATCCTGCTGACATTCCATATGCTCCTTCACCCACTTGAGCAGTTGTTCTTATAACACTTTTCTATCATGTCACACATGAAAACCACTATCGTTGATCTATACACCATTTGACGAGTTTGAAGACGAGCCCATCGCCGACTTCATCACATGGAGCGTGGTGTTATAAACCAATTGTCCTTCACTCTTCCACAAACCGAACTCATTGAATTATTCTCATATTCATGTGCAAAACATATATCATCTACTTTACTGAAATCCAGTCATTAGAACATTTGATGAAGTTTTCCAATGGCTCATGAGCTTCGAAACCCGTGCCATTTAGCAAGGTTATCTTAAACTCAAATCGGCTAAACCCAAAATCGAATCTACTAAACCATTCACACATAACAACAAATTTAAGGGTGCGGTCAACACTGTGGTCATTAAACCCTCATCCGCATCTATATCGGCACATGGCCTCGAAAACTAGTCCCTCGATAGACGAATCGACTATACCCCCTTGGGAGAATCATATAGCCGTGTTTGACAAATTGATGAGTGTAAACTTCATCGAACTTCCTCCCATATGACCCATGGAAAATTTGCAAGCCAAGACTTCTTGGTATCACGAAGCCCACTTATTATAAATATCATCAAGTCGAAAGGTCACGACATTGACAAATGTCATTCCTTGAAAGATCGTGTCAACAACTCATAAATAAGGGGATATCCAAATCGATAGCTCCACTACTCAAACTTTGCCTCATCGACCACTAAGGAATCAACCTCGCCCCTTACGGCAAGCTGTCGAATGCTTACACTGTTAACACTATCAATCAATATCCTATCTTGTCAATGAACTCCACATGTTCAAATCTTTGTGGACATTATTCCCATTCCTTATGCGGAACTTGTCACACCTACATCAACTTTTACTACCTATCATGACCTTACACCTTCTTCTACCCTAACCACATCTGCATCAAATTTTACCACACCATCCACTTCCATCACTTGAAGCATACCCCGATCTACCACATTCGATTCATCCTTGCACCTATTTATTTATTGATATCCACACATATCCCTACACTCTCATCTATTCCTTCACCCACATCTACATCAAACACACCTATTACTACACCTACATTACTCCATGACCATCCCACTAAACTCATTTCTACTACATGCACCTTTACACCCCACCTTCGACATTAACCCCATTATGAAACATATCATTCTTACCCCTCGAAACATTTATGAAACAACCAGTCCCATCTACTTCTACACCTGAAAATGCTCTTGCATTTGTTGCATTACGCATTATGTCTACTTCATCGGTTATCACATCATCACCCACATCTCCAAAATTTCCAAATATGCCAACATCCCTATTTTATCCCACCTACCCATATATCTATCATATCAACAAATCCACCTATCTCTACCTTGACATCTTTACCTATATCTTCACCCATGGCCACATCACCCGGTCTACCCCAATACTCTGTCTAATTTTTCTATCACACCAACTAAATCCTCTCGATCTGCAACCCTATCAAAGATATCGTTTGGATCATCTACTGAACCAACACATCCACCTAAAAAAGATGGTTTACATCCTCCCTCTACGAAATCAACTCTTTCCATGCCAAACCAGAAACAATCAACATCTCACATAGATAGCATTAATCGCATCATACAAACACCTATCTCTCCATTAACATCCTCGTCTTGTTTTAGGACATTTTCTCCATTAATAACCACACCACCACCGTCGGATCCTCAGGTTGAGATTATTATCATCCCTATCGGGAGTAAATCTTCTCGGGTGAGGTCTAAGGCTCATGGAAAACATTGATTTTCCCTCTTCTCAACAATCCAATGCCACAACATCTATTTTAGTTTCATCTCTTCATCATGACATCTTGCAACAATCGATCCACATCGAAACAATACTGATCCTTGACCAAATTTGATTTGTCCTCCAAAACACGAAATTCACCCATCGATCTACATCCACTTTTTCTCCTAACTCTAAGTCGAGCTATCCTATCAAAACCCACAAGAGTTACCTTCCCCATGAGACTTTAATGGGGTATTACGTAGATATCATTCGACATTTAACTCGAATATTTGCCATCACACTTCCTCTCATTAAAGCCTTTAATCCCTATGGTCCAAGCCATCATGGTTCAATCCTAATTGTAGTTGCGCTTATCATCGTACCTCGGGCCATGACATTGAACATTGTAAGGCATTTCGGACAATCGTCCACAACCTTATTGAGAAAGATGATTTCCTCCTTCGGGAAAGTTACTTCTCCATCTACATTGAATCCAATTCATATCCCATCTGTTGAGTTTCCCACGATTCCTCCATCCATATCATCCCTTAATATCCCTCTGCACACGACATTCCTCCTAAGGAAGGTCCTCCATTGTTCATCAATACCGCTTATCTTGCCAAACACACTTGTGGTCTCCAATCATTGATCCCATCCAAATCCAAAACAATCTCATCTAAACTATTCAACATCCTTATTGGGGACCAACCTTCCCTTGCCCTTGAGCATATCAACCATACAACTCTCTTGACACTTTAGGGGATTTTGCTCCTTGACATTGTTTTGTTTATACATACCACATCCATCCAATCTAAATTAATTTTGTCCCAATCCTCATCTCATTCTAATTCCACCATTGTGGCCATGCTTATGCCTCTTTTGGGAACCATTTATTTTCATCGAAGTCCTCCTTTGAGGCCATGTTTTTCCTTAGTTGAGGGACCTTTTTACCGAAGTCCACCATTGTGGCCATATTTGTGTCTCTCTCGAGGCATAATTTATTTTCATCCAAATTTTCATCATGGTCATATGTTCACTTCCTTAAGGACATAATTTTATTTTTCACTTGTCTATCACATCTAATCCTTTGCAAAATATCATCTCATCCTGCTTTGTGGCTTGAAGTCTTCCCTCTCTTGGTGGTAAACCGGAAACGTAACCTCGTAATGCATTACACTTACATGACCCGTCTCTTTATTAGCATATCTACCAGTGAGCACTTAGTAATATCTTTAGATCTCTCCTCCATCCTTAGCCCCTTCCATTTGTCATTATAATGATCGAATTATGTGAGTGCTGCCTCTACGTGATCGACCCCTTAACCATTACATCCATCACCTTCTCTTTCTCATATTGACCATGCAAAGGGTCCAGAGGTGTATCTTATACAATCGAGTATCCCCTCTAAGTGGTTTACTTTGCTATTCCCAACTCTCCCCCATGTAAAGCTAAAATTCATGTACGCGAAAAGGAAAAATCAAAGTTATCAAAAGCAGACGGATCCCTCAAAGGACAGTTGTTCATGCAAAAAAGAAAAGCATACAAATCAAAATCAAAGCAAAATCAAAAGAAATAGACTGATCCCTTGAAGGACGGCTATCATACATATTCTTCTTGCCATCCATATTATGTATAAAGTAGACCATACCCTTCAAGGATGGCTACTCTGTTACTATGGCATTTGGAAGGTTTCCCGCATTGATGAAACTTCCTTTTATCAACATTTTCATAAAACTTCTCGTATTGAGTAGCTGTCCTCTGTTGTTCTTTCCCCTTTCCCAGAGCTGGGGCATAGACTTAAGGAACACCATCTATGGAAATCCTTCTTCCCGCATACAAGTTACATCTCCAATCCCTTTGTCATGTCGAAATTAGGATTACGAACATCTTTCATCCATGTTTCCCTCACGGTCTTTTGGTATAACTAACTATCGTTGGTTATGTGTTAACACCTATTTATTGGCTGCGAAGTCTGATGCCTTGAGTGGTAACTTTTCTTGTTTATCTCGATCTAGTTTGAAGCATAGTTTCTTTGTATGCCCTTGCTAAAACTATGTTCAATTCATCTCATCAAGGTAATATTTTATCGAAATCACATCAAATTTCACACTATGAATTCTATATCTATCCATAATATCCATGAATGCGCTTGCAAATACACTTTTCAGTTTGTGAATTCTACTTGATCGCCATTGCAGTTTGTGAATCCTACTTGAGGATCCTTCTCAAGGAAAGTTCGTTATCCTGTGGCCCCCTATCTCCCAACATGTTCAACAACGTCTTTGATCCATTGTTTTGTGCTCCCCATTTCCACTCATCACCATTTGTCTCCACATCATCCTTCTCACCTTTGTCCCTTTGCATCACGCCGATATCTTGTTTGTCTTTCCTCTTGACTATCCCTTTCAATCTTCCACTTTCGGTTTAACAATCTTACTTAACCATTCATATAACTAGAGAATCTTAGTTAAGGTATATCTTCTTCTTGGATCCTCCCATTTGTAGAAATTTCTCCACCATTTCCTCTTTCAAAGAAACAACAATAACCACCACAAACATCTTTACTGCTCCTTTTACCTTGACACTCTTGCATCATCACTCCCACCATGGGCATTCTAATTAAGGATTTCCCTTACACTCTCCATTTGCCCCGCATATATTCCTTCATCCACTCATGTCACACTCCTTTGTTTCCTTACAACTGCTTTCTCGATATTTTCATCATGCTTCTTCTTCTTGACTTGCAATCCTACTTAACCATCTCTGTAGCATGGAAATCTTACTTAAGAGTCCCTCTTAAGAACGGTTTTCCATCTCACCCTTCCACCTCCCATCATTTCTTTCTCATTTTCTATCTCCCGCCTCTCATCGTACTCATCCACTCCACCAATGATTCCACACATGCATCCAATACAATGTTGTCTTTCTCCTTCCATATCGTCACTTTGCCGGTTTGGTGATCTAACTTAACTCCTCATGCGGCATGGCGAGTCTTACTTAAGAGTTCCTCTTAAGCATGATTTGTCATCTTGTACTACCCACCACTCCACATTATCACCATCTACACTTTCTCATCATTCCCCATCATCACATCCTCTCACCTCTTCCATTCTCAAGAACACCACTTCCTCCTTGTCCCATGTTCATCTCCATCATCCCTTGCTTGGAAATATTACTTAACCATTGCTTCCCCATTCATTTCATGTCTTGTTTCTTCATTTTCTCTCATTCACTCTCATCCACGGTGTACTCTCCTCGCCTTAATATTCCTACACATTGTTATCCCTCCTTTCTTTACTCTTTCCACTCCATCTTCTAGATTTATCCCATATATCTACCCCCATACTTACCCGTCATTGTTATTGATCATCCCTAACATTCTTTTATCATCATCTTATGTTTCCGTCTTTAGTAATTATCGGTGGAATTCTCCTAAAACCATTCATCCCCATTACGCATGCCACTGGATCCTTTTCTTTGACCCCCTGCATTCTATCTTCATTTCTTTCTTCCTATGTGCCCTCTGATCATTATCGAGGGACTTCTCCTAACATCCCTTCATTGGTGTTCCCCCTTCCATTGCTCTTTTACTTTCCGCCTCGTCTTACCTTTTGTCCCATCCCTTCCTATTGATCATTATCGGTGGATTTCTCGTAACATCCATTCGTTGGGATTGCCTCTCCTATCCCTTCCTCTCTTTTTCTTTGCCACCTCTCCATCTTTCATTCTTCCTTGCCACTTTCTTCAGTGTCTTCATCATACACCCTCTCTCTATTTTTTCGTCATCAACTTATCCTCATCTCACGCATCTCCACATATTTTCCAATCTGTTTCATTTCTCCCCTCAAGCTTCTCTTTACGTTCCTTATGCTTCTCACTCTTTATCGAACATCTCCGTCTTTGGTTCCCTTGATCTACATAATTTTCTTCGTTGTCTCCTCCTCCTCTCTCGATCCTCGTCTTATTTCACTTCCTCTATATCGTCTTCCTCATGTTACCTCGCACTTCCTTCTTACTTCCCCATTGATAACTGACTCTTGACATTGTCCCATCTTTTTATCATCCCACCATCCACATGTATCTCCATGCGGTCAGCTCCATATTCTTTGCCTTGGATTTCCTCACTATGATCTGGTTCCTTGATTTTCTTTGCTTTATCATCTCTTTCATTTTCCATTACTTCTTTACTTTCCTTTGCTTCATCCTCCTTCGCACCTTCCATTTTAAATAACTCTCTCCCTTTTTCATAATTTCACCCTCTTCTCTATCCTTTTCTTGTCTTCGCTTTGCTTATCCGTCATCATTTCCCCTTCCTCTATAATCCTTCTTTGTTATCTTCTTCCTCCCCTTTCATTCCTTCTTTTCTCCTCCTCCATCTTCGTCCCTCTATTCCATACCCCTATCGCCTTCACATTCAGTCTTTCTTACTCTTATCATAATCAACCAGTCCTCTTGTCCATTCCCTTTTCTCTTTCTCATTACATCCTTCACCACATCCCTCACACCTAGCATTCACAATCAAATCCGATGTTTCTCCATTTATGTACCACCGTCGATCCATTTCATTACCGTTCTTGTTCTTATCTACAACATTGACCTTTTCTCTTTTTGAGAACCATGTCACATCTTTTATCTTCATCAGTCCTCTCGCAGGGGCATCATCATATCCATTTCTAAGAATCTCTTCCCATCTTCCTTCGACATTTTTGTCTTGGAGGATACCATAACGGCCATCACCTATCTGATCTTGTTCTCTTCCATGAATATTTGCTCTACTTTTGTTTTGTCGCAAAAGTATCTTGACTTCTTATCCTACTTATCGAACAAGTAGGACTATTTTTTCTTTTTCACCTTCTAATTTTCTAACACTTATGCATCTTTCTTATGAAACATGATTACCATCATATTTATCACCCTTTTAGGGCATTCTATCTCACCCTTCTATCCTATTTGCTCATCATGTCCACATTTATGATTATTCCCCCTGGGATATCTTATTTCAACATCCATCTATGTCCTATGTTGGGGCACCTTTTCATCCTTGTATTTTTGACGCATATAACTCACTTTTTGTCCTTCTCATGCCTGTGTTGGGGCATCATTATCTTCATTCACGTTTCTTTTGTGGACGCATGATTTTTGACACAATTCCTCGCGACAAAGGATTGCACATACTTTTAGCATTCAATTGCACATAGTTTGATGTTTTCCTATGACCCATTGGTCATCACGGTTTACATCCATACTACAGTGGTCTTCACCCACTCACTGGTCTATAGAATGTTGTCGTCTGTCTCTCTGTTGAGACCACAATTGTCCTCTACCGATGTGATATTAGAGTCATCGCCATATTTTTCATTGTTATTGCGATCCTTTTTTGGGGCATCTTGCCTTTGGTCATGTCTTCATCCATCCTCGGACACATATTTCATCCAACCCTTTGTGTTTTTGTCTCATGGCTTGCTATCACAAACAACTCAACAAAAAGGGGTAAATGTAGACACCGATTTTGGTATAGCACCCCTCCATCATCTCACATCCATTCAATTCTCACTCTCCATTTCTCTTTCCTAAATTTAAATAAATCTCATCCATCTACTCACCTTATTTAATTAATTATCAAATGGGCTCCATGTGGACCCATTTGATAATTAGATTTTTGGCATATCTCCCATATCAATTTTATTCAATTCATGGGTAATAATATACCCATCCGACACCCCTTTCTTAAATTCAAAAGATGGAATCTATCATCTCACCTACCATGCCAATCATGTTCCCCACTCCATCTAATAAGTCAAACCGTGGGCCCCACGTGATCACATCATACCTCTTAACTCAGGTTACGCTGCGACCACAGTTACTCGTTAACTCCAATCTAACCTCACCTCCAAACTATAAATATGGGTTTTCTCCCCTCTTTCAAAAGGACCGAGACCACAGGAAACCTGGACCCCTGGAAAACACGGAAGGAGAGACCTAATATCGGAGAATCGAGAAAGAGAAGAAATAGCTTAATTAAGTTCTACAAGTTTGAGGGAGAAAATCTTTGCCACGGCTCATTATCCTACCATCTTGATGTCTAGTTCATCTCCATGCAGAGCACAAGCTAAGTCCCTCGTCATTTCAGTTTCTTGACATTTAATATTCCATTATTTTTGCATGATATCTATTGTTCATCATTTATTGTTATCTTTCTAGACACGGGGTTGACATCCTCCAAGCGAGTTCACATCCTCTTGGAACCGCGATTGTCTGGGAAACCCCTGCATATTGTTATCTAATCCCATCTGCTCTAGTTTTGTAGATTTATCTTCTTTGTATCACACATCTATCTTCTTTGCGCCTGTAGACCTACATCTACATCTGAGGTCCTAAGCCCTCCATCATTCAAAGTTGCTGGTGACTTCCAGTATCGGCCTTCACCCGTGCGAGAACGAAGTTTCCTGTACAACACTTAGTCGATTGGTTCAAATAGAGAGACAATTTTGGCTAATTGGAACCTCGCGAACCTAATGGAACTATCTGATGCTACTTTGAGACTAATTATCCCCAATCGCATAACTAATCAAGTAAAAATTAATCATTTGATTGACCAATGAGGCAATGTGGGAAAACTTGAGCCCTATGAACATAATTAAGGCTATAAAAAGTGATTTGGAACTCAATTGGCCCTAATTACATCACACACTAAACTAATTACAACAATATAATGAAATTGGGTTTAATTGAGCCCTAAAGGACATCATATATATGCGATTATATTTACCTACCTCAAATTGGTATGAATTGTATCTCACGATTAAACCAATAGAATAATTGGTTACATCGGCGATGAAATTGGAGCCAACTAAACTGCGAATGATATTGTATAGTCGCGATTAGGGACATATGGCTAAAATTGACTCAAATTGCATCTTTGATTGAACCATCAAGTTATTGGTGCAATTGATGAAATGGTGGCCACTTAATATCCAAATCACAATGTATTACCACAATTAGGTTAACAAGGCTCAAATCGGCCCAAATTGCACCCTTGATTGAACCTCTTGAGTAATTGGAGAAAACAATAATGAAATTGGGGCTAGATGAGCCCCAGTCACATCATATTGTATTAATTAGATTCACACGTCTCAAATTGACACAAATTATATCCTTGAATGAACCCATGTAATTGGTTGATCGGTTATAAAATTGGGGCCAATTGAGCCCTAAATTACATATTATAGTTGCGAAATAGGTTCACGAGCCTCAAATTGGCCCAAATTACATCAATGATTTAATAAATGAAGTAATTGGTTCAATAAGTGATGAAAATTTCCAGCCAATTAAGTCTTAAATCACATTATATAGTCACAATTACGTTCACATAATTCAAATTAACCCAAATTGCATCTTTGTTTAAACCATTGAGTAGATGGTTCAATCAATGATAAAATTGGGGCCAATTGAGCCCCAAATCACATTTTTGCAATTATTCTCACAATGATCAATTTGGCTTGAATTGCATCCTAATTAAACTAATCACATAATTGGTTGCATCGTGATGAAATTGGGGTCATTGAGCCTCAATTCATATCATATAGTTGCACTTAGGTTCATAGGGATCAAATTGGCCCTAATTACATCCATGACTAAATCAATCAAATAATTAGTTGCACAACATGAAGCGGTAGTGTCGCGAATAATATGAATATGCCACTTGAAAATTCACTTCACAATATTTTAGTGTCGATGTGAATATTAGAAGAAAATGTGATATATTCATTGGCACTTGGATCATGATTTAGCTTATCCTCTTTATGATTGGAGAAGTTGTCCTTATCTTGATGGATTACCTTGATGGTAAAGTGAGTTATCAAAAGAAATGTTGTATATAATTATTTATGTTGATTGTCATATTCATTGTGCTCTACATGCTTGAGAGGATGAGGGGAAAGACAATTATGTTCGTGGGAGATTCTCTAAACCACAAGCAATGGGAATCCATGATTTTCCTCATGCGCTTTGTGTTTCGTATTCGATAATTTCATTCACCTCTAGAGACCCAATATCCACTTTAAAAACATTAGTATGGTGGAAAAACCTTGTAACCTCTGCAATGCGAATACATGGAGGGAGAATATTGCACCGTATTGTCGATGTCTATCCAAACCACATCCCAATGATCCACTCCTTGACCATTTTCTAACAAACCAACACCGAATTCAATAGGGCAATGCCTTGACATAAAAATGTTATCCTCATAGGAAAAAAAAATTGTTTTTGGTTCAATCTCATCGTGATTCGTGTTATTTTAACCCCTCCAATCAAGGGTTAAATTTGACGGTTGTTTAGACATTTTTGTGATTTTAGCCATAAAATGCTTGCAAATATTTGCATTAATCGTCACATGTGACTTGCATATTTAAAATTTGACGGTCATTTTTAGACACACACACACATATATCTTTAAATAATTAAATAAATATAGAATAATTGTTATAAATAACATTGTTTTATCTTTTGAAGAAAGAACAAAGATTTCCCAAAAAATGAAAAAAATGGAGTGGGAGCTAATTTCAAATTATGACGGTTTGTATTGGCTATTTCCTCCTTGGTTGCTCCAATGGTGATCATGGCAAGAAAGTAGGCGAGGTCTCCCACTTGAACTACTCATGTGCAGGCCTAGGGTGAGTGCGCCGAAAACCTTCTCAATTGAAGATCCGGAGTACGAAAAGAATATGTGTCGGTTTCTCTCGATGACAAGGATGGTCTTTTTGCTCAGCTCAAACTCCTCGACTAGAGGGTGATTTTTTCCAAATTTGTGGGTCGTCATTTTTCTTCTGACAGGATTCAAAGTTGGTGCGACACCCAATGGGGTAGTGGTCTGAGAGTTTGTTTCCTGGCCAAAGGTTTCTTCTTGGTTATTTTCAGAAGTGAAGCTCAAAGAGATGCCACTTTAGCCAGAAAAGATAGTTTATATCTCGACTCTAGCATCCATATTAGAGCTTGGAGCGCCAACTTTGATCCGGAGCAGGTGGTCATGGAGGAGATTTAGGTTTGGGTTAGATCATACGTCACTGCCCTGTGAATACATGAATCCTAAAATCCTCTCCAAAATATGTTCTATTTTGGGTAGAGTAATTCACATCGATCTTGTTACTCTCGAAGGTTCCCTTTTAGCCTCTACCCGGATCTGTGTTTCTATAGATATGTCTAAAAAAAGCAGGACTTCATTGTAATTTCCTCTTCTTGAAAATGGGTTCAAAGGGTTGAATACAAAAGGATCTATGCTAGTTGCTTGAGATGCAACAAAGGGTCACTTCGAAAGGTTTGCAAGAACGGTTCTATTCCAAGTAATGCTATATGGAGAAAAATTAACAAGTCTTAGTCATAAGAAAAGACCTTAGTTCTTTCTTCTTCTATCTACGTTGATAAAAGCGGTTGGAAGAGCCTTGTAACAATCGGCTTCCAAACTCCTATTTCTCGACCCATTATTATCACCTGGTTAAGGAAACTGCGTCGGTGGTTCAGATTCTACTCGTTTCCTAACATTATTTCAAGAAGGTCATGCCATAGAGCATGACACCAATGCTAAATCCTTAGAGAAATGGGTCGATATCGAGAGCGGAGGTAACTCTTTGCTTGAGGTTACTGAGGGAGGATGTTAGCACGTCGATTCGAACAAGATCCTAAGGGTGATCAAATCTGCTCACATAGCTCTATACTCCCCACCCCTGCCATTTTATGCACTAATTTTGGCCCTAAGAATCCTTCGGGTAGGCCCTCTTAAGAACCACTCTCCAAATGGGAGATTGTAGTTGGTAAACAACAACATATAGGTTCTTTCTTTTTGTCTCCAAGTAGGAGAGGTGAGTACTCTCGTGGAATGTTAGGGTCTAAACACCAAGATGTAAACAATGCCTTATTAGGCGCTATGTCACAGAACATGATGTGGATCTTTTTTTAATACGAGAAGCCAAAATGTCCAAAGATGAATGCCTTTCTGGTTGGTTGCGTAGTTGGAAAGGCTGGAGTGGTGCTTTTGTCAATTATGAAGGTGCGTCTGGTGGTTTGGGTTTCATTTGGAAGGTTAGTAAAATTTTAGTCAACCCTTTTTTAGAATGTTCAAGTTTTCAGTGGTGTAGGGTTTAGGTTAAGCACACAGATGATATGTTCCTTCTCTGTAATGTTTATGGTCTGAATAATGCAATCAAGAAGCGATAAATATGGTCCAGGCTAGAAGGATTTTTTAGGTCTTTTGCTAGTGAAAAAATTATTCTAGCTTGGGATTTTAATGCCACTCTCTTTGATAAAGATAAGCGGGGTGGGATTCGTTGGCAACCACGTTCTCAATTGGACTTCACATTCGTAGAGGACTTTGGCCTAATGGACGTTGAGCCGAAGCGGGGTTGGTTTTCATGGACTAATAGACGCTTGGGTTTTGGGAAAATGGTGGTCAAATTAGACCATTTCTTGCTTTCTGATGACTGGCTTTAGCATAATTTTCTCATTGAAAGCGAAGTTATCCCCCTTCCCAACTCGGACCATTTTCCTATTTCTCTTAGTATTTAGTTTGACCTTCCACTGTGCATATCTCCTTTCAAATTCGAACTAATGTGGATGCATGACCCCAATTTTCCGGATTTGATCAGAAGCTGGTGGGCTTCCTTCAGTGTGACATGTACTAGAATGTACATTCTTACTAAAAAACTTTCTTTGCTAAAGGAGCAACTGCTAGCATGGAACACCTCTTCCTTCAAAAATATCTTCCTGGAGAAAAGAAGAGTGGAAAATGAGATCCGGGCTTTGAATGAATTCGTTTTTTGGGAAGGCATGGGTCAAGTGGAATTCAGGAAAGAAAAAGCACTTCTATGTGAATTGGGAGATCTTCTCTTGAAAGAAGAAACGTATTGGAGACAGAAATCAAGAGAGATCTGGTTGAAAGAAGGAGATAAAACGCCAATTTTTTTCCATTTGTCGGTCAAGGCTAGAAGAAATAAGAACTACATTTCATCTCTCAAAATGGAAGATGGTTTGTGGATCTCTTCGCAAGCTCCTATTAAAGAAGTTGTCTTTTTTCCAAAAGTTGTTGAACAGTGATATTAACTCCTCTCTTGCCTTTCAACAACCTTTTTTGGAACAAATTCAAAAAATTGTGCTTAAAGAGGATAATGGTAAATTACTTTCCCCTTTCTCTAAAGAGGAAATTTGATCTATTGTTTTTCTGGAAAAGAGACAAAGCTCCTAGTCACGATGGTTTCCCTGCCTGACCTTCTTTGATAATTTTGGAATGAAATCGGTGAAGATGTATGGCTTGCAGTTGAAGAATCTAGAAGATCAGGGAATATTTTAGGGGAAATGAATCATACCTTCAACTATATTTTCACTAAAAAGAATCTTGCCAAAAAGCTTGATGAATATCGTCTGATTTATCTCTATAAGACTACTTACAAAATTATTTCAAAAGCTATAAATTCTAGACTTAGTCCTCTTTTGGATAGATTGATTGCTCAAGAACAAAGCGGCTTCATCCCGGAAGGTCTATCTCTGACGGTATCATCATTTCACACGAGATTATCCACTCTCTTAACTCATCCTTCAGACCAAGTATGATGATCAAATTGGATGTCAACAAAGCCTAGGATCGTATCAATTGGAGATTCCTTCTCAAATCTCTTTAGAAAATGGGCTTCAGTGACCAATTTTGTAATTGGATTTTCAATTGTGTTTCCTCCTCTCATTTCTTTGTCTTGGTTAATGGTTCGGCGAAAGGTTTCTTCTCAACAGATCGGGGTTTAAGACAAGGCGACCCTTTGTCCTCCTTCCTCTTCATTCTTGTTCTTTGAGGCTTTGAGCAAAGCCATAAAATCAGCATTTGCACAAGGATCCTTATCTGGTATTATAGTGACAGCGAATCTCCCTCCCATTTCCCATCGGCCAGGTTTGTAGATGACACCTTTCTTTTTGGTACCGCTTTTGTCTCGGAGGATCGCGTTATTGATAACATCCTCGATTCCTATTCCAAAGCTTCGAGTCGTGTAATTAACTTTCATAAATAAGTCATTTTCTTATTTAATGTTTCTCTTAAGCTTATGTAGCGAAGAATTAGGGTGATTATGGGTTTTGAGTTGGGTTCTCTCCCACATAAATATCTTGGTATGCCCTTATCCTCCGGGGCTGGCAGAGTATCTCTTTGGGATGATTTGCTTCATTCTCTCTCCCTGAGATTGCAATCGTGGAAAGGGAAGTGGCTTTCTTTAGCTGGTCGTGCTCTTCTTATCATAACGGTCCTTTATGTCCTCCCCATTTACATGCTCTCAGTGTTGCACATTCCCAAATTTGTCCTTGGAAAGTTTGAGAAAATTGTCCAATCCTTTCTCTCTGCAGGGGAAATAACGAAGAGAGGAAATTTCACTTGTTAAAGTGGGATGATGTCAAGCTCCCCAAATATTTGGTTAGATTGGGTATTACATATTTGGCTCTACAAAATATTGCTCTTGGTGCTAAATTAATTTGGAGTTTCATCTCCGATCCCCATAGGTTGGTCTTCCAGTTATCTCGTACAAATATATTGAAGTTGGTAGTCTTGAGCTTCTGCTCTCCAGCGAAGATCTTCCCAAAGGTTCGCACATTTGGAATTTTCTATGTAAATGCAGGCATCTCATCATGGACCAAATTTCTTAGCAAATCAACAATGGCCTAAGAGCTGATTTCTAGGAGGATAGTTGGGGTGGGCTTGAGCCACTTATTTTAAATCCAAATTTTAATCGTGTCATGAATATCTCCAAGGCAGTTTGGGGTAGCAAGGTGGCTGACTATGGGACTCCAAACTCAGATGGCTCTCCTTCTTTTTATGGAAGGATATCTCTACTTTGGGTGTGACTAAGCAAGAAGTATCTTTTTACAGATAGGCCCTCTCTTCTAAAAAAGTCAATCATAAGGTACAAGAGGACCATCTTCTATGGTTAGGCTCTCCCTCAAGTTCTTACACCAATCAAAGTAGGTTATTCAAATCTTATCACTATGTCCTGGAAAAGGGATTCCCAATTTGGGTAGTTCTTTGGCATTCAAGCTCCTTCCAAAAGTAGTTTTTTTTTTGTTGGCTTATTGTTAAAAGAAAAATCCTTACACATCTTCACAGAAGATCGTGGGGCTATGTCGGACCATCTAAATGTGCCCTTTGTGATAATGTCGAAGAAAATATTGAGTATCTTCTTCTCTTTTGCCCTTTTGCAGTTCAAGGGTGGAATTGGTTAATTGGCAAGTTGAGGTTAGCTTGGGCTCCTTGTAGCAACATCACGACAACTCTAAAAGGTTAGCCTAAGCTAGGAGGTAAGAGTTATCTTAGCTCCATTTGGTCCATTGCACCCTTCCTTTTGATTTGGCACATCTGGTGGGAGTGCGATTTCCGTATTTTCGAGAGAGAAGTCTCAAGATTTTTGACTTCTCCAATAAACTAGAAATTGCCATTTCGGAAAACGTCAAAATCGACTGTCTCAACAATCCAAACTTCACCTCTCGTGATGCTGAAATCAGGAAAGCTTGGCCTCTCATCAAAATTCCTAATCATGGCTCGATTGTTCGTCATGGTTTATCTTAGATTGAAAAAATTCTTAGAAGAAAAAATACAAGATGGATGCCTCCTTTGGGATTTTGCAAACTTAATTTTGATGGGGCCTCTAGAGGCAATCTAGGTAAATCTTGAGTTGGTTGTCTAGTGAGAAAAGAGAATGGTGATTTTCTTATAGCTGGTTCCTTCCCGCTCAAAGAGGGCACCTGCAACTTAGCCGAAGCTCAAGCCCTTCTCGAAGGAGTCAAACTTGTCGTTCTCTATAGGTGTGACTCTCTTCAAGTTGAAGGGGACTCACAAATCATTATCCATGCTATAGCTAAGGGGTCGACTCTTTCTTGGCACCTAAATTATTATATCTCTAATATTCTCTATTAGTTAGGCAAACTCAAAAGGTGGAGCATCAATCACATGTATCGTGAGGCCAACAGTGTCGCCGATTTACTAGCAAACTTTGCAATAGGTTTCCCGGGCGCCGTCAAAATCTCAAGCAATTCGAAAGATTGGATTGGATTTTCTAAGATCATCTCACATGAAGGAAAGCGGGCTGCGCATCAGCTAATTTGATGGTGATCCACGCGTCTCGGCTTTTTATTCTACCGTCGGCCTTTTCTCCTCCACTTTCCTTCTTGGGTTTCTTGGTCGATTTCTCATGGCTTTTTTGGGCTTCCCATTTCTTTCTCTTTGTGGTGAACAATGAAATTGGCTCTCACTTTTGTTATTGATCGGTATCGCCTTTCGGAGATTTTTGGTACTCGAAAAGCCATAGAAAATATTTTGGGTGAATCTTACATGTTTAATTCACACAGAGCTTGGGCGAATTATGATATTGTGGCTACCTTCGTCTCATTATGCCTTATTATTCATCTCATTCCATCTAATGTTGAGTTCATCGCTGTTGATATCATTTATTCAATTCACCATGGTGGTCTTCACGATGAATTAGTGGATTTTCATTTACCTTATCCCCTTTTGTGGGTAGAGGAAGTAAATGAATTAGCAATTGGTTACATTTTGTGGGATTCAGTGGCTCAATGGGTAATATAGGGACTTACTTCATTTTTTTGAAAATGTGGACTCTATGTTCGTGTATAGTCGTCGTAGTCCTCGGATTCTCCCACGCATTGATATTGATGCGGCCCTTTTCCCCCGTTCATTTTGCGAATCGACAATCTTAATGAGTTACAGGATCGTGCTAGGGAAAATTTCTATTTCTTGCTTCGTGAGGCTACTACTCATGTTGGTGGAAACGTTGGTGGCAAAGCTCGCAACAAGGATTGAGTTCGGCATTCGATAATGTTTCTTCCTCTTTTGGTATGTTGTTGTTTTGTGATATTGTTTTGGTTCTTCCTTAGTTTTTCGAGTTTCCTTTTGTCTATGCAGTTCTTGTTCCATAATGCTCCGGTCTTTCTCTCTTGGTTCCCTTCTTACTCGGAGGACCTTCGGTCTCCGTCTTGCTCTTCTCTTCAATGTTTCCCTTCTCTTTTGTTTCTCCTTGTTTGAGTGGGGCCCTTTAACCCTCTAGTTCAAAGCTCCTGGTTAAAAGCGTTTAAAAATAAATAAATAAACATTGTTTTATATTTTAGAAGGGCGAT
Source organism: Taxus wallichiana var. yunnanensis (assembly GCA_018340775.1). Lineage (NCBI taxonomy): Eukaryota > Viridiplantae > Streptophyta > Pinopsida > Cupressales > Taxaceae > Taxus > Taxus wallichiana. The sequence goes on from CM031238.1 coordinate 94,424,432, forward strand.
AAAAAGTACCTCACCGAAAAATATTTGATAGGCATAGTTAGCCGTCAAATTTAACCCTTGCCCTCCAATACTCTGGTTGTGCCCCTATTTTCCTTCCACAACAAATATTGAGGTATATTTTTCAAAATCCTAACTTTCTTATATTGTTCGTTGTAACATATCGAAGAGAGACAAGCTATGTACTAATGAAAATAAGGAGATGGAGTTGAGGGAAACACAGAGAGTGCCACTACCACTACTATTATTCCTTTTGTTGTGGATATGTTTGATTTGCTTGCAAAAGGTAATCAATTTTTACACGGGAGGTTGGAAAAGGACGATCTCCTGTTATTTTAAATACATAGACTCTACCCTTACTGTAACCCAAAAATACATAAAACTACAATAATGAAGAAATGGTAGCCCTTTTGTATGCTCGTTCCAACCGAAAGCGAAGCCGATTGAGGTTGGAAAATTATGGGAATGTTGTTGAGTATTGTGATAAGGCATTACTGACTTCAAAAGGTAAGTATAGGTTGTGTTTAAGTTAGCATAGAGTTGTGACTGCCACGTTGGTAGGTGAAAATTGTCCTTCCAACAATGTATGTCTGCGAACAAATGGTTGACATTTATCTCTACAAGATGTATAATGTCGGTGATGGGTTAAATCCACGTGGATGGTGAAGATACTGATCAGATTTATCAATGTCACTGCAAAATGAATCATGGTCATCCCTTCTTTGGTTGTTATCGGAGAGACCAACCCGCAATCCAACTAGGCAACGCCCTCGGCATAATTATTTTGTCAATGCATGTAAATGTGAGCATTAATATAATGATTTCCAAACATCCCCCCCTTAGTGCTAACATGGTAGAAAAATGTTCACACTCTCAACTGCAGTATATCCGACTCTTGTGGCACACCCATTCTCGTGGTTTATGACCTTAATACAAACGACAGGGGCCTCTTCTCAACCTTCCATGGTTTTCTGCAGTTTATCACAAACCTAGACATGAATAGGAACCCATCAATTATTCACCTCATGTGATTTTTTGGATGACCACAAACCTTTTCAAGATCCATGACCTACATTACATTGGTGCTTTTGTTCACTCGACAACATTTTTACATCATGGGTTTACATAGGAAAATGAAGCTCATTTATTACATCACATGAACATGAATGATTCATATGTTCTTATTCTCTAACATGTAACACTAAAAATTTGAACAAAACAAACAATTCCATTGTTGTCAGATCACCAATCTCAGCATTTTCCGCACACTTTATTCACTACTACAACGTGTAGCCTCGTTCTTTGCGGCTTGCAAGAGGATGTTGAAAGTCATCATGCCTCCGTTGCCTCCGTTACCTCCATCCCTCTAGTACCATGTTGTTAATTCAAAGGAGGGCAAGTGCACGAAGATGGGGACCCAAAAATTGGACACATTTTCGATTTTAAGTGAAATGTGAGCGTGTTTTGGGAAAGCGCACTCGCATTCCTATTTGTTATGTGGTATATGTGCTTATGGGAGGGATATATTTACTAAAATAAATGGTTTAAGTATAAGAAATAATAAAGTATAAAGATTAATAAAAGAAAAACTTATACTTTTTTAGTAAATATAAGAAGTTAGGGTCACTTTGCACCTTATGGAACTAGTCTCACAACTCCATCTGTCATGGTTTAGAAGATAGTTTTTCATATTCTAATATGGTCAGTACATAGGTATTTTTCAGATTTCAACATTCAACCTAAAGCTTTTAGGGTTTAAATTCTACAATCGATATTTGTTTTGTGAAAGAATATAGTCATTGTTTAGGTTTTGGGGTCTTCTTGATTGGTTATTGACATTTGTAGGAGTTTTAGATGTGTCAAAACTATATATTTTAAACCTCACAACTCCCAAAGGTAGCAATAATTGCTCGAATATATGGACTCATGCAATTCCTTATAACACATAATAAATCAAAACACATATGTAAGTTTTTATTGATTCAAATAATCAAGGGAATGGTCATCATGAGGTCTATGAAGGATCTGAAACATCATGAGGTGATGTAGAGCTCCAACACATTTGCATGCATTCATCAACTCATAACAACCAATTTCAATCATTCTCATTAGTATCTTGTTTTTAGAAGTCTTTCCAACAAGCTCTATAGGCTCAAATATGCAAAAATGACACAATCAACCTAAAACTTACCCTTCCAACCCCCATATCCTACTCTCACATTTTGTACACAAGCCCAATCAACTGTTAAAATGACTCATTTTCTTGTAAAACCTCATTTTCTCGACTTCCACTCTATTCCTCTCACTAGCTTTAAGTGTCCTAATTCCAAATCAAGCACAAATTTGGACTTTTTTGCTTCCATTTGCTCCTTCCAACTCTTTATATTGTTTCACCATGCTCAGACTAACATGAAACCATTCAACAAAAGTGATAATTAATCAAATAAATCATTAATCCTCTCAAGTTTAATCAATCCTACCTTGTTTTAGCTCTCAAGAGCCATTCCCATGCAAGATCCATGATTATGCACATCTAGTCATATCCACAACTAAACAAACACATCCTCGATACCCTTTGGGCTCAATGTAATGCATGACAAATTTCAAATTTCAACCCTTTAAACTTATCTTGTTATCACCTTTCTAATTTTTAGCCTATTAACTCTCTTCTAGCCTTGGTCTTGTGCATTTTCTAGTGTACCTTTCAATCTAGGGGGTTTCAGACCATACTTGATTGGTTTTCTAGATACCCATTTATGCCTTCTCCCTCTATGCAAGATTTCAATATGTGCTTCTTTGCAAAACATCCCTCAAAACCCTCTGTCTCAGTCTCCCTTTAGATCTTCAAACTGTACATACTAACTATCAATGATATCTTTGATTTTGACCAAAGAAAACTTAAAATTCCATCATATTCCTTTCAAGGACCTTGTCTTTTTTTATTCTTGCAAATTTGGGGTCTAAATTCCCTAATTTGGGTTTTAAAAACCTAAGCCCTAGTTGTACCCTATCTTCAGTGATGGTGGAAATCATCTCAGGCTCACAAACAATGCATATTTTATGAGAGTGTTTCTAAACACTTAATCAATGTTTGGTAATGAACTCACATCTTGCAAGTCAGGGAGGTGGAATTTGCAGTGTTTTAATACATTGTGGAGGTCAAGAACATGGAATTCATTCTCAAACATTCCTCCAAGTTTCATTCAGGGTTCAATCCTTCTATCAGGAGGAGTAAACCTATTTCCATGAGGAGAAATTGAGAAAGAGGGTGTCCAAACATCATAAGCATGCTTCCACTTAGGTGACATCTTGGGCAGGGATGTGAAATAAGAGATCATCATGTTCAAAGGTAAAAAGAGAGGCTTAATGAAATCATCATGATCATTATATCTTGACTCTACCATTGTGTCCAAATCTCTTCGAGAAACAAATAAAAATGAGCTAGTCAAGCTATTGAGGCATCCATGACCATCATGTGTGAAGGATCAAGAAGTCACATATTCTCATGAGAGGGATATGAGAAACAAGTGTATGAGCATCTTAAATCTGATTCCATTCAAGGAGGATTTTGAATCCTAGAAGGGTAAGAGGATGATATTCATATGGATATGTTGTCATGTGAATTGACTAACCCAAAAATGCAAAACTTAAACCATGAAAACCAAGCCACAATGTGAAATCTTGCTCCCAAATCTTCTTGAATCCCTCTCTGGGCTAACCTGCCTCTTATGTCATGATCACCTTGTCCTTGAAGGTATTCCTAATGCATTGGGTGAACATGTATAAGTTTGCAAAATGTTTAACAAGGTCCATTATTCCATTCATTGAAGTGCAGTAAAAGACTAATTCTCCATCAAGCCTAGAAAGGCCAATTTTGGCCATTTCAGAGCCTGTGTGCATCCTCCAGGAGGGTTATGAAAATGTCTTAAGTATCCAAAGGTGGTATTTGAAAGCCTTGAAGGTGTTGGAAGTATTTTAGGAAGATTTAGGAAAGTTTTGATCATTCAAGGATAGTTTGTTCAACAACGGGTTTTCGGTGCAAGGAATGAGTAGTCAAATTGTGAACCTTGACTTCTCTCGGTTGATTCTGAGAGCTTTGTAAGGAGTTAGGAGGAAAACAAGTAGGCACTCGAAAATCTTGAATAATCCTTTACATTTTAGGAGCATACATTTTGATCCAAGGCCACCAAAGATGATGTTAGTAATCATCTCATACTCTCAAGCAATACATACCTCCCAAGATTGTTTTTAAACACTTAATTAGTGCTTGGTAATGAGCTCAATACATTGTAGAGGCCGAAACATGTGATTCACCTTCAAGTTCTAATTCCACGTGGATAAAATTGATCAAAAGGGTGTTCTCCGAAATGGTATTAGAGTCTTCTCCACAATGGTGTGACTCAAGAAGACTCCTAAGTTTTATAACCCAATTCTAGGTAGATTTATCTTCTAAGAATCCTTATCAACTGAGATATCAATATTTTCTTGTTGAAACCCCAAAATAGGGTTTTAGATAACTTGATAGGGAGAAAATTTAGATTTCTTATCATACACACCCTTCTTTACTCATTTACCCATTGAATAAGCTTTAGGAGGATTAAATTCAAGTTTCTTCTTTTATAACCCAGATCTGTGGATGCCTGATATGCTCCAAACATTAAGCTTTAGGTGAGAAAAACTGTGAGAGTTAATAAAACACAATCAAGGTTGGAAGTAAATGTTAGATGTCATGAACTACCATTGTATATTTGTAATGAAATTACTTAATAGATTTGAATATCAGCAGTAATAGAACACCAAAATGTAGATAAATGATCACAATATGCAAGTATAAGTTATAGGACTAAGGGCATAGAAATATTCAATCCCTTTCCTCTTGATAGACATCAATATGTGCATCCTTCTAGTCACTTTGCATCCTTCCTTTGACTAGCTTGCCTTCAGTTCAACCTTCACCATGGCTTAGAGGAAATTCCTAACAAGGTTTTAAAGTTGTTTTAGTGTGTAAGGATGATTACCCAAGGTGATAAATTAATTCAGTAAGATTCAGTGAAAGATAACTTCCTCCAAGGAGGCCTAAAAAGAACATTTTTGGCCATTTTGCAAATGGTAAACACACTTTGGGAATGTTAAGGGAAATTTTAAAGTATTTGAGGGTGATTTTGAAGAGATTTGGAGGTGTCTACAGTAATCTAGGAAAATTTAAGAAAGAAAATATGATTAAGGATCCATCTATTTAACATCGGATATTCGGGGTGTAGGTTGTCTTCTATGGAAGATTATGAGAGTTCCCGAATGAGTTTAGAGGGAAATAATATGCATCGAAATGTGTAATAGACAGTCACTTGGACAACAGGTGTAATCAGGAGAATCATGAGGTCTGTGAAGGATCTAAAACATCAAGAACTTTATTGAAATTCAAGTCATTAAGGGAATGATCATCATGAGCATGATGAGAAAGGATCACCATGAGTGGTGATGGTAGTCATCTCAAGCTCACAAATGGTGTATATCTCTTTAGATTGTTTCTAAACACTTAATCAATACTTGGCGATGTGCTCACATCTTGCAATTCAGGGAGTGGCTTTCACAATGCTTCAATGCAATTAGAGTTCAAGAAGATGGAGCTCACCCTCAAACATTCCTTCAAGTCTCATTCAGGGATCAATCCTTCCATATAGAGGAGGAAACCTATTTCCATGAGGATAAATTGAGTGAAGATGTGTCCAGATACTATAATCATGTTTCCACTCATGTGACATCTTGGTCAGGGAAGTGAATTGTGAAGTTAAAAGGGTGTCATCATGTTCAAAGGTGAAATGGGAAGCTCATAGAGTGAGTTGAGGATCATCATATCTTGAATCTACCATCATGTTAAAACCTCTTCAAGGAACAAGCCAAGATGAGCTATTCAAGCTACCAAGGCATCATCTATCTCCATGAGAGGCATATGAGCAAAGAGGTGTATGAGTATCCTGAAGTTGATTCCATCGAGGAGAATTCTGGAGCTAAGAGGGGTAAGAGGATGATCTTCATATAGAGCACCATGTATGTAAGAATGAGAAATCGTCTGAGTTTCACTTGATGTCACTCACTTGGTAGTGTTCTTAAACACTCATTTGAACCTTGTAGTGTGATCACACTTCAAAGGAGGAAGGACATTATAACCACATCATTTTAGTCCAACAGTGGCCACATGAAAAGAATCTCATTCAGTGAAAAATCCTTCCATCTACATGGTGAATACCTATTTCAGTAAGTGATAGATAATCAGAAAATGGTTTGAGAATCATGGAGTTGATTTGTGATCACTAGGGTTAATTGTGGAGGCCTTGAAAAGTAAGAGAGTGATCCTCGCTCTTGCCTTGTAATTAGAAGAGAGCATCCTATTCCCATCACAATGTAGGTCTCATAACAATGTTTCTAAACACTTAAGTCATCACTTGAGGTTTTAGAAACATGTTTTCAACTCATGGTAACTCATGTTTTACCACTTTTTCATGTTAGAAGTTTCGTCACTCAAAAACACAACCCGAGGTGTTAGGAAGGTGTTTTCAACTCACAAAATTTGGCCCCATCCTCATGAGATCCTTACCCATGGTAAAAATAGTCTATTTATGAAAGTACCCATTCCCAGAGGTACTTATCAATGTTTACAAATATTCACCTATCACCATGTGGTGATCATCTCTCTAGAGCTTACAAATTTAGGGCCATTTTTGTCTGGAACCAAAAGGGGTAGCTACACTATTTTGAAATTCTTTATGAAACCTTCAAGTCTTAGAGAAAAATGGATGTTACCAACATGTATATGATTCACATATCTTTCCAATGCCTATTTGTTTTCCTCCTAACTCCTTACAGAGCTCCCAAAATCATTTGAAGAAGTCAAATTTCACCATTAGAGTGTTTGTTCCTTGCACCTAGAAAACCCGTTGTTGAGCAGATTGTCCTTGAATGAGCAAACCTTTCCTAAATCTTCCTAAATTTCCTCCAACACTTCCAAGATTATCTAACATCACCTCCAGATGCTTAATATATTTCTTGAACTCTCCCAGAGGGTGTTTGATTATCTTAGAATGGTCTTTTTAGGCCTCCAGGAGGAAGTTATCTTCCATCAAGTCACACTGAACTCATCAATCGTTGTATCCAATCATCATTGCACATTGAAACAAACTTTAAAACCCTTCTTAATAATTTCTTTTGATCCAAGTTGAGAGCGGTGCGATGCAGGGGCCGGAGGAAAAATGCACCATTGACCAGAAGTGAACGATGCATTCCCTAAGCTTGTAAAGTAAGTACTCATACATAGTATGATTTTACATAGGGAATCAACTCCATGCACATGGGAAAATTCATGAGTCCATATATTCGATCAGTTGTCGCTACCTTTTAGAGTTGTGAGGTTTGTAAATTCTAATTTTGACATATTTAACACTCCTACAAATGTCAATAACCAATCCAAAAGGCCCCAAAACCTAAACAATGACTATATTCTTTCACAAAACAGATATCGATTGTATAATTTAAACTCTAAAATTTGAAAGCTGAAATCTTGAAAAATACCTATGTACTGACCAGCTTAGAATATGAAAAACTATCTTCTAAACCGTGACAGATGGAGCTGTGAGACTAGTTCCATAAGGTGCAGAGTAAACCTAACTTTATATAGTGATATCATTTCCATATTGTTCGAACCTTAAGATCTTTATATATTATATACATTTTATGTTATCTAAAAGTAATTAAATCCAAAACTTCAAAAGGAGTGTTACAAAAATTTGTAAGCATGTTGATTTTATTAAAACTCTTTTTGTTAATCCTAGAGTTTATGTGAAAAATAGAATGGATGTTACAAATGAATCTCCTTTCTGGAGTATGCATTGAAGACTCGAGTGTATGCTGCTCCAAATGAAATTGATCGATGATGCTCGCCTTATATTAGAGCCTCACCCCTCGAAACTCTAAAATGTTGAGTATTTGCTAATTCCTCTTAATTACAAACCCAAAAGAAAAAAAAAAAAACAAACTTTGAATCTCTCTCCACCTCCAAATGTTACCCCGTGAAATCTTTTACCTCCTCCGCATTACTAGACCCCGAAGGAAAATGGCCCTTGATGTGAACCCAAAATACATCCCAACCCTATTGTCCTCTAGTAACACTATTGAGTACTATAAAAGTATTATAAAGAGACCAAAATAAACATTAAAATAGTAAACAAGATAACAAAAATAAAAATAAAGGCACATGCCCTAAACAGTCTCATTGACGTCATAAGGTGGCCCCGTGTTCGAAACTTCTTGTTGAAAGGTTATTAAATTTTCTTTGACGACGACGTGGTCCGTGGATGACGTGGACTGACGTATTGTTTTCTGCAGGAAAAGTAAAGCCACCTCAGCCATTTCCTCTGCAACTTCACAGCTTCATTTCCCCAACCAAGAGAAGAAAAATTTAATTTCCGTCTTTAGCCAGATTTTGTGCGTGGTTTCCATATATTTGGGTTTTCCAGAGGCCCTCAAATCTTTTTTTTAAGCAATCGAGGAGCCTTTATATTTTATAAGTGGCTTTTTTCTGGAGTTTCTGTCTAAGTTTAGATAATGTGTTTTTATTTTTGTGCTACAACAGTTAATCCATTTACAGCAAAGGAGAAAGAGTCAAATTCATGATGCCACAGTGATGAGTTATATTTTGCAATGCATAGTTATATTTTTCTTGGTCTGCAGTAATGCATAAATTTCAATATATCATGATCCTTATGTCGATGTTGGTGCTACTGTAATGGAAATGACCCTCTTATTAACATAATGGTTGATTGGCTGCATAAAAAAATCAAACACAATTGCCTCAAAATACGATGACCTTCCCATCTGTTCCTATGTGGCTTCATAATCACAAAAAAATATATCAAACACAGTTGCCTCAAAATACATGCCTTACTACCCCAAGCCGGATATGCCTCTTCAGTGCATCGTGGAATTGCTTCTACGACTCAAACAAAATCCTGCTCTGTAATGGAGGCATCTTTACTAGGGACTGATCAAAGATTCAACAACTCATGAGTGAAAGGTCATAAAAGAAGTGGATCCTTGTGAAAAATATACTCTACGGAGTTAAAAATTGCACTAAAATCTGTAAAAATTATATTCAACCAGAGAAGCCTCACTCACGTTTAAGTTCAACAACTCATCAACCATAAACCACAGAAAAATATTCCCCTATAAATAATGTTTTAGGTCCCAACCTAGCCAGCACGCCCCCTGGGCATATCAGACCCCTTTTGGGGGCCAATATAGGTAATAAATTTTGTAATCCTTAAGCTCGGGAGAAAATGGATCCTGGACAATTCTGCTACATGATTGGGATAAATCATTGTTTTGAGACTATGAGTCCTGGGAAAACTTATCAAGTCCCAAGACGAGTGAGTCCTACTAACTCGACTAGGAGACTCTAGCACTCAATAGTAAAACACCTGAAACTAAAGGAAAACAAAATATTAAGACTGGTAAACTGCCTCTCTTCCTCCCATTTTAACTTATAATTTCTGTTATACAACACCCACACGAGAAAAACAGGATTTGCAACATGGATGGCTCAATTTTTAGCAACTCTAGTCAAATTTTGGGTAATTTTGTTTTAGTTTTCACCAGTTTAATTTGCCAAGTTTTTTAGAGTTTCTTGCCGGTTTTTCAGCCAAGTCGAATTCCAAGCCCAAAATAGGCATGCCGAGAGCAAGTTCAGTCCTGAATTGGTTCTCAATAATGTGTTCCCCAAATACTATGGTATAAATGACACCGTAAAAATTGAATTCACTCTCTTAAAATACAAAAATTGGCTCTTCACCTTGTCCACAATTCAGTACAAGTTTTAAATATCTAAGTAGTCATTCTTAGTGGAACACTGTTCAGGTCTTCCAAATGGCCAAAAGAATTAAAAGTTGTGCCTACATCTTGGGGTTCTTTTGTTGAAGAGCAACAATTATCTCTGTAATTACATTTTCGCATAAGCACACATGCTCCGCCAATGGCTCCTAACAATTATTATTGATTTGTGGTCACCATATATTGTGTTGTAGAGGTGAGAATCTCTGGATGTGGACAGCTTGATATGCAACATGATCGCGTATTTAGCAACATTATCATGATTTTTGGGCTTGTTGAATCAAATGCTGATATTTTGGTTCTGCACGTGTGCAATGTAATATAAATTATGAAGTATAAAATCATGCAAATGGTACAAGGTATGTAGTATATGCTTTTGAGTGTTTGGTCGTAATGCACTGTTAGCAGGTCAATTAAATGTTGAAACGTAATATTGTCTATACAATCGAATCGACAACATTGGTTTTCAAATATCAGTTCATTTGTGGTCACCCAGTATTTTATGTAGTAAAAGTGGGAATATATTGAAAGCTTGTGTTAATTGACATGTAACCTAGTCATGTATTTAGCAGAACTGATATCACCATTCTGTTGAAACTTTGTTTAGGATTACATCTCTCGTGGTTCTGGTGCTAGAAACAAAAGGCATTGAGCAACCCATGATACTTATCCTTCCAAGTTGGAAAGTGCATTTTAGCTTGAATATATGTAGTTGTATGGCCATTCACATTGTTAACCTTCAAATTCGTGTTTAAGAACTCAACAAATATGAAAAATGTTTGAATATGTTGTGTATTTACTAGATTATTCAGTTCTCGATTGAATGCCAAAAACAAGGAAATGGAAGGAAGCTATGGGCATATCAGTCTAAGAACAAAAACAAGGAACATTTTCTAGCACGAATTTGAAGTGAACTTAAGTGCATGGATAATACAATGACCATATGGCAGTAATTCCTGGTGCATGGATAATACTATTGTCCACATTGCGCTAATTCTAGCACACAACTTGACTTTATCAAGGGAAGAAATGCAATCTCTGTCTGAGACTTCTTGCAATTTTGCATGATTCAATAGTTGGTAGAAGGGCAGAGGTCAAGATCCAAAGTAGCATTTGTATGCATATGAGAAATGATGCACTTAAGTAAACAACAAATCTTTGGAGTCGTACACTTCCAATTTAGTGTATTTAAGGCTGTAGGTTTGGCACTCATGTTGAAATAATAATGTCCAGATATTGGTGCTCATTTGGCCCAGTTGACAAAAGAGGTAGACTTACCCTAGCCAATAGAAAGAGGAGGAAAAACAATGACATTTTTCCGATGCATTTTCATTATGAAACATATTTTTGGTGATCAAGACAGGGTAGTTTTAATATTTAATGTGCACTAGTGTAATCATGTGACATTTCAGTATGCTACAAGAGGTTTCATGAGTCAGGTTATACCAGAGCCATGTGAGCATCGAGGCTTACAAAGGAATTAGTGGCAATGACAGAAATGATGTTGGTGGTGGTTATTTCACTTCATTATGCATGGGGGAGTTATAAACATGAATATGTTGGCACTAGGTTGTCCATTGTTGGTAAGGGCTTCTATTTTTCTAGGTGTGGTAAACATATACATTCATCTTACACAACCTAAATATCAATTATATTCTCTAGCTTCAATGATTGTGAACCAATGGTATATAAACATTCTTCTACCAAAGGTCATAGGGTGAAGCGCCATTCACTGCTATAATTCAGTGATCAGATGACGCAAATGATGGTCAAGTTCTCGCACTAGAGCTTTATTGCCAGGATGCCCAATTTGAAGACTACTAAGTATGGATTTTATCCAAATTCATCCTCGTCTGTTACTAATTTAATAGTTATCTATGATGCAATTCATTATGTTTATGACTTGAATCAAAGATGAAAGTTGTTGAAACAAAAATTGGGCTTACATTACCAATTCTACACCCTTTTGGTGTTCAATTGTTAGCAGAGAAATCTTCCAGTTGTGTAGGGCTGTATCATGTAACTGAGCTTTAAAAAATTTTCTTTGGTTGCCAATGCTGATAGAGAGATGCTCACAATTTCTTGTCATCCAGAAATTCAATGTGTTAGTGACTGACAAGGCTCTGACTTAAACAAAAGCTAAAAGGTAATATTTGTTCTGAAGATTTTTTCCCAAATAGTCTATTCTTTATGATTTCACAAAAGTGGTCTGCAAAAGAGTCTTGTTGATTGTCAAGCTCGTCTATTTGAGACACTTACAGGTTGGTTTACACACCAGAGAGTGCGAGATTTTTTTTAAGAGATTAGGTGATGTTAGGAAATATGTAGAGATCCAACTTCAATATTTGTTGCAACAAATGACTTTCATACTGAGTTCACAAATGAACATCATTCTTTAGATATTTCAATAGAACTGGTTGTTCAGAAAAGGACCCATGAGAGATTTTTATTTTATTTTTACTTAATGTTCTTTCTAATTTTTCATCTACCAAAGCACAACCAACATGAACATTCATTGATCGTAAGTGGATTATTTGTAGAAATGTGGGTATGCAGTTTTCACAGTTTGCTACACATTAACCAGTAATGGAACTGCTCTCACTGCTTGGATTAGCCAATTAAACATTTCTCAAGAAGGTAGCTCCATATTTCGTTTTCAGTCATGTCATGAAAGTAGGAGTATTTGCTGATAACTACAAGCTAGCTCATAAGCATCCATTCCTTGGTTAGAAAACTTCACAATCAATCAAGGAAGAAGTTCCATAAGTACCTAAAAGGATAACTTTCCATAATATTAGAGATTACTAATTGAACATGTCTCGAATGAAAACTGGATGCCATATTTATGAACAATCATTACAAAGCCTCTGCCAGTAATCTGAATACATGTTTCATCTCTTTCAAATCTCATGTTTCCTTAACCATAGGTATTGTGTTGAGTTATAGCCCCAACACATCCCTAGACCTAGAGGTTTTAATCAGATGTTTTCCTAACCATGACATTAAGAGCGACTTCAATGGAATTCCTTCAGGCATTTGCCATCTCTTTCATTTTAGCCACCAAGGAAGGCAGTGCTCATTAGTTGTGAGAGGTGTTTTCCAGTATTGCCTCCTAATCACTACATAGAGTTATTCAATATGGCCCTTTGCATGTATTCTGACTGGTTCAGCATCAGCAAGATTGAATTTGCAATCACAAGAAGATCTAAGATGACCTTACCAAACAATCAGATTTCATGGATGATCAATTGCATAAGATACTCTACCCTTGAATCTCATCTCATGCATCACCGCAAACATTTTTTCCCTACACAAAAAACCAATATCTTTTGCATAAAAAATACACTTTGCTGGACTACTTTAGCCAAACTATTCCATTGGTATTTCTTGTACTAGCACTAGGGCTAGATCAATTAATACAAGTGTTTGCGTCTACTTCCTCAGTTCATTTTTTTAGTGTCATTAGTGTTGGTGTCAAATGATCTATAAAGGCCTTTGGGTCTACATTTCCAAAGGTTCTTTCATTGGCCATTTGGGTTGGATTTAATCTCTGCAAGGTTCAGCTTTGAAAAGTGATGCAAATGCCCAAGAATTTTGAGTTGGAAAATAGGATTATTTACCAGTGTTAGTGTCTTAGCTCCAGAAAAGTCAATGCCCATGTCATCTATGAGATAGAAAATGAACAACTGACAATGGACTGTATATGTTTGTTTATGGAGATTAAAGCCACTACTGAGGGTTATAATGCCAATATCATCAGTAGAGAGAAAGACCATGATCTAAGTGTGTACGTAACATGAGAAAAAACTGAAGAATTAACAACCATCGCATCTCAAGAAAATAATGATATGAGTCTCATGAAAATAACTTTGGAATACCTGGTCCAAAGAATGCGGAGGCTAGCCGTAAAGTGGATTCATTCTCTTGGGAGTGGACAATGTTCAAATTTGTCTGTGGACGTGTGACAACAGGTTCAGTACCCTCCCAAGAATCAAAAGGCATTTATCAATTAATAAATGTTGGAATAGCTCAAGGAAAGAATTTGAAAAGAGAATATGAACTGAAACCACAGGGGGCATTATGAGTGACATAAATCAAGAGCTGACTGCTTATTTGCACAATGTTTAATCCCCTAAAATCTTTTTCTATTTGAGATACAAACATGTCCAAAATCCTTAGATACGTAGTTTCCATTCTAGACAAAATACATTAAAACATGTGTTTTATGAAAGAAAACAAAGTTGAGAACTTAAAGAATATTTATTATCATGGATGTGTTGTCCCCAAAGATCAAGATTTCACCGGTTAACAAAAGACTAATAGTGGAAATACAAAGCATGCAGAATTGCTGAAGGCACGCGTCAAGAAAGAAAGAAGATTTTCAAACCGAATCAAAGAATGGCGAGCTTAAGTACCAGGTAGCTTTGTGCTAGGGAATTGTAGTATGTAGCCATCAAAAGACGTAAGATTCATGTTTTTGGTATAGTTGTATCGTGTTCTAGTACATTTTGTAGCAAATAAATTAAGTGTGATAGCTCATTAGTATGGAAACATGCACATCCTGAATCAATTCCTATGCTGTTATAGGCAAGCATCATAATAATTGTGTATCTCATTTACAATAGTTTAACTTAATATATCAGAACCTGCAATTCCTAAGAAAAATATTTATACTCTTATGCTCCAGTGTATAATTTGTTACAAAGGGATGGTTCCTAATACATCACCCAAGCCAATTTTTCAGCTGAGCCACTTCTCCTTGAAAGAATTTTCAGCCTTACTTTTTATATTCACATACTCAGATCCTCGGGTGACTCAAAACACCCATCACTCGATCTCATACCCTAAGAGGTACCCCTATTTACCCCTTTGCTCTTCTAAGACAATTACCTCTTTGGGTCCCACTAGGCATCAATGTCATTGATATATTGTGACTAGTTTTCTCCTTCAATCTATTGGCATCTCAATTGATTGAATTTCACCATTCTAATGCTCCTCGAGATGCCCCTCGCTTTCCTCCCTTAAAGGAGGTCATCAACAAGGTTTTTAAAGAGGATATATCCCAATTATACATTCAAGCCACCCAAACATTCTCTCCATAGTTTCTCAGCCCCAAGCTAGCTTTCTATGGTGAGCATTCTTACTGAATTGTAGATTACATCATCATCTAGTCGAACTATCTCCAACATCATTGGTCACATGGCTTCTGGACTCCCCTTGTCTAACCAAGAGTGCGCTCTCACAAGTTAAGATTTGAGAATGACCACCATATTCCACGGGATATCAATATTTGTTGTTTATGCCCTTCCACAAGGTGGAAACTGAAAAGCAATTTACTTTGAGGTGTCCTTTTCTACCATGAGATTCGGGAGGTATACCATTGTTTGTACGAGAGACATACGATTCTTTATTGAACCTCTTATGGTATCCTCATCGAGATGATTGGATCTTTTCCTTTGGGAGACTCTAATTCTCACATGTAGATCCTTACAAGAGACACCTAGAGTATTCGACAAACTACTTCCTTCTTTTGGCCCACTACAAGTATTCTAGGTGGTAAGCAACCATACAATTGATTCACGCATAGATGGAGACTAACCAATGAGACAACATTCATCTTTGCATTTTATTGTTAGCACATCCAACTTCCTCAATCTCATTCTAAGTGGAATAGATCTACTTCATTTGTTGAGAGTCTTCTCTTTTTCCATAGCTTGGATCATAGAGGCAATACACATTGTTATATTTTTCTTTGCAACCAAAGGTTGATGGACCATCGATGTTAGGAGAAGTTCTAGGAGGAGTACCTGACTTTCTCCAAGTATTGTGCAGTTGGACCCCTTCATTTCCGGGCATTCCCTTATGACCATTATCACGTTCGTATTAGCAATTTCGTGGTGAAAGATGATGATATCGTTGGTACCCTTCACCAAAGTGTTTCTGCAAACAAGTCACACTGTTGATCTCATGTTCCAATCTCCATCTTTCATCATCACTAGCTCAATGCTTATTGAGGATCCCATCTCACCAGGCTGCGTATATGCGTACTTAGCTCTCAAGGTTCAAGTTTGACCACTTAAGGTTTTCCCCAGGTTTCCATGTTAACACTTCTTTTCACACAATTGGTCTCATGTCCCAATCACCATCTTTTATAATCATTAGCTCAATGCTTATTGAGGGATCCCATCTCATAGGGATATATGTATGCATATTTAGCTCTCAAGGTTCAAGTTTGGCCGCTTTAGGTTTACCCCACTTGTCATGTTAACACTTTGTTAGCATTTAGTGTTAAGTTACTTTTCATAACCTAGGGTCTTTTCAACTTATGGTCCTTTCACCATAGTATTTCTGTATTGAAACTGAATGCACATTTTCAGTCCTATTGACCAAGTTTTGGTCATCCGTGGACATTACTATAATTTCTTGATTTCTTTGTAAGATATCTAGCACTTTCACTTTCCTAATGGAAATAGCATTTAAAATTCGAACAAAGGAAATGACTCAATGCAAATACAAAGGCTGACCAATGAGATGACATTTACCTACTTAAAAACAGTAATCTGTCTCTAGGGTAAGCCTGTTTATCAATCCAAACACCGATCAGATGTGTTCTTCGTAAATAAAGGTTAAATTTTTTAAAAGAACATATAATGATAGGATGAACTGGAGAATATTTATGCTGGCCTACTAATCAGGCATTGGGATTTGCATCCATGGTACAGAGAAGCAAATTCAGGCCACTTCCTCCACACACATCAAGGAGTTTGTTAGGCTAGAAATAATTTCTGGCCTTTATAGTGTTATATGGCTACATTCTTCTTCTTTTGTCACTTTTTGCACAAAGTGTACGAGCTTCAAGACATATTTCTAGTTTCTTACTGTGTCACACAACGAGGATCTTTATGAGGAGACCATTTCTTCTAAATGAAGGAAGAAATTAAGTTAATTGACCAATATGCTTGACATGGAACAACTTGTGTTATTTAGATCTAATATTTGGATATTTGAAATCCCTTGGTTGTGCCTTTCAATTCATATACATCTCAACTGGTGTGTAATAATTATCGCAGAACATTGGAATTGAACCACCTGAATACTGTATGTATCCATGCTTTTCATGTAATTACACAACCTAACAGTAACATAAAAAGCCTTCAACAACTTAGCACGAAGAAAATCGTCCAGCAGTTTTAGGTCAGTTGACCATCCCATTCATATGATTGTTGAGCCATCTACTTGCTGCCATGTTCTAAGTAACCTTTATGGTCTCTCACTAAAACGAGCTACTTTCCGTAATTATCTGCAGAAACCTGTCTTGGCCCATTCTACTAATTCCTATGTGCATTATACAGCCTATATTCTATAGCTCTTTAATGAACGCTCTCTCACCTCATGCTGCTTATTGTTTGCCTGCCTCTCACTAGGGTCTGAATGGATGCACCTTGACAGTTGTAGTGATCTGTTTCTAAGGATCATTCCATACCAGGTGGCAGGAAGTATTTCATGATTAACTGCTTATAGCTCCCTCAGTTTTCACATCTATAAAGCTTAATGGGAACTATCAATATTTTGGTTTTCTATTTCCTATTCCCCCAATACTGGAAATCCACTTCCCTACATACATACCCTACCCCCTGTTGGAATTGAATTTGTTTCTCCTCTATGGAATACCAGGCCTTCATCATTAGGCCCAATCAGGTTATACACCTTGATGAATAATAGATAAGGTAAATGGAAAATATTTCTCTTGCAGGCTTTCACAAGGGGGTCTCATATACTAAATTGGTGTCTTGCTTGGTGGTGACCTACAAAAATACCATTACATTTACATTTTCCATCAAGTAAAGGGAAGGCTTTTCCACTATCTCCGGCTTCAATTACTTTCCAGTGAAACTTCCCACACTTAATAAGCTCTATCAGAGTGAATCATATTTATTTGCACATAATGCTTGAAGTAATAACTTTTAAAATACTTGACTCAAAGGACTCGTGTATGCTTGTTTCTTTCAGTACACACCAGTGAGCACGAAAGCGAAAGCATTAACTTTGAAGCCTTCCCTCTAGGTAAAGATAACCCAAGGTGCAGATTCTTGTCTCAGAGACTATTATGGCCATACAATGAGAAAGACAACCCGCCTCTTTTCTTGATTTAAAGGACTAAGAAACAAAGATATTTACATTAATGTTGACAGAAACTTTAAAAAGTGGCAACATCTTGACATTATTGGAGAACAGAATACAATCAGCTTGGAAAAGAACTGATGAAATTGAGATAAAAAGTTTGAGTAATCAATTTTCCAGGAATAGCATCTATAAAATTTGCCTTCTGGTACAACTTGTCAAATAATGACCGGCTTTAATAGATAACAAAATGTAATCGAGACAGCTACATGTAGGAAATCAGGTTATGCATAAGAAACCCCATGCACCCGCACCAGAAAAATAAAATAAAAAATCTACAGTAATTATTCTTTCAAGAACATAATTTTGATTTTTGATTGAGGAGACACCTGAGTAAAAGTCCAAATACAAACTGAAATTCTGAATCCTATGAATTCAATGGCAATTGATCTTATACTAGTATTATAATGGTGATGATGAAAGTAATAACTCACATTACAAAATACTAAATGAAAGGGAAACCATCTTCTATGCAACCTAACCTAAAGCAACATATCCGACAGGAAGAATACCAAAAACACATCAATTCCCCATGTGAATGAATTTTAGTTGCTGGTCACTGCATCCCACTCATTTTAAGAGTTTTGACAAGAAATCCAATGGTACAGAATATGCCAGCAAAAGCATTTTATGCTTGGCCATGAACAAAGGAGCCCCAAAACACTGAGGCCCCAATTCAGCAAGGAGTTTATCCAAATGCAACCCTTTTCTCAAAATTAAAGGCTGAATGAAACCCCATCAAAAGCCAAAAGCAAAAGCTAGTTCACAACAGAGGAGGAGATTGGACTTGGAAACACCCACAAACATGAACTGGACATAATCAATTCCTACATAAACAAAATATGGAATGTGCATATAATTGGGGAGAATGAAGAAGCTTTGAGCAACACCAAATACCATAAAAATCAAATGATCACTGCAACATCAATGCCCATTCCAGCACAGAGGGCACAGACGAAAAATGAAAAAAGAAAAAAGAAATAAGACTTATCTCTTCCTCTGTACATTGGCAACTAATTCCCAAATTATTCACAAATTAATTTGATCTAACAGCAACCCACAATTCGATTTCTCTCATAATTAAGCATACTTTACTCCAAAGTCTAATATTTCATCCCAATATTATAATCACAGATTGAATACATTACAGAAGCATTATCTGTGAAAGATCCGAACCTTGAATTCCTTTTATTGGGTTCAGTCAACAAACTCAAATAACACTTAACAAAAATATAACAGCACACACGTCGATTCTAAATAAACAGACTAGAGAATTTCGTAGAGAGTACTATGTATTGATCTGAAAATACATGAAAACAAGCAATGTGTAAAACAGAATGCAGATAAAAAGGCCCACAGTCTTACCTGTCACTGTTGTAAATATTGATCACTTGTATTATGGTGGTGATGGTATTTGGCTTTCTTTCTCTGCACAGGATCTATGAAGTCTCCTTACAAAAACAACAACATTAAAGATGAAGTAAAAAAGCAAAGCTGATATCATCAACAAAAATACAAAGAGAGGAGAACGATTGCATGAATGAACTGAATGTATGTCAAAATGTGTATACAATATTTTTTTTAAAAATTATGTAGTACCTACTGGAATAGTTTTTCAAGTCTATTCTATTATCTGCTCTTTGTTACGGTTCTTTTAGTCCAAGGGGCAGGAAATTTTTCTTTGGCTATTGCTTCTCGGGGTTTCAATTGGTTGATGTTTCACAAAATTTCAGAAAATATAGATAGGAAAACAAAACAAAATTATGTATGTTGATTTTATCGAGTTGGTTGATTGTGTTGGCTTAGTGGTTTTAGGGACTCGCCTTGTGTTGTGTCGTCCCAGATCACCTCTTTCATAACTCTGATAAAAACACACCCATCAGAGAAAAAAATACCAAAACATGAATAAAAATTGAGCAAAACTTCATATGAAATATGGAAAAGTTATTGTTATATGTATAAAAGGTATGGTCATGCAAACTAACCCAACATATTCAAGGGATTTGGTGGGAAGGTTTGGGAGGAGATTTCATAAATGGACTTGTAGATGGTTTTCTAGAGATGTCCCATTGACACTTATCAAGACAACTTAATAGGTGTATAGGTGTTACTAGTATTTCAATTTATGATAGCTTTGGCTCTTAATGGTATTCATGACTAAATTGATTGAATACAACGATCATTTCTTTAGGTGTGTCTAGAAAACTATTAGCAAGGACATATGTTTAAATAAGAGATAGTTGTTACTCTTAAAGTTAATCGTAGATTGGGTTGTAAAGGTTCATGGTTACCTAATGCCTTTTTGGTCATGAAACTATATTGGAGATGGATCGATGAAGCTAAAGCACTTTGGTCAAAATTAGTGCACTTTAAATATTGCTCTCGACACGGGGATTATACTTATTTTGTCTTATAAATCATACACATCGCACCCATATTTGGTGAAGTATGGTTAAGCTCAACACGATCATACATTCAAATTGGCTTGGGAAATTGGTTACGGAAGGAACATCAAGTTGTTAATTGGTCTAAGATTGTTGATTTTTGTCTCCCTTTTTCCTCTGATAATATTCTTTTCAAAAATTGAAAACCACCCCATCTTTGACCTCATGCTCTTTCTTTGGGGAAAGGTCATATAATTTGGCATATTCATTCTCTGAAGATTCTTTATCGACACGTTAAGTATCAACTATATTGGGGAACTATTCTTCTTATGAGTATTCACCTCGGTAGTGATATAAACAAGTGTTAACTCTATGATGTGGTCAACTTCCCATTATCTCATGGGTTGGTAGCCTTTGAATACAACTCCTTGGCCAAAGATAAATATCTTTCTCCGCATTAATCGTACTAAAATAAACAGTTAAGTATTTGGGACAATTTAAGGTGAAGAGGTATGTGTGCTTTTCCATTATGCTCACCATGTAAGAGATTGCCCCTCATCTATTTTTTCAATGTCGGTATGCTAGTAACGTATGTGATAATTGCTCCACCATCATAAAAATTTGGATATCTTTTAATCTTCTAATGAGAAAACCTTATCTCATTGGCCACAACAACCCTTTTATTATTCTTAATGAACCATGGATTCATAAATATTATTTCATTCCATGGGAAATATGGAATGAAAGGAAATGTTTATGTTATTTCATCAAAAAGAATGGTTGTATTATATAAAATGAGGAATATTCTTACTACCATTAATTAGGATATAGGTGTGGGAACTTTCCTTCCCACAATGAAAGATACACATGTTAATGTGCAAACCATTCCTTAAGATTGGATCTCTAAATTAGGGAAAGCATACTCTTTCTAGTCTAAAATCAATGAGTGTCCTCTTCATCATAAAATGAGTATTCGTTTAAAATGAGATCAAGTCAATATTCATGCCAATGGAATATCTCGTGGTAACCTTAGAATAATTGGTTTTGGTGGTGTTATTTGTAATTGGCTTGATTAATCAAGGTTTTAGTGTCAAAGCAATTAAAACTAAGAGTGAAGTCCAAAAATAGATAAAAGAAGGTCCTAAAATTGGTAAAGAGGAAGCATGACCAATCAAAATGATGAAAAGAAGTGTGCGAGTGTAACGAAGGATCCAACCGCATTCTTTTGAATATATGGTTGAACTAGAAACTTGAAATCTAAAAATATGATTAGAAGAAGCTAAGAAAAAGACTACAAAATTTACCTCTAAAAAGGTTTTTAAGATTGGGTTAAGTGGTGGGGGTCACGTTCAATATCAAACCTTTCTTAGGCTATCAAAAATTTCCTTTACTAGGAAAACCCTTCTAATTTTTCTAGTGTGTGTTCTCTTATCTCTACTCTACTATAATGTGGCTCATAAATTATGATATGTGATGTGATGCTCCAAAATAGTCTTCTCCTTGGCTCAAACCCTAATAATCACTCAAACAACATGGAAAGATGAATCGTAGACTAATCTTGACCATCCTCCCATACTCTAGTATGTTAAATGGATCCATTACATATCAAAAGTATCAATTCTCATGGTTCTCCCCATGTGAGTGAAGTTTTTGCGCTTCACTCATGATCTTATATGCTCAATCGATGCACTACGAAATCATTATGTAACCATAATGATCCTTCTAAGTAACACAAGACACTTAACAACATGCAAATCAAACTTAGATGTACATCATATTGAAATTCATCTCATGGAATGCTCTTGGAAAACTCTTGGGAGATTTAGAATGTATGTAGCCTTTCTCCGTAGTGATATCCATTCTCTTATATTATGTATAATAACCTATAATGTATTGTTTATGTATGAGACCATTCTTTAATTTCTTACACAAAATGACCCTAAAATCATGCCTAAAATGACCTGACAAAAGTGCCAAATTCAAAAACTAATTATTGCACACAAGGGATAGGTTTGGTACCAAACCTATCCATGATTTTTGAACTTGACCAAGGGGTCAAAGCTAAAGGAACAAAAAATGGAGAGGTGTTTATAGAGGTGCACCGAGAGTCCTAAAAACTAGAAATGAAACTTAATGTGTATATAAGGCATTTTAATGCGACTAAGGTGATAAAGAGGTAATGAGAAGGGGAGATGTGTGTCAAAAGAGTCAAATATGTTCCATCGGTCTAAATTTCCTAAAATATTGATGTTGTAAATTACCTCATACAAAAACAAGGCTACTAGAAATGTCACCCCTTTCCCCATGTCTTTCCCCACTCTTTTTAATACAAGATGTGAAATTCTATATTAAATGGATAAAATATATGTACATGTACTTATCATTGTTACTTTAGCATAAAGGTAGGATGTTGTAGCTGTAAATGTTCTATTGTCTTGTGTCCTGTATTTAATGCCTACAATCAAGTAGAAATGCAAGTAGATCAATGTCTCAATAACGGTAATCATTTTTGAAACCTTTAAACTATGTAATTTTTCACAAATTGGAAAATCAAATAAACAAATATGTTTGAAAATTGTTGAATTCATAGAGGCCCCTATCAAGTGGAGGTGAGGTAATACTAAATACTTATGAACCATGGAGATGCCCCTATAAAATGGAGATATGGATATGAAAACATGGAGGTGAATTCCATGGGTGTCACCAACTCAATCAGTAATGGATGATGTGTTCCTAATATGACACAACTTAAAACTAATATGGTACAAAAATCCCCAATTCTTGGCCAAAGAAATGAACTAATTTGTTCTTGATACAACATTGTGACATTCACGTCTTAACTAAGGAGATGAATAAATGTGATCTAAATATGTTACAACTTGAAACTAATATGATATTTCAAGGGACTTGATATCAACCCACCATGAGGTAAAAATGAGCATTCTAAATTGTAAATGAAGAAACCCATAGTGTATGTGTATGATCTTCCATAGATTTAAAATATAATAGATTAATATGAAATGTGGATAGATTGTTTCTAAAACTAGATAATCTCACTAATCCTTATTGATATCATGTTCCTTTTGTCTCCTAAGTAATATTAAAATTGTATAATGCCCCTAAAAGTGAATATGATTTCTCTCAAACCATGTAAAAGCCTTTGAAACTAAATATAATCTCTCCGAAACTGTGTAAAGTATCTTTGAAATTGTATAGAACTATATGCCCTAACTAAATTTAATCTATTTGAATCTCTTAAATGATTAAATTGATTTCCTACCTTTTAAGAAAGGGATGTGCATGTGTATCACTCGTCTAAAAATAAAGAGTTAAACACATCATATGTAAAGTTTATATAAAGCGCAAGATAAGATAACCATATGAAACACATATTAAAACGTGGTAGGATATGTCAACATATAAGATATGTCATCATGTGAGAAAACTATTGAACATGTAATCCAAAAAAATAACTATCAATAGTATGCAAGATATCACTATGAAAATAAGTTGGATATATAGACAACTAACAAGAAATATATATCAATGAAGAACATATTATAGATTCATGACATGTCATGGCAACCTAGACACTTGAAGTAACATCAAGTATTAATATTCTTGATATGAATCACAAAACTAAGAATCATATATCACGTAGTGTAGTCGATCACAATCATGTAGAAACATATTATTAACATAGTGAAAACATGTAACACTCATCATGATCAAGAAGCACACAAAAATCATTGCACGAAAATTTACAAGACGATTGATAAGAGGATCCTTTCGCATGATAACATGCGAAACAATACAAAAGAAAAAGTAAAATATTGAAGTAGAAAACAATATAGGTATATATTAAAAATGATGTTAGAATTGTGTATATAAAAGTGTAGTGTCTATGTAATCAAACACTCACAAGATATAAGCTAGAGCATGATAAAGAGGTCCAACTAGAAAAACTAAATTACTCAAAAAGGAAAAACCTATCCTAGTGAGTTTTCAACATATTTTAAAATCTTGATTGTGGGTTTTTGAAAGAAAATATAGAATGGGAAATAAAGCATCCTAACTAGAACAACTAAAAGACTCAACAAGGTGTAGACACCTAAATTTTGCACAAAATATTACTTCATAAAACTTTTAGCAAATATTATATGTATGGTTCTTACCCAATGAAATAAGAACATAGTAGTGCATGTCTATGTTTGATCTATTATTGTTTGACTTGATTGAATGACATCATTTTTCTAATTCTAGTTTTGCTTACTTTATTATGTCTTGTCACAAATATCTTTGGATTTTATATAGACCGGTCATTTTTGGGTCTTTAAATGAAACCACTAAATTCGATGAACTGTCTAATGTTACCATCGAGATATTGGTTGTTTCATTCAATATTGATTTTAGGTTATTCTTTTCCATTGTTTTTTGTTACTCTTTTTATTTTTGCTTCATGTATTGTGATTCAATCTTTTACATGGCACTATGTTCAAATTTCAAAGGAAATATCCCTATATATACAAGTTTCTTAGGATGTCTAATCATATGGAAATTATTTATCAATTATAAAGGATTGTCTTAAGAGAACATCACAAAGGCGTGATAACTATTGTTCAATAATTATATTTGTGAATACAAGGGTGTCAATTGGGGCATATCTATTAGTTATCCCACTACTTTGTGTTGAGGCATAAGGAAAAACTAGGACAAGGGAACTAAATTGCATACACTATGCATGAGCACTAAGAGAATTACATGGATTTTGAAATGTAGTGAAACACTTGATATGAATCACATGGGATGACCATCGAGGTCAATTCAAATCAAGCACATAACATTAATTTCTCGTATCTAATTTCCATTTGAGTAGTGGTGTAGGAAGCTATGTTTTCACAAACGTAGGTATAAGTGCAATCATTACGGGATATCCAAACACACACACACAAGCCATATAGGTGTAGCTGAAGCATCATAGAAAAAACTAAAATTGCAAGATCAACAAGGACGGAAGTGTCAGTTAGGGACAAAAGTACCAAAAATAGTTTAATGGTTTGGCCCAAATCTAGTGGTTTGTTCCAGGAGGCTTAGAGCATATGACAAATTTTTGGGCTCATTTTGATACCTACCGAGCCTATTCTAGGTGGAAAAACATCCATATCATCTTCCTAATCAATTAAGTGGTCATTTAAACCCTAATTTCCTCTTGCTCGCATCCTTGATGTATGTGAATGTAAAACCATAGTTTCCATATATTTATATTGTTGTATTATATTCAATTATTTAGTTATTCTATCTAGTCTGCTCCTAGAATACTAATACACTCCTATAATTAGTTTTATGGTTAAATCATTTGGTGAACCAACTTGTTGATAAAATCCTTAACCTATTTTAACTTAAGTTTCTTACCATAACTAGACCTTTTGTTTCTCAAGCCCTAGCTTCCCTAAGGCTTCAATTTATTTCTTAGTGCATGTTTTCCCCTAATCTTAGAGTTTGTTTTCATTTGTGCTCTCACAACTTATCTTACCCATGCCATGCCATTTTATTATACTTCTATCCATGAGATAGCATCTCTACCAGATCTATCTTTATATGAAGGAATCATTGATGGTGTGGAGGATGTTAATAGATATTATTGTGGAAGCTAAGAGCCAATCCGTAGCTATAACTATGAGGGAATCCCAAAATCCCCATGCTCATCTCATAGAATCACTCCTTGTCCGTTAGAGGAAATTAACTCGTCTCCTTTCCTTGAGGCTTCCTTACTTATGACCAAGTTATTGCACCTAGTCTTAAAATACATATGAGGCATGTTCTAATGATAGTCAAAATGATTGTGATTATGAAAATAATGGTCACAATGATTGAGATTATGATGTTCTTTCTAGTTACAATTATGATGATAGTGAAAATGATGTTTATGATGAAAAGACAAAAGATTGTCGAATGTAAACATAGTTACGCAACACATCTGAAAAACATGTTGTAATATTATAGATATTGAACAACAAAGTTACAAGACGATTACAACATTATAACAACTTAACAAGTGTCAAAACTTACCCAAAATAGTATGATGATATTTCCAAGTATAATGACATATTCAACTAAACATGATGACACAACATCCTTGTGCAAGTGAAACACTGCTACTAATGACACCTAATCAACACATTAAATGCATGTACATTATTTTACATCAACATGAATTAAACTATAGAATAATATAACTAAAATATTATTTATATCAGTTCAATCCAATGAGGTTTCCTCACATAATTATCTTGAAATGGAACATAATCATATTACATGGGACATACTTTCTTCTCATCATAGTGTAGGGGATGATATGAGTGAACATGTTTACTATACTTCTCTTGAAATGGAAAATGATACAATTGAATGTCAGTTTTCCTCTTCTTCCCCTCAAATAACAACTGATACAATTACATTTCATATTTCCTATTCTTTTATTGAAATGGAAAATAGTACAATTGAATGCACTCTTTCTCCCTCTCATTATTGATATGTTAAATGAAATAATTGAATTTGTGATCCCTTAATCTTATTTTTAAATTAAGAGATGATGCAAATGCTTATGTTGCTTCCATTCCTATTGTACATGTTAATGTGATGAATGATTACAATGATTCTCTTTCTCCTTTAATGCAATACAAAATGTTATAAATTCTCATCCTAGGATTTATCCTATTGAGACCAATTCACATAGTTCTTCAATTAATGTTACAAATGAATTTCATGTTAATATTGATGAAACTTATCTAGATTATATATATGATACCAAGCCTTTACTTCTGGATGTCACACACTTTCCTACCTCTAGTGTTTCAATCAAGGATCCATCATCTCATACTTCTTCCCATAAGAGAAATATTGTCCCTATTGGTTTTAAAATATATTCCCTTAGAATCACATACAACAATATGGAAATGCTTCCAAAGTGTGGAACCTTTGGAGATCTTTGAAACAAGACCTCTAGAGTAAGTTATATCTTGCACCTAACTATTATAGTATTTACACTAACACTAAACTAATTCCTAAGTTAAACCTACAAAGAGAGAAGGGAAAAGGAGAAAATAAAACAACAAGTTGGTGATGCACTATAAAATTGGGACCACTCTCCCCCTAGCTATGAGAATAAAGTGAATAAAAATTCTGCAAATAAGAGGGCCACACATACTATATTCACCAATGAAATATAATGAAAGACTAAAAACATAATGTTGAAGGGATGTTATGGGCCACAATAAAACTTATAATTTTGCTTAAAGTTTACACAATTGGATACATATATTGGAGAGGAACTGTAAATTTTGCAACAACAATAAATAAATTTTAAACACTTAGAACTATTTAAATATCACAAATAGAGCAACCTTGCACTCAAGAGGAAGAGGAACCTTTGCAATGAAAATCCTGTACATTATATATAGGCAAAGAGAAAAGAATGAGAGATAAAGAGGGTAATTTGAATTCTTGGAGTCCTAGAAACCCATTCATATGTGGTTGTAGACAATAAACACCCAGATCCGACTCCCGAATACCAAAATTCTCTACTATAAGGAATGTTAAATCTTAAATCTATTAAATTAGGCAATGCATTGATGTAGAGTAGGAATCCCTACTTGAAAAAGGTGTTAGTCTCAAGAAATGAACTATATCTAGCTCTAAATCCACTTGTGATATGCATCGTGAGTATTCAAAATACTCAATCCTCGCACATATATCTTCTTCTTCTTCTTCTTCTTCTTCAATTTCTGATTCAACAATTTCTTCTCCTTCATCTTCACAATAAGACTTCGGGTGCTCCGAAATTTGATTCATATTTTTAATTTTGATATGAGGCAATTTGAGAAATTTTCTTCTTCAATATAGTCAAGGACCGTTGTTGCAAAATGGATTATTAGGTATTTTACCTGTGAAGGCCACTATGAGATTATCCTTGTCAGGGCTGTTTTAATAATCCTCATACACTTGCACCATGGAGAGGCTAAGGAATAAAACAAAATCAACCTCTCCAATTCTTACATGAATCTGCTTTCTTCCTCCACCGAAAATTTCCATTGGGGTCTCTGCATATTTGAAATTTTAGGGCTTAATCCACCTCATTTGCAAACACCATTTCATCTAGAAACACAATGGGATGAAGAAATGACTTAAGTTCCAAAATAAATATGCCATGGATCCTGAAGTGCATCCAAATTGTAAAACCCCAAGCTTAGATCCCTTGATTGAAGCAAGGCCAAATAAGAAAGTAAGGTCCTCCCACCAACCCAAACTATGGTTTGAACATCAAGTTGAGGATGTCACATCACTAAAAGACGAGGAGATTGTAACCATAATTAGGTAATCGAGCCAAACATCACATGCTTCTCCATCTGTCTATTCACATCCTTTTAACCCTATTTCAAAGGAGGAGGTTATGGGTACAATGCCCATTATTGAGACCCCCTATTAGATGATAAGGGAAAAAGGTCTATGATTAAAGGTGAGCCTAGCTCACCCATTGATGAAGAAACTCTTACCCCTTAGGTTCTTGCCATTTCAAAGTAGAATATGAATTGCAATAAACAAGAGAGATGTTATACAATTTGCAACTTGTCCTTCAAGGGAAGGATGAATGTATCTCCCAATTGAAAGAAGAGAAATATCAAATGATTCAATAACTCCAACAAGCAGTGGAAGATAAAGATCAGATAATTCAACAACTCCAATAGTCATTGGAGGGAAAAGATCATAAAATTCAGGAATACAACACACAATTGATAACTTAGCTATTGAACCTTCAATGTTAAAATATGACAAGGAGAAATTAGAGCCCATAACCACTACAGACCAAATGTCTCAAATAGATGTTGTGTTTCCTCAAATTTTCATATTAAAAGGAATGGTCAAGTAGATGTAACATTGTTATGAGCTGAGGAAAGTGGTAGATGAAAATAAAGTATTGAAGGAAGAAAATAAGGTCCTACAAGATAATATGGCAATTCTCTACCATTTATATGAGAAAACATTTGCTTACAAACCACCTTCAAACTTTTATGCCTTATTTTTGAAAGAATAATTTCACAAATGGAAAGTCTCTAGGGTTCTCTCCATTTAATATTTAGAGCTTGATACTGATAGGAAAATTTATGGCCACATACTCACCATCAAATACAAGTGGGGAAGAATCTATTGTGTGAATTCAATGTTCACAAATTTGTATTATCGTAGCGAGTAGAGATCCCAATTAACATGTATGTTGGGAGGTACAAATAAGGTCATTTATCTCCACACTGAGACACCATACAATATAGAGGGATCAAAGAGGAGATTACATAAGGGAAGAAACTAATGTAGGCCTCCTAATGAGGCATGATCTTCTAGATTCTCGAGAGGTTCTTATAGAGATATCTCACCCAAATACATTACCTTTAGCTGGTGGACCGATACAAACACAACATTTCAAAATGTGTATCATATTTCGGGGCCTATGTGTTACCATATTTTAATATGGAATTATTTTCTTTCTAATGAGATATGAATGACTCCCAAAAATCTACAAAAAGAAAGAGGTTGTGTCTCTAACTAACCTCCCGGTGGTCGAGAAGAGCCAAGGAGTTATGCATAATCATGTTGGACATGCAAGATAATTGGGTAGGTATGAGGTTTAGACTCGCCTCCGATAATAACACAAGTTCCAAGATGGAATAATAATAAATATCAACAAGTTATGAGTTATACCAAATGGACAGATACGGTGATTGAATTTTGAGGATTTAACAATCTAGAAGTAGAAACGTGGACTACTTTTGCTAACAAATATAATTGTACAAGGCTTGTGGAATCCTTAAATAGAAATGGTTGAATCTATAGCAGGATGACCTATTAATCCATAAGTCTAGGGAGTGACGAGCCTTGAAAATTTCCATCCCAAACCCCATTTTTGTATCATCACTTTGTATTAAACTAATATACCATTGTTGTAAATAATACTCTTATATACAAGAAGAGAATTTTTGTGCAAAAATAATATTCATTTA
The DNA here is from genome assembly GCA_018340775.1 of Taxus wallichiana var. yunnanensis. Lineage (NCBI taxonomy): Eukaryota > Viridiplantae > Streptophyta > Pinopsida > Cupressales > Taxaceae > Taxus > Taxus wallichiana. Next base: position 94,454,925 of record CM031238.1, read on the forward strand.
CATCTTTCATATGCTTCTTTGGACAAAGTTGATATAGATTGATTTTTCACGCTAACAAGTATGAATGAAAGACCTCACATAAAGTCTAGCTCATGAATCACATAAAGCTTAGCGCATGACTCACCTAAATCCTAATGCATGACTCATGAAATGGATCACATGAGTCACAATGGAGCCCATAACTCACATTATGGAGCAAAGGACTCGAACAATGGAGTTTAGGACTCACTCATCACGTGAGGAACTTATCTAGTCAACATATGAGTTGCATAATTCAAGGAGCACCTAATTTGTATCAACATCGAGTCAAAGACATGACTTACATAATTAGTAAAATGCCTAATTAGCATTGGTTCAGGTTGAAAAATTAGATTATTTGGGTGCAAATTGTCTTTTAAACAAATAAATTATCTCCCTCAAAAGAGAGACAAAGAAGATAGGGTAGGACTTGAAATCCCCACTTGAAGCTACAACTACCTGTAGCCATCCGGTATCTTACAAATCAACCTCCTGAAGTGACTATGGCTCAAAAGTAGATGCAATGAAGATTGGATCACCATGGAAAAGTGAAGGTAGCCGCCAAGTGTCTGATGTATCTCCAACCAAGGTATGGTTCCTATCCATGGAACTATTCTCCTCATACACGGTAGAAGTGCCAAATTCTTCATGAAGGAATGATGTATCTGATGTAGAAGTGAAGAAAGAATGTGGAGGGTCTTATAACTGAGTAGAAGACCTCTTGATGTCCAATGAGACCATTTGTTTCATGAAGATGATGAAAACTCCTCGGATATTCCACCTCACTTGAAGTTTCCCTACACTTATGGGATATGTTTGCTTCACTATACACTTGACTACATTATTCTAGGTGTTGGTTATGACTTGACTACACTATTCTTGGTGTTGGTTACCACTTGACTACACCATTCTAGGTGTTGGTTACCACTATTTTAGGTGGATATTGTCATGATTCTAGGAGGAGGTTACACATTCACCTCCTATATGTTCATATATTGCATTATTCTATTTGATTATATTAAGTTGGAGATATTTTTGCATTATTGAAATTATCTCTCTTGTATTTTCATGATTTGCAGTCTTGTATGCTTGCATTGTCTTGTCTTGGAATAATTCACGTCTCGCATCATTCACTTGTGCATTCTTTGAACCGGTAGATCCTTGGTGCTTCTCCGATATTAAGGCCACCCCATTCCAATCCAAATTTATAAATCCAATTAGGAGGAACATCATTCCATCGAGAATGAGATATTTAGTCTTCAAACCACCTTATTGAATGTGTCTTTAGATCTAGCGGAACTATATTAGATATCAATTCTTCAAACCACCTTATCAATTTTTCCTCATTTAGAAAAATGAAAATGGAGGTGTCATTTTTAAATAATATATTGATGATGGGATGGGTCATACCAAGAGGATCATGCACATTTATAAATTTTAACACAACGGAAATAAACACAAAATCACACGGGTCTCTATTATCTTAAAATCATTGACAACATCTACACCTCCTTCCCTCTAATGGGGTGGTTACATGTTACACAACTCGTAATTTATCACAAGGGTAGTATTTAACTCAAGGGCTCCCTCTATGTCACACCATCTTTGGCTTATCTCTTATATTGTTTTCCCTCTCAACTTGTAGCCTCCAATATCCTTATTTCTCGACATCTCCAAAAAGTGGTATGAAAAACACCTTTTATAGGTGTCCTAAAACCTATTTCGTAACTTTATCCACCTAACTTTCTTATACAATCATTAATGGTGTCAAACTACCATGATCAAGTAGTTAATAAAATCTTCCGATGTCACCCATGTCTTGATCGTCCAAAAGTTTTTTCTTCTTTACTTTCCTTGCATGTTTTATGCCAACTTCTACCTACTTCTTTTTCATCTTCTGACTCTATTGTTTAGGGCCTTCATTCCTTCACGCAAATCTTCCTATGCATGGTCTTGTGCACCACCTTTGAAAAATACTTGCACTTGGTTTACCTATTGTGCAATTAATTACATGCCACCTTCACATTTTTATAAAAAGATCCTATGTGCCCATATTTTTAACAAAACACTGCATATTTTTGTGTGTTCCCTTCTCACATTATATCATGCAACTTTCCTCCAAATCATTGCCAAAAAATCCATGCATGCTCCAACACTTAATCAAAATAAAAATGTGTAGTGTTCACGTTCTTGCAATGCTCCTACATCAAACACCCTAGGTTAAAAAAGTGAGGTCAATCTCACAAGTTAAAGTATTCTAGAGTATGACTCTATGTAGACACCAAAATTGGGTCACACTCCCTTTCAAATAACCAACTTAAACACATTCACCTAACCATGACCCTTATACCCCACATTAATATTAATTTAATTATTTACAATTAAATTAATACTCATCCTCACCCCATTTATTAATTTAATTACTTTAATTAAATGGATGCACACCTCACCTAGCCACCTCACCTAGACACCTCACCATAGACCTATTCATAGCATGCTTCCACAACTATCTAAGACTTATACCTACTTACCTTAATGAACTAGGACTTAGTTCAACCCTAAAAATCAATGCCTATTATTCCTCTAACCACATTCCCGACCATTAAAATATAACATCTGTTTTGATCCGCATGAAAAATAGATAGACTGCCCAAATGATTGCAAGATCTGTCATTTTTAGAAAACCTAGGGAATCCCACCTTAACCGATGCCGGTCATCCCAAAACCGATGCCGGTCAACCAGGAACTGCTCGTTGGTTACCATATAACCATTTTGGTAACCTTGTTTGAGAGGTTGGCCGGACTATTGAATTTTGGAGAAGAAGGAAGATCTGCGCATGCAATCAAGAACAAAAGCTCTCTTGCACATCCAAGAAGCCATAGCCAACATCAAGATAGATCCATAGGCATTGATCTCACGGTAGCATTCCAGGAAGCATTACTTCGCACCAAGCCCCATCCTACTAATCAATCATCATCACCACCTAGCCATTGGACCTCCAACATCAGTAAGTTTTTTTATCACCTGTGTCATTCCCTCCTTGTTCTATTTTAAGGGTTTTTTTATCTCTGTTATCATTTTCTATTAGCATCTCCATTCCCCCACCATTCACTTCCCTGCAAACTCAACCCTTCACCACCATGCCATTAGATCATCTATACACAACCTTTATACATCTCTGAGTGTTCCTAAGATCCCCACAGACCTCACCATTCCCCTTTCCATATCTCTGTCTAACCTTAGATCAATTTCCACAATTAGATCTTATTGAATTCCTACCATCCCAACCGTACCGACGTCATTTACCCATGACCGTCATTGGTTCCCTCTAAACTATTATCGGTTATATTTGACCGATACCAATCTTTGTATTTGGCCAACCTATCAATAAAAAAACCTAAGAAACTTCACCCAAGCAACCTAAGTGACCCAGATTTGACCCCGATTAGTAATGTAACCTTGACCAATTACCCCACCTCCGATCTAATTATAACCCAACTCAACAATATGTTCGATTTTCTTATTGTATTTGAATGAAATACCTAAATCATATCAACTATAATAGGATTCTATTTACTTACGTTGTTTCTTGCATTAAATTGTATTAAAATAGTGGGTTGACTGCCACCGAGGAAGTATCACACTTCCTGGATCTAGCACATGCTAGGAAGCCCACTGACATATATTATTTAATCCTCCTTTTGTGGTCTTGTTTTCTATTCCAGGTAGTTCCTCCTAGCCAAAAGGAAGCTCTCATAGTCAGCATTGGATCGAGAAGTCAGAACACGTGCACAACCTTCAAACCAACCATCGTAACAGGTATTCCTCCTCAGCCCATAACATTATCTGTTTCGTCACATTCAAAATTTAAAGAAAATGGTGAAATTTTTTGGCACATCTGGTGGGACCCTCTCTTGGGTTCATTGCATTTTCTTCATATAGGGAAAATGTTTTTGTGTGTTTTTTTCATTTGAAAAATTACATATTTAATCTTCTCCCTGGTAATATTTCTTTCTTCTAATTTTCTAAACGACATTTGTCATTTGGGGCTTAAAATGAACCACTTCTTCTTTCTTGCATTGTATTAGTGAAAACATCCCTCTTCCTGTTCATCATTTTCTACATCAAATATCATATTTCGATTTGGGTTTAAAACACTTGCATTACATTCTAGATTTTGTGCATTATTTCTCACATTAAAAATGAGGGCAGCCTATACGCTAGAAGTCATGCCCAGCTGATGGTTGACACAATTGAACCATATAAAGTACTTGCTTCTCTCTCTCTCTCTTGCCAAACTGCACAAAAATTGAATATGCACATCTTCTTAAACGACATCTTACCTGGGAACACTTGTCAATGATCACACGATTAGAGGATTGACAGGTAATCCCCATTGGTTATCTCTGTCTAGTACCCCATCAGAGGAAGGACCGCCCCCACCATAACATAACTTAAAACCTCACCCTTTAGATTTCATTTTTCATAGGACGCCTTCCCAACCAAAAATTTGTTTTGAATTCATGTGTCGACATAAATAGCATAAGCTATAACAAATATAAAATTCACTTTTAGGATTGTGTGTTTTCATAGCTTTGTGCTTGACTTGCGTTTTGAGGTGAGAGGATATGTTTTCTTCATCTTTCTTTTTCCTTTCACACTCTACCATCATAGTTGGAGTATTCTAACTTTCTCTGAGTGTGTCAAGGCCTCATCCTATCATACCTAGGCTTCTAGGTTGATTCTTCATACAATCTAAATTCACAACACCTCATTTTTCAGATTTCATAAGAACCAACATCGGTTTACATTTGATCGGCATCGATTTACCCAACCGATGTCAGGTTCCTTGTTCTGTTGGTCAGTTTACCCAAAGAACATTCATCTCACCTTCTTTTCTATCTAAAGGTTTCTGTGTGTCACCATACTCTCTGTATTCTGATCATAGTCCTCCAATATAGTCTCCATGTCTAATAGTCACTAGTTTTTGCTTTATTTGCTGAAACTGTTATTCTTCATAGTAACCGTCACCGGTCATCTTGTGATCGGCATTGGTCACATCTTAGCTGACATCGGTCACCCTGTTTTGATTTTTATCTAAATATTTTCCCAAATTTTTTCTCGAAATCTATTTTGTCCCATCTCTGATTTCCCCTGTTTCATTTATAAAGTACAGTTCACCTAATTTATGTTGATTCACATGGTGTTGACTTACAACCAAACTAACGCCCTCATGTTTCACGCTAACCATCAACCACTCCCACCTAGTCCATCATCACCATCCATTCTGTCACCTATGGATCTCGACTCAGCTTATCCCCATCACCACCGAAGATGAGGAGTTTGTGAGACTCCTCAACCAGAATCCCATTTCCCTTTAGTACTACCTTGCTCATTCTTACACCCAGGATTCGTTAGGACAATTAATATACAACATGCTTGTATCTATTCCTCCTGCTCTAACCCCCACTCCTGTGTCATCCAACACCAGTTTGGCACTACCGTCATCCACTTTATCACCTATGGTGTCTTTGCTAAATATCACAACCGCTTATAATCGTAGCATCTACGTCATCGATCGCACTGCGTGGCGTCGATTGTCCCTCCGATAACCGCTATGAGTATAGCTTCATCTACACCCACCACTTCACATATACCCATTGCATCCCAACCACCTCCTGGTGTCGAAAACTTACACCCCTTTCCAAAACCTTGTCCTTTCTATCCAGCAATCCTTACCCCCAATCGCCACTAAATTCGTTATGACTAGCCCACCCGCTTACACATACTACCAACAACCCCCGACCTCATCTATTTCTTATGATGGCTATGTGCCACCTACATTTGTTCCTCCTATGCAATTATCATACTTTGCACCACCATACACTAACATACCACCCACTTCATACATTCAACATCAACCCCCTTTTTATGCAGGGGGCACTCTTTCATCCAAACCTTATAATGACCTCATTAAAATGATGATGGAGAAGATGCGGACCATAGAAGCATCTCATTTCGACTCCCATAATTCTTTAACATATGATGAAATTTGTAATAAGCCTATCCATCCATATATTCCCATTCATCCTTACCTAGTGTATTGGGAAATGCCTTAATTCAATCGCTTCAATAGTAAAGAAGACCTGCAACAACACTTGTGGTGGTTCAAACATGGGTGTCACCTAATCACCCATGATGATGCTTTGCTCCTACAAAATTTCCCAATGTCCTGTCAGGGACTAGAATTATATTGGTACAAAGTGGAATACCTCTACATTCTATCTATTACTTTAATCAAGTAGCCCAAGCTTTCCTAGATCACTTTTTTATCAATGTCACCAAGAAAGTCACCATGATCGATCTCTATTCAACCCAACAATATGAAGATGAATCTATTACTGATTTCATTTCTTCTTGTGAGTCTCATCAACCAATTGACATTCCAACTACCTCAGACTAAACTTATTGATTTGTTCACTAGAGCTTGTGCCAGACACATCTCACCAACTCTGCAAGTCCAAACCTTCTGAACCTTTGATGAAGCATTCACCATGGCCCGAAAAACTAGAAATTCATGCCATTGAAGAAAATAAGATCCAATTACGAAACAAGAACACCCCATTCAAATCAAACAATTCTTCTTCATCTTCAAAACCTCAAAATAAATATTCAAATCCCAAAGGATCTACCAATGCGGTAGTCCTCAAGGTGGGTCCACCTCATCCTTATAATCAGGCCCAACCTTCTTCCAATATTTCTCCTCTTCAAGCTTTTCACTTTGGAAGGAGAAACAAGTACAATTTGATCAGAGAGCCCTATTCTTCAGTCTTGGAAAACTTCTTAAAGCTGGAGCCATTACACTTCCTCCCATAAAACCTCATACAAGTTTCGATCCCACTCATCCTATGCCCACATGGTATAAAGAACATGACTACTATAATTATCATCGTGTTAAAGGACATAGTGATGGTAACTGCATAAATTTTAAAAACATTGTTCAAGAGATGATAGAAAATGGATACCTTGTCATAGACAACCCAAACACGCCAAAAAATCAAAATTTACACATCTTCAAAAATTCATTCCCTAATCATAAACCCTCGTCTAATCAAAATAGTGAACCTTCATCCAACGACAACACCATCCGTGAGTATCCCGTAATTTTTGATATCATGCTAACTGTTCCTCAAAACCGACCTACTTCATCTATTGAGGAAATCTTGGCATGAGCTCCTCCACCCATAAAGGAGCATACATCTTCTCGCTCCTCCACCCACAAAGGAGCATACATCTTCTACTCCTCCACCCACAGAGGTGTCCTCCTCATCTACCCTTTCTCTCACAGAGGAGCTCACACTTTTTGCTGATGTCATCGTATGCTTCCCACCTTCTGAACCGTCAAAATTTGTTATTCTCACATCCACCATAAAATTATCATCACCTTCTCCACCAAGAGAGAAATCTACCTCGGTCGACCTATTAGCTCTCCTACCCATGGGATATTCTTTAGATAGGTCACGACCTGTTGAGGATACTTCACCCCTAGCATCCCAAAACCCTATTGACATGATCTCAGCTCTTTTACCTACATAATCTGAGGCTAGCCAATTCCCTATCTCACAGACATATTTTATAGGGATTGCTACCCAACCCACTCCATCATCTTCTTCAGTAATCTCATTTTCACGGTTGGTCAATCATTTGGATTACATTGATCATTCCATGCTCTGAGGACGTCTTCGGCTCCCTGTTTCAACCCAAATGTAAATGTTGCATGAAGATACTTCCATGATCTACCCAAAGGTATTTTTGGAAACCAAAACTACACTGACCGTGCCGATTAAAACAACTTCCTCTTCATCATCCCTACCTCCACCCAAAATTATACCCATCACTAAAACTATTCCCAGCACCTAAAAACTACCCACACTTATCTCCCCACCTGTATCTAGACCCATCACTACTTTGGGTGTTATGATGACATCAAGCCTTACTCACCCACTTGTCAGATTGGACTTAGCCACATCTTCCAAAGTCCATAGTAGCATTATCCTCCCGCCTAAAAAGAAAACCCAACCCTCTAGGCCGCATACACCGGTCTTGCCTACTACACCCTTGTCACCTTCCCCCCTTCCATCCATCCTAGGGCCTCATCCATCAACCTTGACCAAACAATCTCATACCCAAGGCTAGTCAAAATCTAAACAACTGATATTGCATCATGAGCCTTTGTTACACCTCATTCACCCAAAAACCAAACTCCCTCACCCTCACCCGTGCACTTCTTTCCACCTATACCTCCACCAATTACTATAACCCCAACCTTGCCTATATAACTCCAACCAATGCCACCTACCCCACCTCTACCAACCACCTCCACTACAACTCGGTTGCCCCCATGGGTAACCCGTCCTCTTCCACCATATATTTTCCTTCTTCATCCTGTACTCCCGTGTCACCTTTACCCAAGAAGTGCAACCCAAAGATAAGAATCCTCTACCCTCCAATAAGGTAGTCAAACAAAAAAAAACCTTCCATCGCTGCTCTTTTACCCCACCTTTACCCAAGTAGATGCTAGAAAAACATAAGACCATATCACTTATCAAATTAGAAGACCAACCCATTCCCCCTCCTATAAAGCATCTTCCCTCACAATCATCCACACCTGTACCCAAACCCACACTCACCTCCCATTGCGATCCGTTAGTGGGGTCCTACGTCAACATTTTAACCAATCTCTTGAGACTTCCGTCATCACATTACCACCGCTTCGACCTTACGATCCTCTCAAACCCAAACCAAAAGGGTTTGATGAAACCAAGATTTGTGCCTATCATCATGTACCAAGACATGATGTTGAAAATTGTAAGGCTCTGAAGACTGTTCTTCTTCAACTTTTTCCTCCTGAACAAAATTTTGATGATGATGACCTTCTTAATGAGGATCATACTCCACCGTCACCTGTCACCATACATAATTTTCCTTTACCCATTCAACAATTAGTATCTCCACCCCCATAACCATTTTACCCACCTCCAAAATTTGAGATCAACATGGTTCGTATTAGAGAATTAGCCAAATCACCACCCAAATGTCATTGTGCCTAGCTCACTTCACAAGGATTTTCTCCCCGGTAGGTTTCTACCCATCATGTCATTACACCACTCATCCTACACCTTCTCCATTTTCCCCCTCCCCTCAGATTAACATGGTTCATGTTGCTACCTGCACTCAAAAAGACAAAGGCAAAGAAAAAATAAATAACCATCAACCAACCATGTACCCAATATACCATCTGCACCTACTCCCAAAATCACCATCCATGGACCTACATACCCTATCTCTGACGGGGTCACCCATCGCACAATGATAAAACAATTACATCAGTCTCCTCTAAAGATGTCTTTATATGATCTCATCCAGACTTCTGAATCCCATAGACAAGCCCTTATCAAGGTTTTACAATCCATTGAAGTTCTACCCAATGACCCCACACCAGTGGCCTCGATTATCACCCCTCACCATGTGGCCTTGCTAACCAAATCAGCTCCTCCTTCTACCCCCACAACCACTCCTCAAGTCACCGCCCTCAGCTTCTCTAAAGAGGAGATTGTACCTCTCCAGTCAGATGACCCTGATCCTACCCTATTCATTTTTGTTTATATAGATATGTGACGCATACGACATGTCATGATTGATGGTGGTGCTATCATTAACATCATCTCCTCCCACACATACAATCAAATGTGTATTCCTTCTAATCGTATGCATAATAACCTGCAGTTTCAATGACACCATCACGTCCACCCTTGCACTATTATCCTTCATTTTTGCTTAGGCCCTTGCATTGCCCCATAAATATTCTATGTCTTAGAGGGGGAATTCCAAGATAGCCTATTGCTTGACAGACTGCACTGGATTTGTGTCATGGGTTGTGTCCCTTCAACTTTACACTGTTGTGTAAAATTCGAGCATGAGGGACATAACTACACCATCCCCACCAAACCATCACCATCCAAGAACCGCAACATGTTGTATCGCTCAACGATGTGCTTGTATGAGTTGAGGTATTTGCCACTACACCCACTTTTCCTTCACCCACAAACCCATCCACTAATGCACGTTACCTCTCCCACACCTAATCCTACTAACCCTATTGCTTTGCCGCAACCTCTGTTGCTAACTTATCTACTTCCCAATCATCTAACGAGTCGTCTATCCCCGCTACCCACATACCTACTACTGATCCCTTAGAAGGTATTTTTCAATGCCTCACTCCAGGGGAGTACCGCTTATACAATATTGACACATTCCTCACTCTGCAAGAGTGGGGAACTGCACCAACACCCTAGTTATGACTACCGCGTAGGAGGTTTTCCCTTACAACCATCCCCACCTTCGCACTAATCTAACGTATGGGGGACTTGATATTTCCACTTATTCACCCGAACCTCCATCCCAAACATGACCATTTTCATCTGACTTACACTCCCTTACTAACCGCCGCTTCACTCACACTTTCCTCCACCGTTGCGCATGGAAAGGATTTGGCTTCGGTTTTTATGAATAGGGCCGCCATACTTGTCATATCTTGTACCACCCATAAACACAATGACCGTAGTGGTATTGGATTTAACGCACCACCTCCCAAGAAGGCTCATGTCGACCTCATTAAGGAAGACAAACCTTCTCCACCTCATTCACCCATGTCACCATCTTCCTACATGGAGTCCATAGATCCCGCATCTATTCCTCCTAACTTTTTTTTCATAAACACAACTTCCTTGGAACCTCTGACCTATCAACGTGATGGCGAGACTCCCTCTTCTATCCCCTTCCTATATGCTAACATGATCAATGACGATACGCCTTCTATTAATGTCGTTCAATGTCGGGTTTACGAGTCCATCCTCACCTACCTTAGTGTGGAAGACTCTTATATTTACCAATCGTTACCCTCTCGAGACGTAAACCATGTTGAATGGATCGACTATCGAAATCAACATTAATACTCGTGATGACCCGCACATCCTAAAAATAGGCCAATATTTAAATATTGCTTTGAACATGAAGCTTTTACCTCTTTCCTTTGGGACCATAGTAACACTTTTGCCTTGTCCTATGGCGATATGCCTGGTATTGACCCAAAAATCATGGTCCACAATATCATAACCATTCCTGATGTCAAACCTATCAAACAAAAGCTACGGAAAATGCATCCTCACATTGCTCTTTTGGTCAAAGAAGAGCTTCAACACCTCTCGCTTCCTTCATCCTACCCATTGACTATCCCTAATGGATTTATAACATCATTCCTATCACAAAGGTGACAGGGGGACTCCACATTTGCACAAAATTCCATGACCTCAACCTAGCTTATCCTAAAGACAATTTTCCCCTACTGTATTAACCAACTAGATGATCTCATCACCGGCCATGAGATGCTATCACTCATGGATGATTTCTCAAGTGATGCTATCACTCATGGATGGTTTCTCAAGTTATAATCAAATATTACTTGCTCTAGAAGATCAACACAAGAATGCCTTCATCACCCCTTGGGGGACCTTCTATTATTGAGTCATGCCTTTTGGCCTTAAAATGTCGGTGCTACATATCAGTGAGCCATGACTTACATCTTCCATGACATCATGAACTGAATATTGGAAGATTACATAGATGATCTTCTTTCCAAATCCAAACATCAAACTAAACACCGAACCATCCTTAAGGTCATCTTTGACCGCCTCATCAAGTATTGTGTTCGTCTTCAACCAAAGAAGTGCATCTTTGCGGTAATTTCAGAAAACAGCTTTGGTTTCATCGTTTCTTTGCGTGGCATAGAAGTTGATCTTGCTAAAGTAAAGGCTATCCTAAAAATGCCTCCGCCTACTAATCTCCGTCAACTTTGAAGCCTACAAGGTAAGTTGTAATCCATTCGTCATTTTATCTTGCAACTTTCTCGACCGCTGTCAACCATTTCATCATCTTCTCAAGAAGGACGTTTCATTCAAATGGGATGATGAATGCCATAAAGCCTTTGAAGCCTTAAAAATACCTTATTCAACCACCGAGCTCATTCCTCCTAAGGATGACCAACCCTTTTACCTATATATTTTTGCCATTGACCATTCTTTAGGTGTCATGCTCACTCATCACGATGAGCAACACAGAGAGCAAGCGGTTTATTACATAAGTCATACCCTTATGGACTACAAAACTAGATACACCCACGCCGAAAAAATATGCTTAGCCTTAGTTTTCATCGCCACCAAACTTTTCCATTACCTACTCAACCACAAAACCTTCGTTATTACCAATACTAACCCCTTACATTATATGTATGCCAAACCCTATCAACATCAATGTGCCACACGTTGGCTCATGCTTCTTGCAGACCTCGACCTCGAATTCATTCATCAAAAGTCCATCAAGGGCGAAGCTATCGCTGACCAACCAGCAGACACACCTCTTTCTGAGAATCGACCCTCTAACTTCGATTTCCTAGATGAATCCATAATTACCCTCTCCTTAGATGAACCCAATTACCAAATGATACTCTTGTTCGATGGCTTCAATTGTTAGCGTGGAGGCGGGGCTTGTGTTATCCTCATTCCTCTTGATGGTGAACCTATGCCTTTATCTTTCAAACTCGGATTTTGATTGTACAAACAATATTTCCGAATACAAATCACTTGTATTGGGTCTCCAGGCTGCGTATGCCTTAGATGTTAAGTCAATCAATATCTTTGATGATTCCCAGCTATTCGTAAACCAAGTCAATGGTATATACCAGTGTCGTAATGAGATAATTCAAAAGTATAAACATCACGTGGACATAATTTTGACCACCTTTGACTGTTACAAACTTTAAACCACCCCACGTTCTACTAATAAATTTGCAGATACCATGGCCTGTTTGGCTTCTCAGATACCCGCTTCGCTGCCAGACTCTAAAATCTTTGTCACAATACAAAGGTTACAATCACCCTCTTACTTACCTCATGAGGTCTACTCCGTCGGAACCGTTGCACCTGACCCACGTGACCTTTGGTATAAGAAGTTTGTAGACTATCTTTCCCTTTCCATTCTACCCACCGATCTCACTTGTAATGGACAACATGCCTTTCTTAAAAGTGTCTCTCATTATGTCATCATGGGTGGTCTCCTTTATAAGTGTGGCTTCGGCGGATTCTCTTTACGATGCCTTACAGTTCTCAAATTCTCTACACCATCAAAAAAGTCCACGATGGAATTTGTGGAGGTCACTTTAGTGGTCTTACTATCGTAAAACACATTCTTTGCCTTAGATATTATTGGCCAACCCTAAACTGCGATTGTTGTGACCATGTGAAATGTTTTGTGAAATTCTAGCAACATGCTAACCTTCATCACACACCTAGTCATGCCTTGCAGGCCACACGAGACCTTTGGCATTTCTCACAATAGGGCTTGGATCTTTTCAGCGAGATCAATCCCCATTCTTCAAAATTTCACCAATGGATTATAATCACTACTAAAAATTATACTAAATGGGTAGAATCCATCCCCTCATTTCTACAAAAGCTGAGAAAGTATGTGAATTCATTAACCATCACATCATTTATCACTTTGGTGTTCCTCACCGCCTCATCACTGATAACGGAAAGCAATTAAAAAACAAAACCCTACATAAGCCATGTGGCAATTTTGACATCCAACTCAGTTTCTCATCACCTTATTACCCAAAACCAATGGCCAAAGAGAATTGACCAATAAAACCTTGAACAAAATTCTTATGAAAGTAGTTGATGATACTGGTAAGGATTGGCATTCACACATTCTTTTCACCTTGTGGGCTTATTGCACTAGTATTCGCACTTCGACTGCCACACCTTTTTCTCTGGTCTACGATACTAAGGTTGTCTTACCTCTCGAAGTCTAGATTCCATCTCTCCGCATCTCATTACAAGACATGCTCAACGATGATGAATTTCACCAAGACCATTTGGTGCAACTTGAGTTATTAGATGAACGTTGTCTTAATACTCTTGACCATCTCAAAATCTACCAAAAACATATCAAACATGCCTACGAAAAACGTGTCTATGAACGAACCTTTTAGGTCGGAGACCTTGTCTTGAAGGAAAATCAGCATGTAACCAAAGAAGAGAAAAGTAAACGGGTAAATTTTCTCCTAATTGGCTTGGACTCTATATCGTTACCCATACCTATGGATCAGGTGCTTATCATTTGTCTTCACTCGAAGGTAAACCCGAACCTGAGCCCCTCAATGCCTTGCATCTTCAATTGTTTTATTGTTTACATAAAGTCCTATATCACCTTTTGTCTCTTTCCTGCTAGTCCCTTGAGCATCGTTCACCTTCCATATTCCTATTTTTGAGGATCAATGACTAAACAAGAATCATGTGATTACCCATCACCTTTCAGCCTTATCTTCAATATGAGTACCATGGTTCTACTCATAGCATGATTCTCATGGATATTTTTCATCTTTAAAAATAGGGAATCCCATAGTCATTCATCACTTGAAACCAACTCTTTCATAGTTAATCCCTATGTACTATGGTGTTTTCTTCTAAACAAGAACCTAGTATTCCTATATAGTTTTGTCCATGACTTAAATGTCCAAAAACAAAAAGAGATTCAACTCCTTGGGTCAAACTTCCAACAAAAAGATGAATCCTTTAAAAGGGACATCTCTTCTCTCTATCTAGCTGTTATAAATAGACTACTCCCTCGAAGGACAACTATATCAAGTCATTGCCAAAATACAATAAAAATATCCAGGAGCTTCCCGCATCAATCAACTTCGCGAAGACCTCAAGGAGAACATATACTCATCCCATATAGACTTCCCGCATCGATTAGTCTATTAAAAAAAAAAATGAAGAAAATGATGAAATTTTTGTCATGGACTTGCCTATTTTTGATCTTGGGTTTCTTGCTATGAAAAACATGTTGTCGTACACTACGTTATGCTAAACCACCCACTCTCACCTCATTGCCTTTTCATCCCAATTTCCTCTCTACTCAAGGGACTCGACGTAACCACGACATTTCATGATCATGTGACTTTATTCACCCTTAGAATAGTCCATTATGCAAGGCCTTTAGGGTCTTACGTTCATAAGCCCATTTGGGGTATGGTAGACTCATTAGGGTTCTTATCAATTAAGTGGCTCTTTTGCCACCTCTTACCATTCACCTTCCTCATTACTTATTAATTATCCTATATAGGACTAGATCATCGACACCTATATTTAAAACAACTCAACCATGCCTATGACCTAACTCACCCATGCCTATGACCTAAAATTCAACCATGCCTATGACCTAAAATGCAACCATGCCTATGACCTAAACTCAACCATGCCTATGACCTAAAACTCAACCATGCCTATGACCTACATTCAATCATGCCTAAGATCTACCAACCCATTCCTCATATTCTTCCCTAGCTTATGGGAGAACTACATTGGCTTGAGGCCCCTTTTCATTGGGGCTATGTAGGCAGCACTTTGAGGGCATGGGGCCCTTGAAGGTTAGCTCGACCACTCTTCACCCTAACCTATTTTCCCCTTTATTTCCCTATTCACATCCTACCTTAGTTTGTTTCCATTTTATATCAACAATTGGAAATTAAACCAAATAAGCAACAATTGATGAACATTTTTACCACATCATCACATCATTCATTTATCATTTTCACATTTCCACTATAACAAATATTGGGAAACTTAAACCATAACATGCATATACATCATCATTTATCTCCATCATGCCTATGACCTGACTCCATCATGCCTATGACCTGAATCCATCATGCCTAATTGACCTAACTCAGCCATGCCTACATGACCTCAACTCAATCATGCCTAATTCACCTAGTTTCCATCACGTACACACATAATAATGGAAATTAAAACAAGTACACCCTCCATACTATAAATATCATCATCTATATAAATAAGAAATTCTATGTATACATACATATGTACATAGTTACAAATAAATACAAATATCTCAAATCACTCAGATACATCCTCACCATCTTTGGCACGCAAGACAATATATGATCAAAAATCTCAAAACTATCGTATATAACCTCACTCTCTTCAGCACGCATGTTAGTATATACCAAAAATACACAAAAAATGGAAGTATGTGTAACTATCAGGCATCCCCTTGTCGGATATTCTCCATGCATGTCTCACATGTCTCCTCCTCCTCCACTCCCATTCGGTGTCCCGCTAGCATCGACCTCTCTTTGAGTACGTCACCCGGAGCTAGTCTCCATGAACTAGTGACCTCTCCTTGACCCTGTCTCGGTGCTCACTGGCCCCCTGTAATCTCCACACTGTGAGTGCGAGACCTAGTCCTCTCACTCGAGGCCTACTGTGCTCTATACTTTGCATATGAGGGGACATCTATCCTTGCGGCCATCAGGTGATCTTGATAATATCTCTCCTCGCATAAGGAATCCTCGAATCGCCATGGGTATTGTTTACAGTGGTGCCATTGGCCTCGACCTTGTAATTATACCATAGAACATGTCCTCGCCCTTGCTTGTAAATTGGGACCCTATCCTCGAACATGTGTAGATGTTCATGTGCTTGTACTGGGGCTCGAAGAGCCACAATTAGCACTGTGCAAAGGGGCTAACTAGCCTGAAAACTTGCTACCTACACCCGTAGGGTAGATACCTATACCCCATCTCCATCCCCACCCTGTGCAGGCACCTATCCCTGTGCTACCTGGGCATGTAGGGATACTACATGTGCCTGTAGTGTGGCCACATATGCCTCTAACCCTGTTAGTTGCCCATGCACTATCCCCAACTATGTCACCAAGGTAGAACTCCGCCTCTCGTAGGGCGTCCTCTCGAATCGTAATAGTGGCTAAGTCAAGCTTCCCTAGCCTCGACTGATGCTTTTAGCCGTAGTTGTGTTGCCCATCACTATTTGTACCTATCTGTAACCCCGACATCATCAATTCACCAGTCTACTACCTCGCTTCTCTTACCTCGTAGCACCGTCCAATCGTGGTAGAGGTATAGGCCTCTCCACGTCATCCCTCCTATACTTGTGGGAAGGGTGGAGGCACATCCTACGGCAACCCAAACTGCCATCTAACCCTATCTACAGGTATCATCTCATGCTCCCGACACGACATCCCTCTATCCATTTGAGAAACTATAGCTCTTGTAGCTCATCGACCATCTGTCTATATGATGGGAAGCCCACATACTGACCTCCAAATGATGTCCACACCGACAACCCCTCTAGTGTACACCTATAATATGCTACATCGTGTGTAGCCTTGGCAGCTCGACACTCTCCAACAACAGGTACCCATCACCTGTAGCCTACCCAAACCATGCCCACCTCAAATGCATCAGGTCGGGGCATGCCCACTGGACACACACACACACATGATGTGCTCATATGCCCAACAATGTAGTAGAAATGTACAACACAAGTTGAACCTCTGTAGCCTCCCATAGGCCCATAACTCTATGTATAGTTGCACCAAGAATGCTAGTGCCCATGCAAAACGGGTCCTGTCCTCCATCATGTCATGAAGAACCCCCATCAATGCCTCGTGGGAATCTCTAACCCTCCGCATCTAGCAACGCAAAAAATAATAAAATGCCTCCATCATCAACACCACTAACCTCATCTCCTCTGGATGGGCCTGGTACATATCTCCATAACTCATGCTAGTCTTTATGGAACCTCAACTCCACCAGCCCCTCACCGAACATTGTCAACATCAACTCCTTAGATGCCTATGAGGAAATGGAATACACTGTATCCCTACTATCGATAGTCGCATGATCCTATAAACATCCTCCAAGGTGACGGTCATCTCACCTATCGGAAAACAAAATGTGTTGGTTTCCAATCCCATCTAGTTGATGAGGGAAACCATCAAACTCGGCTCCCAGACTACAAGCCAAGAACATCTAACCCTAATAAGGAAAACCTCTACCATATGGTGCCACTCCTTATCTCACAGTGCTCCCCGCACTGCTAATAAACAGTAATTTATTCCTATCACACATTCGTAATAGTCCCTTGCACTCGCATCCAATAAACCATAACATCATTAGACCTTGACCATGCTCCTCTTCACCCTTGAACCCCAACCTATTCCCCACCCCCACCTACTCGTGACCTATCTCCCCACCCCAACCCTGACAACTACCATTCCCCCCATCTCAATTTCACACCCCTCGACTCATACCTATTCACACCTCTTACCCAAGCTATTTTCTATCAACAATATCTCTCTATCTCATGACCTATCTCATCCCCTGGCCTATTTTTCCCTAATGCTGACCGACATCAGTTTCTCTTAACCGGTACTGGTCTCCCAAAACTAACATCGGTCACCTCATTCGTGACCGATGCCGGCTAACTCCCACCGATGTCGTTAACTACCACCGACATCGGTCACTGTTGCGGCACAAAATCTGCAAAAACCTACTCATTTTTCTCAAAAAATTCACCATTCCTCCCTAACTACCCACCCATTCCTACCCAAATCTCCCCTCCACCCATACCCACCCCCTTAACCTAAATCAACCTTCCTACCCTTCCTATTTCACCCATTTTATCCCCAATTTAAATTTAAATTGTCCCCCCAAAAAATCCATTTTCCCCAACTCCGATTTCTATAAATCAATCTACCTCACCAACGTGAACGGGGTCAAATCTTACCTCGTCATGAATGGAATCTTCGTGGGGCACGCGAGCCGTTGCACTAGTGGTCCACCCGACCCCTCTCCTGCCTTTGCCATCACCAAATTCCCTCCTCATTTCCCCAATCCAATCGATCACACCTCATGGACGCGCCTCTCAAATGTCGATTACCCGCTTTGTGGCTCGCCAACTCAACTCTCTAACTCAACTGGATATAATGCCCTATCCTTCTCTCTTGGAAAATGTATGAAAATTCAAATGGATCTTTCATTTTCTCCAAAGTCACAACACAACAATGATTCTCAAAATAAAGAATTCTTTTTTTATAAACCCAACCCGACATGACCGGCGGTCGGTCATATTTGTGCCCTAGCCAACCGATCGACGTCGGTCACCCTATAACCGACATTGGTCAACCCTTATCACTATTTGGCCTTGCTAAGCTTCCTTTTTCCTATAACCATTACTGATAACACCCCTTTCCTCAACCTGGACACCTATTGAACCATACCTACAAGCTCAACCTACCCCTACAGTTCCTTTGTTGCATCTTAGTAGTTATTTTACCTATACCTTGGCCTTACCCGTGCCATGACCTATTTATCTGAACTTGGCCTACTTGGTGTGACCATTGACCTTATGTGCTCGCTATATCTTGTGATGTTATTACCTATGTTGTTTTAGCCTACCAACCATACCTTGCATATTATCATGCCATTTATCCCAACCAAACCTTTGGTGTACCGGAACATACCTAAATGTTCCTGCACCTGACCTATGTTCTGTTTCCAGACCATATCCTATACCTTGGATACCTAAATCACCTTACCCTTATTTGGATAAACCTATCAACCTTGGACAATGTAGAGTTTGCAAGCTCTTCAACTTAGTACTGTGTTATAATCTATACGTGTGCATGCATTCGATTTCCATTACACATGACCCGATTTTGACCACGACCTACTACCCATTACCCGAGTTGACCATTACCCTTTCCCTCAATACTCAAACCTTTCCCCACCTACACATTTATCAAACCACTCACCGATTTTGTATTTTACCTCATCAGTGCCTGGTTTGAGGGGGATCACCTTCAACCACACATGGGGCAATCACTTCCTATTTTTGTCAGCATCACTTACCAATACAAGCTACGTAACAAAAGGGGCAAAATGTAGACACCAAAATTGGGTCACACTCCCCTTGGTCCCCTTTCAAATAACCAACTTAAACACATTCACCTAACCATGACTCTTATACCCCACATTAATATTAATTTAATTATTTACAATTAAATTAATACTCATCCTCACCCCATTTATTAATTTAATTACTTTAATTAAATGGATGCACACCTCACCTAGCCACCCCACCTAGACACCTCACCTAGCCACCTCACCTAGACACCTCACCTGGCACCTCACCTAGATACCTCACCATAGACCTATTCATAACATGCTTCCATAACTAACTAAGACTTAGCCCTACTTACCTTAATGAACTAGGACTTAGTTCAACCCTAAAAATCAATGCCTATTATTCCTCTAACCACATTCCCACCCATTAAAAGATAACATCCGTTTTGGTCCTCGGAAAATGGATGAATGAGACATGGCCCAAATGAATGCAAGATCTTTCATTTTTAGAAAACCTAGGGAATCTTGCCTTAACCGACGCCAGTCGTGCAACCGAAACCATCGTCGATTACCATATAACCATTTTGGTAACCTTGTTTGAGAGGTTGGCTAGATTCTCAAATTTTGGAGAAGAATGAGGATCTACATACATGCAAGAACCAAATATCTCTTGCACATACAAGCAGCCGTAGCCAACATCAAGACAGATCCAGAGGCATCACTCTCACGGTAGCATTCCTGGGAAGCACCACTGTAGCACCAAGCCCCATCCCACTGATCAATCATCATCACCACCTAACCATTAGACCTGCAACATCAGTAAGTGTGTTTATCACCTGTGTCATTCCATCCTTGTTTTGTTTTAAGGGTTTTTTCATCTCTCTTATAATTTTCTATTAGCATCTCCATTCCCCCGCCATTCACTTCCCAAAAAACTCAACCCTTTACCACCATGCCATTAGATCATATATACATGACCTTTATACATCTCTGAGTGTTCCTCAAATCCCCACACACCTCACCATTCCTCTTTCCATCTTTGTATAACCTTAGACCAATTTCCACAATAAGATCTTATTGAATTCCTATCATCCCGATTATGCATCGACGCTCGCTTACCCATGATCGTCATCGCCCTCTAAACCGTCACACGCTTATATCTGACCAATATCGGTCTCTGTATTTGGCCATCCTATCAATAAAAGAACCTAATAACCTTCACCCAAGCAACCTAAGTGACCCAAAATCCAACCCCGATCAAGCACTGTAACCCCGACCACCACCCCACCTCCAGATCCGATTATAACCTAACATGTTATATTCGATTTCCTTATTGTATTTAAATGAAATACCTAAATCATATCAACTACAATAGGATTCTATTTACTTATGTTGTTTCTTGTTTTAAATTGTATTAAAACAACGAGTTGACTACCACCGAGGAAGAATCACACTTCCCGGATCTAGTACATGCTAGGCACCCACCGACATATATTATTTAATCCTCCTTTTGTGGTCTTGTTTTCTATTCCGTAGTTCCTCCTAGCCAAAAGGAAGCTCTCACACTCGAGATTGAATCGAGAAGTCGAATGCATGCACAATCTTCAAACCAACCATCGCAACATGTATTCCTCCTCAGCCCATAACATTATCTATTTCGTCACATTCAAAACCTAAAGAAAACGGTGAAACACTCGATTTCACTTTTATGAATATTTTAATTTTTAATTTTTAAGAGTGTTTCTAATTAACATACATAAAAAGTAGTAAATAATGTTACATATGGATATATTCCGATTTAATTAACTTCCAACATTAATTTCACAAATTAGAATAAAATTTTTCAAAGTGACTTTTAATCTAACAACTATAAAAAACAAGGGAAAAATTGTACTTATATGATTTTTATGGATCTAGACAAGTCTAGACGATTTGAATGCAAGAATAGGATAATATAAGACTGAAAATGCTTCATTATAGAAATTGAACTTGAAACGAAACATGGTCAAAACTGCATAACTCAGCTAAAAACATCCACATGGTCTTGGACCTTATGTATGGTCTTAGGCATGCTTGGAATATAGGTTTGTAACTTCTAGGTTGCTTCACCTTCCTAGAGATGTATGTTGTTGTGTGTCAATCTTATTTGCTTCAAAATAGCTCTGTAAACTCTACTGAAACCCTAAAAACCTTGTAGTATAATGAGTTCCAACAAAAAAAAGTTATGTGGGTTTGGGGCACCCCTGTGCACCACCAACAATGCCACTACTACTAAGAGGGCTCAAACCGTAAGTCGTTCTCCTAAGATGTGATATCTACCATAGTGCAATCATAACTTGACAATTGTGCTTTGACAATGCTTTTCTTGAGTTTCACACTTGCTCAAATACTTGGGAAGGGTCACTTTTCTTACTTTCAGAAAGAATATGGAGAATCCTACACTAGAAATGAGACTTTAGACCTATAGAGGGTGCTACCCTAATGGATGTGCACAAGTTATTTTTCAGTTTAGGGAGCTTGGAGTGCCTTTTGTTCTTGTTTTTACACGAGGAGTTCTTAATGTTCCTGTTCTCAAATGAGGTATGATTTACTTTCTTATATATGCTTCAAGGTTATTATTTCATGAAAGTCCAACCAAGGGGATATATTTACTCATAAGAATGTGATAGAATTGAAATAATTATCCCAAAATAAATTGATCCAAAGTCAGATAGTAGGGTTGGCTTGTAGATTTGTAAAACTTGATCAAAATGGTGGTTTTGACCAGGAGGGAAAAAACATGTTTTGACTTTATGGGTCAGAGGATGAATGTTTCTAGGTATGTTTTATGTAGTTAAAATTCAAAACTAATGACAAAGAGGTGTGTAAAGATAAACAAGTAATCAAAGAGCTATTAGGTATGCTAAGCAAGAGTGAGGAGAGTGCATTTGTATATGCAAGTGTGCAATGTCAAGATCAACAATGTCAAAGGATAGATTGCCAAATGTGATTATCTACATTTCCCCCTTTTAAGTATGAAATGAAATTACATGCTTAAAAAATTATATTTGAGTGTGTAGACACACTTTGTCTTTTCTCACAATAAATCTATTTTGCAAAGATCGTGTTGTGGTGGTGTTGGCACACTCCAAAGTGAAACCTACAACATAGAGTGTAGCTAATTCTTAAGATATGAAACTAAATTTTAACTCAATATGTAATTAATCTCTAAATAAATATGCAACAATAAATGCCAAAGAGATGCAAAACATGGAAGGAATACACATGTTTGTTATATGGAGGGAATGTTCTCCCATTCTTATCCTTTGGATATTCTATAATTATTAAACTCGATGAACAATTAAGGGTGATCAATCCCCAATTTGTTTCGAGGAGAGGTCGATGTATTATGTGTATAAACACAACACATTAATGTTGAAGAGAAAAAACATGAGGATCCTATTGGCGAAATAATTTTTTGCTAGGATAAATTACTTGATTTCCATCGGCACTCTGGGACTAGGACCCTCTACTTGAATGGGGTAGATCCATTATTGTATGTAAATAAAATTAACTCCTTGAAATAGGTTAGGGATCTAACAACACAATCCACCGCACTGCTACAAATGCTACCAATCTTGTGCAAGGGAGGAATTTGCAAGGAAGGTGAAAGGTTGGGAGTGGGAATTTAGAGAGGGGATTAATACCTGTAAGTAGGAAAAATCAGATTCTTACAAGGATTAACCAGAGATATATCAACACACAATTGGAAAGAACAAAAACTTTGCTAATTATATCAAGACAAAATAAACTATGAGCATAAAATATCATTCATTCATTTAGAAAAGATGAAACACCTTTCTTGATTGACATTTTTACAAAGTTGTGCAATGAGAGAGGGAGGAAACATATAGAAAGGGAAATAGAAGAAAATTTTATCTTTTTCTTATTCTTGGTAGCTATCTACTCATGAATTCACAAAATTGACAACCCCTTGAAGTGAGGAAGTCACTACAATTTATAAGTTTTCAAAAGAGACTCTTCACCTACCGCCCACATGTCTTTTCACTTGTCTTTTATAACTTGTGACTCTTTGCATTCCTAGGAAAGAAATCAAGTTTCCTTTTTATTTATTGAGGGAAAATAATTACAACTTTCAACTATAGTCACATTAATTAATAAGACGAAACTGAAAAGTGTAACCCCCTAATGAAGAAATATAATTTGAGAGGAAGGGGTGGGGAAGAGAGCAAGGGAAAAAAAGATAAAGCAACTCAAATGAAGATAATGCCGCATCTCGATGATGGATATTCCTCTAATGATGGACTCTTGGAAAGTTCCTCAGGAGAGATATCAATCCCTTTAAATTATTTGTATTATCGTGCAACCGCAGTGTAACTTTTTTAACTTCCGGGATGTAGAAAAATCTTAAGGACTTGACCCAATTTTCAGAGAGAGGATTGATGTTCTTACATTCTATGAACTGAGATTGATGATCCTTCATAGTTTTTGATATGATGGCCCTTATCTCAGCTAAATTCTCCAAGATGTCTTCATTGAAGGAAAATGGATTTTCAGCCTCATTTTTGACAAGATATACAAATGGATTTAATAGGTCATCCGCCAAGTACTCTAACCCACTTTGTTGGTACTCCAATTTTTCTTTATATCAATATTGACATCCTCCTACATCTTTGAAATGTGTTCCTCATACGAATCCAATTCACCAAGTGCATGATTTATCATTTTGTAATGAACAACAAGAGTTTTAGCCCAAACTTGAAATAAGTCATCCGATGTTGAATTGAATACTCCCTTACTCACCAATAAGGGATAATTGAGTTTTCCCATCTCAATAACCAAAGGATACACTTGATGTTGGAACATAATGATTAAGTGGTATGACCAAGCCTTAATGTATATGGGTCCATCACTAATATATAGGTTAATATTTAGTAACATGAAATATTTATATTTCTATTATTAAATATCTTTGACCTAGGTATATACTTTAGGTTAAATATTTAATATCATGAAATGATTATATTTTTAATATTAAATATTATAAACCTTGGTGTATATGTCAACCATTTTAGGTTGAAAAGGTGGGTCGAGAGACATACCCAATCACGTTATATAAAAAGGATTTTAGGTCCTCATTTGATATATTCGGAAATATATCAAAGGTGTGCAAATCAAGTGATTTGGTTTTACCCTTGGTAAATAGGGTTTCAAAGGAGGAGGTAATCTTACTGGATGTAAAATAAGTTCTTTGAAGTAAAAGGTTATTTTCAAAGTGGTTTTTACCTTATTGGGGTTTTCCACTATAAATACTGTGTCACCTATGTTATTTATTTCCTGTAAGTATTTCTTTATTTACTTATGTTATGATGTAATATTTATTTAAATATTTATTGTAACATTATGTAATATGTAAGTTGATTAAATCCATATCGGAATCCTCAAATCAAACATGGTAATGAGCGAGGTAAATTAAATAAATTAATATTAAATGTTTTGTATTTTATTTATTTAATTCGCATTTAGTTTTTTCAACTAACCCGAAAGGGTATTTAAAAGTATCTGGTCCCTTTCTTTTTTTTCCAATTTATTTTGGCATTAAATTTATGCAATTAAACTCTCAGTAAATTTTTTAGGGTTTTTCAATTTTAAATCCCTATTTTTTTGGGGAGATATAATATGATATGATTTTTAATTTTATTTATATTTTGTAAATTATATGGAATTAATGTTTGTTTGGAGATTGATGTGTGCACAGTGAAAGGGGCTTCAAATATTTACTGCGTGAAAGTCACATACG
The DNA here is from genome assembly GCA_018340775.1 of Taxus wallichiana var. yunnanensis. Taxonomy (NCBI): domain Eukaryota; kingdom Viridiplantae; phylum Streptophyta; class Pinopsida; order Cupressales; family Taxaceae; genus Taxus; species Taxus wallichiana. The sequence goes on from CM031238.1 coordinate 94,480,590, forward strand.
AAAAGAAAGAATTTATTACTATTTACCCACGTGAAGTGTGGTAAATATTTATTAAAATATTGGTAGTTATAGCCACATAAAAAGTTTTAAAATTTTTAACTTGCAGGAATTATATAAAATATTTTATAATATTTCCATACTTAAGATGGCCAATTTTTTTTCTAAATTAATTATTTTCAGAAATTTGAAGTTGTTATGCATTCTTAGGGGTTTCTTCTTCACTTCTATATGGCCGAAAATATTTTTTATATAAATCTGGGGTATAATGCACAGATCATTTATAATGTGGGTTATTATTTTAATCATGGGAGGTTAATTAATATGCATTGTAATGGCAAAATTAGTTATGATCAAATAGTTTCTTTAGATCTGTAAAACTTAGATCTGATTCTATTAAAAGTGTTGTTTTTATCGATAAATATGTATCTAACTCTGTGGTACATTGTATATTATAATGAGGTGTGTTTTATAGGTTTAGAAAAATAATGACGTCCAACTATTTCTGTCTTGACAAAACTCGATCCTGAATGAAACCAACTACAACATTTGGGTCAAAATAGAATTTATGGCGAGGAAACTCGGATGATTGTTTCTGGATTTGAGGTTGCTCCCACCGGTCGTCAAGAAACTGTAGATAACATGAATGCATTCTTGCAACGAATGTAAGATGCTCTTTCTATGCAATGTGAATGATGAGTACCTTCTACACATTGGTAATATCAAACATCCGAAAGAGGTATGGACACAACTAGAATCTATGCATGAAGGATACTTGGTATATCAAGGATAGTAATGAGAGTATAATAGCTGAAGGAATTCAAATAAATGATCTATATATTTTTGATGATTTCTCTTCTGCATCTTATTTTATATCTTAGAGTTTGAATAATTCAAAACTATGACATGAAATGTTAGGACATGTTAATTATCGAAGCTTATATGAAATGTATAGATATAGTCTAGTGAAAGGTTTACATGTGTTGTCTTCTTCTCTTGAAGTTACTTCATTAAATGCTTCTAAATGATAGTTTTGATTCTAATTTAGTAAATGGTCATGATGATGTTTTGATGCTATAGATGTTTATGAAACTCTTATCTTCTTAGATAAGAAATTAAATTGGGCTCAATCTATGTTAGAAAACTCAAATCCTATTAACCTTAGGAAAATGACCAGAAGCCATCATATGTACCATACATTAATTACCTTGTATGAACCTGAGTGTGAAGTATTATAGGGTCTAGGTGGATATACAAAGTAAAATATAATGGTGATGGTAGTATTAAAAAACATAAAACTAGACTTATTGCTAGAGGTTTCACTCAGAAACTTGGTATTGATTATGTTGAGACATTTCCTGTAGCTAAAATGAGTACTGTTAGGGCCTTATTTGTAATTTTCACTCAATTTGGGTGGGAAATCTACCAAATGGATAAGAAAAATACTTTTTTGAATTATAATTTAAAAGAAGAACTTTACATGTTTCAACCTAAAGGATTTGAAGAAACTGGTAAAGAAAACTATGTTTGTAAGTTGAGAAATCCTTGTATGGTTTAAAATATGCTCTTAGAGCTTAGTATGTGAAAATTGTTTTGTTCTTTGAACTATTAGGTTTTGTTAATTGTTCTTCTAACAATGATATATTCATTAATCAATAAGGCTCAAATATTATCATTATATGTATATATGTTGATTTGCTTATGTCTGTGACAATTTCGATTCAATTCATAGGATTAAAGAGAAATCAAGTGGTACTTTGAAATGAATGAGTCGGGTCTCTCACATCATGTTATTTGTATGATTGTATTTCATTCTATTGTTATTTTTCAAAACACAATATGCAACCATTGTATTGAAAAACTTTCTTATGATTGATTTTAAACTATTTTCTGCTTTAATGGAAGTTGGAATAAATATTGAGCATAAATTTGCATATGAAAAAGGTTGATCCTATATTATATATGTTGTTAGTTGATAGTTTAATTTATCTAACTATAACTAGATCAAATATTTCTTATACAAAAGGAATTACTTCAAGGTTTATACAAAAACATTGTTTAGAGATCATTGAAATCTTGCAAAAATAAGTTTTTAGATATTTGAAAGGAACAATCAATTATGGGTTGTATTATAATAAGAATGAAAATGCTATCTTATATGGATTTTGTGATTCTAACCATATTGATGTTGTGTTATAAAATATACTAGATATGTGTTCAAGTTTTTAGTGTAGGAACCATTACTTGGAACAAAAATACAATCAACAAACATTCATTTTTTCTACTTGAGACAAAGAAGTACAATGGAAGAAGTAAAGAAGTCATGTGGCTGCAACGACTATTGGTAGAGATACACATGGAAGCTAAATGAAGTATTTATCTTCTATGTGGTGGTCAGAGTTGTATTACTCTTGATTAAGAATCTAGTTCAACATCAGAGGACAAAGAACATTGAGATACATATATGCTTCACCCATGAGAAGGTGCAAAGTGATGAGATAAATCTCAAGTTCATGTTGACTGAAGAGCATGTTGCTGACATCTTCACAAAGTCCCTGAGTGCTGCAAAGTTTTGTCACTTTCGTGAAAAGCTTGGATTGTCAAAGTTTCCATTGAGGGGGAGTGTGCATGACAATGTCACCTCCTAATGGAACTTGGTTTTTGTAAAAGATCTTCGGACATTTGTAAAAGACCTTCAGAAAGTGTAAAAATACCTTTGGGCATGTATACCTCATCGACTTCTTTTTTAGAAAGAAGTGTAGAAATATCTTAAAGGTGGTCTTCAATAAACTCTTTAGTATTATTGAGTTTACTGGTAAACATCCAGTACAAACATATTGTTAAGGAGGTCCTTGGTTGTAAAAGACTCCTATATGCTTGGGTTCAATAACCTTTTATGAGAACCTGTGAGAACATGTAAAACTCACAAATCATACTTAGCCACTGATCATGGGATGATCTTTGGGATTCCAAATCCTTTTGTACCAAAAGGTAAATTGAGTATGATGAAGGTGTTATAATTCCTTCAACCGATATGCTATCCTAAAACCTTTATGGTTTAAGGATTGTAAATCCTGTAGTGTACCACAGGCAGTAATCTATTGGCATATGTTATGTTATCCTGCTTAACATCAAGGGACAAAGTGTTGAAACATAATGATTAAGTGGTCTGGCCAACCCTTAATATATATGGGTCTATCACTAATATATAGGTTAATATTTAGTAATATGAAATATTTATATTTTTATTATTAAATATGCTAGCCTAGGTATATACTTTAGGTAAATATTTAATATCATGAAATGATTATATTTCTAATATTAAATATTATAAACCTAGGTGCATGTGTCAACCATTTTAGGTTGAAAAGGTGGGTCGGGAGACATACCCGATCACCTTATATAAAAAATATTTTAGGTCCTCATTTGATATATTCGGGAAATATATCAAAGGTGTGCAAATCAAGTGATTTGGTTTTACCCTTGTAAATAGGGTTTCAAAGAAGGAGGCGATCTTACTAGATGTAAAACAAGTTTTCTCAAGTAAAAGGTTATTTTCAAAGTGGTTTTTACCCTATTGGGGTTTTCCACTATAAAATATTGTGTCACATGTGTTATTTATTTTTGTAAGTATTTTTTTATTTACTTATGTTATGATGTAATATTTATTTAATTATTTATCGTAACATTATGTAATATGTAAGTTGATTAAATCCATATTTATTAGAATCCTCAAATTCTAACACTTGATCCCGATGTTCCTTTTATTTTTCAATCTCTTCACTAGTCACGCTTGCCTTCATAACCATTGCACTCATGTACTTGAACAATGATAGGATCGTAGGAAGTAGAATTTTATCCTTTTCTAAAATTGTGTTCACTCATTTATCATTTTCTCTACCCTACATGGTGAAACCTTGTGACTTTCGATAGAATCTAGGTCAAAGATACTTGATGGGAGTAACTTCCTCAACTGAGAGAAATGGGGTAGCATTTGGATCCGTGAATGTTTGCACGTCACGAGGTGAGAGTCCTTAAATGGTCTTCCAATTGATCAATTCTCTCCTTATACTCTTGATTTCTTGCGAGAAGGTGAGTGGAAGACTCTTGGAATAGATGATAATCCCCTCATGTGTCTTTGGTCAAAGGGGAATAGTGCTAATCTCATAATCATGATTGGGTCATCTTTCTCGATAGGCTTGATGACTTTAGGCCAAGCTACCTTCACATATTAGTTTCTGAAGCACCGCTAAAATAGAGGGAGGAAATTTGTGCTTTCTTCCCCTTATTTTCCTTCACCATATTTGTTGAATAGCTAGAAATATTCTAAGTATTGGATGCATGAATATAGGGCGCAGGAAGCATGCGGTGCTATAATAGTATTAAAGCACCCCAACTCAGGTCTTAGCTATTTTTGTGGATAAGAGATATTTTTGGAGATAGCGTGTGGAACACACATAGAGATGAATACTTGTGCTCCACGCAATGGTATTTTGGGAACAAGTGGAAGATAAGTGCCATGCATAGTTTAAGCTAATAATAGGATTTATACTTGGAGTTAACTATAAGACATCTATTGTTAAAACACTTGTATGTTGTGTATACTTTTGTAAAGGCACATGACTATTATCAACATGTAACTAATTTTGAGAAGTGCATGCGTGGTAACAAGAAAGTCCCCACCCCTATAAATATGTATTGACTTGCATAGTTTAGTAGTGGTGAATTATTGTAGAGTTATGTTGTTGTGCGCACATGACTCATGGAGATACTTTACAGTGTAAGAAGCTTCTATGTTTTGCATAAAGTAATTAGGAATGGAATATATTGACTAAATAATGGTGTTAGACATGACTGAATCTAGTTCTTGTATGGTTAATCTTATCATAGTTATTGTTTATTTCATTTATCATGATTCTCTAAGATCTAGATCTAGATTTTTCACCGTGGAATGTCTATGCCTACTTATGAATATGAACATGTTTAAACATCATCATTCTAACATCCCGCATAAACAACTCTAAAGAGGGAGCTAGTACCTTTGCACGCTTCAAGTGAGAACTCATCTTAGATCCGAGTGATGTGCTAGCATGCCTAGGTTACTCACATTATATTCTAGGCCACATCATTATTTCCATTGTTAGGACCTCTTTTTCAGCTATTTTTAGGATGTTTCATGATGAAGACGTACCAGTTGACCCTATAAAGTGTTAAGGAGTGGATAGTAGATCTAGAAGAAGAATACACTCGAAGATTCAACATTGGATGTGAGTTTGATGCATGTGTGTGGGTGGAGCAGAACTTGTATGATCAAGTTTATATGAGAGTTTCTTTCTTTATCTTTTCTGATAGAGCTGTACAAGTGGGTGGTAACTTATTCATCTAAAAGGAATTAGAGGTTTCAAACACTTGTTTGGATGCGGAATAATTTCAGGCCCTCTATGATGCTTGATCGATTTAGATGTGCGCTATGGATACTTGGTTACTGTGGTAATCTTAATAGCTATATTTTGGAGTACTCAATTTCCACTTTTTCTTTCCTAGAGGTAGTTGAGTTCCAATTTTTATGTTATCCCAGAGAAACCTATCTGCAAGGCATTCCACTGGCGATTAAGATATTATTGGTAACCCTGAATTTGGAAGAGAATTTGATAGCTAGCTAAACCCCACCACACACAAGGAAACCGTAGGTTTGGTGAAGGATGGAAGACATAGTGAAAGAAAGGAAAAGAGAAGAAATGTAGCTTAATTACAATGAGGCACATGAGAGGGAGTTAGGGAAGTAACACAAGATTGCAGAACGGATGACGTTGAGGAGATAGATGGATCGTGAAGGATTTTGAACTCACATAGAGGGCATGGAACCAGAGCATCTGGAACTCCCCCATTTGGGCAAGCATGATAGGGAACCCTTATTGACCTGCTATGAGAGCACGGTAGTAGAGATGACATGGGCCATGGGTGCGCATTTGAATCTACCTGGCAACCTAGCCCTTACGCTTGGTTTTCTAGTTTCTAATACAACCAGTAGTCAGCAAGTTAGTTTTGGCAGTAGAATAAAAAGAGTGAATCAAATAGAAATTACATCTATGGTTGGGAAGACATATTCCTTGTTATTTGGAGGTACCTTTTCAAGCACGTCGTTGGTGCAGAACTCAAACATGTAGAATTTCAAACTCACCTTTAGGAGTAGTACCACCTCGCAGACTGTAGGAGTTCAATTTAGTACCACTATTTGGACATAGGGCAGTACATCCTCTAGTTCACCTCTGATAAGTTGAGGATCATGGGGCATAGGTGGCTCTAGTTATAGTGGATCTAGTGGGTCTAGAGGTAGAGGTAACACGGGGGTTCTAGATCCGGTGGGGATGGTCCTCACCAACCCTAGAATATTTACATGGAGATGTCGCTTCATCTTCCAGAGTATAGGGGAATAGAAGATGCTGCTAAGCATGTACACATGTGTGAGATACTGTGGTGCGCAAAAGGGATCATGGCTTCTGAGCACAACGTAAGTCAGTTCGTAACTATGTTGTAGGGATGCGCAAATAGTTGGTACAAGAAGTTTGACCCTGATCAGAATTTTATAGATTATACAACATTACGAGATGCTTTCCTTCAGGAATTTTCTATCCCTGAGTTTGAGCAGAAGATTATAATTGCAATCAAGGATATTAAGCAGGGCACGAATGACAGTGTTTGGGAGTATGATGCCCATTTCAAAATGATTTTGTCTAAACTTTCCTATGATATCCATGCAATCCAACATGCACAGTGGTTTGTCAGAGGTTTGATCACACCTTTTAGGAGGGCGTTGTCACATAAGACATATACGATATGAGAGAAGCACTTGAAGCAACATTGAATGCCGAGGAAATCGAAGTATGTATACACTAGAGCGAGCACATTCCTGGAAGCTCATATTGTAGTTATGGAAAAGAAGTTGGAGAAACTATCGGCCAATTCAGCGCATGAGACACGCACTGGGATTTGGTGTACAAATTTTGAAGTTGAGGGGCACACTAAGGATAGTTGTCCCCACAGTCAATATGTTCATTATTGCTAGACTGCGAGATATGTCATTTAGACCATGATGCAAGCCACTGCCCATTATTACAACGCGTGATAAAGAAACACATATCTTGTCTGTCTTTGTAAGATTTTTCGATCCATGAATCACAATACTAAAGATTGTAGGTTGATTAATTAGATCCATGATGTCATTGATATTGGTGTACGATAGATAGGAGTATCGAATAACTCTAAAGGTAAGAGTGAGCACCATGATCATGATCACACTTAAGGGTGTTATGATCAAAATGAAGGGCACTTTGAAGGAGGTCATGGTAGAGGTTGAGGATACCATGGTGGATTCAAGGGCCGAGGTTGTGGTGGTGGACAAGGTGAGTTTCCTCATGGAACATGTTATACATGCGGATCTCCTGACCACTACAGGTGTGAATTCCCTCAAAATATTAATTGTTCTTTTTGGAAAGAATCATAACTATGAGGAGTTCCCGGACTTATATGAGCATCTTAGAAAGCAACATAAATAGGAGAACAAGGGTGTAAAGATGGTTAGAATACAACACGTAATGGAAAATCAATGGATTCCAAAGTTGGAACTAGAACTTGAGGTAGCACTTGTGAAGATTACTACACACATTGAAGCTTCATGTGCTAGAGAAATGTTGCAGCAATGTAAGCCTACCATTACTAAGGAGGAGGTTTTACATGCAAGATATCCTAGATACTACACATCAAAAGGAGGTTCATCAGAGAGCATGGAGGTGCTCATAAATCTTCAGGGTGAAATATAATGTTTAAAGGAATAGTCACAGAAGTTGGAACAAAAAAGGAAGCAGAGACGGTCTAGTCAGATATTGATGATTTGAAAGAGGTATGCAAGATGTTGTGCCAAGAGAATATTATTCCATTACTAGGGAATTGGTTAAAGGGAAACACTCGCATGCGAGGTATTGAAAAAGAACAGAATATCTCGTATGCTAATCTCCCCCTCATAGCTTGGATTATGACAAGGAGATCACTCTGAATGCTGTTTTGGATGGGTGGATTTTGAGCAATATATTGATTGACACAGGTGTGGAAGTTAATGTTCTTACTTTAGATGCATGGGTAGATGGGCATACCTCCATTACAACCATCCTCTAATGTATTATTCATGGAAAATTGAACTAAGGCCACTCTAATAGGAGTTTTAAAGGATGCATCCATTACTATACAAGGGGCCAAGTTCACTAGGAATTTTGAGGTTTTAGCTCTTGCATGAAGCGGCAGACAACTTCCTCGCTCTACTTGGGTGCCCTTGGTGTTATGAAAATAATGTTGATCTATGGTTCAACAAGGGGTATATAAGCTTTGAGAAAAAGGAAGAACAAGTTATTATCCCTTTGACAGATGGGAAATATGCACCTTATGTTGAACCTTTGAGTGAGGAGGACATGAACAAAATTTATGTGTGCGTCATTCGAGATCCATAAGTACTTGAGCCATCTAAGGAAGGAATCCTCTAGTGGGAAGATGCACAATCTATTAGTGATACTACAAGTATTTCTTGTGATAATTAGGTGTATGACACCTATGAGATGGTTGGGCACGAAGTAATAAGTGCATTTGCATGAGGAGGAAGACCTCGTTGTATTAGGAGGGTATATAACAACTCTTTGCCCGATATAATGGAGAAGGATACCCTATAGTATTCCTTCCCGCCATAGAGGAAAAATGGGAGGATCAAGTGGATAGAATAAATATGTTAGTGTATACCCTATGCGTGATAACAATGCATTAGTGGATGGTTCTTAGAGATAATATCATAAAATGGAATGAAGTGATAATTTCTCTAACAACCTAGTTTCTTAGGAGCAATGTGCCTACTCAAATCTACACATATCATGGTAATCATCTTGTTCAACACCATGTTCAGCAGTGTGAGAGACTCTAGACAGAGGGGTAGGAAGATTTACCACCTTCACTATGGGTGTACAAACTTTATTTCACTTTGCAAGGTTACGCACATGCTTGGTACGTTTATGCAGAGTTGCATAGGGAGAATGGAAATTGGCGAGAATTGGGTGCAGGAATGATACATAATTTTGACTACTTCTCCACTAAAACTTCGGTGAAAGAGGCATTATGGGTTATGAAGTGCTTGGATATGGGAGATAATGTAAAGGCTGAAGAACTCATTCAGTGTAATTTTTATAGGTAGACCTAGGATCGCGTTTTGATGAAGTAGATGAGACCGATGCTTTGAAGTACTTAAGCGTTCTTTCCTTGAGAATGAGAAAGGAAAGATGGTATACATAGTGGATTATGAAGAAGTAGAAAATTTGGACATAGATCATTCATCAAGTACATGTGAAGTCTTAGATAGTGTGGATAATAAAGCACATGTCTATCATGAACCTATGAAGACCAAGAAAGTGAACATTGGAACGGATGCTGAACCTAAGGAGGCCATAATTAGATATTATTGGTCTGATTTTGAGGTGGCTAAGATAATTGAGTTACTACGTGATTTCTAGGAATTATTTCCTAGGGGCTACCATGAGTTAAAGGGAGTGCATGAGTCTTTGGGTGAGATGAGGATTAAGCTAAAAGAAGGTGTGCACTCGGTCAAGAAGAGACCTTACAAGATGAACCCTAACTTGCTTGTAAAATTTAAAGAAGAAATTAAAAAGATGTTGAAATCTAACATCATTAAGCCCCTATAAGAATCAGAGTGGGTTAGCCCCATGGTAATCAGTATAAAGAAATATGTCAAGATTAGGATTTTTGTGGACTACAGGGAGCTGAATGTTACATGTGTGATTGATCCTTTTCCTACACCTTTCACCGAGGAAATATTAGGAGTTGCGGGCGGGGAATTTACTCTTTTACAGATGGATTCTCTGGGTATCACCAGGTACAAATTGCTAAAGAAGATCAAGAGAAAAAACATTCATGACTGAATGGGGAAGCTTTGCATATACGGTGATGCCCTTTGGTTTGAAGAACGTGCCTATTGTATTTTCATGCATTATGGTTCAAGCATTCCAAGATTTTATTCACAAATTCTTACAAGTTTACCTGGATGATTGGAAATTATATGGGATTTTCAAGGATCATTGTGACAACTTGAGATTAATTTTTGAGAGGTGCATATAGTTAAGCATCTCTTTAAACATCAAGAAGTGTGTATTTGCTACACCTTTTGGAACTCTGCTAAGGCATATCATCTACAAGGAGGGTTTTTAGTAGATCCAGCCAAGGTTGTAGTTATCATAGGCCTAGAGGATCCTACCAATCAGAGTGAGGTGTGTGGATTCTTGGGCCACATAGGGTATTACAAAAAATTTATCAAGGGATATGCTAAAATTTTCATGCCCTTGGAGGAGTTACTAAAAGGAAAAGGGAAATTCTATTGTGGAGAACCACAATAGCACACATTGAAGCATTGAAGGAGAGGCTTACTACGACACCTATTCTACGCTTTCCCTCATGGAACCAACATTTTCACATACATGTGGATGCCTCTAGCATGTCCATTGGTGCAGTGTTAGCTCAACTTGGAGAAGGTATTATAGATCATCCTATTTGTTTTGCTAGTAGAAAGTTAACTCTTGCATAACAAAACTATAAAACTACAGAGAGCGAGGGCTTGTCGATCATCTACTCATTGCATAAGTTTATAAAATACTTCCTAGCAACACCTTTTGTGTTTTATATAGATCACATGACATTGAAATACTTGGTAAATAAGCCCGCTTTGCAGGGGCGCATATGCCGATGGGTGTTATTGTTCCAGGAGTTTAAATTTATAGTCGTGGTAAAACCAAGTAAAAGTAATTCTAGCCCGAGACCACTTATGAAGAATTCAATCGGGAGAGGACACATAAAAATTAAAGATGCAATGCCCGATGCATAATTATATAGGTTAAATCATGCACCTTCAGAATTGGAGGATATTTTTGTATTTTAACACATAGGTATCGCATCGAAGGAATGAAAGCCTTGGAAAAGAAATAAATTGCAATTTGGGCCGCACCTTTCATGTTGATCAGTGGTGACTTATACAAACTAGGTGGGATGAAGTATTGCACTGGTGTGTCCTAGAACATGAGCACATGGATATCATGGAATAGGATCATGGCTGTATTACAGATGGGCACTATGCGGTGACACCACCGCACGTAAGATTCTACTCATTGGTTTACGATGGGAGACCTTGTACAAGGATTGGAAAGAGTATTGTAAGGCATGTGATCACTATGAGCACCTTGGAAAACCTAGGCAAAGAGATGAAATGCATGTGAGGCCTATTACTAGTGCCGAACTATTTGAAAAATGGGAAATAGACTTTGTAGGTCATATTTCCCCAACCACGTGTAGAACTGAATCACACTACATCATCATTTGTACAAATTATCTTACAAGGTGGACAAAAGCAACACCTAGAAAGGACTGTACAATGGATACATTAGCAAGGTTCTTATGGGAAAATATTTATACTAGGTATGGATGTCCATTGAGTATAACAAGTGATAGGGGCACACACTTCTTAAACGAGACAATCAGGATATTATTGGATGAATTTATGGTTGTGCACCATAAGACTACACCTTATCACCCTCAAGAAAATGGGACTATTGAGGCCTTCAATAAGATATTGAGCCAGACCTTGACAAAAATATGTGACGTTGGATGATAAAGTTTACATTTGTACTTTGAGCATTTAGAACAACCTACAAATGGTTGAATAAGGCCATACCCTTTCATTTGGTGTTTGTTGCAGAAGCAATTCTTCCCATGGAATTCATGTTACCTTCTTTGTGTATTGCGCTCGAAGGAGGTATAGTTGATGAGAAAACATTAGAAGAAAGAATTGACAACTTAATACAGTTGGATGAAAGGCACGCCATAACACGTTGGAGTCAAAAGCAGGAAAAGGCCAGACGAAGCATGGCATGACAGACACATCGAGGACAAGAAGCTTGAGGTTAGGAAGATGGTACTTCTTTATGATTCAAAGTTTATGCACCACCCAAGCAAGCTTAAGGTGCATTGGTTGGGACCATATGTTATCACTCACATACTTGAATCGGCACTTTCCAGTTAGAGGCGCTTGATGAAACATAGTTACTCGGTTAATTCAATGGGAGTAGGCTGAAGCCCTACTATAAATAAGCCTTCTTGGTGTTTGTAATAAGGTAGTATTTCCATTTATACTATATTTTTGTTACTATATTTCATTTAATGTATTTCCTTCTTTGTCACTATTCTTTGTCAATTTAGTTCAGTGTTTTGTGTAATAAGCATGTTTGCACGCCAGAAGCTGATCACAATCTAAAGTGTTTATATACATAGAGGAATACACATACCCTTAGTGTGGGGTGGATAAAGAAGGTATGGAAACTAAATAAAATCACGGGTAACCACAAGAGGAACAAAAGGAGCAAGGTTTCAAAATTCATGAGAACTTCTGAAGAATTGCTAAAAAAATTAAGACCACACGTAAGGAATTGGGCGCTCAATATAATTCAAGGGAGGTTGTGACATTAGAGACTATGTATGTTGGGTCAAATTGGATAAACTAATTTGGCTTAAGGAAGCACATGTAGAGGAGATTTGTGATAGATAAGTAGCGGCGCACTAGGAAATTATGACTAAGGTGTAAGAGTTTGAGGTGCGAGACATTGAAGTGTGGGATAATGAGGTACACAACGTGCTCAAGATAAATTAATGCCATGTACGGTGGTAGGTGGAGTAATTAATGAAGGGAATTTTTGAAACTTGGTTTAAAGTTGGCGTTCTCAACATCATTTTCTACCTTATGAACTTGAGAAGAAATTGTGAAGTGAGAGAAGAGATGGAGATGAAGAACATTATGTAGATTGAGTAAACTTGTCGCATTGTGAAGCACAATGTTGAGTACCTAGGCATGGAAGTAGGATTTAAGGAGTGGTGCATGCGCACGATGGAAGGGCAACTAGGTTTTTCATTTTGCATCTAGGGTTTTCACGCATTTGTAGAATCAAAAGGGGTGATGGCACCATAGAAATATCCATTAGTAGAGGAGGTTGACGATCCAACAGAGGAGTGGCTGGTGGAAATGTTATATCCAGAAGGAGTCATTGAAGGGTGGCCATGGAAAAAAAGTATTACTCAGTGTAGGGTTGCAAAGATTAACCACCGCACTTGTAAAATGTATGAAGGACATCGTGACAGAAGTCTATAGAAAGACTAACCGATTATTGACTGATCGACACTAGGGTTTTGGATGCCTCGGTGAAGAAACTACTTGAGAGCGTGGGTGTAATGCAAATCCTAGAGTTTCCCTACTTTGGAAAGCCCGAGCAATTGTACTAGTGGCTAATGTCACGGGTTCATGAAGATTATTTCTATTTTGTGGGTAGGAGAATGAGGATAACTGCTAAATTGATTGGAAAAGTTACCGGGCTATGCGACATGGGATTAGAAATTACTGGAGACTTGACAAATGATGAGGGAATTGATGCCACATCAACCTTATATCGTTATAAGAAGCGGGATGATATTTCAAGGTCACAAATATCTCATACTTGGTCACTAGAGTAGTAACCGGTTAACGAGGAGTAAAATAGGGGCCATTGAGTGATGGAATGAGGTAAACATGTGTTGGTTGCATATAGCGCACAAAATGGCCAACAAGACCTACTACAACATCGTTGGTTACATTGTAGAGAGCTTGGTGAATGAGGCACGCATCCAAGAAAAAAGGTGAGAAGATAACCTGGGTGCAATTTTTTTATTAATTGTGTTCAGTGAAGTTGGGGTACTAGATGGTCCTAGGGAATATATATGGGAGTTTTCGTTTAGAGAACAAGTCCCAGACTAAAAGATATGGGAAGTACATGTTGCATGGGTCTATTTCTAACACATATAAAGAGTGCTTGGAAAATCTGGTTATGAAGACTCGCACATGGCATTTGAAGGAGAATGGCACATTCCACACGAGTTACCCAAGGTGTTGAATGGGGAGGCTGAATTTGTAGTCTACCAACATTTCAGCTGAGAGGGTGCTTCCACATGAAGTCTAGAGAGAAGAGCCCATGGTGTAAGTTTCCTTTGCATTTACCACAAGATATTTTAAGGACTCTGTAAATATATTTCATGACATGCGTCAGCTCCAGTTTGACACCAAAAATTAGACGTAAACATTCACATTCTGCGCAAAACATATATATGGCTAGGTATGGGGGCCTATGCAGAAACCTTTTAGTCTGATAATGTTGACATCACGACGAAGAGTTTGGCTATAGGGCAGATTAAACCAGTGCACATCTATATTTACCTAAGGCCAAGGTTCAAGGATGACAAAGTGGTGAAGGGCACAGATATGCCTCTTCCAGGATCTCCTCAGAAGAAGCAAATAGTGGGTTCTTCTAGGAATATTGCATTTGCACCCCGCTCTTGAAGACCTAGTACATACAGGACTAAAAACATTCTAGAACAAGAGGAACTTAAAGACAACGCTAGACTTGTGCACACCAAAAGGATTTTGAGGAAGAGGCATGCTTTAGTAGACATCACCGCATGTGACTCCTATAAAGGATGAAGAGGAGGAGAGGAGAAATTATAGGAAATATATTCCTATACAAGATAGTGAGGGGGAATCTCCACAGCCAAACACACAAGAAGTAGAGGAAACTCCAAGAATGAGTGGAGATAGAGCTGAGGCCACTCCTAGTGTGGAAATGTAAGATGATGAAGATATTGGCGAGTGCGTAGTCTATGAGACTATAGACCCTAGTGTGAGTATTCGTAAAGATATCTCTGGTGAAGGAGAAATCAGTGCTGGTGGGGATACAAAAGTCCTCATGCGCCCCACACAAGAAGAAGGGAAAGATGAGGAGGAGGTCAACTAGGTGGTTGAAGATGTTGTCCCATAGGATGTAGGCATACCTGAATAGAAAGAAGAGGACACATTAGTGCACGAGGATGTTGGCGAGCATGCAGGCACGCATGAAGAAGAAGAAGTGGTAGGTACTCAAGACTTGGGTTATCTGAATGACCTTTCAAGAACTATTTGAACCCATTTCTAGAGTACACTACCGAATAAACAATTATATGGCTAGGATTGGATGGACCTTGAAATGGCCAATACACGCACTCACAAGTAGCTATCTTGGGGCATGCAGACTCACATGGATGAGCCTGATTTTGATGTTTGTGAGGAGGCATGAACTTTGAAGAAGATGAGGAAGGTGCCTCATACGTGCCATATGAACATTAAGCCAACCTAATTTTTAGATGAGAAGGTAAGTAATGCTTTGATTAAAATGTTCACAGAAGTAGCATGCCGAAATATGGGTAAGGAAGAAACAATCTACGTGATACTAAATGATAAAAAGGACAATGACACAAAAATAAAGCACCTTAATTAGGAGTGTGATAATGTAGTTGCGAGAGGCCCAGAATGTAAAGATGATGGTAGAGTAGATTGTAGATGAGATTCCACTGTAGAGGCCTAAGATTTGGGAGAAGGTGCCTCAGGACTTCAAGTCTAAGTTACACTATTTGCGCACAATAGTTCACCTACTTTTGGATGAGGGACCAATGCGCCTCCCCAAGAAAAAGGATGCGGGGAAGAAACAAAAAGAGCAAGGGCCACTATTGATAGAAAAGTTTCAATATATGAGGCATTGCTCCAAACATTGAAGGATGAGTTGAAGAGATCCGATCAAGCTCTTAATTTATGTGCGGTGCCAAACGCCATAATAAGGACTAGAAATTTAGTGGAGGATAATGAAGTTTTGAAGGTAATGAAGGATGAAACACTTGGGTACATAAAAAGCATGGAACTGGTAAAAAAATCATGAGGCCCTCTCGAGCTCCAGGATCCACACAAGGAAAGGATTAACGAGATTGGAAAGCTTATAACACGAGAAGATGAACCTTGTGGAGGGAATACTGTCGAGTAAGGCCAATGTTGTTCGAGTACTACATAATTAGAAGGAAAAGATCACTTAGGAAAAATTGGGTGACATATCCATTGATATTCTAGAGAAAATGAGGAATGTGCCGAGTGGCTGGAAAACATTGAAGGCTGAAATAAAAATTGAATATCTAGAGTTAATCCTTCCAATTGAAGAAGAGGGTGTTGTAGAGTAAAAATTCATTCTTTTGTACAATGTTTCATTCATTATTTCATTACTTATTCTTTATTATTGGAGAAATCAGAAATAATTCCCATTTTCAAGGTGGCAATGTACTCTAGTGTGGGCTAATGTTGAACAACCAGAAATATTCTAACTATTTAGCGCGTGAATATAGGGCCTTTGGAAGTGCACGGTGCTATAATAATATTAAAGCGCCCCACTCGGGACTTAGATGTTTTTTTGGATAAGGGATATTTTTGGAGATAGTGTGTAGAGCACACATAGAGATGAAGACTTGTGCTCCATGCAATGTTATTTTGGGAACAAGTGACAGATACACTCCATGCATAATTTAAACTAATAATAGGATTTATACTTGGAGTTAACTATAAGACATATATTGTTAGAACACTTGCATGTTGTTCATACTAGTTGTAAAGGTGCATGGCTATTATTAACATGTGACCTATTTTGAGAAGTGCATGGGTGGTGAAGGGAAAGTGCCCACCCATAAAAATATGAATTGACTTCGTATTTTAGTAGTCGTAAATTATTGTAGAGTTATGTTGTTGGTTTTGATGCACACATGACTCGCGGAGATACTTTATAGCGTAAGAAGATTACGTGTTTTATAGTAATTATGAAATGGAATCTATTGGTTGGATAATGGTGTTAGACATGACTGAATTTGGTTCTTGTATGGTTAATCTTATCATAGTTATTGTTTAGTTCATTTATCATGATTCTCTAAGATCTAGATTTGGATTTTACACTGTGGAATGTTTATGTCTACTTATGAATCTGAACATGTTTAAACATCATCACACTAACATCCGGCATAAGCAACTCTAAAGAGGGACATGGTACCTTTACATGCTTCAGGTGAGTGCTCAGCTTAGGCTGAGTGATGTACCATCACGCTTGGGTTATTCACAGTAAATTCTAGGTTGCATCAATTGTATATATATCCTAGAAATATATGATCACCACCCATTGGAACATGTTTTTCTCTCCTCCAATCATATCCTGCACCCATGAGAATGTTTCATTTACTTGAGTTTTAACATTGGCCATGATAGTAGTTTCTTGCTCTGGTTGTGAAGGTTCATCTTGGGATGGTTGAATAAGCACAACCATGAAAGAAGAAATGATCTGAGTTCTTTGAAGGATTGGTAGGTGAGCCAGATCAATTTCTTTGTTCCATTCCTTCTCCAAGCTCTTGAGCTAATTTTTTCCCTTCTTGTGGGTTCGTCTATAGCGATTGGAATAAGATTCCATGGAATTTCTTTTTTGGTTCTTTAAGAGTGGGTAGAACTCGAAGCTTTCTCAACTTCCCCGAGAGAAGAGTGAGGAGATATATGTTTCTTGAGAGCCTAGAGACCTCCCGACTCAATGAATTCAAATCTCTTCTTCTTACAACACACTCTAGATCTCTCGAATCACCACCTCGGTCCGTTCATTGATATATCATGATTCCCACATACTCTGAGAAACTTTTGGGAGAGGTGAAGCTTTCACGATTTGATACTCGAGTTTTTACAACATCGTTCCATCATGATCACTTCCCTCCTCGAACCAATCAAAACCAAAATACCTCATTTTCCACACTATCATCATCATATGATCTCTTTCCCTAACTTCAAGATCATCAAAGCAATTCACCCAATAGTCCTCATTTTGCAGCATGTGGTGTAAGTTAGGGATATAAAACATATCAGGAGTGCTCTAGATATTAAATTTAGCCCTCGAAGTGTAAGAATCAAGATTCAACTAAGATAAAGAGGCTTCCAAATTTGATGCATCAACAAGGGATTTGTAAGAGAAAATTCCCAAAGAGATAGGGAAAGACACACCTTTCTTATTCTTACTCTTGAGTTTTTGTTGATATGGGAAAGTTCTCTACAAATCTCAAACATGAGCATATTGTCTCTAAGGTACCTTAGAATTTTTTGTGGAGTAAGGTCAAATCTAGATACGCTAATGTACGATAAAGTTGATAACTGTGTGAAAAAGGACTTGTATCTTTTGATTAACATGGTAGCTTGAGGACAATCTCAATTCAAAATTTCCTTTGAGTAATATTACAACATACATGGTGAATACATCATTCACCCTTGTAAAGTGGTGATTACTCTCCATCAAAGTCAGCTATGGATATCTATCGTAGGTGGGGGAATTTTGGGAGATGTTCTGTGTGAAAGTTGTTGGTGCTCAAAATGATCTCACCCCTTTGTCTTGAACATGCCTTCAAATTTTTTATGTTGTTTGGTTTTCCCATGTGAAAATGCAAGTTCAAACGTTACAGTCATGTTAAATCCATCTGAAAATCATGTGTTTAGGATGTTATGCCTCTTTTTTTGGTCGAGGATCATGCTAGACATGTTGTTCTTGAAGATCCCTGCAAAAAATTGATCGTGAATTGGTTTTAAACCATGAAAAATTCCTTTGTATACCATTCCCTAGTCATGTTGTAAATTTCATGTTTGTCTCCATCGCTCGATGATATGTGGCATTTTCCAATTGGTTGCGGTATGGCGATTTAAGTTGCAAAGTTACAACAATCGTATAACATTAAAAATTTGCTAACTTGGCCCCGAGGCCCAATGAATATTCCTTCGAATATTCACAAGTCAAAAAGTGCAAAAATAGAAATTGACTCCACCTCCAAGGAGATACACATGTCACAAGTTGGTTGAATGCGGGGGATTGGGCCCTGATTGTATTTCTTGACACGAGGTGATAAAGTATAAAAGTGTAAAGAAGCTCTTGAGACATGTTAAGGACACATGGAACTTTCTCTTACAGAGAGCAAGGAAGCGGGTCATCAGAGAAAATTGTTAACTTTAGGTTCAATTGAGAAAGAGAAAAATATTCAGAAATGGCTTGCAACTCTGCCACCATTGGGATGCAACCACATGTCAAAATCGGGATGGAAGTCAAGGGTGGGTGATCGGGTCAAATAGCTAAACATGTCTACGTTTAAAACACGATGCAAAAGTGTAAAAAGTTTCCCCAGCCCACATTGCATAAGGCTATTCCACGTGGATGACTCATATTTAAAATTGGGAAAGGTGAAATGGAGGGCCATGATGCAACACATTAATGACTGTCACCATTAATGCATTTTTGCACAAATCAAGGAGGAATTTTGAAGTCTTCAAATGCATTGAGATTTTGCTATCATTTGCTTGAGATCTAGATGCCATTGTTAGCAGAATTTCTTAGAGAACAACGTGAGATTGATTGCAGAACACGAATAGAGAACCAACGATTAAAAATCATTTGAACCAGACCCAAATTACATGGATATTCACAAGAAAATTGGTAAGAACTAAGATACTCCTATACTCTTATTAATTTGTAAGGAAATTCAAGTAAAAATAAGGACTTAAAGATGAGGACCATGCCATTGGGTTTTCCTTTTACTTCCGGAATCACTAGTAATCTAGACAAAATCAAGGATACAAATTTAATGAATACTTGACCTAGATGAATTCCTACAAAGAGTCAATAGCCCAAACAAGAGTGAATTAATGGAAGCAATTCAAGCTAGTAATATTGCTTTAGTTGGTGCTATTTCAAACTTAGTACACTGCCCAAAACTTGTAAGACTCTATGCCATGAATTATGATTCAAAAAAGAGGCAAGTAATGGATGGAAGTGGTGAAGCGGTATTAACTTTGACACCCGCAACCATCAGGATAATGCTGAAATTGCATGTGATTAGAAATCTAATAACCCTAGGTATTGAATTAGCCCTACAAGATTATGAAGATAATAAAAAGGAATATGCCCGACTTATAAATACCAAATGGATTTTAATAGAAAATAAAAAACCACTCAAATCCCTAAAATACTTATTAGGGCACAATTAATTGAGGAAGTAGAATATGTGATTGCATTTTTTAGTCCAATGGATGGATTAGAAACAACGAATGAATTGAAGAAGTGGATTTGCACCTATATTTGGATAGTTCTTGAGAATAAGGGGAAAAATTTATGGGTGGCTTCATTTCCAAAGCACTTCATGACCACATGATAACACTAGCAACAAAAATGGAGATGGGTGGTGCTGGAGAATTAGAATTTTACATGATGACCTACTTGATTTATAATATTGTAGGCCACATGTAGTTCCCTAGCCTTGTGCCACATGCTGACTTTAAAAAATGTCAAATGCATAAGATCTTCCCTCAATTACAGTTGGGTAATTGGAAAGAGAATGTGAGATTTGTTAATGATGCCTTCTTTGCACCAATCATATGCTTATTCAGGCCAAAATGGGAACAATATAGGATTTCTGAGGAGGCTAGAAAAGTAATCATAGAGTATGGATGTTATTTCATTCAGTACACTGAAGTTTACATATATCAAGGTTAGTGGATTTGAAGGCCAACCATGTAAGCTTCCCAGATATTTAGATGACAAAATGGCCTTGTGTGAATTGGCAAGACAATTGACACCAGTTCACAAACTAATTTCTGGAAAACACAAGACAAACATCAAGTTCCCCATCAAGATTGGAAGGTACTCCTTCCCTTCAATTATAAAGGCCAGATTAATGGAAGATGAGATGAAAAGGTTTGAGATGGAAAGGTTTGAGGCAAGGAACAATTATGACATTAGGTGGGTATTCAACAATATTGCAAACACTTTTGAACATGAGCCTCAATTTGAGGATTATTGGATGAATTGCAGAGATGAGGAGGAGGTCAGAGCTAAGAGACTTCTTAAGAATGACCCTCACCCAAATTATAGATTTCAAGATTTTTGTTATCCCTGAGATAAGCATGGATGATCCATATACTTGTGATTCAATACTATCTTGATCAAAAGGTGGAGGGACAACCAATGGTCCCCTTGAATTGGAATGAAGAGGATTCAGATGACTCGTATGCCCAAATAACTAATGTAATGAGAAGAACATTGAATTGGTTAGCCTAGAAAAACATTGATTTATCAATTCAAAGCACAAGAGTTCTTAATAAATTTAGGGATTTGGGAAAATTGAAAGATGACCTTCCTCCCTTGAAAGGAGTTGACATAATGGATCCCTTGGGAGGAAAGTTCTGTTGAGTGGACAAAAGTATGATATGAAGGAGAAGGTGTACAAAATATTCACGTGCATGAGTAAGGAAAAGTCAAAGGCACAGAAGGATAGGGAAGGACATGCACGTGAAAGACAAGGGTAGATTCAAGACTTATCCATTTTCACATGTATGGGCTATTTTTGGAGATAGCGTGCAGAGCACACAAACCAGATAAAGACTTGCACAAAATGCATGGGCTATTATTGGAAGAGTGGCTACTAAGCACTTTGCATGGGTTTGGGATAAGAATAGAATTGCTACTACCAGTTAACTAGAAGAGGTATATTATTAGCGCACTTACATGTGTGGCTATTATTGTAAAGGTGCATGACTATTTTCAGCATGCGACCTATTTTAGGAATTATGTAAGCGGTGAAGGAAAGTCCCCACCCTTATAAATATGTAGTGATCTACGTAGTATAGGAGGACTATGTGTGAGAATTGAATTATTGTGAGATTATCTGCTAGATCTAATGTGCACATGAGCTTATGGTATTACTTGTTGTAATAAGCTTATGTGTATTTATTGTGTTTAATATAATGGAGTGTATTGGCTGAATCAGAGTATTAATCATGAGTATAATTGGTTCTTGCATGATTGACTTCATTATGGATATTATTTAAATCTATTACTCTTTAGATCTAGATCTGGACATGCTCTGTAGAATGTTATATTAATTATGGATCTAAATGCATTAAGTCTTCATCATGCTAACATCCTACAACAACAACCCTAAAGAGGGCATGGTACCTTTGCATGCTTTAGGTGAGCACTCAATATAGGCCAAGTGATGTGCCAAAGACACAGGTTATTACTTGATAAATTATAGGCTGCATCATTGGTTCCATTATCAGGACCTCTTTTTGAGTTATTTTCGGATAGTTCACGATGAGACATACCGATTGACCCTAGAAAGTGTTAAGGAGTGGATACATGATTTAGAATAAAAATATACATAGAATTTCATCATCGAGATATGATTTTAACGCACGCACATGGGTGGAACAAAATATGTATGACAATTTGTATGAGAGATTCTTCGCTATTTTTCTAGTAGAACTATACAAATGGCTGGTTTCTTATGCGTCTAAAAGGGATTGGAGGTATCACACACTTTTTTGGATGCATGAAGAATTTTAGGCCCTCTATGATGCTGATCTGATTTGGACACGCGTTGTGGATACTTGGTTTCATGGTGTTCTAAACAACTATATTTTGGAGTACTCAATTTCCACTTATTATTTCCCAGAGGTAGAAGAATTCAAATTTTTACGGTATCCCAAGGGAACTTACCTGCAAGGCATTCCACTGGTGATCAAAATATTGATGGTAATCCTGAGCTTGGAAAGTAAACCAATGGCCAAATAAATCCCACCACACGTGGGGGCAGAAGTAGGTTTGGTGAAATATAACAGACCTAATGGTAGAACAACGAGAGAGAAGAAAGGTGGCTTAAGTATAATGAGGTGCGTGAGAGGAGAGATATTGAAGCAATGAGATGTTGCAAGTAGAATGGCATTGAGGAGAGAGATGGCTTGCAAAGGATTTGAAGCTCACACAGAAGGTGTGGAGCCAGAGCATCAGGAAATCTCGCATTTGGGAAAGCATGATAGGGAACCCCCTCAACCTCACGTTGAATCGCACAGAGAGATGACCCGGGACGTGGAGTGCATTTGAAACTACCTGGAAACCTTGCCCTTGTGCTTGGTTTTCCAGTATCTAGTACGTAAAAAAGTCAGCAAGCTAATTTAGGCAGTGGGAGAGTAGGAGTAAGTCATATAGCAAGTACATCAATGGCAGGGAAAACGTCTTTGTTGTTGTTTGGAGGTACCTTTTCAGGTGTATCATCCACACAGAATTCAAGTGCGTAGAATTTTGGACTCACTTCTGGGAGTGGTAACACTTCGCAGATTGTAGGGGTGCAGTTCAATACTACTGTTGGGACACATGGAAGTACATCTTCTGGTCCATCTCCGGCTATAGGTGGAGGATCAGGAGGTATATGTGGTTCTAGTTCCGATGGATCTGGTGGTTCTAGAGGTAGAGGAAACATAGGAGGTTCTAGATCAGGTGGAAAGGTCCGCACCAACCCCAAAATATTTACATGGAGATGTCTCTTCGTCTTCCAGAGTATAGGGGCATAAAAATTCTAGTGAACACATGCACATGTGTGAAATACTTTAGGTAAACACAGGAATCACGACTTCGAGTGCGGGAAAAGTCAATTTGCCACTATTTTACAAGGGAACGCACACAGTTGGTACAAAATTTTTGACCTTGATCAAACTTGCGTAGAATATGAAGCTTTAAAGATGATTTCCTTAAGAGTTTCACATCCCTGAGTTCGAGCAGAAGATTATAAGTGCGCTCAAGGATATTAAGCAAGGCACTACTAAGAGTGTCAGAGAGTATGATGCTCATTTTAAAACGTTGTTATCTAAGATTTCTTATGATATTCATACAAGCCAACATGCACAATGGTTTGTTGGAGGTCTGATTACACCTTTTAGAAGGGCACTATCGTATAAGACATACACGGATCCATTGGAAGCACTTGAAGAAACTTTACATGCTGAGGCAATTAGAAGTATAGACACTGGGGTGAGCCCATTTTTGGAAGCATAGATCACAACTATGGTGAAGCAATTGGAGAAGTTATCGAAAATTCAGCACATGAGATGCGCATGGGGATTTGGTGCACAGATTGTGAAGTGGAAGGTCACACCAAGGGTAGTTGTACTTGCAGATCTATAAGCTCATTGTTGGTAAACTGTGAGATATGTCATTTGAACCATGATGCTAGCCACTACCAATTATTACAACGAGCAATAAGGAAGAACATATCTTGCTACTGTAAATTTTTTAGGTCCACAACTCATGACACATAAGACTTCCTTGATTGGTCAGATCCATGATGCTATAGATATTGGTGTACGATATACAAGAGTATCAAATAACTCTAAAGGAAAGAATGAGCATCAGGATTGGGATCAAAATCAAGCATGCTATGATCAAAACTAAGGGTGCTTTAAAGGAGGTCATGGCGAGGTCAAGGATACAGTGGGGGATTCGGAGGATGAGGCCGTGGTGGTGGATGAGGTGAGTTTCCTCATGTAACATGTTATATATGCAGATCTCCTGACCACTACAAGTGTGAATGTCCTCAAAATATTACATGTTCTTTCTATGGAAAGAATCATAGTTATGAGGAATGCCCAGACTTATATGAGCATCTTAGTAAGCAACATAAACAAGAAAACAAAGGCATGGATGGTTAGGATACAACACGCTATGGAAAATTAGTGGATGCCCAAGTTTGAACCAAAATAAGGTATTTCCTTTAAAGATCGCTAACCACGTTGAAGCAACGTGCACCGAGAAGCATTATAGCAGAAGCCTACCATAAATAAGGAGGAAGTTCTACATGCACGGTACCTAGATCTTTTCCATCAGAAGGAGGTTTATCAGAAACCATGGAGGTACTTAGAAATCTTCAGGGTGAAATATAGTGTTTAAAGGAGCAATCACGGAAGATGGAGCAAAAGAAAGCAACGAAATGGTCCAATATGATATGGATGACTTGAAAGAAGTGTGCAAGATGTTGTACTAGGAGAATATCATTCCACTGTTAGGGAATTGGTTAAAGGGAAACACTCCATGTGTAAGTATTGAGACTGGGTGGTAGATCCTACATGTAAACATTCCCCCTCATAGCTTATACTATGACAAGGAAATCACTCTGAATGTTGTTGTGGATGGGTGGATTTTGAGTAATATATTGATTGATACAGTGTGGAAGTCAATGTTCTTACTTTAGATGCATGGGTACAAATGGGGAGACCTCCATTGCAACCATCTTCAAATGTACTTGTTCATGGCTAACTGAGACTAAGGCCACTCCCATCGGAGTTTTGAAAGATGCATCCATTACCATACAAGGCCAAGTTCACTGGGGATTTTGAGGTTTTAGCACTTTTCGTAGAGGTGGATAGATTCATAGCTCTACTTGAGCTAGGTGTCCTTGGTGATATGAAAATAATGCTAATCTTCGGTTCAACAAGGGTTATATCAGTTTTGAAAACAAGGAGGAAAGAGTTATTATCCCTTTAACAGATGGAAAATCTGCACCCTATGTTGATCCTTTAAGTGAGGAAGATCTGAATAGGATTTATGTACGTGCCATCCAGGACCTAGAGGTACTTAAGCCATCTAAAGAAGGAATCCTTCAGTGGGAAGATGCATAGTCTATTAGCGATACTAAAAGTGTTGCTTGTGATAATTGGGCTCATAGTACTTATGAGTTGGTAGGGTGTGAAGTAAAGAGCACATTTGCGCGGAGCAACAAACCACATTGTATTAGGAGAATAAGTAACAACTCAATATCTCATTACACTGGAGAAGGATATCCTATAGTTATTTTACGCACCATGGAGGAACAATGGATAGACCAGTTGGAGAGATGAAATATGCTAGCATATACCCTACACGGGACAACAACGTGCTAGTGGGTGGTTCACAAGGATAATATTGTAGGATGGAATGAAATTAGGATTGCTCTTTCTACTAGGTTCTTCAGGAGTAATGCACCTACTCAAATATGCACTTATCATGGTAATCAACTTGTTCAACACCATGTTCAACAGTGTGAGAGACTTTGGATAGAGGGGCAAGAAGTTTTACCACCTTGATCTAGGTGAAAATTTTTATTCCACTTTACAAGGCTACGCACATGCTTGGTATGTATATGTGGAACTCCATAGAGACTGGAAATTGGCAGGATTTAATTACAAGAATGATCCAGATGTTTGACTATTTCTCTACTAAACCTCTAGTAGAAGAGGCATTAAGGGTTATAAAGTGCTTAACTATGGGAGATAGTGCCAAGGTGGAAGAACTCATTCAAGAGTTATTTGATGAAGAAGACTCGGGAGTGCATTTTTTGAAGAAACAGAGACAGATGCCACACTACTTAAGCACACTTTCCTTGAGAAGGAAAAAGGAAGATGGTCTACTTAGTGGATGATGAAGAAGTAGAAAATATGGATGTAGAACATTCAACAGGTAGGCGTGAGGTTTTAGATAGTGTAGATAAGACCACATGCCTATCATGAACCTATGAAAACAAAGAAAGTGAATATTGGATTAGATGTTGAGCCTAAGGAGGCCATAATTGGGGACTATTGGTCTGAATCTGAAGTGGAAAAAATCATTGAGTTACTACGAGATTATCAAGAATTATTCCCTCGAGGATACCATGAACTCAAAGGCATGCATGAATCATTAGGATAAATGAAGATAAAGCTTAAGGAAGGTGTGTGCCTGGTCAAAAGAGACCCTACAAGATGAACCCCAACTTGCACAAAAGGTCAAAGAAGAAATTGAAAAATGTTGAAATTTGGAATCATCAAACCCTTAGATGAGTCGAATGGGTTAGCCTAATGGTGATCACTATCAAGAAGGATGGTTGGATTAGGATCTGTGTGGACTACAGGAGCTATGAATGCTGCATGTGTGATTGATCCCTTTCCTATGCCATTCACCAAGGAAATACTAGAAGGTGTTGCGGGCATGAAATCTATTCATTTTACAGATGGATTCTCTAGGTATCATCAGGTTAGGATTACATAGGAGGATTAGGAAAAGACTACTTTTACTACTGAATGGGGAAGATTTTCCTATATTGTGATGCCTTTTGGTATGAAAAACGTGCCTACTTGTATTTTTGTGCATAGTTGTTCAAGCGTTCAAAGATTTTATTCACAACTTCTTGCAGGTTTATTTAGATGATTGGATGGTGTATGGACTTGTTAAGGATCATTGTGATAATTTATGCTTAATTTTTGAAAGATGTCACTAGTTAAGCATCTCTTTGAACATCAAGAAATGTGTATTTGCTACACCCTTTGGAACACTTGTTAGGGCACATCATCTGCAAGGAAGGTTTGTTGGTTGATCCAGCTAAGGTTGTAGTCATTATCAGCCTAGAAGATCCTACTAATCAAAGTGAGGTGCACGCAGATTCTTGGTCACACTGGGTATTATAGAAAATTTATAAAGGGGTATGCTAAGGTTTTCGCACCCTTGGAGGAGTTACTAAAAGGAAAAGGGACATTCTCTTGGGAGAACCACAACAACACGCATTCGAGACATTGAAGGAGAAACTTACTACAACGCCTATTCTGTGCTTTCCTTCATGGGACCAACCATTTCATGTACATGTGGATGCCTTTAGCATGACCATTGGTGCGGTGTTGGCTTAGCCTAGAGAAGGTATTATAGATCATCCTATCTTTTTGCTAGTAGAAAATTTTACTCCTGTAGAGAAGAATTATACAACTATAGAGCATGAAGCTTTGTCAATGATCTATGCGCTACATAAATTCAGACAATACCTACTAGCAACACCATTTGTATTTTATACCAATCACATGGCATTGAAGTATTTGGTAAACAAGCCTGTTTTACAAGGGCACATATGCAAGATGGGTACTCTTATTCCAAGAATTTGATTTCATAGTTGTGGTAAAACTAGGGAAAAGTAATTATGGACCGGACCATCTATCCAAAATACATCGGGAAGAAGTGCGGACAATTGAAGATATTGTTCCCGATGCACAATTATACAGGTTACAACGTGTGCCATTGGAGTTAGAAGACATTGTTGTCTTTCTACAAATAGGTATGGCACCAAAAGGGATGAAATCCTTAGAGAAGAAACAACTTGCTATTCACGTGGAACCATTTATGTTGATTAGCGGTGACTTTATACAAGTTAGGTTGGAATGAAGTCTTGCGCCATTGTGTAATGGAACATGAGCACACAAATATCATGGGGGAGGCTCATGGTGGTATTGTTAGTGGACACTATACAGGTGACGCCACTGAGTGTTAGATCCTACTCATTGGATTATGGTGTGAGACCATGTATAAATATTGTAAGGAATATTGCAAGGCTTGTGATCACTATCAGTGCCTTGGTAAACCAAGTCAAAGAGATGAAATGTCTCTAATATCTCTTACTAGTGCAGAACCATTTGAAAAATGGGCTATAGATTTTGTGGGTCCTATTTCACCAGCCATGCACGCAGGACTTGATCATGTTATATCATCACTTGCATAGACTATCTGACAAGGTGGGTGAAAGAAACTCCTACAAAGGATTGTATAATAGCTACAATAGCCAAGTTTCTATGGGAAAATATTATTACAAGGTATGGATGCCCATTGAGTTTGACCAATGATAGGGGCACACATTTTTGTAAATGAGACAATCATAATTCTATTGGATGAATTCATGATTGCACACCATAAGACTACACCATATCATCCTCGGAAAATGGGATTGTTGAGGCTTTCAACAAGATTTTGAGCCAAACATTGACAAAAATTTGTGATGTTGGAAGAAAGGATTGGGATGATAAAGTTTCTGCAGTACTTTGGGCGTATAAAACAACATACAAGTGGTTAAATAAGGCCACACCTTTTCAATTGGTGTTTGGCGTAGAAGCAATTCTTCCTATGGAATTCATGTTACCTTCTTTACGTATTACGCACATGGAGGTCTAGTTGATGAAAAAGCATTAGAATAATGAATTGACAAGTTGATTAAGTTGGATGAGCGATGAGCAATAGCACGCTGGAGTCAGAAGCAAGAAAAATCTAGGCAGAAAGCATGGCATGATAGGCACATTAGGGAAAAAAGATTGAGATAGGATAGATGGTGCTTCTTTATGATTCTAAGTTTCTGTGCCATCTAGGAAAACTCAAAGTACACTGGTTGGGGCCATATGTTATCATCACTCACATAATTTAAATATGCATTTTGAATTAGAAACACTTGATGGAATACGATTACCTAGTTACTTTAACGGGAGTAGGCTAAAGCCCTACTATAAATAAGTCTTCTTGGTGTTTGTAATAAGGCAATGTTGCCATTTAGATTAGGTTTTCAATTATGTATTCCCTTAATGTATTTCCTTCTTCATCGCTATGCTTTGTCAATTTAGTTGGTGTTTTGTGAAATAAGCATGTTTGCGCGCCATAAGCTAATTACCATTTGTAATATTTTTATGCACAAAGGACTGCACATACCATTTGTGTGGGGTGGTTATTGAAAAATGGGTACACATAAAGGAACAACTTACTACAGGTGTTATTCAAGTTTGAAGAGTTGGTGAATAGAAGATTGCTTCCAAATAAGGACCATATATGGAGATAAATGAAGGAACAATATAACGCGAGGTAAGTAGTAGCCCATAGAGACTACCAAGAGAAGGCGTAGTGATGAGGTACTCGGCACATGAAAGCATGTTGAAGAGAAGCTTGTAGCTAAAAGGTAGGAAGGTGTGCTAAAAGGTTATAGCTGAGGCACAAAGATGTACCATGCATGGAAAAATGTGAAAAGGGTCAATTAATGAGGATTGTTGGTAGGTGAAGGAGCAATAAATGCACTAAATTTTTCAAAATCTATATAAGGAAGGGATACGAGTTCATTTTTACCATTGTAAATCACAAAAATTTGAATGAGCCAAGTGCAAAGTGAGTTGAGTGAATCATGTTGAGGTGTGGAGAGTGTGAAACTAGACATGGAGAGAATATTTTTGTAGGAGAAGCTTACGTCCCCATTGGTGAAGGTTTGAGTGAAGTAGAGTGTTATGAAAGAGCTAGGACACATGATTTCAACTAGGGAATGCAGATTCAAAATAGGGTTTTGAACATGCTCATTATAGAAGGTAGAAGGCAATATTTTACACACTACAAAGGATAAAAAGTTGTGATTTACATAGATGACACCAAAGAAAGCACCTGCCGTAGGAGCCAAAGGGAAGAAGAAAGTAGAAGCAGAGGTTGAAATTACTCCCGAGAGAAATTTCTCGGAGATGCAATATCCAAAAGGCATGATAGTGGGACAAGAATGGGATTCTCACGTCCGAAAATATAAGATAAGTGATTACAACCACTATACATCGGATGAAAAAAAATAATTGGACACGTTGTTGAGTGCGAAGATAAATAAGTGCACAACAAAGGACATGCCACTATATGATGACACTGGAGAGAAGTTGCTAAATCAAATTGGAGTTTACCAGTTATATGAGCTTCCATATTTTTCCAAGTATGAACCTTTGTACTAGTGGCTGATGAGCAAGGTACATGAAGACTTTTTCTATTTTTCCGACATAGGTAAGGATTACAACCACTTTGATTTCAACTATAATAGGATTAAAGGGAATATGAGTGGATCTAAATAGTGACTTGATAGATAAAGCAACCATCCTGGAGATGTGGAAGGAGTTAGGGTATACCAAGGGTCCACGCGGAATGGATATCAAAAAATTAAAGAAATATCTAGTGGTATAGGAAGCTACACATCTAGTGACCAAATTGAATGATCAAGAGAGATGGTCCTAGGTGAATACAATGTGGCTACACATTACAAGGAGAATTTCACAGGGAATAATTTACAACATATCAGGCTACATTGTGGAAAATATCATCGAGGAAGCACACACATGTGAGAAAATCAGTTTTGGTGCTATCCTATTATCCCTTGTGTTTATGGAGATCGGAGTGCCCGATGGGCCAAAGAACAAGATCTGGGAGTACCCCATGCAAAATAAGTCCCTTGCGGAAAGATTTGACAAGTACTTGTGTGAAGGGTCAATGAGTGGGCCATTCAAGAAAAGGGTAGAGATGTGGTATGATAGGCTCCATGAAATTTGAAGAGGAGTGGCGCATCCCCAAGGAGTTACCTTTGGTGGTGGGAAAGGAAGTGTAATTCGTGGTGTATCAACACTTCTACATCACATGATTTGTAATGAAGGATGGGACTTAGAGCCCCGTGTAAACTTGTAGTATGCCTTCACAACGTGTTACTTCCAGGCATCATTCCATCATTTCAATAATGTGTGATGCCTGAATTTTGTTGTAGACAAGGTATACTGTGACTACCACATGCTGTGTAAGACGTATGTATATCCAGGTCAGACTTCCTACATTGAGAGGCTAATTTCAGACATGATAAGCATGAAGCCTATGAGTTTGGTGATTGGAGACAATGGAGCTGTGCTTATATACCTTCAACTTAAGCCTAAGTTGGAGGGTAAAAATATGTGGAGAATGAGTTCGCGCTCCCAGGACTACCTAAGGGTAAGCATACAATGGATAATGTATCAAGTTTGAAGCCCACTGAACCTATAGAGGTAGATGATGAGGAGGAAGAGTGCGAAGATAGTGGTGGCTTGGTACATAGAGGACGAAGGTAACCCTCGGATAGGGTGGAATATGAGTGCACAAGTACTCCACCCCAGACACAAGAAGGAGAAAAGAATTAGAAGTAGGAGAAGACCTTGAAGAATGTCGCTTTAAGAGGGTGTTCATACGGATAACATAAAACTCAAGGTGCTACTCCACAATCAGTATGGAGATCACCATGAATCTCTCCATAGAAGGAGACAACTAAGAAGAGAAGGAGAAAATTGAAACTGAACAAGGAGGTGGAGGAGTCTGAAGAGAGCACGCCTGGATCACCTATACAACCAGAGGATGTGGAAGAGCCCAAGGACATGAAATGAAGGTTAAGGAAGAAGGGGTACAAAATCTAGAAGAGACAGAGCAAGATACTACTCAGAAACTGAGGATCCAACTCCAAACCTTAGTTCTCAATTTCCTAAGGGGCCAAGATCAAGGAGGGCAAGTGGAGAGTATGTTGCGCCAGTTATGGGCTATGAGGAGGACACAAGTAAAATTATCCGTGCGTGATTCCAGAATACAGTGGGCCTTAAGGACGCATATGGATGGGAGTTGATGGACCCTGACATGGCAACCACACGTGTGAGGAAATAATTGTCATGGTCCATTAAGAATCACATGGACGAGCCTGATTTTGATGTGTGAAGAGTCTTGTGTATCACGAAGGATGATAAAGGCACCACAAACAAACATATAACCATCAAACCCACGGTTATGTCTGATGAACATGTGAGTAATGCCTTAGTGAAGATGTCTACAGAGGTGGTGCGCAAGAATGTAGATAAAGTTTCCACTATCAAAGTGCTAAGAGAAGAGATTAAGGCCAAAGATGCAGAGATCACACATTTGAAAGGAGAGAAGGACCTGGATCGAAGAAGAATGGAGTCCTTATCGAATGGCAGAGGAGATCGGAGACCATGTCCTGAAAGTAAGACCACACTTGGAGTCCAAGGTACCTGAAAGGTTCCCTTTGGCTATGCACTACATGCATACATTAGTCAATTTGGTGCTTGAGGAGGGACCAATTTGGATTCCAGCACTAAAGGACCATGAAAAGGAAGTAGAGCAAGCAAAGGCTTCATAGTAGTGTGAAATATTTCATCATATGAGGCATTGCTCCAAACCTTGTGGGAGGAGCTAAAGAAAGTGGACCAAGTGTTGAATATTTGTGTTGCTCTAGAGGCAGTCATAATAATAAGGACCATGGTAGAGGAAAATGAAGTCCTAAAGGCAATGAAGGATGAAACCTTGGGTGCGTGCGAGAGATTGGCACTGGTAAAGAAAAAGTGTGAGGCCCTTGCAGTGGCCCAGGAGCCCCATAAGAATAGGTTGGATGAACTTGGGAAACTTATAATGCAGAAGATGGATCTTCTAGAAGGGAGAATGTCTGTAATGTCTAACATTATGTTAGTATTACAAAATGAAAAGGAATAAATTTCCTAGGATGAGTTGGATTCTATTGCAGTAAATATTCCAGAAAAGGCAGAGGCTATGCTTTGAATGAGTGACAAACATTAGAGGTAGAAATAAAAGAAGAATATCCAGAACTAATTCTTCCAGTTGAAGCAGAGGATGTTGTAGAGTAAATAATTATTCTTTGTATAGTAATTATTTACATTCATCCATTCCTTATTCTTTATTCATTCTATATTACAAAGAAACCATTATCG
The DNA here is from genome assembly GCA_018340775.1 of Taxus wallichiana var. yunnanensis. NCBI lineage: Eukaryota > Viridiplantae > Streptophyta > Pinopsida > Cupressales > Taxaceae > Taxus > Taxus wallichiana. Next base: position 94,513,738 of record CM031238.1, read on the forward strand.
GGGTGGAAATGTGGTTTAGTGTGGGGTAATGTTGAGTGGAAAAGAGTATGATACAAAGGAGAAGGCACATAGAAGATTCACACACAAGAGTAAAGCACAATCAAAGGTGTGGAAGGATAGGGAAGGACATGCGTGCAAAAGACAAGGGCATATTCGGGACTTATCCATTTTCACATGTATGGGCTATTTTTTGAGATAGCATGCAGAGCACACAAACTGGATAAAGACTTACACGACACACATGGGATATTATTGGAAGAGTGGCTACTAATCACTTTGTATGGGTTTGGGCTAATAATATAATTTCTACTACCAGTTAACTAGAAGAGGTCTATTGTTAGTGCACTTGCATGTGTGGCTATTATTGTAAAGGCACATGACTATTTTCAGCATGTGACCTATTTTTAGGAATTATGTAAGCGGTGAAGGGAAAGTCCCCACCCTTATAAATATGTAGTGATTTTTGTAGTATAGGAGGACTATGTGTGAGAATTTAATTACTGTGAGATTATGCTACCATATCTGATGCGTGCATGAGCTTATGGTATTACTTGTTGTAATAAGCTTATGTGTATTTATTGTGTTTAATATAATGGAGTGTATTAGCTAAATCAGAGTATTAATCATGAGTATAATTGGTTCTTGCATGATTGAATTCATTATGGATATTATTTAAATCTATTACTCTTTAGATCTAGATCTGGACATGCTCTGTAGAATTTTATATTAATTATGGATCTGAATGCATTAAGTCTTCATCATGTTAACATCATGTAACAACAACCCTAAAGAGGGGCCTAGTACCTTTGCGCACTTCGGCGAGCACTCAATCTAGGCTAAGTGATGTGCCAAGGTTATTATTGGTAAATTCTAGGCTGCATCAAGGTCCCTCAATTGCCTTCAAAAAGGCCTACCACAGGAATAGTGGATGAATGAACTTCGATAATAGTGGAACTGGTACTTCCATGTCTACTCTAAAGTAGAAAACGAAGAAATGATCCTAAAATCAATGTAAAATGCTACTATCACTTTTGTAGTTCCACTACAATCAAAAGGAAAGGGTCCAACTACACAAAGGGCCCCTCCAGAAGTGTTGCCAAAATCTCATAATACTGAAAATATAATGAGAGGAGCCATAACTAGTGGCAACATCCAATCTAAATCATAGAGTGTTGAAAGAAAGGTGGCACCAGATATTAAGAAATTTGAAAGGGCACACAAGAGACACAAAGTTGTGTATGAGCCAATTTTGGTAAGAGAATGTTCTCATACACACAAGAAACATAAGCATAGGGATGTAGTGATTGATCCCCTAGAACATGAAAGAACTGATGTTTCCCAAGTACAACATGTAGCATCAATTGCCTTTATTTTCATCTTTGTCTTCAAAGGGAGTGAAAATTAGGAGTACTCAGAACAAACAACTCAAGGTAATGTCTTATCTGATCTAGTAGATAGTGATGTCTTGAATCAAGGTGTGAAAAGTATGAAGCCATGTCAATTGAAAGTGTCAGTGTACCTTCATTTGAAAAATTGCAAGAGTCAAAAAAGAGTCAGTAAAGATTCAAGTAGAGATAGTGGATGTTGATATTGGTGAGGAGTTTCCCACATTAGATGCATTTGACATGTTTATTGATGAACCAACAATAAAGAATGTAAGTGATCTTCAAATGAGTGAAGAAGTAGAAAAAACTACTCATGTGCCAACTAATAAAATTAAGGTTCAGTCATCAAAAATGTTTTCTGTAGACCAAGCAGTTATAGAATTAAAAAAACCATAAGTACCTAGTGGAAAGAGTGTAGACACAGAGGTGTTAATTGAGAAAATCCTTCCCATGAAGTCAAGGTCACTAAGGATAGTGAACCATCTCAAACAAGGAGGTCTGCAGATGAAAAGATAACAGAGGTTGCACAAGATGCAATTGTTAAGGATAAGGTTGTTGATAATGTGAATGTACAAGATTTGGGTAAGGATAAGGAACTAGTAATGGAAATCCAACCCACCATGTTACAACATGAGGTGTCAACAAAGAAAAAAAAGGATAATGTGTCAGCTCAACAACCTCCAAAAGAGGTGGAAATCATGGAAGGAAAGGGAATTCCTGCAAGAGAGGTACCAACTCAAGAAACTCCCAAGGAAAAGGCTGAAGTTAATATTGCATCAGCTGAAGAAATAAAGAAAGAACAAATCTTAATTACTAATGTAACTAAGAAAGAGACTTTCCAACCCCAAATTCAAAACCAAGAAGGAAGACAATCGAGAGAAAGTGCCGGATAGAGTGAGAACAAAGAGATAACTGTGGGAGCTGAACATGAAAAGTAGACAGAACCATTAGTCTAAGAGGTACAAGAGGGGTCCAAGAAGTTGGTGGTTATCCCCGAAAACCCCAACAGGAATGACAAACAAAATTCGGAACCACTCTTACAAAAGGATGGATAGGAGAGCTGATCTCAAAAGAAGAAGAGGAAATTGTCCATGTTGAAGGCTATAGATATCACAACTCTATCTTTTCCAAAACCAATAAGAACCTCCAAAAGGGCTAGAGTTCTCACCAAAACTCATACTGACCCACTGGGATCTAAAAATTTAGAAGTGGTAATCCCTCATGAGGGAAAGAAAAGAGAAAATATAACAACCAATGATTATAGTGTCCAACTTATTCCCTTAGGAAAGCCTTCAAGAGACTAATTGAAATAGGGAGTATCAGAGGCAGTAAGTGACTTGTTGCAAAAGGTTGATGAGGATAAAATAACTAAGAAACAATTGAAATAACAAGTCAAAGCTTTGAGTTCTAGTCTGTAACAATTAATTGGGCAGTCTAGTCAAACTCAAGCAAGTACCTCTACCAATACCCCTGAAGGAATGGAAAATATTGATAAGGTTGTTAAGAAAGTTTAGGATGTGGAAACATGGGTTGAGAAGTTGAAAAAAGGGAAAAGAAGAAATTGAAGAAGCCAGGAAAAAGTATGAAGAGCTCAAGAATAGGCTTAATGAAATTGATGAACTGATTGAGCAATGTGATAATGAAATCTTCTACTTTGAAGGATTTTTTCCCAAGTTAAACCGTATAACTCAACTCAGTGATGAATTGGTTGAAAAGAAGGGATTGTGCCACATGAATTCAGGGGAACTCAGCATGCTATGGAGGAGTTAGCAAGGATCAGGGTGGAAGTTTTGAATGGAATCAAAGAAAATATATAAGCCATCGGAAATGGGTTAATGATACCTTAGATGCTATTGATTATAAAATTGAAGGTATAGTTTTGACAAATTCAAGAAAATATATGGTGATCTAAAGGTTGAATTTTTTTGGGTTCTTTTGAGAAAATAATTCATAAAGATGAATTTTCTTATGAAGTTATTAAAGAAATGAGGAAAATTGAGAATAGAATTATAGAGTTAAGAGCCAAGCCATTGGAATACAAGTAGAAAATGGGCCACTATGTGAATGCAATAACAAGACAAACATTGATTTTCCAACACCATACATGGCTAGATGAAGAAGAAATCAATGATCTCTTTCAAAGGTATGATGCATATGTGGCAAGGCTACCAAAAGAAGAAGAAGCAAGAGAAGAAGATGAAGAAGAAAAGGATGCAGACATGAAAGATGATGAACAAGCTTAGGATTTTCATTCTTAAAACTTTATCTTCTTTTCATATTTCATTTGTAACTGATGTTTCATTTGATATTATTGCTTCATGAAGGATGAATATTACTTTTAAAAACTTGTTATTCTCTGATATAAATTGTAATTTGATACAATGCATTAGATTTTTATATTGCTTGGATGAAATTTTATGTCCATTATAAAAGCATATAAACTAATGAGATGTTTGTAATTTTTGTATTTTGAAAAAGGAAAAATGGGGATCTATAGGGCCCCAACCCATGAAAAGAAAGATTACATATATCCTCAAGAGTTGTATCACAAAAAGGGGACAAGAAAAAAGAAACTTTAGGCATCCAATACCACAAACTCCTTTACAAAATCCTCTCTGCAAAGAGGAAGTTTCTTCACTAATTTGTTTTTCCTAAGCCCATGTTCATTTATCCCTAGTGCCATTTGAACAAAAATAATGTCTCCTGCCAGTGTGCGAGACATGCCCATTGACAAAAGGTCATCCATACTAGACAAGGGACTATCTAACAAACTAAGAAATTCTGACTGCCTCTTGTAAGAAGAGACCCATTCACTCATATCCAAACCACCTTTAGAAAATGCCCTTTTCCTCTCGGTTTTGGTAGAAGAAGTTGGTTGAGAAGATTGAACTGGAAGTGCAACCACAACTGACCCTGGAACAACTGGAGCAGAAGGCATGGAGGTAGTAACTGGAGCAGAAGGCATGGAGGTAGTAATTGGAGAAGAAGGCATAGAGGTAGTAATTGGAGTAGAAGGCCCGGAGCTAGACTCACCCTTATGTTTTTTCACAAAAGGAAATGATGGTTCAGAGTTGGAGGGGGTGTACTCACTTTTGTTTTCCTCCAAGACTAAAACATGCTTCTCCAATGCATTCAATTGGCGATAGAGGGAAGGCACTATGCCAACGAAAGCTCTCCATCAAGCACATATGACTGCAGAGGGATTTATTTCACAACAAATGCCTCATTGCAATGAATGGGCATATATGTTTTCCAATACCTGATACGTTAGGCTAGATCACAAGCCAAAATTTTCTCAGTGACTCAGGATTTCTCTGAAGTTCAAGCTTGAACAAGTGAAAATACATCATCTGAAAGAAAAGAACATGGGACTTATCTTGACAAGTATCCTAACTAATGCAGCTCAAACAAATGGAGGCGTCGAGGATCGATGTAATCCTTAGGGTTAGTAATTTCAAAAAGCATCCTCACAAATGCTTCATCTAGACCTAATAAATCAAATATGGAATGCAAGTCTTCACAGGATATTTCTTTCAAACTAGACGCTCTTTATTGGTTCCCTCGCCATGATACAAATGAATTTCTTCAAAGTGCCTATACACAAAAGAAGAAAGTATGAAATAATGAAGTAAATGGTGTGTTTTTATAGGAAATTTGAGGCATGCAAGTTGAGCTAGGTGAAATCATGGTGAAATTACTTCAAAGATCCCAATAAGATATCTGCATAAGGAAAATAAAGGTTAAATGAATTGGCATTTGAGAAAAAATGGTGAATTGATATGATTTGACAAGAACCATGCGTGATAACTAACCCGAAAGGCATGAAAATAAATACACAACATCCAAGATAGATTCTTGAAAAGAAAATGAGAGCATCTGTCAAATCAAATCACCTAGAGGCACTCAAAAATCATCAAAAGTGGATATCCAGTCACCAAGTGAAAAAGAATAATTAAATAAATGGCCAAAAGTGATGACATGACATCCCAGTCATATGTAAATAGAGAAAAAACATGAAAGGCTTGTATTTCTCACACTTGGCAACATTTGATGAGTCATCTCCATGAGAATAACATAAATTGAATTGTATATTGTAAAGAAGGATATTCTCTTGAAGATCCACATTTTTGGGGAGAAATTGGAGAGTGAGTGAGAAAATAGAATTGTATAAATGTGATGAGAATACTCTCGCATAGGGGGTAAAATTTTTGAAATTTTTGAAGAGAAAGGAAAACTGAGAGAAAACCAATTTCTCGAGAACTCATCTGAGAAATCATTATTTTCTTTGAGCCTTCAAATTAGATCATGTCAAGATGGTTGCAAGTGTACAACCATTGAAAAACACTAAGACTATAGATCTAATTTCCCTTGCTGATAAATTTGATGAGCCTTGAATTAATTATGTTAATCATGAGCATTGTTGTATATGTTTTCAAGATGAAATACTTTAAAATAGTTATTCATGCTCCCATTGCAATCTTATTTTAGAGATCCTTTAAGTCACATAGAAATTTATCATTCAGTAGCATTCTGAAATTGCAATTGCACTTTGTTGAGAAGAGCTTTCATTTCATTTGTGTAATAAACAATTTTAAAGTCATTATGTCTCCACTTTGTTAAATGTTTCTTGTAAGCCTTTGAGTGTATCTTAGGCGTGATAAATTGTGAATCTCTGATGTTTTATTAAGTCTTCAACGATGAGATTTTGTGTTTGAATCCTTAAATATTGTGTGAAACCATGCATTCTTGGGCTTCCATGAGTGTACATCTTTTGGTTGAAGGTTCATTGTGAGCTATTTGAGGTGTATTTGTCTTACACTTGGTAGATCTCCCAACATTTGTTAAAAGTTCCTTGAAATATGGTATAATCAACTTTATCTTGCTTAATTCCCCAATCAAATACAACCAAAACCAACTAATCCTACTAGAACTACCCATGCTTGCCTCATTAAAGCCAAAAATATGCTAAATCAAGTTGGTTCCATATTGTCTTTAGTAGTCTAAGATTTGTTTAGAAGACATCTGCACTATCTAGAAGTGACAACTCATGAGAGTTAGCCTTTGTTGAATTGACCATGTCTTCCCAGATCTATTTTTCAATTACTTTACAAAGGAGTGCCAAATATTATTGATACATCCACCCCACTCACAAATATAGAATACGAATGGGTCCTCTCACCCTGGCTAAAGGCAAAGCCTAAAGTAGGAGGGTATGTCATACCCTCAACACGGTGCTACCTGACTCCTTCGAGCTTGAGTGATAAAGAGATGATGAGATCCTTCCCGACTAAAAAATGACACAAATCTAGATCCATCATCCTATTGATGCTACTTAACCACAAAGGGAGGACTGATTTGGGTACCAAAAAAAGTGAGACCCATGAAAAATCTCATACTAACAAGAGCATACACCAAGTATGATGTCATGGAAAATTTCCTTATGAATGGAAGTTGAAACAATTGAAATGGATGTTGTTATTCTGATGATTTGACCCCATTCAATCATTTTTTCCCCTCAATGATGGTAAAGATGAACAACACCATCCAAACCTAGAAATATTTGGTAGTTTCCTCCCCCATCACCCTGCTTAGCAAGATGATTGCATCTGAGAATCCTTCATGAAAATCATGCCTATAACAAGACTTCAGTACATAGGAGGGTTTCCTCACCTAATTCATCCATGAACCCAATGTAAGGCCCTAGAGGTATGAATTCATCTTCGACTATTCTCTTGATGCAAAGTCCTTAGGGATGATTACCATGTTTTTGCAAGATGGAATTTGCATACTTTATGATATTCCTTTAGGGGTGAGCACTTCCAGGATTGAACTATCATCCACCCTTATAATTCTCGTGTCTATTTCATAGTGTTGAGCACAAGTCATCACCAATTATGTGCTCTAGATGGATAATGGGTGGCCACATGTGGCATACAAACCACTTGTGTATCTTCTTTCCAATACATGTTCCCTGGGACCGCCAAGCATCCGGTCTTTCGGATCCCCAAGTCCATGTAGCGACATCAATGTCTCCCACATCCATATTATATGATGCAATGGTTGAAACAAGCTCTAAACCATAAAATTTGAACTTCATTATGGAAAAAATCTGCTAGGTGAGAGAAAATGAGGAAGACAACAACTTTCTACACCTAAAATGAAAACTTTCTATTTTTAGTAAGTAGGAGCTAGGGGTTGATTTTTTCAATCTCATGAAGCTCCTAACATACTACATACACTTTTGCTGATGTCTTTTTGATGATTTTTGATAGTTACTATTTTTAGAAAGTGCTTTTTATATTTTTTCCTTTTTTGTGCTTTTTGACCGAAGTTGCCTAGTTTGTCTTCTCTATTTATTTATTTATAGTAAGTGGAAATACCATATACTTACTATATTTATAAATATCACTTCTCACTAACATTTTTGCATGAAAATAACTTCACTAGAATAGGCTCGCTCATGGGATCCTGTGCTCAAAATTTTGTATCGATCCGCCTCCTAGGAATGATTGGAAATAAAAAAGTGTAAACTAGGGCATGAAACTATGTTTTTATGCCATAAATAATTCATAGCATCATCTGTTTTACAATCACTATCTTCCTGAAGGTGCTAGGATTGTAGAGCAATTGTGAAAATTTAGTTCGAATCGGATCACTGGTTTGGAAGATATGAAAATTTCTTCGTTTTAGTGTTCATGGCTGCCCCAAATGAAATTATAGGTATTTCTAATGAATCTTTATGTTTTCTTAAGATTTGATATGTCAAAAATGGATTTCTAGGTTGAAATGGTGAAGGAATGAAGTGAAACATGTTTGTAAAATTCCTTTAAAGCTCAAAATAATGTTATTTTTAAGTTGTGAAAGAAATATTTAAAACTTAGGTTTGAAAACAAGGGGGTGTCACAAATTTTTTTGTCCCAACTATCCCCACTATCCTTGGGATAGTTAGGATAGCTGGGGAAACAAAATGCACCCCCTTCTTCGGGCATGACAAGTGTAGGAGGTGATTGGAGAGTTGAGGAGATGAGAGAGAAGGACTTGAGCACCCAATCAACAAAAAGTTGTGGTCATATGATGAACTTGAGAAGGGGCTAGGGGTGGGGTGATTTTTTTCCAACTATCCCCACTATTCTTGAGATAGTTGGGGTAGTTGGGATAGTAAAATGCGCCCAAGGGTTAAGGATAAAAACTTATTTAAATTTCAATGCATGACCATTTAGCACTTGTCGGGAAGAGAGAGGGTCATATGAGTGTCCAAGAGCTACAACTAGGGGTGGGGCACATTTTTTTGTCCATAATATTTCCAATATTCCAACTATACTAGAAATTTGGGATAGTTAGGATAGTCGGGATAGTTGGGACAATTAGGACACCAAAATGTGCCACCCATCCAATTGTGAAAATGACTAACTCCCAAAAACATGAAATCACTTTTCCCGGAGTTCCACGAACTCTTTTACAAAAATTTTTTACTCTCAATATCATTTAAAGATCAATGGGATGGCTTTCAAGACTTGATTCTTACTCCTACAAAAATGTTTCCTTTTCATTCAGGACCACAAGGTGAGTTTGTACAAACTTTTCTCGCCTTGAAAGCGCTTGAGTCTTGTGAAGAATGTGAAAAATCCATAATGTAGAGGATTATTTAAGATTTTTGATGATATATCTTTTGGATCTTGAATAATCTTGAAGCTCCCATAATCCTCCGTTGAAGTTCAAGTACCTTTTTCCACTGCAAGCTCCTTAAGCCTCTAAAACCCGCTTTCATTGTTCTTGTTCCAAAACCTCTAAAACTTTCCTAAATATTCCTAAATGTTCCATTGAATTTCAAACTCTTCAATAACATCTCCAGATGGTTTTAGGCTTCTTGATCAATCCTGGAGGATGCACCCTTGCCGGAAAGGATGAAGAATAGCCTTTCTAGGCTTAGTAGAGATTTAATATTTTCACAACATTTAACTAAATGGAATGGGTGACCTCATAACCATATTTCAGACACTTGGGGAGGATTGACATCACATCATGAATATTTTAAAGGATGGTAATATTATTACAGAGAAGGAAGGATGATATAAAGGATTACTCGGGAGGGGCTTTGAGAAAATTATTTGACACTAGGGTACAATTGTCATGTTTTCAACTTGAATTTTGACGTTGAAAAAACACATGACAATAGTTGGCTCTCACTTTAGGACTTATTATGAATCAAAAAAATTAAGGACATGATAAGAATGAACTCTAGAATCTCAATACACATCATGGACATGTGCCTTATCCATTTGGATTTAGGAAGTCTCATTATACGCAATAGATAAAATGAATGAATGAAAACGCACACACGATAAAGGGAAACATGCCACAATGGAAAGAAAAAACAAACAAAATGGGAAAGGGAAAACACATCCTAAATAACCTATGGTACATGTAAGGGACAACCCACTTTCAATGTTTATATAACCTTAAGTATTTCCTACTGCAAGGCAATTCCAAATATGTGCCATCTAGATACGACAGGTAAAAAGTTTTTTCTCTGTAGACTTCCCAAATCTAGAATGGTCCTAACCACAAGGAATCAAAATTTCCATGAATTCCTTTTGGTTCTCTCCTTTTGTCCCACAATAAGACAAGATCCCTAACTTTTAAATCTCTTTCCTTTTCTTTCTTATCAAACAAATTCTTCACCTTCAGCTGATGTTCCTTTATTCGATTAACCACCTTGAATTTGTCTTCACTTAGATTTTCAACATAAAAATTCTTTTGTCAATGGAATCAAGGAATTTTCCATCTTCAATTTCTCTGACTAATTGGAGGGCTGGAAATTCAATGGAAATTGGAATCTCTACATTGATCTTGTAGAGGAACTAGAATGGTGATACATCAATTTCCTTCTTCGGAGTAATCATGTATTCCCTCAATACATCATAGAGCTTCTTATGACAGTTTATCTGATTATCATCAACTAGCTTTTAGAAAATGGTCACAATATTCTTATTACTTGAATCATCCTGACAACTTCCTTGTGGGTAGTAGTTATATCCATGAGAAAGTGAGATTCTATAACCATAGAATAATTCGGTCAACTCCATGGAGGAAAATCATGCAGCATTATCAACTACAATCTTTTGAGGAATCCCAAAATGGATGATAATGTTTTCTTTGATGAATTTACATACCATTTTAGAATTGTCTTGTTTGACCGGAATTGCCTCCACCCATTTTTTGAAGTATTTAGTTCTTATGAGTACATAGACATTCCTTGTGCTCGAATGAGGATTGAGAACTCTAATGAAATCCAGACCCCATTGTCAAAAAAATTGTTCAATAACCACTTGGACGGAGTGGAAGTGCAACAAGCTGTGGTTTTATAACAAATTTTTGATAGGGATCACACTTAGAAACCCATTCTTGAGCATCTACAAACAATGTAGGCCAATAATACCTACCGCAGAATTTTTGTTCGGTCACCATGACAGAGAAATTCCCACCACAATCTTGATCATGATATGGTTTTAGTAACATTTTTATTGCTCTTTTTCCATGCACCTAAGGAAGCATCCATATAATCCTCTCTTGTATAGAATGTGATCCTAGATGGCATATCTAGATGACTTGATCTTGAGAGTTCTTTTATTATAATCTAGATGAGCCTAACTCACTATAAGTAAGAAAGTAGGAAATATTAGCATACCACTCATTGGTGGTATTTATAAAAAGAACTTGGGGAAAGTATTTACTTACATATTCATAACACATACACTCCTTTTTATCATCTTGAGTTAAGATAACTTCATCCTCTACCATTAGCGAAACCACAACCCATTTCCTCTTACCGATTTGAAGGTCGAATGCCCAAGTCATACTATTGGATCCTTGCCACCCAATTTCCTCTCTTGGCTCCTGGATCTTGCTGAGTTAGGATTGATTTGATTGTAGATCTTGGGACCATCACCACGGTGTGGGAGTTGAGGATGTAGAATATTAAGTTAGTTACTTTTGTTGACCACAACATAAGCATGTTTCTCCATTTGATTGTATCTCAACTCATGGTTCTTTAGTGGGCATGTCATAAAAGTAATGGGTGATTTAATTCCTTCTTCATTCTTATGAACTAAGATGGCCATGAGCATACAATCTTCATTATTACACTTGAAATTTGTTTGAGGCTTCATCATACTAGTGATTTGGTTGGTCATCTCGGAAAAAAATTTAGAACAAAGTGGTGGAGAAATTTGACCTTGCCAAAAAAGGAATGAAATCCCTTCTTACTTGTGGGTTAGGAAAATGCTTGGATTTCCTTAATCCTTTCTAGATAAATTTTCCCCCTCCTTGTTCATGATTTTCCCAAGGATTTTCCCTCCATAACACCAAACATGCATTTTTAGGGTTTAAGGAAATTCCATGTTATCGACATGTGATAAGTACTTGGTCCATATGTTTTATGTGATCTCCTATCCTCTTTGAAAAGATTATGAGGTCATCCAAATAGATGAAATTGCAGTGTTTGGGGTCCTTAAAGGCAATATCCATTTCCCGTTGAAAATTTTCTCCAATGTTGATGAGACCAAATGACATTCTGCTATAAGAAAAAATTCCCCAAGGAGTTGTGAAGGTTGTTTTATGTTTATCTTCTTCTACTACATCTATTTGGTTATATCCAGATAAACCATCAAGTGGCGAGACCATATTTAATCCTATGACTACCTACAAGATGTGATCCATGATAGTAAGTGGGTAGTTATCTTTCAATGAGGACTGATTCAAATTTCAAAATTCTACACAAATCCTTAATTCTCCATTTTTTTCACATGAACAATATTTGCCACCCACGTGGAGTGGTGGATAAGGAAAATAATCCTTTCATTTAGAATTTTTAAAACCTTTTCCTTGATTTTATTTGCAATATTTGGGTCATCTTGCCATTTCTTTTGCTTGAAAGGTTTAGGCTTCCGGCTTAAGTGGTATTGAATGATGCATCTCCTTGGGCTTGAAAGACTCGATTTCATCATAAAATTATGCCAAAATGCCATAATATATCCTCAATAGTGAGATGAAACTTCTCTTCTCTTTAGGTGAACAAAACTTACCAATATTTACCATTCTTGGTTGTTTAGGAGTACTAATGTTCTCTTTCTCAAACTCAGTAGTGCATTGTGAGGAATCTTTAGATTTCTCCTTGATAAACCTATCATTTAAAACAAATCTTCAAGAGACACGAGGCCCTTTGGAATATTATTTCCTTTGATCGATGACCCCTTTTGATTCAATCCCATCTATCCCTTATTTATCTTCATCTGCTGCTACTAATTCACGGTTAAAGGCATCAATTCATTAAAAAAATATTGTTAAATTTATCTCTTCATTTTAAAAAGGAAAGAAGATGAGTGTCATCATTGAACACCACATTGATTTACGTTATCCGAATAACTCAAACACATCTTGACAGAAACATTATGCATTTTTTTGAGGATGGGTGTGGATTCATTAAGGAAGCTAAAGCTGTGAGAGAATCAATTTTTTTTTCTCACGGGAACGGATTGAATGGAAAAAACATAAAAAGATTAAATGCAATCCCATACTTAGTTCCTATAATGTTTGAACATTAGGTTCTTTACTTGATATTGATTATGCACCTTCTTGATAATCACCTCAAAGATATCCAATAAATTCCAACTTCTTGATACTCATGGATTCAACAACATCCATCCCTAGGAGAAGATATTCATACTCTGCAATATTTTTGGTGTTATCAAATTGTAATTTGTAAGAAAATGGGAGTAACTCACTGAAGGAGAAGTTAGAACAATGTTGGCTCCAGATCCTACACTAGAATGGCTTCCATCAAATTCCATTTTCCACAATTGGTCTTCTTCACCCTCTGTGAGGAACAACATTCTCATCTTTTTCAAAAGTAAAGAAGTAGTTACCTAGTCCATTGTCTTGAAACAAAATATCAGCTTTTGGATCCTTCTGATTTTTAGACGGTGTATTTCATCTTTTACATGGGCAACAAATTCTTCATTTCACCTTTCACTAGGATGATTTTTGAGGACCAATCCATTTGTATTTCACCACCCAAATCTATACAAAAAATCCTACTCAACAACATGCCAAAGCATGCTAAAATATCCACTACCAAAATGCTTAGCAAAACTTCTTGTTTGGTAAATCCACAAGGGCCACTTGAACATCTTTGATTCTCCCTACCAAAGAGACTTCTTTAGACTCCATAGAATAACAATATCTAGTTGCTCATTCAAGGTGAGTCCTAGGGAATTAGTAACTTCTATCGGCAATATGTTATCCGAACCACCTATGTCTATTATGAAATTTTTCAGTTGATGGCCTTTAATTAGAATGGAAAGGTAGAATGGTTCTAGTTTTTGGTTTTGGATGAACTTAGAGAGAACATGTTTTGTGTTAGAGGAGTGGGTGGTGTTGGTAGTAACCATTTGGAATTGGAATTTATAGCAATGGGAATTAAGTTACGACCCTTGATGCGGTGAAGAAGAGCCTTTCAAACCGCTCGGGATGCATTTGTAAAATTTAGATTCGAAATCTGAACCTTAGACTTGTTTACATGCTTAATGGTATCAAACAAGGAAGAATTGGATGAGGTTGACATCCTTGGGACAACAAATGTTCTGCAAGGTGGAGGAGGTACTACTTTGGAAGTTTGAGTAGTTTTAGCAGATTGAGTAGTAGGCTGAGGAAGCATTGGCTAGTATTGATTGAACATTTGAAGATTTTGCAAGATTGGTTAGATACAAAATTAGAGATAGGAGAAGTGCTAGAGGAATTACTTGGCATGAAAACTTGCTTATTTCTCACTACTGGGTCCAATTTATCCTTTGTATATTCTATGGAAGGTAGGAGTGGAGATCCTTTGTTAATTATCTTTTTTTGTGGAGTTTCCACCTAAGGATCATATTTTTTCTTCTTTTTCATAGCATTGGAGGAAGAAAATACCTTTTGAGACTTAGAGTGGGTAAATAACACACAAAAGAAACTTGGTGCCTCATCATCATCATCATCTTCTCCATATGAATACTCAAGAAACTGATTTGTGAATCATCTTCAACTTATTAAATTTCAAGAACATTTCCATCCTCATTATCTTTTCCAGCTCCTCAATTTCTTCTTCTTCCTCTTCCACATCATAGGCTACGTTTATTAGAGGTGCCTCAAGAGCAAGTCTGCGAGGCAGGTGGGTCAATCCTTTTTCTATTTGGAAATTTATTCTTGGGGCCCTCTCTGCTCATGGAAGCTTTGAGCCAACTGTTAGTTAAGATACAAGACATCATTAGCCAATTTCTGAACTAATGAATTTGTGGTACATGAACTTGAGATTATTTTTATCTTTCCCGACATGATCAAATCATCTTCCACTTAGATTGTAATCCTTTTTGTTTCATCCAAATCATTTGGTTGAGTTATCCTTAGCATAAAACCCACCTCAGGAAGTTGGGTGTTTGTGAATAATCTTATCTTGTTGTCTTGATAGGTCAGCCCACTTGGGGATCTTGTAAAGAATCCTATTGAACTTCACCACAAAATCCCTCATTGGTTTGAATGGTTCCTTATTTAGTTGAGATCATTGGGCCAAATGTGCATGGGAATATTTTGTAGGTTTGAATCTAGTTTCAAAATTGGTATTTGTGTCATTCCATTAGTTATAGATATAATGGTCAAGTGATAGAACCAATCCTCTGCTACATCTTACAAGGGTTCTACAAAAAGGCAGACTGATACATCTTCATAGCCAAATTTTAGCACTTCAAAAACAATGATGAAGGCTACAATGTGGTCATTTAGATGTTTCTTCCCATCACCATGGAACTTGGGAATTTATTTCTCAACCCCATGGTAAATCAAATAGAGGTGGGGTGAGAGCTACTGGAATTATATTTCCCCTAGGGAAATGGTGCTTGTTTAGCCATTGGGGCTTATTATTCTTCAACTTCTTCTTTTACTTCAAATCTTTCTGAACTTCTTCGACTCTTTCAAGGTCTTCTTCTACAACTTCTTCCTCTCATGGAGGAATGTAGTTTAATGGTTCAACTATAACTCCATCAATAGGGTACTCAAGAGACAAGGTAGGATCAAATTCAGAAGTACTATTAACATGTTCTCCTTGTAATTTGGCTGATAGGAAGTCTGAAATAAGATTGCAACTATTATTCAAAGTTAGGATTGGTCACACCACTAGCTCTTGAGGATCTTGTATATTATCTTTCTGTCAGCTTGAATGTACAATTCAAACAAGGTTCTTTTAGGACCTTTTGTATTGATTTGTAACTTTTCTCGCTCTTTCCAAAGCTTCTACATATTCTTCTTTGGAATCAAGGACTCTTGTAGCAACGTGGTAATGGAAGAAGTTTAACTGTTGTGCCAAATAACAACCCTCAAGTTTGATGCAATATCTTATTAGGTTTGGAAGATATTTTCAACTCTTAGGACTGGGGGATTACCAACAATAGCCATTAGTGGAAGACATAAGGCTCAATGACCTTTCAAAGTTAAGAATTTCGATTTTTTAGATATCTAATTTTTAAATATTTTTATGGAATATATAGGGGTGCAGAGTAGCAAAATCTACCCCAAGGTGGGCACCAAAAACTGTTGGTGAAATAAATTTTCTCTAGGAAAAATTAGTTGATTTTCACCAATGTTATGGGGCTAGGTCCCTATGCTTGAATGGGGCAGCTCCATTATTAATTTATTTTATGTAAATAAAAATAACTCCGTGGTTGGCCAATAGGCTAGGGATCCAACATGAACACTCCACTACACCTATGGAAAATGTTTGTAATCTTGTGCAAGGGAGGAATTTACAAGGAAGGTGAAAGGGTGGCGTGAGAATTTAGGAGAGGGAATTAATACTTGCAATTAGGAAAAAAATATTCTTGCAAAGGATTAACCAAAGATATATCAACACACAATTGGAAAGAATTTTTTTATAATTATATCAAGACAAAATAAACTCATGAGCAAAAATATCACTCATTCATTCATCTAGAAAATATAAAACACCTTTCTTGATTGACAATTTTATAAAGCTATGTAATGAGATATGGATGAAACATTTAAAAAGGGAAGTAGAAGAAAATTCTATCTTTTTCTTATTCTTGGTAGCTATCTACTCATGAAATCAAAAATTTACAACCCTTTGAAGTGAGGAAGTCACTACAATTTATAGTTTTCAAAAGAGGCTCTTCACCTAACCCCCACATGTATTTTCACTTGTCTTCTATGAATTTTGATTCTTTGCATTCCTAGGAAAGAAATTAAGTCCCCTTTTTATTAATTAAGGGAAAATTATTACAATTTTCAATGATAGTCACATTAATGAATAAGATAAAAGTGAATAAGATGAAAATGAAAAGTACAACCCCCTAATGAAGAAATAGAATTTGAGAGAAGAAAGGAAGGGGTGGGGAAGAGAGGATTGAAAAAAGGATTGCTTCACTCGATGAAGAAAATTCCGCATCTGTCAATGGAGACTCCTCTAATGATGGACTCTTGGAAAGTTCCTTAAGAGAGATCTTGATCCCTTTGAATTATTTTTTATATCGTGTTGTTGCAAGTGTAAATTTCAAAGAGAGTATTGATGTTATTACATTCCATAAACCAAAACTAATGATCCTTTGAAATGTTTTGTATGATTTCCCTTATCTTATCCAATGAATCTAGTGTATCTTTGTTGAAGGAAAAAGGATCTCCATCCTTCTTCTTGACAAGATCTAGAATTGGCTTCAATAGGTCATCTGCTTGAAGTGTTTTCACCCATTTTTGGTACTCCAAGTTTATGTATTTCAATATTGACATCCTCTCACATATTTAAAATGTGTTCCTTATACATATCAAATTCACTAAGAGTGTGTTTTATCATTTCAAACGAGAAACCAATGTTCTAGCCTAGACTTGAGATAAGTCATCCGACACTGAATTGAATACTCCCTTGATCACCAATAGGGGAGAGTTTACTTTTTCCCATCTCAATGACCTATGGATACACTTGATCCCAATGTTCCTTTTCTTTTTCAATCTCTTCTCTAGTCATGCTTACCTTCGTAGTCATTTCACTCATGTACTTGAATAATGAGAAAATCTTAGGAAGCAACATTTTACCCTTTTCTAGAATCTTTTTCAGCCATTTATCATTTACTCTATCCTTCATGGTGAAAACTTGAGAGTTTCTAATGGAATCTATGTCAAAAATACTAATGGGATTTACTTCCTTAGTTGGAAGAGATGGGGCGGCATTCGGATCCATGAATGTTTTCACGTATGAGGTGAGAGTCCTTATATGGTCTTCCAATTGATCAATTCTCTCCTTATACTCCTGGTTTCTCATGAGAAGGTGAGTGGAAGACTCCTGAAATAGATGAGCATCTCCCTCATGTGTCACTAGTCCAAGGGAATGGTGCTAATATTGTAAATCAGATGGGGTCATATCACCGATAGGTTTGATGAATTTAAGTTGAGAGACCTCCATATATTTGTTTCTTAAAGCATCACTAAAAAGTGAGAGGAAAGTTGTGCTTTATTCCCCTTCTTTTCCTTCACCATTGTAGATATAGCCTTGAAATATGGGATCACCACTTATTAGAATGTGCATGTCTCTCTTAATCATATCTTTCACCCATGAGAAATTTTTATTTTCTTCAGTTATACATTGGCCGTGATAGCGAGTTTCTTGCTCCGAGTTGAGAAGGTGTATCTTAGGCCGGTTGAATAAAAGGCACACTGTGGAATAGTAAATGCTATGAGTTATTTGAAGGATTGGTGGTTGATTTGGATCAATTTTAACTTGTTTCATACCTTATGCGAGACTCTTGAGTTATTTTTTCCTTCTTAAGGGTTCTCTGTAGTGAGTCGACTTGGATTCCATGGACCTTATTTTTGTGATCCTTTCAAAGTGGGTGTAACTCGAAGCTTTCTCAACTGCCCCCCAAAGAAGATTGAGGAGATATCCATTTCTTAAGGTCTTGGAGAACTCTTGAGTCAATAAATACAACTATATTCTTCTTAAACCACTCTCCGGATCTCTAAATAATCACCTCGGTTTGTTCATTGATATACCATGATTCTCAAATGCTCTAAGAAACTTGTGGGAGAGGTGAATATTTCATGGCTTGATATTCGAGGATGTACAACTCTATTCCATCATCATCAATTCCCTCCTTGAACCAATAAAAATCAAACTACCTCATTTTCCCTACTATCATCCTCATATGATCTCTTTCCCTAACTTCAAGATCATCAAAATAATTCACCCAATAGTCCTCAATTTTTGGCACATGGTGCAAGTCAAGGATATGAAACATATCAAGAGTGCTCCAGATATCAAAGTTATCCCTTGAAGTGTAGGAATAGAGATTCAATTGAGAGAAAGAGGCTTCCAAATTTAATGCATCAACAAGGGATTTGTAAGAGAAGATTCCCAAAGAGATAGGGAAAGACACACCTTTCTTCTTCCTACTCTTTAGTTTTTATTTGATATCGACATTTTGTCTGCAAATATCAAACATGAAAATCTTGTCACTGAAGTACCTTAGAATTTTTTAAAGAGTGAGTTCAAATATAGATAACTTGATTTAAGTGAAAGTCAAGAACCGAGTGAAGAAGGACTGTATCATGTGACAACTTATGAGGACAGTCTCAATTCAATATTTCCTTCGAGTAATCTTACAACATACATGGTGAATGCATCATTCACCCTTGCAAAGTGGTGATTACTCTCCTTCAAATTCATGTATGGATATATCTCATATGTGGGGGCCTTTTGGGAGATGTTCTATGTGAGAGTGAGACCCATGAAAGATCTCTTATTGGCGAGCATACATCAAGTATAATGTCATGTCAAATTTCCTTGTATTTGGAAGCTAGAGAAACTAAAAATGGAGGTTGTCACCGATGATTTGACCCCAGTCAATCATTTATTTTCCCTTAATGATGGTAAGGATGAATGACTCCATCCATTCCTAGAAATATTTGGTAGTTTCCTCTCCCATCACCTTGCTCAGTAAGATGATCCCATCTAATAATCCTTCATGAAACTCATTCCTATACCATAAATTTAGTACATGGGAGGGTTTCCTCACCTACTTCAGCAATGACCCCAATGCAAGGCCCTAGATGTATGAATTTTTTTTCAACCATTCTCCTAATGCAAACTCCCTTGGAATGATAACCATGTTGCTCCAAGTTTGAATATGCATACTTTGTGATATTCCTTTGGGGTGAGCACCTTTGTCAAAGATTAAACTATCATCCTCCCTTATGATTGTTGTGTCTAGTTCATAGTGTTGAGTGCAAGTCACCACCGGTTCTATGCTTCGGATGGATAATGGGAGCCCACATGCGGCATAAAAACCACTTGTGTATCTTCTTTCCTCTACATGTTCCTTAGGACCGCCAAACATCTGGTGTTTCAAATCCCCAAGTCCATGTGAGTGACATCGATGTCTCCCACATCCAAATACTCTGATGTAAGGGTTGAAATGGGCTCCAAACAAAAAAAATTAAACTTCATTAAGGAAAGAATCTGCTAGGTGAGAGAAAATGAGGAAGACAACAACTTTATGCACCTAAAACAAACACTTTCTATGTTTAGTAAGTAGGAGATAGGGGAATTTTTTTCTACTTTTTGTATTTTTCTTGATTTTTTCAATCTCATGAAGCTCCTAACACACTACATATGCTTTCACTATTGTCTTTTTGATAGTTACTATTTTTAGAAAGTGTTTTTTTACCAAATTTGCCTAGTTTGTCTTCTCTAACGTCTCTCGAGTGCATTGGTTAGTGAAGCGTTTCCTTTTTGGAATGTTTCTATTTATATTAAGTGGAAATACCATATTCTTACTATATTTATAAATTAAACTATCCCCTGTCGGTTTTCCACAAAAACAACTTCACTGGAATAGGCTTGCTCTCAGGATCATGTGCTCAAAATTTTGTCTCGATTTGCCACCGAATGCTTAGAAATAAAAAAATGTAAAATAGGGCACATAACTAGGATTTACTTGTTAGGAAATAAAGGATAAAATATACAGAACAATCCCACACATAATCACAATAGTAGAAACTCATATGTAAAATATTATCACATATATGAAAAATAAAGGTGTAGAAATTAAAAGAACACAACACAGAGACAATATTTAACGTGGTTCACCCAATTTGGGCTATGCCCACCAGGAATAACTTACTCAAAATTTATTACAATCCACATCTTCTCTCAATACAATACCGATATTTGTTTGGAGTTGTTCTCAACAAACTCTCCTAAATTCACACTCGAACTCACACACCTCTACAATGTAACATCAACCCTACCATATGCACAAAAGAACATAAATAGGAAACTACTTAAGTAGTTTTACAATACCATGGGTACCAAAACCATGGGCCAAAACCATCCCATAAACCTATGGGTAAAAAATCCCACACATATGAGAAGAACATGTTTCTGAGATATCGAGCACGTTTTTGATAGTGTACAATACTTTTAGTGTACAGTCTTCAACACTTCCACACATGAAAATAGGCTCCAAAACATAACATTTTATGCCATAATTAATTCAAAGCATCATCTAGTTTTCAATCACAATCTTCTTGAAGGCACTTAGATTTTAGAGCAACTACGAAAATTTCGTTTGAATCGATCAACGGTTTGGAAGATATGAAAATTTCTTCGTTTCGGTGTTCATGGCTGCCCTGAATGAAATTTTAGGTATGTATAATGAATTTTTAGGTGTTATTGAGATTTGAGATGTCAAAATGGATGCCTAGGTCAAACTGGTGAAGGAATGAAGTGAAACAGTTTTTAAAACTCCTTTAAAGCTCAAAACAATGTTATTTTTAAGTTGTGAAAGCAAGCTCTAAAACTTAGGTTTGAAAATAAGGGGTGACACACATTTTAATATAGCCAAACTTAACACATACTCATTACTCTACAAATATTGAACTCAAAAGAGAATAAATCTTCTTCTTTGTTATTCAATTATGGATTACAATGCTTCATAAATAGGAAAACAAATCCCAACTCAAGTTTCCAATCAAACTCTAACTAACTTTGACTAAATCTAATCTAGGTGGTGAAATTTACTATTTTTAGTAGTTTACAAAAACTTTCTATTCTTAATAAGTTCGCATGCTTATTCATACGGGAATTTTTTTCCATGCATCTTCTACATGCCTAAATTAGAGGAATTGCCAACTTTCTAACCTACTATGCATGCAAGAGACTAAAATTAACTAATGCCCTAAAATAGGAAAAAACTAAATTACAACTTAAATCCTAATTTTTCGGCCCCCAGATGGTGGATTTCAGGCCTGAAAATTTTCCAAAAATGGCTCCAACAAGTAGGGTAGGTTTACCGGTGTGTTCGTCTTGGCAAAAAGGTGGTTTAAAAAAGGATTCAAACAGACACATGAATAAAAAGTTATGACCGTTTTAATTTTTTACTAAAAACAACACATCAAATTTTATTTTCCCCACTATCCCTAATGTTCGTGGGATAATTAGGATAGTTGGGAAGAAAAATATGCCCCCTTCCTTGGGAATGACAAGTGGTGGGAGGTGATTGGAGGTGGGGAGATGAGAGAGAAGGACCTTAGCACCCAATTAGCAAAAGGTGTGGTCACATGATGAACTTGAGTAGGGGCTAGGGGTGGGGCACATTTTTTTGTCCCAACTATCCCCACTATTCTAAGAATAATTTGGGTAGTAAAATATGCCCCCAATAGTTAAGGAGAAAAAATTAGTCAAATTTCAATGCATGACCATTTAGCACTTGTCGGGAAGAGAGAGGGTATTATGAGTGTCCAAGAGCTACAACTAGGGGATGGGATTTTTTTTTTTATCCCCCAATGTACCCACTTTCCTAGATATTTGGGACATTTGGGATAGTCGGGACAGATTGGGACAGTCAGGACACCAAAATGTGTCACCCATCCAACTGTGAAAATGACCAACTCTTAAAAACATGAAATCACTTTTCCCGGAGTTTCGGGAATTGTTTTCAAGAAAATTTTTATATAATTTTGACTCTTAATATTCTTTAAAGATCAATGGGATAGATTTCAATACATGATTCTTACTCCTCCAAAAATTATGCCTTTTCATTCGGTACCACAAGGTGAGTCTGTAAAAACTTGTCTACCTTGGAAAGAACTTAGGTCTTGTGAATAATGTTAAAAATCCATCATGTAGAGAATTCTTTAAGATTTCTGATGATATCTTGTTTGCCTCTTGACTCATCTTTGAGCTCCCATAATACTCCATTGAGGTTCAAGTACCTTCTTCCACTGCAAGTTGCTTAAGCCTCAAAAACCCGTTTTCACTGTTCTTGTTCTAAAACCTTTGAAAATTTCTTACATCTTCCTAAACCTATTCCATTACATTTAAAAATATTTTATAACATCTCCGATGATTTTAGGCTTCGTATCAATCCTAGAGGATGCACCCCTTCCCTAAAAGGCTAAAGAATAGCCTTTCTAGGCTTAGTAGAGATTTAATCTTTTCACAACATTCAACTGAATAGACCGAGTGACCTCATGACCATATTTTAGACACTTAGAGAGGATGTTCATCACATTATGAAGCTTTTCAAGGATGGTAATATTGAGATGTAGAAGACAAGATGACTCAAGAGGGATTTGAGATAAAATTGACATTAGGGTACGATTTTCATGTTTTCAACTTGAATTTTGACCTTGTAAAAACACATGACAACAAATCCAAGACACCCCGCCAAGAAATAAGATCATGTATGAAAGTCATTTAGAAACTCCAATATCTTCCCCTTATGTGCTAGAGGATATGAATATCTAACAAAAAATAACTTAGTCACTTTCATACCTTCCACAACCCCATGGACTATACCACTGCAAATGAATATAAGCCCAATTTTGTAAATTAGGACACACAGTAGAAAAAAGAAATAATTGCCCCCATACTTTCTCATGTGCTGCATAACTGAGTAGAAACTAAATAGAAATTATTAAATGATGAAATATGAGTGGAAAAGAGTAGCCATGACCCCAATTTTCCCAAAATGGAAGATAAAACCGAGTACCATGGAGAAAGAGATAATGAAATACTTCATGCCCCCTAAACCTGTCTTTGACCGAGTCAAAATGAGTATGAATCCATATGAAAATGTTGTAACAATGATGAAAAAGTTGATACTATTAAAATATCTAAAGAAAATGTCCCTTAGGAAAAAATGTATGATAGGGTCAGAACCATTTGTACGGTCCTGACCAAGTTGTATGTTTTTACCTCTATAGATTTTTCTTATTTTTTTGTGCTTGATTCCAACTATAAGGCATTCTTCTATACCCCTACATATTTGTGTGCCTAGAAAGATGTTTTTATCTACTAGAAATGTAGAATAAGATTCCAAATGTTTGTCCCCTCTTTTCAAGTGTGTGTGATGAATAATTTTAGTGTGTGGATCAAAAGAAAAGATGTCTACCCATGTATGAGATGTTGAATACTTGTGTATAACCTATGAAAGCTTATGTGGTTGCCACTAAGAAGAAATTTTATTTGCAGGGTAACACATGGTAGAAACCATGACACAAAACAAAAGCAACTAAAAAAAAGCATGATAATGAATACATTGTCAATGCAACAAAATAGTAATAACATGATTAGAAAAATGATGTGTTAGTAGAAAACAAGTGCATACAATGTAGAAACAAGTGAAAACATGTCAAATAGTGTCACACAAAAGGTGAAATTCCTACAAACATGGGACACCCATGGTGTCACAATACAATCAAGGCCCTTGAGCATAAAAACAAGGGATGCAAAATCACACATAAGGCATGATACCACAAACATGGGATACCCATAATTTTTCAAGACAATCAAGGCCTTAGGCCATAATCATAGTAGAAAACAAGCATACAGATGCACATAACTAGAAAGTATGTATGAAAATAAAGTGTATCCAAATGTGATGAAAAGAACATAGCATATGATATAAAAGAGTTAACAATAATTGTAAGAAAAATCATTAGTCATGTTAGTTTATAATATAGCAAATGAACTCAAGGTCTTGGGCTATTGGTGAGTTGTAAGTAGTTTGTAATCATCAACCTAAGTTCCATTTCCATTGATCTCATTGGATGCTTTCAACAAGTGGCCATGGGGACACCTTTAGGTATGGGTCAAACTTCTCCATATGAATCAAGCGAACATAGTGGGGTGCTTCAAATAAAGATCACTCGGTGGACATTAAAGACCCAAGCCCACCCCCATTTACCACTTTGAGAAAGTGTTCCTCCACCACTCTAGTTCATAGCTTTTATATAATAAAAGTGTTTACCATCCCAATTTTTGGTACTTCAATGATTTAGGATTGGAGGATTGTAGATTTCTGAAAAAATGCAATGAGTCATCGAATCATCGGGGCATGGTTTAGGGTTTTGGAAGGTGGTCGAAACATGACCGTAATGCCCGTAGGGTTAGCGGGGAGGCTCATGGTTTTTAGTCATTTCTCGGAGGTGACACCGTGCTTAGTTGAAATAGGAGAGGAAGATGGTATTTTCATGCATGTTCCTATTTTGAGAGAAGGGTGGTTCTAGCAAAATTTTGAGGTCATCGACTATCTACGATGAAATATTCACTTGGTGTGAAAAATAGTGGGACACGACCTTAGGATATGATTTTTGGCCAAAGTTTTTTTTGTGGTGGTCTTCCGTGGTGTAGCGCAACAAGAAGAAACCATTAGAAGAAAGGGAAGGTTGTCGGTGCATTTTGGATTGTATGTGTGTCTGTGGGCATCCAACTTTGACCCAGATCATGCCATCTTGGAAGAACTTCAAGTTGTTGTCAGTGGTCCCAATGGTTGGAATATGGAAAGATTTTTTTTGTTACTTTCATTGTATGAAATCAAGTCATATGAAAAGGGAGTGCAGAGAGGACCTTGGTTCTAATAGAATGAATTAAAGGTCGGTTCAAGATGTCCAGAAGAGAAGTTATTCTCAATGGTTTCTAAAGTGCGGTATTTGGCTCCCCTCGTGCAAGGTCAAATGGAAAAAGTAGGCTCTCCTCCTAAGTCTATAGAACTTACCCTAAGAAATATGTTTGCAGATACAATTCTAGTTGCGAATAATCCTCTAAGCTTCTAACGTTGATGTAAGCGGGGGGTCAAAGTGAGGCAAGGTAGTTCGATGGCTAAACTTGATAGATGGGTCTTGGAAAAGGAAGCACTCTTAGACAATATGGATTTATCAAGAGAGTGATTATGTTGAGGTTGAGGAATCATAAATGGATCCTTCGTTTGAGGAGTCTTGGGCCTTATCGGTCTCCCTAGCTCATACACCCAGTTTCTCTAAAGTTGATTGCGGTATCCCCAACCTGAAGGGATGACCATGATACATTAGAGTAATAAGTAAGGAAGTTACTTTCGGTAAACAACATCACCTCAAAGCATTTTTCCACTTGTGAGCAGGGTGGTTCGGTCCCTTTCAAAGGATCTATGAAGATTGTCTCCTAGAATGTTAGGGGCATGAACGCCCTAAAAAAATACCTTGTAAGGCATTGTATTCTTGAGCAAGAAGATTATATTTGTTTATTGAAGGATACTAAGATGTCACTTGTCAACATTTTGTGTGGTTAGGAAAAGAAATGGAAGGGTTGGAATGGCATTTTCATCAATTCAATTGGTGCCTCTAGGGGCTTAGGTGTTATTTTGCGTTCCCAAGAAGGTGGAGGTGAGTCTTTTTAGTAAATCTTCCAACTATCTTTAGTATAAAGTCCTCATTAAAAATGCGTACATTTATTTTTACATCTCCAATGTTTATGGTCCTTCAAACCTCCTTCTTAAACCGGATCTTTGGGCTTCCTTGTCCACCCAGTTAAAGGATTTGGAAAATGAAAAAGTGGTGTTTGCAGGTGTAGACACTAAATCATGCACTTTGGGTACATTTCTAGGTCCTAGTCACATACTACTATTATATGATTATTAAGTAATAAAAGTACTAATTGAACCTTGTTTTTGGCCTCTTTGCTTGCTTTCAGTTTTCCTCTTTGGTTTTACACACCTTCTTGCCAAGTTTTTCTTTTCATACTTTGGCATTTTTTATTCTGGACATGTGCGCCGATCCAAGATACTCGTGTCAGGCACCCCGTCCCTCTGGTGCCCCTAACCTCCTTGTATTTTACTCACATCTTTTGGGTCGTTTTTAGTTGTTTTGGAATCTTATCTTCTTGGTGGTCAGCCTTTTCAGGGTTAATTACGAAATTCAAGCAAGAGAATCATATAAATATAAAGTTATGCGACCATAATAAAGGAACAAACACCGAGTATTAACAATCATCACCTAAGGTTGCATTCAAATGCCATTTATAAGAGAATTCAAGAATTCATCTAGCTCCACTCAAGGGACTATTATTTTTATATACACACACGAGGGGAAGTTCATTATTTCATGCACACATTTATCTACATTTTATACATCTAGCTATTTCTCATTATCAAGGTGACATACAAAAGAGCCACCTAGGGAATGATTTCGACACACACACACACACACACAAAAAAAACATTGGATCTGAGATGTAGTGTATCACCTAGTCATAAGTTCACTTTGTTGACAATCGAGGAAAATTTGACCCCTCATTTTACATATTTATTTTTTAGGATTTGATGTGTTTTGAGGTTTTTACAACTACATATTTTTATTATAGGTTTCGGTGAATAACGGTGAAGTGTTGCGACATAGAGGCAATCAAAGGTGATAAGGAATGAACATCTTGTAACCCTATGAAATTAAGTTTCGCAACTTCTGAGCTGTCATAGGCACCCAGAATAGGTATCTGACACACCGGGATCCCTTGACCCTCCATAAACACCCCGGTCATGGCACGTCGACACCTCTACAAATTTTTGGTTTTATTGTGACACTCTTATCCATAGGGATCCAAAATGACTCTACTTCATCAGATCAATCAACACCAAGAAGGAAAAAGTAAAGAAGCTGAGGTTCTTTCTATATTATAACAAAACCGCCATTATGTGTAGAGCGGTGGTTACAAAACCACCACCCAACCCAGGCGACAGTCCTATAACCCCCGCCCAGACAAGGCGGTGGTCCTATGATTGCCGGTCTGTGTAGGGTGGTGGTCCTATCACTTTTGATGGAAAACATAAAAGGGTAGCATGATTGGACTTTGAAGCTTATGAATTTTTCCCTTCCCTTCCATGACCTTTCCTATACTCCAGTGCATGGGAGGACATGTGAGAGGCTATAAATACTTGGGAGGAGCAAAGGAATGGATCATCAGAAGCAAGAGACTTCATGGGAGTAAGTGCAAGAGTTTTCTAGTGTTAGAATTGAGTTGTAGAAGAAAGAGCTTGAGAATAGAATAGTCAAGTAGTTAGGAGGAAGTGTGAGACATTGTCATTTTCCTTTCTCACTTATTGTAAAATATGTATATTCATAAATATTAAATTGGCCAATAAAACAAAAGGGAAGAAAGAGCATTTTCCCTTCCCGACTAGTTTTCCTCATCACCGGGGTTTCTAGGTACAAATCCTTGGCATGTGTTTGTTTTAATTCATTTCTCTAGGAAAATTCTAGTTCTAAGGCATAAGTAAATAAATCACTAGCTCATATGTCATTTTCTATTTGAAAGTAGAACATTATTTTTAAATTGTGGTTTGTACAACTTACAAAGTTGAAGGTTTTACATATCATTTTGGTATCGTAGATAACAAGTATCCATGACTATGGTATTCATTCTTATTATTTGTATGATAATGAAAAGGTACAAAGGTGAAGAGGCTTTAACTTGTGATCTAGACATTTCTACGAAGAAGTGGAAACAAAGAATTCAGGAAAAATGGAGGAAGAGAATTTGGTGATGAAAAGAATCTTGTTAACAAGCATACTACATTGATGATGAAAAGAAGCAAGGAGAAGTAGAGCCGAAGGCAAAGTAGTCGACAATCAGCGAGAAGAAAGAACATGAGCAAACAAGTAATAAAGGTAAATTGAAGGGGAAATGTATACAAACTGCCACCACTTTGAATACTTGTATAGATCCTAAATTTTTTTGTAAGAATTGTGATATCAATGGTCATAATGACACTACATGTTATAAGTTACATCCGTAGTTACACCCGAAGAACCAAACCAAGGACTCAAAGAAATCCATGACAGTTGTAAAGATAGATGGGGAGGTGGAAATCGAAGATGACTATGATGTAGATGAAAGGATTGGATGCATGGCCACCAACATGGACAACTAGGAAGAGGAGATGAGTAGAATATTCCGATAAAAATCCAACTCAAGAGGACTAAGGTAAATTCTTTGGTTGATCTTTGATTCTCGGTCTAGCTTGATTTTTGAAGTAGTTGTAAATAAGCTTGGTTTTGAGACTTACGAGCATCCACAACCATATCCTTTGGGTTGGGTGAAGACGGGTGTTGAAATTAAGGTAACAAAAATATGTAAGGTCAAGTTTGGGTAAATTCCCAATATATTGATGTATTGGAAGATGATGTTATTCCACTTGATGCATTTGATGTTGTTCTCGGAGTCCTTACTTGTATATAAGGGATGCTATATTTATGAGAAGGAGAACCAATATAGATGGGTCAACAATGGGATCACCTACAACATCCTGGGAACACCAGCGTAAGTCACATGTTACTATGGTGAGTGCTAAGAAAGCAAATTGACTTATTCAGGAAAATCATAATCAATTTTGTTTACTTTTGTTAAAATATAAACATGATGGGGTAGAAGTTTCAGAGATTATAACTAGGGGATAAAGGATTTGGAGAGTATTATTCAATCTTTTCAGGAATTTTTAGGCTCCCAACGGGTTACCACCAAAACGGGAGGTAGAGCATGACATTCAGCTATTGCTAGATTCCCCTCTATCGAACATCAGGTTGTACAGGAAATCCTTGTTGGAGAGTACTGAGGTGAAGAAACAACTCCAAGAACTATTAGATCGGGTGTGATATGTCTGAGAATATCACCATGTAGTTTTACTATCATGATTGTGCGGAAGAAGGATGGTTCTTGGAGAATGTGCATCGACTATCATGCTTTAAATAATATCACCATTAAGAACAAGTATCAAATTACCCACATAGATGACCTCTTGGATAGGCTACAACATGCCAAATTCCTCATGAAGTTGGATCTCAAGTCGGGTTATCACCAATTCAAAATGAAGGAGGAGGATATATGGAATAATGCCTTCACGACAAAATGGGGTTTGTATGAGTCGTTAGTACTTCCATTTAGATTATGTAATTCACCCGCTACATTTATGAGATTGATGAATGATGTATTGTGGGAATTCATAGATTCATGTGTCATTGTTTATCTAGATGATATTATGATTTTTAGTGCCACATGGGAGGAACATATAACACATTTGTAGAAATTCTTGCAAGTTCTCAAGGAGAAACAACTGTTATGCAATATGAAGAAATGTGAGTTTTCCAAATAGTCACTTGTCTATCTTTAGCACTTGGTTGGAGGATGAGAGTTGTGGGTGGATCCAAAGAAGGTTGAAGCCATCACCAATTGGCCAAAACCAATAGGATCCACATAGACTAGGAAATTTTTGTGAGCGTACAATACATGTAGAAATTCATTCTAGGATTCTCCGCAATTGCAGCACCTCTACACACAGTGGCCGTAAAGAGTAAGGGTTTTGACTGTGGTAAGGAACAAGATAAATGCTTTGAGTTATTGAAATAAAATATTAGTCATGCTTCAATACTTGCTCTTCCTAACTTGCAGCATCCATTTAAAGTAGAGACAGATGCCAGTGATTATGTTATGGGTGCAGTTTTGCTTTAGGGAGGTAAACTCGTATGCTATCATTCTGAAACTTTTACTTCAACAGTTAAAGGATATTCAATATATGATAAGGAAATGTATGCACTAGTTCAGGAAATTAAGAAATGGAAGCATTATTTGTTGAGTAAAGAAAATATTGTGCACACTGACCACAAACCTCTCCAGTATTTGCAAGCACAATCTAAATTGTAGTAGGAAAAACACTAAAAATGGATGGGATTCCTTCAACAGCTTCCATACCGTGAACAAACACAAGAAGGGTACTATAAATTTTGTGGAAAACATGTTGTCTAGGCCTCCCACATAGGAGAAAATATCCTTCTTGGCCACTATCTCTCAGATAAAGCCCTTCATGAAGGAAGCTTACGAAGAGGCATATGCCCAAGACAGAGACTTTGGGGTGACATTTCAGCAATTGCAGTCCCAAGGGGCTGAAAGGATGGGGATTGAAGATTTTTCTCAAGGATGGCCTGATCTACTGATGGGGGAATATTTGTGTTCTAAAAGAAGAAAGGCTTTGAATCACATACCTCTAAAATAGTGAGACATTTCGGTGTTGGTAAGACCCTATCCCACTTGCAAAAGTATGTGTATTAGCCCAATATGAAAGTAGACGTATCAAAATTTATATGTGGATGTAAAATTTGTTGTACACTGCAAGCCTAAGACTAGGAAAGAGGGTTTGTATATGCCTTTATTGGTGCCTACTCATCCATGGGAGGATATTTCTATGGATTTTGTAGGAGGATTACCTATTTCTAAACATGGCCATGACTATCTCTATGTTTCATTGATATATTTAGTAAGATGTGTATTCTTATGGCACGTAAAAAGATAGGAAAAGCATATATTTTCTTTTCTAATGTATGGGTGCATTTTGGTTTTAAAGTCTATTATTTCGATAGGAATTCCAGGTTCTTGGGGAAGTTTTGGACTACGTTGTGGGACAAGATGGATACCAAGTTACAACAGAGCACGAATTTCCATCCACATGAAGATGGATAGACAGAGGTGGTGAACAATACTTTGGTATAATTGATCAAAGGGTATAATAGCAAATATCCAAAGACTTGGGATGAGTCCTTAGCCTACATTCAACATTTATATAACTGATAAGTACACACATCCACCATGAAGTCACCCTTTGAAGCATGTTTGGGGTATCTACCTACAAATCCACTTGACATAGCGGTTAGGCGGTAGGATGAGGAGGAGACACGAGACACGTAAGTGACTAGAGAAAAAAAATTCATTGAGAGGATCTAGACAAATCCATCTCAAAGTTAAATAACAGTTGGAGAAATCCCAAGCCAAGTACAAAGCTAGACACAATTAACACATGAGAGAGCGTAAGCTTCATGTTAGAGACATAGTTTAGATTTCCTTGAGTAAGGAGACACTACAATATGGACCCTTCACCATATTGGATTAGGTTAGAGAAAATGCTTTTCTACTTGATTTGCCACCATTTATGTGGCTATACTCGAGTAGTGAATTGTGAGAATTTACACCTATATGAGCCATCCATGCTTGATGAAGATGAAGTATTACAATTGCTACCTTCCATAGAATATTGTGTCTTGGACACACGAGGAGAACTGGTGGAGGAGGTAGTATTGTAGTACTATAAGACGTAGTACTACAAAGAGATTAGGAGAGGTCCACATAAATCTTGATAGGTTGGACTGAAAGGGAAGACACCAAGGTAGGCCTGATGGTATTCGAAGGAGCAAGTGAGGGAATTATTTCCCCATCTACTCCCCCACTAAGCTTTTGTGGGACCAAAAGCCTACTAAGCAGGGGAGGTTTGATCCAAAGGGGTGTAAAATGACTCTACTTCATCGATCAATAAGCACTAAGAAGGAAAAATTAAAGAAAAGGAGGTTCTTTATATTTTAATAGAACCACCGCTCTATGTAGAGAGGTGGTTGTAGAATCACCGTCCAACCTAGGTGGTGGTCCTATCGTTTCCGCCTAGTTATGGAGGTGGTCTGTGATCACCGGTCTGTGCAGTCTGTGATCCCATAACTTTTGATGGAAAAAATAAAAGGGAAGCATGAATGGACGTAGATTTAAAGCATCTATCTTTGTCCCTTCCCTTCCATGACCTTTTCCATCCTCCAATGCACTGGAGGACATAGGAGAGGCTATAAATACCTGGCAAGAGCAAAGGAATGGATCATCAAAAGCAAGAGACTTCATGTGAGTAAGTGCATGAGTTTTCTATTTCTATAATTGAGTTGTAGAAGAAATATCTTGAGAACAGAAGAATCAAATAGTTGGGAGGAAGTGTGAGACATTGTCAATTTCCTTTCTCACTTATTGTAAAATCTGTATCTTCATAAATATTGAATTTGCCAATAAAACAAAAGGGAAGAAAGAGCAATTGCCCTTCCCGGCTAGTTTTCCCTCTCACTAGGGGTTTCTAGGATAAAAATCCTTGGCATGTGTGTTTTTAATTCATTTCTCTCTAAAAATTCTAGTTCTAAGGCATAAGTAAATCAATCACTAGCTCATCTTTCATTTTCTATTTGAAAGTAGAACAATAGTTTTAAATTGTGGTTTGGAGAAGTTCCAAAGTTAAAGGTTTTACAAATCACACTATGAGTTCTTGTTTTAGAATTTTTTTAGCTCTGCATATCTTCTAAGCATCACTGCGAATCAACTAAATATTTTATTCCCTTCATTTGTAAGTAGGGTTCAAAATTTAGATTGCTTATTTTCTTGGATCAAATTTGTACCTTATTGTTTATGTTCAACGTTGTTACATAATATTTACAATTAAGCATCTATTTATTTCAATATTTGCTTAATCATTTTGTTAATCCATGTTTGAATACTCTTGGATCCTTCTATTTCTTCTTTCATGGCTTCTAAATCTCCTCAAGTCCCCTTGCATCAATTTCTTCATATGCACCCATCTTGCTAAGAGGCTCTCTGAAGGTCAGAAGCACTATCTTCCCCCTCTTGATACGCCACCTTTACAAATTAGTTCCATATTTGATCATCTATCTAATGACTCACTTGGTCCTAATTCCAATCAATCTATTTGTGATTCAATTCAAGCTTTACATTATTTATTTCAAGATAAAATTCAAGCTATGGAATCAATGATTATATCTCTTAAATATGAAATCCAACATCTTAAGGACACTTCTCGGCTCATGTTATTTCTTCTTCTCATCCTCATTCTATGTCTTCTACATGTTCTCATATCAATGAACCTCAATTCTTACCATAGCCAACACCTCTCAAGTTCAATTGTAATACTAAAAAACATGACATTTTTACTACACTCTTTAATCGTCAATTAATCAACTTGCTTTCTACTCATTACTATCCTCCTTATCGGCTGGTCAAATATCAAGGTCTCCCATTTTATTCTTATCATTGAATCAATGGACATAATGAAAATTATTTCTATGCTTTACAATGAAGAATCAAGCATCTTGAGTGTTAAGGTTTTATCTCATTCATTGCATAATGTTTTGTTACATGGTCCTCTCCACTTGTTACATCTCAATGGGTTCCTCAATCTAATTCATTTATGTCTAATGAGCATCATGTCATCACTTCTAATGTTTCTTCTTCTATCACTCAAGTACCTTTTAAGAAACTACCTCTCAAAATCAGTCTTACTCCTCTCAATTCATCTATGAGATTACACAATAAACTATGCAAACACCTCTTGAAATCACTCCACCCTCTTCTCCTATCAAGTCTTCTACAACATCATCAATCCCACATAAGCTCTAGCCAATCACTTTTTTCAAAGAAACTACTCCTCCTACTAATGATTAGGACACATTTCAAAATATTCCACCATCGCATGGTCCTAGTGTTTCTTTTGCCTACCATTGTTCTGTTTCACCCGATTCTTGGACGTTTCTTTGAAGTATTGATGAAACAAATAGGGTAACCTGCGTAGGAGGAATACCTATTTTAATGCTAGTTGATGGTTTGTTGCATGCATATGAATTCGAATCCACAACCGATCATGATAACTTCCTTTTGGCTAGGAGGAACTACCCAGTAATGAAAAGCAAAACCACCGAAGGAGTTAAACAATATGTGTAGTGAACTGCCTAGCATATGCTAGATCTGGGAAGTGTGATACTTCCTAGATGGTTGTCAGTCCACTGTTTTAAACAATTTAATGCGGTAAATAAAGTAAATCCTATTGTAATTCGAAATGATTTAGGTATCTCACTTAAAACACAATAAGAAAGATCTAATCTAACAGGCTAGGTTAGAGTAGGATCTAAAGGTCAAGTAACTGGTTCTAGGTCTCTGCAAGTCTAACAGAGGTCTCAGGTAGGTCACAGGTGAATGAGGGTGATGTGAAATTAGGTGGATAGGTCACTATTTTGGGTTGTATGGGCAAATACAGAGACCGATGCCGGTTAAGGGTGACCGATGGTGGTTGGGTGTAACCGTGCCGGTTATTGTGGAAAACGAGAATGCCATAGAATGAGCTTTGGGTCTCTTTGTGACTACACAAAGGACTCTGGTTGGTCGAATGAGGTATTGGGTGATTTGGGTAGGATTTGGCAAGGTTTTAATGGGTATATGGAGGGGTGAGTGTTGGAGGAGGTCAATGGGTGGCTAGGTAAACAATAGGTGATAATATAATGACAAAATGGAATGAACTAGAGAAGTATAATGTTTTACTTACTTGGATTCTGGTCCTGGATGCATGTGAATGAGGGATGGAGGTGCTGGTGAGAGGTTGAAGGTTGTAGGTGATCACCAATCGTAGGAGAGCTTCTGCATGGGCTACATGTGCATTCCTCTTTGCTTGGTTAGATCAGATCATTGCTGGGGTGGCTGTGTAGGAGAAAATACTTGATCTCCTTCCTTGCATGCATGTTCTCACTTAAATCCACTTCTTAGAAGATGTGATATCTCTCAAGAATGTGCTAATGTTCGTCAACTTTTTCCAATCTTTTCCAACCTTGAAAATAAGGTTGTTTTGGGGGTTAAAAGGGTAACCGGTGATGCTTAGGGTAACCGACGATGGTTCCGCTTAACCGGTGACAGTTAGGGGTAACCGGCGTCGGTCAAGGCAGGATTTCCTAGGTTTACTAAACTAGGGAGATCCTCTTGATTTTCTCGGATCTCGTGTCATTAACCCATGGATTAGACTAGAAGCTTCTTGTAAGCATGCGAGAATGTGGTTAGAGAGAATGTAGGCATTGATTTTTAGGGTTTTGGTAAGTCTTAGTTAGTTATGGCAACTTACTAAGAATAGGTCTTAGGGTGAGTTGGCTAGATGAGGTGTTTAGGTGAGGTGTATGTGTGGATATTATTTAAATTAAGATATTTAAATAATAAATATGGTGAGGATAATGAATTAATTTAATTAGATCAATTAAATTAATATTAGTGAGGTGAAGGGGGCCATGGATAGGTGAATGTGATGAAGGTTGCTTATTTGTCTAGGGACCAAAGGGGAGTGGACCTAATTTTAGTGTCTACATTTTCCCCTTTTGTGTGTGTAGCTTGTATTGGTAAGCAACGCTAACAAAAAAGATGTGGTTGCCCCATGTGAGGAAAGGCGAGTGGGCACGGGGAAAAATGGTTAAAGGTCTACTTGGGCAATCTAGGTAATGGGTCAAGGTCAAAGGTAGCAATAAACAACACACACACATGTATAAACTACAATACGCTACCAAGTTGAAGAGCAAAAACTCTACATCGTCTAAGGTCGATAGGTTTATCCAAACAAGGTGGAAGTGATTCGGTATCAAAGGTATATGATATGGTCAGGAAACACAACGTAGGTTAGGTGTAGGAACATTTAGGTATGTTTCGGTAAACCTAAGGTAGGGTCGATATAAATGGTCATGGAAATAGGCTAGGTAAGGTCATTAGGTCAACAACACAGGTAACCATTTCGTAAGGTATAGTGAACACATGAGGTCAAAGGTCACTAGCGATGGTCCATGTCCAAATATCTAGGTCACAACATAGGTAAGGATGAGGGATTGGTAAAATAATGAGTCCCCAAAGGAGGACAAAGGGAGGTAGTAAATGATGAGGTCAAGAAAGGTGAGGTAAATGGGTTGGGTAAAGGTGGGGTGGGGTAAATGGTCAGGGTAAAGGGTAGGTGAGGTAAAAAATGAGGTAGGGATAGGGTAAAAGGGTAAAATTTAGGGCAATGTGTAGGTGAGGGTGACCGATGCCGGTCACAGATAACTAACGTCGGTATAGGTCAACCGATGACGATTAGGTAGGGCATCCAACTGATGTCGGTTAAGGGTAACCGACATTAGTTAGGTTGGGTTTATTATAAAAACAAAAAATCTACTTTTTTGTTATTCATTTGTCTTTTAGCTAATCGAGAAAACAACAAAAGAGAGAGAAAAGTGCTCGCATGCACGAGCAGAGCATTGAGTTGGCCGTGTGAACGATGGGTGATTAGTTGGTGAAAAGTGGGTCCACAGGAGCAGTGCGAGGGATTTGATTGGGTAGAGGTTACGGGTAGCGATTTGGTGATGGTGGAGGCCAGAGAGGGATCGAGTGGGCCACCGGTGTAGCAGCCAGACATGCCACCGAGACGATGGCAGTGCGACAAGGTAAGTGCCCTACTCTAGGTGTATTGGATTAGATAGATTAGAGGATTAGTATATTGTTTTTTGTAGGTTTTGTTGGTTTTTGTTTTTGTGGGTGGTTAAAAATTGAATTTAGGAATGGGGAGGAGAATAAATGGGATAAGGGGGGTGGGTGGAGGTCCAAGGGTAGTTTAGGTCATTGTAGGTGGGTAAAAAGGGAAGGGGGAGGTTTTTAGAAAAGGGGGTTTTGGGAAATCATGGGTTTTTACTGCGATAGTAGTGATCCGCGTTGTAAGGTTGAACCGGTATTGGTCACTAAACAGGTGACTGATGTCAGTTAAGGGGTGACCAGGGTTGGTAAGGGTGAACCGGTATCGGTCACCAAACAGGTGACCGATGTCGGTTAAGGGGTGACTGGGTTGGTAAGGGTGAACCAGTACCAGTCGGGTTATTGGGAACAAGGGTCCAAAAGTGATGTGGGCTAGGTGGTTGAGATGGGTAGGGTGAAAATAGGGTGTGGGAAAACGATAATTGGTAAATATGGATATGATAAATGTAGATTAATTTTGGTTTTCATTGGATGCAAGGGAGAGCGCAACTATATATGCGGGACATGGTTCCGCCTCTACTGGTGATAGTACGTGGCACAACGACCCCGAGGAGCTGCAACATGTGGAGGCGGTGGGATTGAGTGGAGTCCGAAGATATCAACATGTAGTCCGATAGCCCAGTTTGATGGTCGTGCTCATCGATAGATGGGATTCCGCGACCAACATGTTCCACTTGCCGATGGGTGAGATTACTATCACCCTAGAGGACGTGTTCAGGATACTACGGTTACCCATATTGGGTGCACAGGTCTACTCTGTCTCCTCCGAGGCCTCAAAGGAGCTTATTGTGACTGTTTTTGGAGAGGGGATGGCTGAGATGAGATTCCATAGTGCCAACTTGAGCTATGGAGAGATGTACCTAGCCCGTCCAGAGGAGACGAGGCTAGTGGTTCTTTTGATGGAGGTAGTGTGCTGCTTTGCACTACTAGATGCAGAGGGTGGAAATTTTCCTTGATCAATGATGGGGTACTCCATGACATGATGGTAGATGAGACCCACTTTTCCAGGCACCAAAATTCTTGGTGCAACTATACAAGGAGTTGTGGGCATATGGGTGGCTACACAGGTTCAACCTATGTTGTACATTTTTACTACATTGTTGGGCATATGAGCACATAGTTTGTGTGCGGCCAGTAGGGATGCCTCGGGTAGATGCATTCCCACCGAGATTTGTGTGGGTGGGGTACAGGAGATGGGTTCTAGCTATTGGAGAGTGGAGATCTGAGAGGCCCACACATGATGTGGCCTATTTTTGGCAATTACTGGAGGGGTTGTCTGGAGTGGACATTATATGGAGGCCATATGTGGGATTCCCCTCATATAGGCATATGCATGAAGAGCTAGCTGAGCTCTAACTAGAGAGATGGATACAGGGTCGCCGTGCTGGGGAGTATGAGATGATCTCGATGGACAGATTCTCAAGCGGCATTTTAGGCTAGTATAGGACATACCTCTACCCTTCCCCACAGATCGAGAGATGACATGGAGAGGCCATCACCTCTACCACAACCTACAATGCCCATAGGGTAGGAGGAGTAGGAAATGGACCGGCAGATAGATGATGCCGGTGTCACAGGGCATGTGCAGTACAAACAAAGTGGTGGTAGCTCACTTATGAGCCATACCACCCAAACTAGGGTAGTTGGATTTGGCCACCATTATAGTGCAGCGAGATGCCCTACAAGGGCAGGTGGCTACGCTGATTACCTAGTTGGGTATAATGTAGACACAGTTGGAGGACTCTGAGGTAGAGGTAGCAGAGCTACATGTACAGGTGGATAGTCTACAAGCCCAGATGGTGGATGTACGAGATGAAGATGGAGAGGAGGGGGATGGTCAGGTGGTAGCCTTATAGGCTTAGGTGGTAGGTTTACAGGGCCATTTGGCCATAACCTAGGCATAGATTGGGGCCTTACATTCACACGGGGGGCAGGGGAACCACCACAGGCACTGGGACCGGGTCCTAGTTCATAGGCAGGAGTGGGGCAGGGTCCCACAAGACAGGTACAAGGGCCGAGACCTATGGGACCACCACAGATTGTGCCTATATCTAGGTTATGGGATGCCCTAGGTGAGTCTAGATACTACTAGGACTAGTTGATGGTGGTCAAGATAGACTTCATATCCTATGCCGAGTACAGGGCACAGCAGCATCTAGTGAAAGGACAAGATCCCACAATCACAATGTGGAGAGCATAGGGGGTCAGCAAGCTCCGAGGCTAGGTCAGGCAGAGGCTACTAGCGCACGAAGAGAAGCTCTAGTTGAGGTGCTAGCAGGGACCTAGGAGGCCGAGGGTACATGTGATACAGAGATGGAGGACATCCACCAAGATGCCTGATATATGGCGCATGGTGTTTTATGTATGATAGTTATTTTTTTGATATATACCACCAACGTGCGAGAGATAGTTTTATTTTTTATCACATACCAGCCTATGTGCTAAAGATAGTGAGGATGTATGAGAGGTTTTGTATATTTCAAGCATATACCGCCTACGTGTCGAAGAGATTTTGTATTGATTCATTATTTTATTGTATATATGAGACTGGCCTCTGTGTGCTTGATGACATTTTGTATTGTGTATTAGCTTGCGTGTCGATGATTTTGAGATGATGGACATGAGGAGATAGCCATGTTTATTGTATCGAGATACCCATTTATTATATGATGTTATACATGCGATTCTTGATTTATTGATGTATTGATGAGATTTTGAATTGTTGTTTAGATATGGATGGAAATTAGGTGAGTTAGGCATGATGGAGTCTGGTTGGTTTAGGCATGGATCAAGTCAGGTCATAGGCATGGATCGAATCAGGTTTTAGGCATGGTTGAGTCAGGTTTGTTAGGCATGGTTGAGTCAGGTTTGTTAGGCATGGTGGAGTCAGGTTTGTCTAGGCATGGTTGAGTTAGGTTTGTTAGGCACGGTTGAGTCAGGTTTGTTAGGCATGGTTGAGTTAGGTTTGTTAGGCATGGTGGAGTCAGGTTTGTTTAGGCATGGTTGAGTTAGAAAGTAGGTGAAGTTGTGATTCATTATTTTATGCAATGAATGATAATATGGGTCATATGTGAGATGTGGTATAATCTATGCATAGTGATGATAAAGAAATGGTAGGCGTAATAAATGTATGTTGTGATAAGGATTAAAATATGAAGCAACTTGTTATGTATGTGGTTTAATTTCCAATTTTGGGTATAAAAGGGAAACTAAGTGAGGTGTGATGTAATGTGAGGAACATGGAAAATGAATTGTTTAGGGTAGAGACTGCCAAGCTAACCTCCAAGGGCCCCATTCCCTCGAGTGTGCTGCGCGTATATAGTCTCAACGAAAAGGGACCTCAAGCTGATGTAGTTCTCCCATAAGCTAGGGAAGAATATGAGAGGATGTGAAAATGAGGTGATAGGTTTTAGGTCTAGTGTGGGTTTAGGTTTGTTAGGTGTGGGTGGATTATAGGTAAAGTGATGTAGGTGAGGGGGATTGTGGTGAAAGAAGAAGATTACCCCAAAGGTAAGTGTTGAGGACCAAGTCCTGTATAAGGTAATCAAAATGTAAGAAAAGATGGTTAAAAGATAAGAGGGGGCAATAAAGCCACCTGATTGGGTAGATCATACCTAGTAGATCATACCTTGGAGAAGGTGATCAACATAAGACCCTAAAGACATTGCATGATTGATTGTTTTACGGTGAAAAGTTAGTCACATGATCACTAAATGTTTAGGTTCTAAGAAGTCCCTTGAGGTAATTAAGAAATGGGAGTGGGAATGGTAATAAAGGAAAACGTAGTTAATTTTTATATGGTATAGGTATAATGCACTTTAGGCAAGAGAACCTAGGTCACAATGGACAAGTCCATGACTAAAAGGTTTTCTGTTTTGACTTGTATTTGAGATAGACTGATCGATGTGGGAATTATATATGGGATGAATAAAATTTAACTCCTTGAGGTC
This sequence comes from Taxus wallichiana var. yunnanensis, assembly GCA_018340775.1. Classification (NCBI taxonomy): domain Eukaryota; kingdom Viridiplantae; phylum Streptophyta; class Pinopsida; order Cupressales; family Taxaceae; genus Taxus; species Taxus wallichiana. The sequence continues at coordinate 94,554,582 of CM031238.1, forward strand.
TTCGTGAAGCTGATCAATGTGGGAAGCTTCAGTTGTTTTGGTTTTTTTAAAGAGCTTTACGTAGCTGTCCTTCGAGGGAGAAGTCTATTTATAGCAGCAATTGTTGAGAGGAAGATGTCCTTTTGAGGGAGTCATCTTTTTATTAGAGGTTTGACTCAAGGAGTTATATCCCATGTGAGGGCTTTGAAGTCATGGACAAGACCAAGGTGGAGGATAGGATTCTTGTTCAAAAAGAAGGGTGAAACGACCATGAGATCTCATCTAAAGGTAGATGAAAATTATCCATGAGAATCATGCTATGTGCAAAGGCCATGGTACACATATTCGTGGAGAAGATAACAAGTGATGGGTACTCACATGATTCTTGTTTAATCATCATGGCGAGGGAGTGAGCACTTAAGGGATGAGCATGGAAAGAGACAAAAGGTGAGGTAGGATGACAAGTCAACAATAGAATGGTCGAAGATGCAAGGCGTTAAGGGGCTTAAGTTCAGGTTTACCATCGAGTGAAGATAAATGATAAGCACTTGATCCATAGGTATGAGTCACGATGTATGGTCCAAGCCAATTAGGAGCAAATTTTCCCCATTTACTTTTTTCTACTTTGGTTACGTGTTGATTTTCTTTCAGGACAAGGTCACCAACTTGGAAGGTTCGTGCATGGACACGTTTGATACGTTTTTGGTAAACTTGAAGGTGATCCAGAGTGTTAAGACGATGTTCATCTAATAACTCTAGTTGTGCTAAACGGTCCTGACAAAAGTCATCATCATTGAGCATGTCATGGAGAGAAATGTGGAGTGAGGGAATCTAGACTTCGAGAGGCGAACTACCTCTGTATCGTAGACTAGAGAAAAGGGTGTGGCCACAGTGGAAGTGCGAATACTAGTGCGGTATGCCCACAGGGAAAAAGGAATGTGCGTATGCCAATCCTTCCCAGTATCATTAACCACTATCATAAGAATTTTGTTGAGGGTTTTGTTAGTGGATTCGGCTTGGCCGTTGGTTTGTGGCTATTAAGGTGATGAGAAACTAAGCTGAATGCCGAAGGCATCGTAAATTTTTTACAATGTTTTGTTTTGAATTGTTTTCCATTGTTAGTGATGAGGTGATGAAGAACACCAAAGCGACAATTGATGTGGTGGTTAATAAACTCACATATTTTCTCAAATTTCGTGGAGATGAGTGGTATGACTTCCACCCATTTTGTATAGTATTCGGTAGTAGTGATGATCCATTGATGGTGCCGGAGGAATGGGGAATGATTTCTCTGACAAGATCCAAACTCCATTGAGATAAGGTCCAAAGGTCATGGGTGACCCGTAAGGCATGACCGGGTGTATGATGAAGATTGGCATGTTGTTGGAATTTTACACAACGCTTGACATAGTTGCAATAATCATGGTTAAGGGTCAGCCAATAATAGCCTAGGAAAAGAATACTCTTAAGCACAAAGAAGGCCACTAAAGTGACCTCCACATATGCCATCATGAACCTCCTTAATGGTATAAGGAATTTCAGAACTTGTGAGGCATCGTAAGAGAATACCATCAAATCTACACTTATAGAGGAGTCCCCCATGATGACATAACGAGAGACCTTTTTAAGGAAGGCACGTTGTCCATTATGGGTGAGATCAGGAGGTAAGATGGAGAGAGAAAGATAGTTGGAGTATTGTTTATACCAAAGGTCACTCGGGGCAAGGGTAGCGTGATTGATCGAGTAAACATCGTGAGATAAATAAGAAGGTGATTGGAGTCATTGTATGGTGACAAATATTTTAGAATCGGCGGGCGAAGCGGGTATTTGGGAAGCTAAGCAGGCCATGGTATCTACAAATTTGTTGGTTGAATGTGGGATGGTTTGAAGGGTGTAACAGTCAAAGGTGGTCAAAAGTATGTCTACATGATGTTTATACTTTTGAAGTGTCTCATTACGACATTGGTATATACCATTGGCTTGGTTTATGACCAATTGAGAATCAACAAAGATGTTGATTGATTTGACATCTAGGGCATAGGTAACTTGGAGACCTGATACGAGCGCTTCGTATTCGGAAATATTGTTGGTGCATTCAAAATATAGTCCGAAAGACAAAGGCATGGGTTCACCATCAAGAGGAATGAGGATAATACCAGCCCCACCCCCACACTGACACTTGGAACCATTGAATAAGAGTGTCATTTGGTAAGGGGGTGTCCAAGGAAAGGGTAGCAATTGACTCATCTGGAAAGTAAAAATTAGAGGGTGATCCCGAAAAGGTGCATCACCACATTGGTCGATGATAGCTTGGCCCTTGATGAACTTTTGATGAATGAATTCGAGTTCAAGATCGATAAAATCCTAAGTCATCGTGGTGGCACACTCGATTTTGATAAGGTTTGGTGTACATGAAGTGTAAGGGGTCGGTGTTGGTCACAACATAGGTTTTGTGGTTGAGTAGGTAATGACAGAGCTTGGTGGCAATGAAAACTAAGGATAAGCAAAAATTTCAGGATGGTTATATCGGGTTTCATAGTCTAAAAGAGTATGACTTATGTAATAAATCACTTGCTCTCTCGTGTTGTTCATCGTGATGAACAAGCATGGCTCCCAAGGATTGATTAGTAGCGGATATGTATAGGTGGAAAGGTTGATCATCTTTAGGTGGAATGAGTACGGGTGGTTGGAGAAGGTATTGTTTGAGGGCCTCAAAATCTTTGTGGCAGTCATCATCCCATTTAAAGGAGACATGCTTCTTGAGCAGATGATGAAATGGTTGACATCGATTAGATAATTGTGAAATGAAACGAAACGTGAATATATTGTAATTTACCTTGCAGGCTACGGTTGTCTAAGGTTAGTAGGTGGAGGCATTTCAAGAATGGCCTTGACTTTAGTAGGGTCAACTTCTATACCACGTAGGGAAATAATAAAGCCCAGGAATTTTCCTGAGAGGACTACAAAGATGCACTTCTTACGCCGAAGGTGGACGAATATTTAATGAGACAATCAAAAATGGTTTTTAGGATGGTAAGGTGCTCAAAGCGGCGTTTAGATTTGGCCAAGAGATCATCCATGTAATCTTCCAATATGCGATGCATGATGTCATGGAAGATGTAAGTCATAGCCCACTGATATGTGGCACCAGTATTTTTAAGGCCAAAAGGCATGACTCAATAGCAGAAGGTCCCCCAAGGGGTGATGAATGAGGTCTTGTGTTGATCTTTTGGGGCAAGAAAAATTTGGTTATAACCTAAGAAGCCATCCATGAGTGATAACATCTCATGACCAGCGGTAAGGTCAACTAGTTGATCAATACCGTAAGGGAAAGTCATCTTTCGGGTAGGCTAGGTTGAGGTCACGAAAGTTTGTGTAAATGTGGAGTACCCCTATCACTTTAGTGACAGGGAAAATGTTAGAAATACAATGAGGATAATCAATGGGTAATATGAAGGAAACGGAAAGAAGGCGCTGAAGTTCTTCTTTGACGAGAACGGCAATGCAAGGGTGTATTTTTTTGTAGCTTTTTTTTATCGGTTTGGCATCAAGAATGGTGACAATATTGCATACCACTATGGTGGGGTCAATACCGGGCATGTCTACGTAAGACCAAGCAAAAGCATGGTTATGATCTCTGAGAAAAGAAGTGATGGCTTCCTATTCAGCATCATCTAAAGATTGACCGATCTTTAAGATGTGCGGGTCATCCTGAGTATGAATGTTGATCTCGATAGTCAATTCATTCAACATGGTTTGCATCTCGAAGGTAACGACCGATGAATATATGAGTCTTTTGCACCAAGGTATGTGAGTATAGATTCATCATCCTGACATTGAACGACGTTAATTGAAGGTGTATTGTCATCGATCATTTCATGATACGTAAAGGAATAGTGGAAGGGGCCTCGCCCTTGCGTTGATAAGTCATAGGCGCCAAGGAAATGGTTTTTATGAAAAAGAAAAGTTAGGAGGGTTAGATTCGGGATCCATCAACTCCATTAGTGAGGTTGGTGATGAAGGTGGAGCCGTGAAGAAGGTGGAGAAGGGCTATTGTCCTTAATGAGTTCAATGCGGGCCTATTCAAGTAGGTGGTTCAAGAAATCTGATACCATAGACGGTCATTATGTTTATGGGTGTAATATGAAATGATAGTATGGCAGCCTTGCTTGTAAAATCCAAAACCAAAACCCTTCCACGCACATCGGTGTAGGAAGGTGTGGGTGAAATGACAATTGTTAAGTGATTGGAAGTCATGGGAAAATGTGTGAGTTTGTGATGGTGGTTCGGTGTGTAAGTGGTAGTATCAAGTCCCCATAGGTGATACTAGTATGAAGGTGAGGAGGACCATAAAGGAGGCATTCTCCTATGTGGTGATCATAACGTGGGTGTTGGCAAAGGATTCCATACTCTTGTGGAGTAAGGAATGTGTTGATACTATATAGAGATACTCCCCAGAGTGAGGCATCAAAGACACCTTCCAAGGATTGTGGTTGGTATGTAGGTAGCTGGAATGGATGAAGTGTCAAGGTCGATGCAGAGGTAGAGTTAACAGATTGGGAGGCTGATGGGTCAGCCGCGGAGGTTGGGCAGCGGTAGGAATGGAACTGGTATGTGCAGTTAAAGCAAGCAGATTGTCTTGGTAAGTGGAGGTGTAGGTGAAGAAGTGGAAGTTACAGAGGTAGATGGCTTAATAGGTATGAGGACATCATTGGTTCAGTAAAGCGTGTTACATGTTTTAAAAGGTGATGGGTTATCTGGAATGGTATAGGTGTGTCCTTCATGTTCAAACTTTACACAACTATGCAAAGTGGATGGAACGTAACCCATGACATGAATCCAGGGTCTACCAAGCAACAAGTTATATTGAATTCCCCCTCCAAGACATAAAATAATTCTGGAATAGTATGGGGACCCATGCGAACATGGAGGATGATGGTGCCTAGTGTAGAGGTGATAGCGTCATTGAATGAACGCAACATGATAGGATGTTTATGCATATAATTTTTAGGTATGCGCATTTGAGAAAATGCATGGGATGAAATGATGTTAATGCTAGTGCCCCCATCAATCATCACACGGTGTACCCATATGTCATTAATGTGGACAGAGATGAAGAGGGCTGGTCCGGGTCATCATTTTGGTGTGGCACGATCTCTTCCTCTGAGAAGCTAAGGGAGGCTACTTGGTGAATAGGGTAGGGCGAAGATGAAGGTGGTAATTTGGTGAGAGAGGCTACATGATGGGGTGTGATAATTGAGGCTAGGGGTGTATGGTCATTAGGTAAAACCTCAATAGATTGAAGAACCTCCATGAGAGATTGACGATGGGATTTCGAGGTTTAGATGAGGTCATATAATGACATTTTGAGGGGAGACTGGTGTAATTGTTTGAGCATGGTGCGATGTGTGATGCCATTAGAAATGGGGCACGTGGGACCATAGATAGTGATTTTAGGTATGCGTGTAAATGGTATGTTGGTATAGGATTGGTCGGTGGGTCGCTTGCCTTTTCTTTTCCCCTATCCTTCGAGCACGTGTAGTGTCGTGTATCATGTTGATTTGAGGGGAGTTCTTAAATGGAGAAGGCATAGGATGAGTGGTATAATGACATGATGGGAAAAAACCTACTGGAGGAGAAAATTCTTGTGAAGTGAGCTGAGCGCAATGATATTTAGGTGATGGCGTGGCAAGTTCTCTGATGTAAACCATGTTAATTTTGAATCTTTGGGGTGGATCTAGGAGTTGTGGAGGTGTAGGTTGTGGTTGTTGAGTGGGCAGTGTGGGAATGGGTGTCGGTGAAGCAAGGTCCTCATCGAGAAGGTCATCGTCGTCAAAGTTGGTTTCTCGGAGGACACAATTGGATAAGGATGGTTTTCAAGGCCTTGTAGTTCTCCACATCATGCCCTAACACATGATGGTAGATGCAAATTTTAGTATCGTCAAACCCTTTTGGCTTGGGTTTGAGGGGGTTGTAAGGTCTGAGTGGCGGTAATGTGATGACAGAAGTCTCAAGGAGGTTGGTTAAAATTTTGGCATAGGACCCTGCTAGTGGATTGCAATGGGAAGTGAACGTGGGTTTGGGTATAGGTGTGGTTGATTGTTGAGGAACAATCTTTGGAAGAGGAGGAGCGAGATCGAGCTATGGGTTTGGGTGTTAGCATGGTTTTGGGTGTCGGTTGTGTTTGTTTAGGTAGGGGTATAGTAGATGGATGGGTAGGAGGGTGTGTGGTTGTTCTGAATACCTTATTGTGGGGTAGTGGAGTTTTGTTTTTGGGTTACAACTTCTTGGGTAAAGGGGACATGGGTGTACGATTTATAGAAGGAAAAGCATATGGGGAAGAGGGTGAGTTACCCATGGGGATAATGGGGGTGCTGTGAAGGTAGATGACCCGAGTTGTGGTTTGGGTGTGAGAGACAATGACTGAAGTGTAGTCGAGTGGTGAAGCAATAGTGAGGTATTGGAGGTATGGGTGGTAAATATGCTACAGGTGTGGGTGTAAGTCATGTTGGGCGTTTGGGTAGGTTAGAGGTTTGTGAGGAAGGAATGGGTTGTTGTGTTTTTGGTTTATTGATGGGTGGAGGTTTCTTGACCATGTTGGGAAGCTGAGGTCCTAAGATAGACGGGACAGGTGCAGGTGTGATTGGCACACCGGGTATGAGTTATATGGGTTTGGTGCTTATGTTTGGGTGTTGGAGTAGGTGTGGTGTTGACTTTGGAGGATGTAGCTAAATCTAGTTTGATAGGTGGATGAGTAAGGCTAGTGGTTGGGGTGACCCCTAAAGTGGTAATAGGTTTAGTCGAGGCAAATGTTGTAGGTGTGGGTTTGGGTTTAGATGTAGTTTGGGTTATGGGTAAGGGTGTATGTTGAGTTATGATGGGTGTCGTGGAAGGAGTTGTGATAGAGGTGGTTGTGTTTAGTTCGATTGGTTGGAATACTTTTGGGTAGATAGTGGAAGTATCAGTAAGTGACATCTGCATCTGTGTTGAGACCGGAAGTAGAAGATGCCCCCATAATAAGGCTCTATCTACATAATCTACGTGATCACCAAACGTGAGAATGACATGTCCGTGTAGGTGGAGTTGACGAGGACCTAATGACAATTCCCGTAAATGTGTCTTAGAGATGGGAAATTAGCTAGCTTCAACTTCAATGTGTAAGAGATTCGAAAGTAGGTCTCAAGATTTTGGGTAGCTGATGGAGAATGCTCACCAAGAGGAAAAAGTATCTCAACTAGGTTTGTGATGGGTGGAGAAGATGATGGGTGCTCCTCTCAGTAGGTGAAGGAATGGATAGGTGCTCCTCTCGTGGGTGGAGGAGGTATCGTGCATATTGGTTCTCTAAGTAGAGAAGCCAAAGGTGAAATGGTTTCAATGTTAGCATAAGACTCCTATGTAAATGGTCTATTTTTACCATGACCCTTGTTTCTTGATTTAGCATATAATGTCTTAGGTGTTTGGTTGTAAAAACTATGACGAGGCATTCTCGTTCTGCTTGGGTATAATGTGTTTCATAGTCGAGAAACATTCAGCTAATGACATAAATCACGCGTTCTCTCTTGTCATTGTCTTCTTGAGCCAGCATGCAGGCTAGCGAGACATTGGTTGCTTGTGAATATAAAATTAACGGGTGATCTAGCTTAGGTGGCATTAGTGTAGGTGGTGATAATAGGAAATGCTTAACTGCATCAAAAGCTTCATTGCAGTCTTCAGTCCAATCAATGCTATAATCTTTCTTGAGTAAATTTTTGATTGGATGTATGGCGAAACTTAAGTCCGGGATGAATCTCTAGATTGCACCCAGCTTTCCGAGGAATGACCTGATTCTAGATTCATCCGAAGGTGGAACCATTTCGAGGACAGCCCGAATTTTGGTTGGGTCAACATCTATCCCTCGTAACGATATGATGTAACCTAGGAGCTTCCCTCCTATTACTCCAAAGATGCACTTTTCTGGATTTAGCGTGACTCCGTACTCTATCAGCCGTGAGAGAATGATGCGGAGTATTTCCGGATGGTCACAACGCTTCTTGGCCTTAGCCAACAAGTCATCTACGTAGGATTCCACGATTTTATGAATTAAATCATGAAATATATATGTCATAGCTCGCTGGTATGTAGCACCAGCATTCTTGAGACCAAATGGCATGACAACATAGCAATAAGTTCCCCAGGGAGTTATAAACGTGGTTTTAGCTTGATCTTGTTCAGATATTTTAATTTGATTGTATCCCGAGAATCCATCCATGAGAGACAAAAGTTCAAATCCAAATTGCATCAACAATGACATCAATGGATGGCAACGGGAAGTCGTCTTTAGGACACACTTTGTTGATGTCTCGGAAATCTATGCAGATGCGTATCTTTCCATTCTTCTTGAGAACGGGAATGATGTTAGACACCCATTGGGAGTAATCGACTGGCTTGATAAATCCTACTTGGAGGAGTTTTATTACCTCCTCTTTTACCATGAGAGCTACCTTGGGTTTCATGGGTCTCGATTTTTGTTTAACTGTCTTTGCATCAGATTTAGTGACGAGGTTGTGCACCATGATGTGGGGTTCAACCCCTTTCATTTCCTTATAATTAAATGCAAACGCCTTCTGATGTTCTTTGAGGATCCGAGTGTGTATTTCTACTTCCTCTGGGGTTAACGAGGACCCTAATTTCAATATCCTTGGTTCGTCTTCTGTTCCGATGTTAATATCAATTGTTTATTCAATCAAAGAGGCGTTACCCTCTTCAAACTCAGTGTGTCTTTGAGGTAAATCCAAATCATCCCCATTTTCTACTGTGCATATGCTAGGTTCCATTTGTGAGGGAAGATCCACCATGGGATTTCCAAAGTAGGAAGATGAATGTGGGATTAAGGAAAAATCTATCATATGATAGGAGAGATGTAGTGCCACATAGGCATTTAAGTAATCCAAAGTGGCCATATCACTATCAACATGGTCTAGGATAGTAGATTCATTTCTGTTTAAAAGAGAATTTGTCATTGTCTTTATCAATGGTTCATCACGAAGGGATACCATGAAACGGGTATCCTCTAACTTATTGCTTGGAGTAAAACGTGATGCGGAAGTTGCTATTGAATCAGCGAGAAGATTTTCCTCTCGCAGGATTGCTTCAATTGATATGAAGTCAAATTCCTTGCTTAAATCTAATACAACTTTTTTGTAAAGCTGTAAATGCTCGGCTTTGGTTTCATATATCTCTGAGACTTGGTTTGCTACCAATTGTGAGTCTCCTAAGACTCTGATGTTATCAACACCAATTCTTTTAGCTAAGATGAGGCCAAGGAGGAGGGCTTCGTACTCAGCGCCATTGTTTGTGCACTCGAAATTTAGTTTAAAGGCAAAAGGTAAGACTTTTCCTTTAGGGGAAGTGAAGATTACACCTGCCCCTGCTCCGTAATATCGGCATCTAGCTCCATCAAAATGGAGTGTCCAATATTTGACTGGGAATATGGATGCTGGGATATCTGTTGTGTTTGCATATTCTACTTCCACCATACAGAGATCCTCTGCTGGAAGAGAGCCAATGCCTAGGGGATATCCTATGCCTACTGAATCGAATGGTAAGAATATTGGTAGATCATTTTCTAGCAGTTCAACGATTTTTGTAGTAGTTCTTAATGATACTGCTTCTACAGTGTTAGCCTCATCTTTAGGGGTTGGGGTTACTTTGGCTAGGCTCATAGCTTCAAGATCTATCGTAGGTACCAAATTTTTGTTTGTTTTTGCGTCGGTAGGTTTATTAAGTTGATTTGTTGGGAGTTCAAACTCTGAGTGTACGCCTGGTCTTTTCTTTAAGTCAGCTAGGTGTACATCAAATGGTTTTGGATCACCTTTGGCCACGAATACCTTTCCTAAATGTAAAAACCTTACTTCTTGAAATAGTGTAGAAGGGATTGCCTTCATGCGGTGTATCCAAGGTCGGTCGAGGATCATATTATAGTTAGTTTCCTGATCTATAATATAAAACTCAGTCAAGATGGTTTTGGGTCCTAAGGTGACCGGTAATATTATAGTTCCAACCGAGGTGGCTTTAAGACTATCATAGCCCCTTAGTGTATTTTGAGTTGTGGAGAAATTGGTTTCTCCATACCCTAGCTTTTGGAGGAAAGAGAAGGGGACTATGTTAACTGCCGCCCCATCATCAACCATTACACGCTTTACATAGTTGTTATAAACCCATACTTGCAAATGTAAGGTTGGATCACCTCGGCATGCGATCTCAACATCTGTCGGCATTTTGTTTATCTCGAATATGAATTTGACATCCCTATCTGCCTACCCTGGAGGATGAACATCAAATTCCACATGATTTACCTGTGTTTCAGGCGGTGGAGTGATGTTAATTAGATGACCTAAACCTAATGCTTCTAAAAGAGCAGCCCTGTGGGTAGGAGAGTTCTTTAGTAAGTCTAAGAATGAAATGTGTGAGAAGGTTTTTGTTAGGTCATTAATCAAATCATAGGCTCCCATAGGTTTTACTATGATTTGTTGGATGTCATCTGCCTCTGGCAGGTGGCTTGGACTTGGCTGAGAAATACTCTCGCGTCCTTGTTATAGCTTTGATGGGTAGCTCAGCGTCTAACTCTACTAAACCGACTACCTTAGGTCATGGTTGACTTCCTAGTTGCGGCGCAACTAATGGATTTAGCGAGGTCGAGGCTTCATGATCATTGTTTCCTATCATTGCACCCTTGTTCATCCCAGTTGGATTTAGCCTGTTGTTATCGTGATTTGGGAGTGGATCATTAAAGATCTTCAGGGGTGCGTTTTGAGGGGAAACTGCCCTGAAAAGGTATTTGACGTTGGTGACGTAGGATCTGCTAAGAACATATCCATAAAAAGTTGTTTTTGTTCATCTAGCAAGCATTGCATGAATTTATTGTAGTCACGACACGTTCTAGTGTCATGGCCCCAAATTTTTGGAAACCACAGTATGAATTAGGATTGTAATTCCTAGTTTGTTGATTTGATGTGTATTGTGGCCCAAAATTTTGATCAAACTGTTGTCTATTAAAATTTTGCGTTTGTTGTCTTTGGTTTGAATTCTGGTTTTGGTACCTAGTTGAATTTTTTCTTGGGCCCTATACGGGATTTCACCGTTGTTGTTGTTGTTGTTGTTGTGGATGATTAAAATCCACTGTATTGACCATTGGGGTAAAGTTGTTGTTTCGTTGGTTGTTTATTTGTGATGGAGTATTGATAATATTTACCTTTTTAGGTTGGTCGGTTACTCCATCATGTTACACCCCGATTTTTATTAAGGATTTTAGGTCCTTGATTAACGTTCGTGGTAGTGGGATAAGTTGTAGTGTTCGATTGGGGGCGATTAACCTCCCATTTGCTCCATATGTTTTGTGACCACTATCAATTGCTGCTTGATCTATTCAAAGAACACTCTCTAGTACTTCATCGTAAGTTTGTAATGGGAACTTCTGGACTTCTTCCTTCACTTCTCTGCTAAGCGAATGAAGGAACAAATCACATAGTTCCATTTGATCCATGTTTAGAGCACTTGCCGAGGAATAAAGGACTATATGCCACCTTTGGATGAAATGGGCGGCATGATTCGTTGTGTTCTTGTTTGATGTGTAAGGACTCCCTGATTCTGTTCTTAATAGTTTGTTCATGTCGAAGGCCTTGATGAACTCTGAAATGAGTTATTTGAACGAATGGATGGAAGCCTTAGGTATTCTATAATACCAATCGAGAGCGATGCCTTCCAAGGTTTTTGGGAATATTTTAGCAACAACCCCATCCCATGGGAGTAGTTCTTGAATGGCTGTAGCGTAAGCTTTGATATGCACGTTTGGATCTCCCTCTCCTTTGTATTTGGGAAAATCGGGAAGAGGTCTTGGAAGCATGACGCTTCATATGGTGAAATCCAAGGGCTCTTTCAAATATTCTGAGTAAGTCCCTATCGCATATGTTTCGACCATTGACGGTGCCTGTTGAGGGAGCAGTGGTGGGATGGGTTGTTGATATGGCACAACGTATGCATTGGCAGGGGCATAAGGAAGCCCCTGTGTTTGAGCAAAAATGCTAGGAGAGGAGAACATATCCCCTTGTGGTGATTTGGAGTATATGTTTAAGTATGACGGGGTACTATCCAGGAATGGATTGTTCTGTACTAGACCAGGAGGAACAGTGCTAGAGATGGTGGGTCTAGTTGGCATTTGTTGTGAATACTGAGGAGTCATGCCTAACGTGCCTACTCCTGTGAGGAGATCCACTTGGCTAGGATGGTGTGGAGGATTGGAACTCCCTGCTTGCATGAATTGTGAATTTTGACTTGCTTGGGAAAGTTCTAACCCTCTAACCTTTTCTATTAGAGTTGAAATGACTTCATTTGGTGAAGTCATGATATTCTGCCTTGGTGGCGTTTGTTGTATACCATGGTTTTGTATAGGCATGTGATATCCTGCTATGAACTGATCGCTATCTTGCCAAGTTTCTCCGAGAGTATTTCCTATATGCAGTGGCATAGAGGTATTTTCTTGAAAAGAGACCTCGGGTTGTGGTTGTAAACCTCCTACAGGTGGATACATACCTTGAGAATGTTGGTCGTTCCTGGCATAATGTACCGAATATTCATCGTCTAAACCTTGGTATGAGTCTGATTGTCTACTAATTTGTGGTCTAAGTAGTACCTGAGGAGATGAACCAGATTCTCCGGTGAACGTCATATTGTTTGAGCCTGAAGGCTCTATTTGTTGCATTTGAGCGAGTTGTTCCAACTCCTCTGTTTGGAAGGACGAGCTATATCTGATCCTTGGAGTTTGTGTTGACAACTGATTAGTTGAGTAGTTGTCACCCCATACTGAGAGTGAGGGTGATGATTGTCTATTTTGTTGGGCGTAGTATGCCTCAAGACCCAAGAGGGGTCTGCCATATGCATCGAATCCTGACATATTCGGGGGGTATATGAATACCCGCAGAATAATGGGAAGGAGCGAAGGTGAAAGCCAATGAGGCGGAGAAGATGAAAAGTATACTAAACTTGGAAGAACACGTAATACTATGACTCCGAACTAGAAAGTAGGAAGTTCACATCAGCTTCACTAATTTTGTTTGTTTCACGTCAGGTTCACCAATTTTGTATGACGGAAAAGTGACAAGCGAGCGTGGGAATCTACAAGTGACTCTTCCTCGCACCCGACCTCCCGGTCATGCCGAGACAGCCGGTAGGGATGGACTATGTGTGAGATACAGACAAACTAGTTAGGCAATCTAATGTCTTCAATGCACACTAACGAGAACTTGCGAATCTAAAGCAAAGAAAGCCCTCCTAACTTGGGCCGGATTGATAGATCGGTCGCAGGATGATCGCTCAAGAAGCTCCAATCAATATCGAGCTCGCATGATTCAATCTCTCGGGTTGGGAATACGTGGAAAATGACCAGGATAGTTTCATGTATTTCTCCTCGACAGGTCATATGGTGGATGGTAAATGTAGTCAATTCTATGGATGGTTCTTTGGCCTAGTCCAGAACTCTCTAGCTTTGTTAGTTGTTGTGTCTAGCAAGGATAATTGTTTGATGATGATAGGTGGAAGTGGAGTAGACTGGAATACTAGTGTGCGTAGGCCAGTGTCTATGTCTAATTCTCCTGCGGATTCGTTGGGCTGCGGGATTTGTGGGTCACAACCGTAGACTCTTAGTCATTGTGGACCTGTTATGGTCATGCGTGAAATCAAATCCTAATCCCTAATATCCAATAATTATATGCTTTCTCGCCTTCTATATCGGTTATTGCCATGATGAGATTGGGTTGGGGCACGATTGGCTCGAATATGTATTCCTGGGCTCTCTAGGTCCCGTGATTGTCATACAAAGTAAATTAACTGTAACAAAATGAAATTTAACTATATGAAGTGTATCTATAACATATATGTTTTCTCTATTTTTTTGTGTTTTTCTGATGAACTTTATGAATTTAAGAAAACAACTATTTAAAATATCTAGAAAGACAACTAAAATAATAATTTAAAACAAACAAAATAACCGAGTGTAGCTATTTGTCATGTAATTTGTAGATCTATTCTAAACAATAAAATAGCTCATCTAATCTATTTGCAAGATTCTCAATCCTACCTCAGAAGTGAGGAGTGAATCATAGTTTCTCAGAAACTATCAATCCCCATAGCTTCCCTGGCAATATCGAGAATAGAATTTACTGAAATAAAGCAATTAACTACTCTATTTGATATGATTCTAACTAGAACTTTGAAAGCTAGAACCTGGATTCTACATAACAGTGGCAAATCCGATGGTGTGTGTGATCTTGTCCCCTCAGTGTGATCTCCTCATTCCTTCGTGTTCACGTGGATCCAGAAAAGCGTGTAATGCTAGCATCAACAGAAGTAGATATTGGGACAAAGGTAGCTCAAGACACAGACTGAATACAATGCGAGTAGGAGAGGGATAGCGCAAGAGTACAGAGCTTGGCTTATGCAATTCCTAGCGGGATCTATTGCGAGTCATGCAACATAAAGCATCCAGAACCTGAAACTATCATGTTTGAGGAGCAAAACCTGTAACTTTAATGGCTTCCTAAGCTATTCTACTCCAATGGATTGGATGAAATAACAACACTGCTTGCACAAGATGGATATGTGGCTTACCAACAGTAAAACAATGCTAACTAAGCATGTAACGAACTAAACTATGAATCCTAAGCAAAATAAAAGACTGAATTACTAAAAATGAGAAGATGAGAAGTGAATGAGGGGCCATTTGCTTGAGCACAAGCCAACCATTTATAGCATTTGCATTTACCCAAGGTAAAAGCCAAATAGAACTCTTAAACTATAAACAATGGCAAAACACTATTCCAGGGAACTAGAATCATAAATGCAAGCTTATGGCGGTGAAAGAAAGCTGGTAAAACGTTGAATTTACGTGAGTCGTGTTAAAAGAGCTTTCTAGAAAACACGTAAAGGACCGCTGCCCTAAGCAGGGCGGCGGTTCTGACAGCCGCGCCTGTTCGGGCGACGATCACGAGACCGCCGCCGGCGAGCGGCGGTTTCGTCACTGAAGAGAAAAAGGCTAAGAAAAGAGGGGAAAAGGAAAAAATAAAGCATGCGAGGGCTAACCGGGGCATGTGGGATGTTAACGCACACTTGGAGAGCTTTTTCGGATCCTGAACACCTTGCGAGGAGACCTATATCATCATTGGGGCATGTGTCACGTTGTTCTGATAGTACAGTACCTTACAATTTTGGGTACGTACAGTTGGGAAATGGTTTCTTGAAGATGTGTAGGTTTTGGTTGGCAGGTGCGTTAGGATTATCCATGGTTAACTCACCTTTCTCGAGCATTTCTTGGACAATATTCTTGAAAGTGATGCAATTACCATCACTATGACCCTTTACTCGATGATAGTTACGTGAAGTCATGTTATTAATACCATGCGGGCATGGGGTGAGCAGTTCAAAACCAAAGTGTGTCGTTTTATAGGTGGAAGGGTGATGGCTCCAGCTTTGATAAGCTTTTCTAAGACATAAGAGTAAGGTTTCCCAATCGGGTATATATTTCCACTACTCTCTCGAATTGAAAATTCGGACAGTGAGAGATTAGATGAGGGGGTAGCCTAATTTGATGAGATGAGTTGAGCCAACCTTGAGTACCATCGCTCAAATGCGGTGCCCTTATATTTTGAATAATTGTTTTGTGGCTTGAAGAAGAAGAGGCATCATTCGACTTGAATGTTGAATTCTTATTACGTAATTGGATTTTCTTCTCTTCGATGGCCCGAATCTCTAACTTGCGTGCCATAGTTAATGCTTCATCGAATGTTCAAGGTTTGGACTTGTAAGGTCGGTGAGATATGTCTAGCACAACCTCATATGAAGAGCTTGATGAGTTCTATTTGATGCACTTGGAAGGTGAGTTGATTGATCAAGCTACGCCAGTGAGCGACAAAATCTGCGATAGACTCATCCTCATACTGATGCGTGGAGTATAGGTTGGTCATGGTAACCTTTTTGACGATATTAATAGAGAAATGATCCAAGAAGGCTTAGACTACCTAATTGAATGAGAATATAGAGTGTTTAGGTAACCCACTATACCAATCTACTGTAGGTCCAGTCAGAGACATGGGAAAGGTTCTCAAAAGCAAAGCATCATCGTGAGCGATCAGATAACACCCATGTTTAAACAACCACAAATGTTGTTACGGGTCTTCTTTGCTATTGAAACGATTGAATTTAGGCATTTCCCAATGCACGGGTATGGGTGGATAGGAATGGATGGGTGGATGGGCTCGTTGCAAATCTCATCGTAGGTGAGAGTGTTGTGGGAGCTAGAAACCAATGCCTCCAATGTTTGCATCTTGTCCAACATCAATTTGATTAGGTTGTTGGTAGGTTGCGATGATTGGGTGCCTCCTATAGTGTGAGAGGGTTGGTTTTGGGCATATAACAGGGTGGCACTCTAATGTATGGTGCTACCATGTAGGTTGATTGAGAAGAAGGTAGTGAAATAGGGGGTACATACCCAGAGTGAATAATGGATGAAATGGGATGTTGCTTTGATAGTATGTATATGGAGGTGGAAGGGTCATGGTAACCCTAGTGGAAATGGGGGCTAAATATTGTGGAATGGAAAGTATCATGTTCTGAAAAGGGTAGGGGTCACCAACACTGGAGGTGGTAGTGTAGCTATGGGTATGTGTGAGACATTAGGGGTAGATGAGGTTGCATTTTGGGTAGTTTTCGAGGGTATGGCGGATGTGGCGGGTTCCACGGAGGTGGCAGACATGGCAGTCATAGCGGGTATAGGACTTACCTCAAATGAGTAGGGGTAAAGTAGGTGCGGGTAGTATAGAGCCGAGATGGGACCGATGTAGGAGTGGGAGCAAGAGTTGGGGGATAGATACGGGCATGCCGTATATCAACTAACCCGAGGCATCTCAAGTGGATGAGTGGGAAAGGTAAAATTGCAAAGCAAGGTAGGGTTTTGGTCAAGGATTCATGTGAAAAATCCTCATCTCCTACATGTGGCGATAGTGATAGGTTGGATGGGATCCATGGCTGGTGATAAAATGGAAGGTAGTGAAGGACTAGGTGGGAGTGGTTGACAACTAGTGTGAAATACGAGTGCGCTTGCTTGTTTTTGGGTCAGTACCATGTGAACCAGTACTGATTAGGTAGAGCTACTTCTCTGTAAATGACACAAAAAAACAACAGGAATAGGTGAATCTGATGGTAAAAAGTGTATTAGGTACCAAATGTTGGTTGGAAAGTGAAACAAGCTAACCGATGTCGGTTAGGGAAAACTAACACCGGTCGGGGGTAACCATTGCCAGATACCTTTGTAGAAAATGGACAGTGAGTGAAAAATAAGGTATAAGGTCAAATCTGATAGGTATGCCAAATCTGATGAAGTCTACAACATCAATGGGAATGATAATAATGACAGGGGGACTGTGAAATGTGGAAGAAGATGAATAAAATGTCCTTTTAGGTAGGTTAACAAAAGGACCTAGAACTGATGTAAGTTGGGTATAACTGATGACGGTCAGAGGGTAACCAACGATTTATCACTAGACCGACAACAGTCACTGTGAAATTGAAACAATGATGAAAGAATAGTGGTTGTGAATTAAAATATGATGTGGAATCGAACCAGTCGAGAATGATGATAATATGGTCTATGCACATTTAGGTGAAGATGGAATACACCAGCTATGATGAGGAGCGTGCAAGGATGAACAAGAAAAATGAAGAACGTGATCTCTCACCTCAAAACGCAAGCCAAGCAGAAACACTAAGAAAAATGTGATCCTAGGAGTGCCTTTTCTATTATGTTTGTTTAGCTTATGCTATTTAAGGACTGACACATGAACTGTGAAATAGATTTTTTTGGTGAGGATGGCTTCCTACGAAGAAGGAGATCTAAAAGGTGAGGTTTTAGGTATGTTATGGTGGGGGCGGGATTCACTTTGAAGTATGACTCGACAAAGCAGTGAGCTGGGGAGTACCTGCCAATCCTCATATAGTTCAATCATTAACAGGCATTCCTAGGAAAGATGTTGTTTAAGAATATGTATTTGTTTTGAATTTGTGCAATTTGGCAAGACTCAGAGAGAGAGAGATGTGCTTTCTATGGTTCGTTTGTCAACCATCAGCTGGTCATGAATTCTAGCATATAGATTGCCCTCAATTAATGTGAGCTAATGTGATAAATCAGAATGCAATGCACTTATTGTAAGCCCAAATCGAAGTGTGAAGTTGGATGGCACAAAAAGATGAATAGGAAGAGGGATGCTCTTTCACTACAATGCAAAAAACACGAAGAAATGGTTCTTTTTAGTTACACCAAAAGAATGGTTTCCTGTAGAGCAAATAGAAAGAAAAGGTGGATTACCAAGGAAGAAAATTAATGTGTATGCTTTTCAGAAGGGAAACAAACACACAAATTTTCCTAGGAATGAATAAAATGTAAAGAATCTCATATGGGTCCCACTTTTAATATGGTGTCAAAAATGTTTCACCTGATTCTTGGACATTTCTTTGAAGTATTGACGAAACAGATAGGGTAATGGGCATAGGAGGAATACTTGTTTTAATGCTAGTTGATGGGTTGTTGCATGCATATCACTTCTGAATCCACAACTGATCGTGAGAACTTCCTTTTGGTTAGGAGGAACTACTTGTAATGAAATGCAAGACCACAAAAAGGAGTTAAACAATATGTGCAGTGAACTACCTAGCGTATACTAGATCTAGGAAGTGTGATACTTCCTAGATGGATGTCAGTCCACTGTTTTAAACAATTTAATGTTGTAAATAAAGTAAATCCTATTATAATTAGAAATGATTTAGGTGTCTCACTTAAAATACAATAAGAAAGATCTAATCTAATAGGCTAGGTTAAAGTAGGATCCAAAGGTCAAGTAACTGGTTCTGAGTCTTTGCAAGTATGACAGAGGTCTCAGGTGGGTCACAGGTGAATCAGGGTGATGTGAAATTAGGTGGATAGGTCACTATTCTGGGTTGTATGGGAAAATACAGAGACTGATGCCAGTTAAGAGTGGCCGACGGCAGTTGGGTGTAACCAATGCCGGTTACTATGGAAAACTAGGAATGCCACAGAATGAGCTTTGGGTCTCCTTTGTGATTGCACAAAGGACTCTGGTTGGTTGGGATGATGTATTGGGTGATTTGGGTAGGATTTGGCAAGGTTTTAATGGGTATATGGAGGGGTGAGTGTTGGAGGAGGTCAATGGGTGGCTAGGTAAACAATAGGTGATAATATAATGATGAAATGGAATGAACTAGAGAAGTATAACGTTTTACTTACTTGGATTCTAGTCCTGGATGCCTATGAATGAGGGATGGAGGTCTTTAGTGAGAGGTTAAATGTTGTAGGTGATCACCAATCATAGGAGAGATTATGCATGGGCTGCATGTACATTCCTCTTTCTTTGGTTAGATCAGATTAATGCTGGGGTGGCTGTGTAGGAGAGAATGCTTGATCTCCTTGCTTGCATGCGTGTTCTCACTGAAATTCACTTCTCAGAAGATGTGATATCTCTCAAGAATGTGCTAATGTTAGCCAACTTTTTCTAATATTTTCCAACCTTGAAAATAAGGTTGTTTTGGGGTTAAAAGGGTAACCGACGGTGGTTCTAGCTTAACCGGTGACGGTTAGGGGTAACCGGTGTCGGTCAAGGTAGGATTTCCTAGGTTTACTAAAATAGGGAGATCCTCTTGATTTTTTTAGATCTCGTGTCATTAACCCATGGATTATACTGGAAGCTTCTTGTAAGCATGTGGGAATGTGGTTAGAGAGAATGTAGGCATTGATTTTTAGGGTTTTGGTAAGTCTTAGTTAGTTATGACAACTTACTAAGAATAGGTCTTAGGGTGAGTTGGCTAGATGAGGTGTCTAGGTGAGGTATATGTGTGGATATTATTTAAATTAAGATATTTAAATAATAAATATGGTGAGGATAATGAATTAACTTAATTAGATTAATTAAATTAATATTAGTGAGGTGAAGGGGGCCATGGCTAGGTGAATGTGATGAAGGGTGCTTATTTTTCTAGAAACCAAAGGTGAGCGTGACCTAATTTGAGTCTATACAAGGTCTTGACTCTCTTTCTTATCATGACATAGATAATGCTCTCCCATAATGATATGGTATCTCTCATGTCACTACATAGATATCCATCTTTATACACTTTGGGAGAATCATTCCTATTCTTCCCCCTTCTAGCATTACTAGGCGTCTTGCATTTCTAATATCACTCTTCGTACTTCATATTTCATCTCTCTAAGCATCAATACACATCTTGATACACTTTTTATTATTACTACCCAATGATGCACTCTCATAATTTGGTTCACACTTGAATTTATAGGGAATACCATATACATGAACCTCATGCACTCCACACTTCACACTTTGTGCATGTTTGCCATATTTCTCTCACAAGTTCTATCACACGCTATATGCATTATTCACTCTACACATTCATAATGCATCATTCTTGTAAATTCTTTTACATTATGTGCTCGTTACCCTATGATGTAATCTAGTTCCATGATTCATACTCGACTGATAAGGGTCTCAATCTCAAATGAACCTCATTATAATAACTCACTCGTTACACTCTATGTTTTGATGATCAAATTTTTCTAACACAGATTTCAAACCATTTCCCGATGATTTACTCTTGTTCTATGATTCATTCTTTACTTCTTTGAGGGTTCATGTATAAATTAACCTCATCTCATGCATACTCATTCACATTTGTTCAAGGGGCATGTTGTTCCTATCACATTCACTTTGCATTATATTCCATCTCATCCATGGCATACCGCATATATTGGTCACATTTAATCTTGCTTACATTTACGCCTTACATGTACAATTTATTACACATGCTAGCTAGATATTTCCTATGGCATTATATTTCTATACACACATGCATGTTCACTTGCTTTATAGTTATGATCACAAAATTTACATAGATCGATACACGCAAAGCATGGGTGCTTGATACATTACATATCACCAAATCCCACAAAGTGGCTCATGGGGGCATCCATTTTTGTATGAATAACGGGTGCTATTGTTTCATTTTTCATAGCACATTAATTTATTAGATTATACATGTTTTGACATACTTTATATCTTTCTAACATGCTAACAAGTATTTCATGTGCAACATTTGCTTTGCAATTCTATTTACTTCCATGGTTGTCTGATACATTGGTTGATATTGTTTGTCATCGCTTGCTTTTTATATGCCATTGTTTGTAGGATTCACCCTTTTTTTTTTTTACACACTTTCTTCTTTTGGCCAATTTGACCTCAATTGTCTTGCGACATCGTGAGTGATGTCGCATGTTGCTGCAACCCATTTTTGTAGTCTACATTGTCTTCTTGCATGTTAGCTTATACATTGTATTATTACTTGTTATCTTACATTTTTTTCTTCTACATGCATCTTGTTTGCACTAACACTTGTTTCCTAGTCACTTTCTTTACATATTATTTGGTTTTTACCAAGCACATTCTCACCTCCCCTAAGGGCATAAGTTGCATTTCAACAATTCAATCCTCCTTTGGGCCGCATACTCCTTGCGAAGTTGCATGCACCCTCGCATACACCCCAAATGAGGGGGCATCATTGGGTGAATAAGTCATCCCACATAGTAGTTTACAGTCATAGTTCAAAGCCAACTCAAGATCGGTATAACACAGTCTTCGATCTTAGAAGTGGACCAGAACTTGACTTGGGTCTCTAAAGACAACAAAAACACCAAGGTCCGAACTAGACAGTAGTGCTTGGGTGCCCCTGACCCTTCCTAGATGCTTGTGACTAGGGAAGTTACACAATTTTTCTCGATTCAAGATACACTTTTCATCAATCCACACAATGGATTTTACAAGATAGATAATCATTCAAAGACTCGATATTCATGCATTACAATTTATTTTCTACTTTAACGTTGGATCGAATTGGATCAGATTTTTTTAATAGATAAATGCTTTTGACCGAGCTATGAACCAGAGTACATTCAACCAAGATATAGCATTAAGCTCAACAATTAGTGAACTAGATCCACCACACTTGAACACATTTCTAACACAGTCTTCTTGAACTAGGATCCACCTCTGTTAAATCAACTTGTCATCCGCACCACCCCAAATGGGGATCATGCTTTAGTGGATTTTGAACCCGGTGGAGCTAGATATAACCCTCCATCCGAACCTCTCAACCCTAACCCCATCGAAATTAGATTGTATTTCTCCATACACTTCTTCTATACTTGGCACACTTGGCGTGAGATCTCCCAAAAACTTGGATTTAGTGCAACTGGTGTGAGATTTCCCAAAAAAACTCATTATTCTATATCATCTTTTGGATCCTTCTATCTCTTTTACTCATCATGGATCAGGTGGACATGTTCCTTTTCACATTTTTACATACTCTCTTACATACTTTTCACTCGTTTTAATCATACACACATATTTGACTACTTGTTTGTTCTTCTCTTTTGTAAGTACATCCTTATGGGAAACAATAGTCATATCATTCACACATCGTCACACATCAAGCGATATCGTAATAGGTACATCGTGACATCTACACACATGCTCTCACCCTATGGTCATCATCATCATTTTCACTTCCTCTTCTCTTGCATCCATGCTTCACATTTTCTTATCACTCCATGTTTTTCCTTGTCTCCTCGGAATTTTTTTCCATCAATCTACATGGTTATTAGGTACATTATCAGTACGCATCTCTTATCTACTTTATGTTATCGAGAATTCTCTCAACAACATAAATTGGGGGCAAATGTAGACACTAAATCACACACTTTGGGTACATTTGTAGGTCCTAGTCACATAATACTATTCATATGATTCCTAAGTAAGAAAAGTATTAATTGACCCCTATCTTTGGCTTATTTACTTTCTTTCGCTTTTCCTCTTTTCTTTTACACACCTTCTTTCCCAGCTTTGTCTTTTCATACTTCGGCATTTTTAATTTTGGATGCCAAAGACATAACACCCCTTTCCCCTCTAGGTGCCTCGACTTGTTTGTATTTTTCTCACATATTTTGGGTCCTTTCTATCCATTTGGGCATCTTATCTTCTTGGTGGTAGTCCTTTTTTGGGTTAGTTACTGAAATTCAAACAAGGGAATCATATAAATATAAAGTTATGTGACCATAATAAAGGACCAAGAACTAATAATTAGTTATCATCACCTAAGGTTGCATTCAAGGGCCATTTACAAGAGCATTCAAGCATCCATCTAGCTCCACACAAAGGACAAGGGATTGCTATTTTTCATGCATACATAAGAGGGGAAGTTCATTCTTTCATGCACACATTTATCTAAAAAAATATATCTATTTATTTCTCGTTATCAAGTGCGACATGCACAAGAGCAACCTAGGGCATGATTTCAACACACACACATAAAAATACATTGGGTCTGATATGTAATGTAGCTATCAGTCATAATTTCACTTTTTGTGATCGAGGATAGTCTGACCCCTCATTTTACATATTTATTTTTATGATTTGATGTGGTTTGAGGGTTTTGCATGTGCTTCTTTCTGATTGCAGGTTTCAAGTGAATAACAACAAAGTGTAGTGTCATACAGGAGATCAAAGGTGACAAGTAGAAAACATGTTATGATCTTACAAAATTTAGTTTCATAACTTTTGACCCTCCATGGTATCCACTGGTCCTAGCACTTTCGTCACCTCTAAAAATTTCTTGTTCTAATTGTGATACTCTAAGTTCTTGTTTCAACAGCTTTTAGCTCTTCACATCTTCGCATCACTGCGAATCAGCTAAGTATTTTAATCCCTTTATTTGCAAATAGGGTTCCAAATTTATATTTCTTATTTTCTTAGATAAAATTTGTACCTTATTTTTTATATTCAACTAAGTTACATAATATTTAGAATTAGGCATCTATTTATTTCAATATTTTCTTAATCGCGGGGAATTTAATGCCACCCTTTCTAATCGGACAAAAGTGGGGGCTTAGGTCAAAGTCATAATCTCAAAAGGATTTCATTTACTTTATCATCCAGTCCGTTGGTAAACGTGGCTCCAAATAGAGGTTGGCTTACCTGGTCTAATAGGAGATTTGGTTTTAGCAAACTAGCGCTTAGGTTGGATCATTGTTTGATGAATGAAGATTGGTTACAAAATAATATCCTCTGAGAGAGTGAGGTCGTTCTGCTCTCGAGTTTGGATCATTTTCCCATTTCCATGGTTCTACAAATTGATTCTGCTCCAAGTTTATACCCTTTCAAATTCGAATTAATGTAGATGCATGATCTCACCTTCCCTTCCCTTGTTAAAGATTGGTGGTCTTCTTTTAATGTGAAGGGTACTAAGATGTTTATGTTGGATAAAAAAATTTCTTCACTTAAAGAGAAGATCCTAGAGTGGAACACTTCCCATTTCAAGAACATTTTTTCGAAAAATCTAGGGTGGAAAAATCTCTCAAGGTTCTGAATGAAAGAGTTTTCTTTGAGGGTATGGGCTAGCTAGAATTTTTGCAAGAAAATCCATGTTAGCTAAACTTGGGGATCTTCATTAAAGGAAGAATTTTTTTGGAAGAAAAATTCCAGAGAAGTTTGGTTGAAGGAAGGAGATATGAATTCTAAATTATTTCATTCTTTGGTTAAATTCGGATGAAGCTCCAATTATATTTATAAGCTTCATAATCGGGTGGCATTTGGATTTAAGATTAGAAATAATTTAAAGAGGAAGTGGTCTATTTTTTTATAAACCTATTGGGGAGGTTTCTTCTCTGTGGTAGCTCAAAATAACCTTTTAGAATTGATCCACCCTCTTTTTGATCAGAGGATGAATTATGAGTTGATGGGTCCTTTCTCTTTAGAAGAGTTTCAGTCAGTTGTTTTCTTGATGGAAAGGTAGAAAACCCCTGGGCCGAATGGTTTCCTGCAACCTTTTTCCAATATTTCTGGGAAGTTGTGGGGTTGAATGTTTGATATGTGGTTGAGAAATCAAGAAATTCAGGGAAATTTTTGAAAGAGATGAATCATACTTTCATTTGTATGTTTCCTAAAAAAGTCTCCAGCAGAAGCTATGGATGATTTTTTTTAATCTCCATGTGTAAAACCTCCTATAAAATCATCTCCAAGGTGATTTCCCTTAGAGTGTGACCTTTTTATGTTTCCTTGTTTATAAAGAACATAATGGGTTTTTCCTGGCCGATCTATTTTGGATTGCATAGTGATTTCTCATGAGCTCATGGATTCTCTTATGGTAAAAAATCCCTCGGATGATGCTCAAATTGGACTTTAGTGAAGCCTATGATAGATTGAATAGGTGCTTCTTGCTTCTCTCTCAAGAATTTGGGTTTTGAAGTGGATTTTTGCACTTGGATTTTTAATTGCATCTCTTCCTCGAGTTACTCTATGTTTTTGAATGGTTCGGCAAAAGGATTCTTATCTTGCAATAGAGGGATACAGAAAGGTGATCCACTCTCTTCATTTCTAATAATCTTGGTGGAAGAGGCCCTTTGTTGTTCCTTGAAGAGCTCTTTATCAACTAGTCAAATTGGTGGTATGAAGGTCTCGCTAGTCTAGACCCTCTTACCCATCGGTAGTTTGTTGATGATACTTTCCTATTCGAGTCTCTTCATTGTGGAATTCGATTCCTATCACCTTGTTGTGGAGAATTATTCTCTTGTGAAACGCTAACTTATTAATCTACATAAATTTGTAATCTTCTTCTTCAATACTTCTCCCCATATGTAAAGGTGGATTAAATAAATTCTTGGCTTAGATATTGTCTCTCTCCCCATAATTATCTTAGCAGTCCTCTATTCGTGGGTGTTGGGTGATCCTCTCTTTGGGATAATCTATTGAGCTATTTTGACTAGATATTGCAGTCGTGGAAAGGGAAGTGGCTCACTCTTGCTTAAAATGCTCTTGATTCGTACAATGTTAATTTCCCTTCCCATTTATTAGTTATCTATCTTGAAGCTTCCTAAAATGGTGTTAAGGAAATTGGAGAGGATTATGTGCAGGGTTCATTTTAGGGAAAATATTCGTAAATTGGTGAATATTAGGATTTTGGAAGTTTGAAATTGGTGATTTTTTTACTAACATATGGACAAAGATTCACCAAAATTTTACAGTCATAAATAAATTTGACCCTAATTTCACCTTACTGTTTCCACTAAGGGTAAGAATGTTGGTATATTTGCCATTATGTTATAATATACTATTATATATAGGATTAATTTTCCATAATGTAGTAATATAATATAATTTCAAAAATTAGTTAATGATTATCTTCTCACTTAGGAGATTTTCCATGTAAGGGGTAGGGTCCCCTCAACCCTATTTTACCTTTAATAAAAAAATTATTTAATTTTGATATCTGAGTCAAAGTCAAAGGTAAAAGTGAATAAGCCTATGAAAAATATGAAAGTATAAGCCAAAAATCTGAAGGTATAAGCGAAAAAGGTAAGTGATAAAGTTTAAACTGTCAAGGCATTTTTATAGAATTGTTAATAGAAGTGAACCTAAGTACATGCTATGATGGAAACCTAAACATGAGTCATATTTCGGTGGTTTGAATGAGTATAACCGAATAGTAACAAATTTTGATTACCGGATGGGAACAATTATATGCGGACATTTGGTAAATTAAAAAAAAAACTACATTCGTCGTCATCTCAAAACCCTTCTTTCATAGATTAGCCAATAATGTGAATACCTTTTTCTAACATTTTCCAACCATTATATAATATTTTTTTGGAGGGTCTTAAAATGAACCCTGATTATGTAGTCTTTCCTCTGGAAAGGTTCGGGGAGGAGAGAAAGATGTATTTAGTCAAGTGGGAAAATGTGAAACTTCTTAAGAATTTAGGTGCCATCGGGATTTTGGATCTTGGTTTTCATAATGTGTCTTTAGGGGCCAAGTTCATCTTCAACCTTCTTTCGATTCATGGAGATTAGTTTTCTAGATTATCTCCAAAAGTACTTGGGTGCAAGATGGCTCGAGTCAATTATCTCCCGTGAGTTTCTTCCTAAAGGTTCACATATGTGGAACTTATTTTCCTCCTGTAGATCCTTTTTCAATTCTATCACCTCATGGAAAATCGGTAATAGGGATTTAGCTAATTTTTGGGAAGATTCATGGAACGACCTCGCCACTCTTGCAAAGGACTTGGAGCTTGTTAGGGTGATGGTCACTTTTAAAGAAACTTGGGTATCAAGGTTAAGTATTATGGTTTTCAATCTTTGGATGGCTCTCCCTCTTTCAATTGGAAAGATGTGGAGGTTCTAGATATACCTGTCACTTCTAAGTTAGGTTTTTGTAAAGATTTGGAACCACTAAGGCTTATTTTCTTCCTAAAGAAGATAGTTTAATTTGGTTTGGTTCTAAGTCTAGCCAATACTCAATTAAAGATGGTTACCAATGGTTGATTCAAAGGGCTAGTCTCGGTGCTCCTTATTAGAAAAATTGTCGAGAAATTTGGTTCTTCCCAAAGTTGGGACCTTCATTGGCTATTTTGAAAGGAAATATTGTCACCCAACAAAGTGTAGGAAATTATGGGGTTATGTTAGTCCTACAAGGTGTATCCTATGCAAGGAGGCAGAGGAAGATATTTACCACCTACTTCTCGCTCTTCCCTTTTCTCTCCAAAGTGATGATGGTGCATGCATTAGAAACTCGGTCTAGCCTTGGTTCATAGGCTTGGCCGCTTATTGGGTAGGGAAGTGCACTATGTTTGATATGGAACTGTGGTCCCATGTTGTTAATTTGGAATGTATGGTGGGAAAGGAACCTTTGGAATTTTTGTGAAGAGACCATGGACCTTCTTGGGGTAATTAATAAGTTTGAAATATCCATTTCGAAAAATGTAAGATTTTTTCCAATTTCTCTTCTTCGAATGCTTCCATTCGAAAAGCTTGCCTTTGATAACATTTCGCTCTTGGGTTCCTATTCTATCGTGGTTTTTCGGTGTTGAAAAGTATATTTCCAGACATAATATTAGATGGTGTCCACCCCTAGTTTTTGCAAACTGAATTTTGATGGATCCTCCAAAGGTAATCCTGGACTATCAGGGGCGGGGTGTATTATTAGAGATGAGTTTGGAAAAGTGGTGGTTCCTTTCCCTTGGAGGAAGGTACGCAACTTGGTTGAAGCTTAAAGTTTTCTCGAAGGAGTGAAACTAACAAAGGGGCCATGGGTTGCGAGTGTCTTTACATTGAAGGAGATTCCCAAGTTTTCCTTCATTCTATCTAGAAGGGGAGCTTGGAGTTTTGGCCATTAAATTTTTCATTAATAATATCTTATATGCGTTGGATAAAATCATTTTTGGCAAGCCTCACATGTTTATAGGGAGGCTAATAAGGTGGCCAATTTTTGGCCAACGCCGGTATTATTTTGGGGGATGAGGTAATTATTTCCTTATATGTTAAAGATTGGGATGACCTCAATTTCATCATTATTAGGGATGGTTAGTGTTTCCTCAAATAACTCCCCTAGTTATTTGGACAACTTATACTTATATTCTAACTTTGATTTTCATAAGTTTTAGGTTGTGCACACTCTGGTAGTCTCCTTGGCAGCATGACACGCTTGTAGTTCTTCCGCATACCGTTACGTGGCCTTCATACTTATCCCTTTACATCCCCTTTCCTTTACTTCCTCTCACGATTGCTTCACACACTTCCCTTTCCCTCTCGCATTCTTATATCTCCTTCCATTTCCCCTTTGTTCCTTCCTTCCATGCACCTAATTTTATTCCTAACTTGTTGCGAACTCCTTAGGTGCACATCTCTTAAACTTCCTTCAAATTGGCTAAGTCCTTCACATGCCTTCACACTCACATGCCTCACATTCCCTGGCTTGCCTCATGCACCCCTTTTCTTCCTTGTTGCATGCCTTGCTTGCATACTTTCTTCCTATGAGTATGCATCCATTTCTTCTGTGCATTTCATTTATGTGCCTCCTTATACTTTCACGCTTTGCCTTTTGTAGTCTCACACCTTTTCCTTTCATGCCTTGTGCCTTCTTCCACGCCTACATTATGCCACGTCATCATCTATCATACTTGAGTGTGCTACATGTAACCAATCAAAGCACGCCATCGGGGCGGTGAATCATGGCAACGAACTAGTGTGTGACACGTGGCAAAAACAACAAAACAAATAAATAGTTGGCCAATTCCTTCATTAAATCAAGTGTTCACCATGTTTCTTATGTGTTCAACTTGCACTACAGACCTTCGGATCACCATAACTTTTTCTAAAAGGATATGACACGTGCATGCCTGGGTTTATTGGAAAGCTACTGACGTGGGATACATGTTGGACTTTTCAAAATCAGATTTAGGCAAGATTTGGTAGGCAGAAAATAGGTAAACGTCTCACAGATCATAAATGCACACATCTAATCAACCCAACCACCATATTTCTTTAGATCCTTCCCTCTTCCTTATTTCACATGCTAAACAGAGATATGGGGAGGTGCATCTGACAACATTGCAAATGATTTTACAGGCATTTATCACTTGTTGTTAGTGGTTGAATATTTGAATATGATTTTCCCTCCTCTTTCTCCTCCTCTTATCTCCTTCTATAAATTATAGTGATACACTCATAAAAAGGATCCCTCTTTTTGTAATGGCACAACACCAAAATGGTGGCCAACTTCCCATGGGTTTCATATCTTGGAATTGATCTCTGTAATGTATAATCACCTCCTGCCATGAATGTAAAATGATTGTACATACTTAAGCAATAAAATCAAGTTTTTGGAACTTCGGTCTTCCCTCTTCTCATTTATGTTGTGTCTTGCCTCTATGTCTCGTATTTTCTATTATGTTATGTGTTTCCTCCACTTACAATCCTCATGTTCATGTGTTACCCCGCACGTAAATATGTCTATGTGGTTCTTGTCTTTAGGACACACCTATCCACCCTCTCTCCTATGCCTTCTCAATTACCTACCCCTCATGGAGAGAGATCGACCCTCTTCTCGGTGTTATCACCTTCCTTTAGCTTAGGATTTCCTATTTTTGCATATCCTTCTATGTCTAGTCCCTTGGCATGTTTAGGATTTGTTTTTTGACATTAGGATTAATGTTAGTAGTAGAAATAAGTAGAGGAATTGGCCTTCTCCAGAAGTCTATCTCAAGTGCACAAAGTCCCACAACTTGGAGATGGTCCCATTCTTTCCTCACTGACCCAGTTTGACGTGATCTCATACATGGGTACAAGTTTGAGTTCTAAAATTTAGAAATGCAACGATTAATTTCTCTCTAGTTTTGGCATGTGTGGGAGGGTTTTAAATTATAAAATCTTCTTTCATTCTTCAAGTGTGACACTTATATCTAATTTTGTTCCAATGGCGATGTCTTCTTTTCCGTAGGTTTTTTTGTGGATAGAAATGGGAGATGGCCTTTTTTAATGTGATCAAAATGTCTCGTTTGTGGAAAATCTTTAAGTTTTGTTCCTCCCCTATTTGCGATGAAATTATAAGGATTTTGGGGTTGCATATGTTCTCGGCTCTAAGAAAGCTAGGGTTAATTATGAAGTTGCTTCAATTTTTGTGTCTAATTTACTCCTCCTTAAACCAAAAAAAAATAAAACCCCGGAGATAGCTTGAATTTTCATATTAGAGTCTTGATGCAAAGGTGGAGAATTTCAACATGCCTTCTCTTTTCTATTCTAAGGCCCAACGGCCGAGGTGGGCTAGGTGGAAAAGGGTTTGGTGGAGAAACGGCTAAGTAGAATCAATCTCCCACTCGGTTTATGGAGGCGGTGTTTGCATTTTGTGAATCAAAAGTCCTAGACCATGTCGCTTGCTTCATTTGGATCTATATGAGATAATGGACCCACTCACCAAGTGCCATCTTGGGTCCTTGTCTTGAGAGATAAGCTTCATCTAGCTTATTCTCTTATTCTCAAAATGGCCAAGGTAGGTTGTAGTCATCATAGGATGGAAACTTAGAGGAGATAGGTGGGTCCAACTTCCCCTTCGCCAATGTCAAGCTAGAGGAGTGCTCTAGATATAAAATTTATCCCTCCAAATATAAGAATAAAGATTCAAATAAGAGAAAGAGGCTTCCTAATTTGATGCATCAACAAGGGATTTAGAAGAGAATATTCCCAAAGATATTAAGAAAGACACACCTTTCTTCTTCTTACTCTTTAGTTTTTTGTGAAGCTCAAACATGAAAATCTTGTCACTTAGGTACTATACGCACCCAAAATTGCATGGTGCTATATTTTTGGAACGATAAAATACCTAATGATGATGACTTTAATTTCCAAATTAAAATATGAATCCAGGTTCCATTTCTTTGCTTTATTTTTATCCATGTGACTTAGTTTCTTTTTCTTTTTTAGTTTCCTATCCTTGCATGCTTTTGTAAATGATTTTATACCCCCTTTCCTTAGAATTTTTCCTTTAAGTTACATAACCACCATCGTGGTTGCATGACCATCGCTTGCCTTGAGTGGTGGTTACGAAACTATTGCAGGTAGGTTGCATAACCACCAGTCTGCGTAGAATGGTGGTTCCATGCACTTAAATAATGTGTTATGTATGCATGTTACTTGCTTCCAAGTCATTTTCTCGCACATTTCTTGACTAAATAATTTTTTTTGAGCTTTATAGATTTGTATGAACCTCATCTTTACTTACTATTTTTAATAAGATGAATGCCCCTCCTTTGAGTGATCTGGCACTTCTTGATTGCCAAGTGGTTTGTATTAGAGAAGTGCCATAGATCTACTAGTTCAAATAATGCACAGTGAACAATGTGAGATGTGAATCGTTCCAAGACAAAACAATGCAAGCATACAAGACTGTAATTTATGAAAATACAACAAAGATAATTGCAATAACACAAAAATAGATCTAACTCAATACAATCAAATAGAATAATTGAAGAGATGTACATATAGGAGGTGAATGT
Source organism: Taxus wallichiana var. yunnanensis (assembly GCA_018340775.1). Classification (NCBI taxonomy): domain Eukaryota; kingdom Viridiplantae; phylum Streptophyta; class Pinopsida; order Cupressales; family Taxaceae; genus Taxus; species Taxus wallichiana. The sequence goes on from CM031238.1 coordinate 94,586,542, forward strand.
GTAACATACTCCTAGAATCATGGAAATATACACCTATAATGAAGGTAAACAACACCTAAAATGGTGTATTCAAGTAGTAACCAACACCTAGAATAGTGTAGTCAAGTGGTAACCAACACCTAGAATAGTGTAGTCAAGTGTACACCTAAGAAATCATATCCCATACGTGTAGGGGAACTCTATGCGAGGTGGAATATCATGAGTAGGATAATATGAATAAAGCGAGAAAAATAAATCCTACACTAACACCCCCATAAGCACAACTTAGGTGGGCAGTAAAAAATGAAAGTGGGTCCCAAAGAACAAGGCTTGATGAGGTACCCACGTACAATGCAATCTCTCATAAGATAGAGTAAAAGGAGAAAACCATTGAGAAAAACTCCCCAAAAAGAGAGACAAGAAGAAGTGAAGATGCTAGAAATCCCCCAAAGATAATGAAGTTGTTGATATAGACCGCACCCCAAGAAGATCTCGTAGATGAATGAAGTTGCTCTCAATGAAATATTTGGTGAAGATGTTAGCAACCTATTCTAAAGATTGGTAGAATATCAAATCAATGATCTACTCATGAATGGGCTCCCGAATGAAGTGCATGTGAATATCAATGTGTTTGGACCTTTGATGAAGAACTGATTCCTACATCTTTGGATGGTGCTCTAGTAATCACAAAATATGGTTGTAGGCTACTTGATCTGGATGCCAAGCTTAGATAGAATCCCTTGAAGTTAAATAGCCTTGATAGTTATGTTAACAACTCCCCGCACTCTTCTCATTGTGAATGATAGAATAATAACATTCTCGCTTCTTTCTCAACCAACTAATAGGACCAAAACCCAATGAGAAATTGTAACCTGAAGTGGAATTACGACACTCAGTGTCACCAGCCAACTGAGTCCGAGTAGGCTGACCAAGTCAACGTCTGAACCAACCCTATAATGAATCTCATATTTGTGTGAGCCCTAAATGTAGTGAAAAATCCTCTTAGCTTCTTTCCAATGCAACTCATGAGGTTCCTGCATGTACCTCAAAACAATACCAACAACATAGGAGATATCAGGTATGGTGTAAGTCAAGTAAATAAGGCTGCCAACAAGTTTTTGATACAAAGTAGCATCAACCAAGGGTGTGGAACAATCAGCCTCAATATTGACTCCAAATAAGAAAGGAGTCAAAGATGGCTTGCATGGCCATGTGATACCAATCCAAAAGATCAAGAAAATACTTGGGTTGTGCAAGTGAAATCCTTGAATCAGATTGTGTGATCTCAATGCAAAGAAAGTAGTGTGGTAGACCCAAGTTAGTCATGATAAATCTATCTTGAAGATTTTTCTTCATTGCCAAGATAGCCGATGAAGTACTCCCAGTGATCAAAATGTCATCGACATAAAGTACCAATATCAATAATAAATCGTGCCACCGTAATATATATACATTAGGATCTAAATGGCACCGAGTAAAACCATAATCTCGGAGGAAGGAATCCATCTTGGCATACTAAGCGTGAAGGGCCTATTTGATGTCATATATGGTAGGTATCCGTGAAGAAAATCACTCTTCACATCCATCCGGTGCACACGCAAACCACATGTTGTAGCTACACTAAGTGTGAGTCTAATCGAAGTAATCTTGGCTATGGTTGCAAAGGTATCTGAGTAGTCTATGTCGGCTACCTGTGAAAAACCCTTGGTTATTAATTGAGCCTTGTACTTATAAACTGACCCATTTGCTATAAATTTGGTCGAATATATGCATCAACATCGAACCATCTTCCTTTCCTTACGAAGTGAATTCAAATACCAAGTGTGATTATTGATTAAGGAATTATATTCCTCATACATAACACTATCCCATTGCGGTATTATTGATGACTCTTGGAATGTTTATGGATCTATCACTAAAGCATAGAAGGCATGTGGCCTACTCTAGTAGTCTGCTCGAGTATGTTTGTCATCCTCTGGATCCCCTGCTAAACGTCCGCACTCTGAAGTATCCGCCTAGCTCAAAGAGGGCCTAAAGTGGGTGATTCATGTGTCAAATATTCATCCACTAAAGTATGGTTAGAATCGATGAGGATGACTCCTCATTACTTTCGTCACTATCATAATATGAAGAAGTAGAAGAAGCTACCTCAAAAACCTACAAAGGATGATATAAATCCTAAGACTACTCATCAAAACTGAGTGAAGCCAAAGTAGATGGAGAAGTGTCAAGTAAAGAGTCAGTGGGACTCTCCTGAAACTTAAAACTTCTCTCAATGAATAACTCATGAGTATTAGGATGGATAAGTCTATAGCCCTTAACCCCCTCTGGATATCCAAAAAAGATGCAAGGTTTGGATTGAGGCTCCATTGCCTTGTATTTATTTTTGGGAATGTGTTCCATCGTTGGTGATCCAAAGACCCTGAAGTGCTTAACTTATGGTTTCTTGTTGTGCTTAGCTTAAAAAGGAGTTATACCTTTTAAAGCTTTTTGGGGAACCCAGTTCTATATATAATAGGAATAATTGATAGCTTCTTACCAAAACTATGGAATCAAATATTTAGAGTGGAACATATGGTTTTCCATCTCTTTCAAGAACCTATTTTATGTTTTGTCACACCATTCTATTGAGGTGTGTAAGCTATTGTCCACTATAGATCTATACCCTCACTATTTTTTCAATCATACTCCCCCATTATCATGCTCGAATAATTTTGATTCTTTTCCCATATTGATTCTCAAAAGTGCCTCAAGTCTTGAAAGTAATCAAACACTTCAATTTTTTTCCTAGGGAAGTAGACCCATGTATATCTGGAAAAATTATCTATAAAGGTGAGAGCATATTTGGCCCTAGTGAAAGAAGGATGGGGAAAATCCCCTGTGACATCATTGTGAATCAAATCTAAAGGTGATGAATCTATTTAAGATTTTCCCTTGTCAAATTTCTCTTTAGACTGCTTTTATAAGAGCACAACCTCATGAAAGTTCCTTTGAGAAACGAACTCTAGGAAATCTTGTAACTATATCAAGAAGCCCCCACAATATTGGAAATTTATAACTTAGTGTGTTTTAAAAAATAAATAGGTCCAATGCTTTGGGAAATGAAAACTATTTAACTTTTACAAAATGGCACTTGATATCAAGCTACCAATCAAAAGTTTTACAATAACTATTTCCCATAAATAAGCCCTATTTTAAATGAATTTGCACTAAACTTGAAATGCATTTTTTTACTAAAATACAACTTTAGAAAAATAAATGAGGGTTTTGATGAACTGCTCGCGGCCACGAGATCTTCGTGTAGCAAACAACTCTATCGTGGGACACAAAATAGTAACTCAATTTGGATTTGGAATGCATGTATGGGTTGTTGAAAAATTTGTTACGGATCTGAAAATTCCTCTTGATTAGGAAAAATTCCATTTGCATTTTGAATATGCATGCAAAGCACTACCACAGGTGAAAACACCCTTCACGGGTCTAAAAATGACTAGATCCAAATAAATCTTCCAAATATCTTGTAACAATGATTTAGGGCCTATAAAAAGTAATCTCTAGAACAATATATGCACTATGTGGGCATGTAAACCTCGAAGCCTACAAATAGGCTATATACCCATAAATTAGGCATAACCAACAATAAATAACACCTAAATACTTACAGATAATGATCTCAAATGAAAATACATTTGTAGAATAATAACCAAACAAGATCAATACCATTTCTCACTCACTCCGATACCATATCAGAGAAGTGCCACAGATCTATTGGTTTGAAGAATTCATAGGTGAATGATGCGAGATGTGAATTGTTTCAAGATAAAATAATGCAAACATACAAGACTACAAATTATGAAAATATAAGAGAGATAATTGTAATAACACGAAATAACTCTAAGGCAATACAATCAAATAGAATAATGCAAGAGATGTACATAGAGGAGGTGAATTTGTAACCTCCTCCTAGAATCATGGAAATCTCCACCTAGAATGAAGGTAACCAACACCTATACTAGTGTGGTCAAGTGTAAACCTAAGCAAGAATATCCCATAAGTGTAGAGAAACTCCAAATGAGGTGGAATATCCTAAGTAGGATAGTAAAAATAAAGCAAGGAAAATAAATCCTACACTAACATGTTGGACCATTTCCTGCCAACTTTCTATAAAAACCAATATTTTTCCCAAAGCATTGGTTGAAGTCTCTTGAATTGGAATTGTACCATTACTCTACCAAAATAATTTCAAGAAATACATAAGAAAACTCATAGCCTTTTCCTTGTTACTTCCTTACATGCATTGCTACCAAACTACCTGCAACCAACTTGCTCCAACACTTCTACAACTTCGCATCCCAACCAAAGCACAACTCCTTGGACTACATTGGATTAATTATTAGAAAAGAAGCTGAGGGGATAGAGAAAAGCACATCTAACACTTTGGATATTGTCACAGTTCTACACTTCTAGGTTGGGGGTGTAATTCAATTCTTTAAATATTTCTTTTAGTTTATATTTCAATTCATAATCAATTCAAAAGCTTGTTTTAAGAAAGGTAGAATTTACAAGTTAGTTTTATTTCTTGTAAGTAGCTTCCAACGAAAACACTTTAAAAGCTCATCAGTGTGGATTTGTTTGGGAAATATTTCGAGGAAGTTTTTGTGCACTGGATATTTTCATTTCTTCATTATCAAATTACTTATATCTTTCCTTTTGTTCTTTAGTTAGATTTATAAGTGCATACGAGAAAATATTCTCTTGAAATATTCCTCCTGCTTATCCTTGTGGATCTGCAAGGGAAGTAAGTTTGAAGAAGATTCTATGTCTATGCATCTTGTTGAATTTCTTCACACTATAGAATTGTAGTGTTTTACCAAGGAAGTTTCAGGGGAAGAAATTTCTTCTGAGAAGCTTTTACTTCTTCCCATGATTATGAGGTAAGGCCAACAGAGGAAGTAGAATCCACAGTTACAAATTGGAAAAATCCTCTGTTTAAGTTAGAGTATAATTAATTAATCTGCAATAGAGGAATAACCACATCTAACTATTTCACTATTTACTTTATTTTGTTTTAGCATAGTTTTTTTTTGTTTAATTAGAAGTAATTTCCATTTCTCTGTAGTTTTATTTATTTGTTTCCATAAACCAGAAAAATCCCAAAAACATATATTAAAGTAATTAGATTTGTTTATCTGTTTTATTTATTTTGTTTTAAAAGCTTCGAAAATACAAAAACAAGTAGATTAGATTGTTTACATTTATTTATTTAATTAGTTGCATTTATTTAATCAATTAGTTGCACATATATTTAATTAAATTAAAGGAGAGTAATCAAATTTGTTTAATTTGAATTTGCTTGCATTGATTGTTTAAAATAGGAACTTAGATTTAATTAGATTGGAATTAACACAAGCTCCTATATTTCCTTAGTGGCTTAGGTTACCTGAACTTAGCCTTATCCCCTTTTGGTTTCTTTGTGTGCTTTGTTTATTTCCGTAGATTCCTTGTTTCATGCCCACATGACCATCCAGGGCCCAAGACAACCAAGAAAAAGAGTTTCGATCCATTCTAAACATAACCAAACATTGTTATACAATTGATTGATATTGATCAGGGACTTAGACAACTCATCTTCCAGACCACTCCCATCCCACCTAGCATCATCCAAAGAGCTAATTGATTTGAACAATGAGGTAGGTATAGTGAATGAGTTCTAGGAAAACCAACCTAATAGAGACTAGACTTGTCCTTTACCCATCTCTCGTCCCATATTCATGACCCTCTCTGGAGAGAAATTTACAAGAGATGAAGGATGATTCCCTCATGTTCCATAACTAGTTTGAGGTTTATTTGGTCCAACTGATATTGATCGAAATCTTCATGTAGCCATTATTCTTGACCATTCCATTTCACCTAAGTAGGTTAGACATGTGTTCATTGTCCTTAACAATAAAATATCTATTGTTCCTATTGAGAACATTTGTTTTCCTTGATTTTTTTTATATTCATTTTCCACCTATTCCCATCTATCAACTCTATTCTTATTTATCCATTCCATAGCCATATATCCATTCCATTTCAGTTTTCCCAGCATGACCTCAGGAGGTCGCGTGCATCTAGGATTCACATGTTGATTATGAGGCGCACGAAATTGGTGAACCCGAAAAAAAGGACTAGTTACTTTTCATTTCCTCCTTTCTTTCTTTTATTTCATTCATCTTTCTCCTCTCCCATTATTCTCGCAGTGTTTATACACCCCAAAAAGATGTCGTCAGATTATGATGAGACCCATTTTGGGTCTCGAGAGCTATTAAAATAAAATTGGCATGCAATAGTCACTCTCTTTGCTAGGGTGGGATAATAATTACTCATATAATTTGATATCACCTTAAACACCTCCCCCTCAAGGTTCTAACACTAACTCAATAGTTAGGATTGAGGAGATAGACCAACCTAATCACAGTGTGAAACTAGAGTTCTCTATCTCTAATAACATGACATTCACAGGGGAGCAATGGTTTTATCCACGGGTTTTATCGAGGCCTCATATTAGTATGAAAATTGATTCCTTCCCTTCTTATGTATCTACAGATGATGAGTTCCTAGCATGACTCACCCGAAGTGTTGAATGTCTTAACATTATGGATGAATTCTTGGACAAGTTGCAAGGATATATTGATATTATTCTTAAGAACAATGTTCTTACCCCTCCTCCCACAACAGAAAACACATCTAAATAGGGGTGGTCTATAAAAGATCAATTTATAGTAGGATAGCACGTGCCTTTGTAATCCAACAAGCCTCAAAGACACGACTAATAAAATGCAACACATTTTCCTAGCAACATGATCTCATAATTGGTGGGTAGGATTAAGGAACTAGAAATTTCCCAAGCCTTGCAACCTACACAATTTTTGGGCTCAAACAATACTTCCCATCACATGTAAAATCAAGGGTATGTTCCTTTTGTGAGTGCTTATTATAAACCTTTGTCTCATACCTATGTGGGTGCTTCTAACCTAGGAGACCTTCTTAGAGGAATGTCCACACTACGTATGGGCCCTCATTCTTCATAAATGTATCCAACACAAGGGTTGTCTCGGAAGTGCATTCTCAAATGTCGCTACTTCAGAAATGTTTGTTCCCTGGTTTTGCACCTATAAGGCCATACCCTAGTGTTGTTCCTCCCTACATGCACATGTATTCAAAATCTCCTCCCATGGACATGTATTCTTTTCTTGGACCTTATGCTTAGCAACAAGGGGTTCCTTATGCCCCAACCAATACTTATGTTGTGTCATACCAAAATCTGATTCCACCTCCACCTCCCCACCAAGGATCGTCAATGGTTGAATCGTATACACTAGGAACGTACTCTAAGTAATTAAAATAGCCTCTAGATTTCACTATATGAGGTGTCATGCTCCCATGGCCATTTTCAAACCTCCTTAATTTTAAGGGGAGGGAGATCTAAATTCTTAAAATAAGGCATATGCCATTGCCATCGAGACCTACTCCTTAGAATGCAATCATCACAAAATTTTTACTAAGACTCTCAAGGGGATTGCTCTCAACTAGTACTATAGAATCCCGGAAGCCTCTATCCACTCATTGAAGTAGTTCATATCTGAGTTCATTAAGGCTTTTGACATGAACAAGTTATTGAGAAAGAAAATTAGATAATTCCTCCACATTACACAAGAACAACATGATTATGCTGCCCATTTCATTGAGAGTTGGCAGCAGGTCCTCTATTCTTCTTCTAGTGCTCCCCACATGGACCAGACATAACTTTTTGATTTGTTCCTTCACTCGCTTAACCGTGAGACGAAGGAGGAATTCCAAAATTTCCCTCTTCAAAGATATGAAGAAGTCTTAGAGGGTGACCTCTATATCGATCAAGTTGTGATATACAACGAATGTAAGACTTGTGGTCCAAATGGGGAGTTTGTCACATTCCTCTCAGAACAATTCTAATTATCAAAATGGTTTAAACAACAATCAAGGACCCAAGGTCCTCAATAAAAACCGTGGTGCCACAATGGATGGTGTGACTAATCAACCCAAGAAACCCCAATGTTCCAAACACCAACAATGTAAATAATAATAATGACAATGTAAACAACCAAAGGAACAACCTTACTCCTTCCATCAATGTGGTTGACTTTAGTCACCCTCCCATCCAGCAAGTTCGGACACGGGGCCCTAGTCCCTATCTCGAACCAATTCCGAACCAAAATCGAACCAGTGGGAAAAGGCCTCTAAACTATAACTATAACAACTAGAATCATAACAACAATAGAAACTACGGACCACAACAAAATCAGAAACAAAGACCTTGAGATTACGATCCTAACTTGTATTGTGGTTTCCATAGAGTTATAGGACATGATGTGCGGACTTATAGGGATTGTAACAAGTTCATACAATGTATTCCATAGGACCAACGACAACTCTTCATTGATATGTTCTTGGCCAACCCCACAACACCTACACAAAATACCCACATGGGACCCATTTCTCCATAGAAAACTACTCTTGGGATCTATAGGGATCCTTTCCCGAAATGCCCCAAAAATGAGAAATTCAATCCTTAGGGCACAAACACAGGAATTTCTATAGGGACCAATGATCATGAATCCTCCACATCTACTGAACCATGAGTTGCTCCTCCTTGGCCTAATGAAACCAAACTAAGATCGTGGGCTTAGAGGAATTGGAAAATGAGCTAGAAATCTATGCCGCTACTAAGACGTTCTCTCACATATCCTTCTTGGATTTGTTGAAAAATCCTCGCCGCATTGATCTAATTTTTGAGAAGCGTTAGGTCTTGGCCACTTAATTCAAATTACTCCCCCCCGAGGCCCAAAACAATCATATAAAATTGTATTTCTATCCTTCAGTCTACATGAGAGAGACACCGGTTTGTCTTTGATATCGTTAAGATGCCCACATACCTTGAGTTACCACGAGAGGTGATCCTACCTTGAATTTATAGGAATGGATCTATAATAATTACGTTAAGAGTGCTATGCTAGATGATGGGGATGTGGTTAATATTGTTCCCTTCTTATTCTTGAAGAAGTTAGGTTATAGAGAAAAAATTGTTCTTTGAATCGAAATACGTTGAGAGGATATGATAGCCTCAAGGCTTATTCCATAGGAATTATAGATCTCTCGGTCACCTTAGGGCCTAAGATTGTTTTGACCAATTTTTATATTATAGATCGGAAAATAACTATAATATGATCCTTTGTCGGTTATTGATTCATAGGATGAAGGCCGGTCCTTTTACCTTATTTCAAGAATTCATGTTTCTCCATCTAGGGAAGGTATTTTTCACTCAAGGGGACCTAAAACCTTTTGACATCCACCTACTAACCTAAAGAAAAATCCCGGGGTCCGTTCGAGTTGGAGATCCTACTAAACCGCTTAAACTAGCCCCTCCCCTCGGGGACCAATTCCCATAACCAAATTTGCCCAACAACAGAGTTAGATCCACCCAAGGAAATTAAAAGGGTGGACATTAATGAAAATAAGGCTGCTCTTGTAGAGACTGTGTCGAAAAAACCACAATAGAAACTGTGAAAATCTTGGAGAATGATTTGACAATTATTCTCCCTTTCGATTCTTTGGGAATATGTTAAGCCCAAGTGGGATAGCCTCTCTCCCGATAGATGGCATTGGAGAGGTTTTCATGGTTGAGGTGTTTGAGGTTCGGAAGAGTATTCCAAGAAATATGAACTATCCATCTTCCCCGATAACTTTTAGACCCTCAACTACGATGGATCAAAATGTCGTTATGGCGTAGGGATAGGGTGATTATTAGTTCTCCTAAGGAAGATTCATGCATATCACCTTCAAGATGAACTTTGAATGTATAAATAAAGGTTCTCATTTTTATAGTTACTATTTTTAGAAAGTAATTTTTTTGTTTTTTTACGTTTTTTTTTTTCTTTTTTGCTTTTTTGACTAAAATTTCCAAGTTTTCTTCTCTAAAGATCTCCGAGTGCATTTATTAGAGAAGGTTTTAATTTTTTGAAAATTTTATACTTATATTAAGTGTAAATACCATATACTTACTATATTTATAAGTGGTACTTCCTCCTTTTGGTTTGCCATGAAAACAACTTCACTGGAATAGGCTCGCTCCTAGGATCTTTTGTAGAAACTTTCGTCTCGATTAGCCCGCCGAATGCTTGGAAATAAAAAATTGTAAACTAGGGTTTTCTATCATAAATAATTTAGAGCATCATCTAGTTTTCAATCATTTTCTTCTTGAAGGTGCCTAGATTGTAGAACAACTACGAAAAATTTCGTTTGAATCGGATCATTGGTTTGGAAGATATGAAAAATTCTTCATTTTAGTGTTCATGGCTTCCCAAGATGAAATTATAGGTATTTTTGATGAATTTATAGGTTTTCTTGAGCTTTAAGATGTCAAAAATGGCTTCCTGGGTCGAACTAGTGAAGGAATGAAGTGAAACAGTTTGTAAAACTCCTTTAAAGCTCAAAATAGTGTTATTTTTAAGTTGCGAAAGCAAGCTTTAAAACTTAGGTTTGAAAACAAAGGCGGTGGCACGTATTTTGTCATCCTAACTATCCCCACTATCCTTGGGATAGTTAGGATAGTATGGGAAGAAACATTTTTCCCCTTCCTTGGGCATGACAAGTGGCGGGAGGTGATTAGAGATCGGGAAATCAAACAGAAGGACTTGAGCACCAGATCAACAAAAAGTTGTGGTCACATGATAAACCTGAGCAAGGGTTAGGGGTGGGGAAATTTTTTTGGTCCCAAATATCCATAGATTTTTTGGTCCACCTGGGCCTTATAAGTTTAGAAAAGTCTATGTTTATTCTTGAATCTAGAAATTTCATCAAGGAATATTGCATTAAAGAGATAGTGTTGGACTTTATATTCAAGTTCAATGTTCTCTTCTTGAATCCGAGATATCATTGCTCCTTCTTAAGAATTCCTTAACAAACAATGAACTTTTGGTAAAGAACCATACATTTTTTCTAGTTGACAATGGAAGATTCATATCTAGAAGAACTCTTAGCAATCTACCATGAATAGAAAATGTCATCCATATAATATTTATCGTTAATATGAGAAAAATTCATTTTGTATAGGTCTTTTCAAGGATTTTCAACTTGTAGAGGATTGGTGGAAATTTGGATAGTGAATTCCATAAGATGGTGGTAAGATGTGGTGTAAGGAAGAACCCTCACCAAGTTACCATTGTCCACCGGGGGAATTCTCAAGGTGTCTTTGTTAACATAGAATCTATCTAACCTAGAGTGAACTCTTTTCCCACTTTTTATTTATTACACTAGGTGTACCAAATACCCTTAGTCCCTTTTACCCTAAAATAATGGTTCATAAACCTTTTTAATAATTTTATTTTAGACTAAAAAAATAATTCATTTCATTTCCATCTAAAGGGAATGTCAACGAATTTTTCTTCTCAATTCTCAATCATATTAAAGTTTCCCCCAAGCATTGAAGGAATGTTTTTTAGATTAGAGGGAATCCAATTTCATAATTCACATATTTTAAGATATCAATTAGGTACACATACTAATCAAATACCAAAAAATGATAGTATGGTTAAGGATGACTCATACAATTCTTTTGGAAGACCCAAAGTCCACAATGTCCTTGGCCCCCTCTTATACATGAATATAGTTTCCCGCACTAAACCTTTTTCATGTTTGATGCTAACAAAAACACCATTTTTGAAGATTTATTTCATTGCAAGTTCCATAGCAATCCCAACAACCTTGACCTCTTGAGAAATTATATTTTCAATTTGTTTCCTTGAATTCTTAAAATATCTCACAATAGGTTTTCTATCATGGGTCTCTAAACCCCTAACATTCCAATTGACAATATTCATGGAATATCTCAATACGGTGCATCCCTATGAGCCAGGTTGGGGCATGGCACCCCCTTGAGCTTGGTACAATCTATCAAAATATGGTGGCATTTTGAAGTTATTTTTAAAGCTCATTAGTTGGTAGGAATTTATCTTTTGTTATCACTAGCCTTTGGTCATATTCACTATCTAAAGGCATTATTGTAAGGTCAATTTGTGATCTAGGTCATCCCTTACATAAATCAAATGGATGATACTTTTTTGAGTTACCAAAATGCTCTAAAGGTCTCCAAAATTATAATTTACCATGTACTATAATTTTCGAGAAATCATATTTTTTTGAAATATAACCCCATATTTTCATGGAGCACTTTGAGTCACTATCAAGATCATTGGATACTTGACGTTTCTATTTAGAAAATAAATGACTTCCATGGTTCATAGCATATTAGATTTTGTATGTATTCAATATTTTCTCTAGTTGATTTACCTTTTTTAATATTATTTAGATGACTAGACCAATATATTTGTATTTTCAAGGTGATATTTGAAGCTTCTAAACTTCTATGTTTTAAGTAGTGTTGTATAATTATAATATCTAGATTATAGTAACTTGTATAAAGCTTCAAATGGTGATGATTGGGAATTCTTATCCATTCGATAAAATTTAACTATGTGATGTTTATGGGGCTTTAATGCAGTCAACTTTAGTTTTGTAATTTGGTTATACTTCAAAGCATGTATATCCCATTGGTTGGGTTTTCCCATCCCCCATGTGTGAATAAATTTACACTTTAGTTGTAAAAATGTATTTCTAACCCACATCATGGAGACAAGGTTATCAATGTAGGTCATTTTATGAAAGTTCCCATTAGAATCTTTGGTTAGTAACGAATGCACAAGAAGTTGCATGAATTTTGAAATCACTAACAAGTATATGTAAAATGAAAATAATCTTACAAAACACAAGAATAGTGCTAAAACAAAACAACTTAATAGCACAATGTTTTGTGTGAAAATAATATAGAGACAAGTAACTCCTCTATGAGAATAGCAGTCAAAATTCCAAGAATAGGAAGGGGAATTATATTCCTAGAATGTCCAAATCAAATGTAACTCACATGACACATTATGATAGTCTATGACATGTTAAGTAACTTCGATGACACAAATAACACCTAAGCAAGATGAGTTGCCATATGTGTAGGAAATATTCCGCAATAAATAAATACAAGGAAAATTTATACCTACATGCACACCACCTTGAAGCATAGCTTAGGTGGGAAAAAATGTGGGTCACAAAAACAAGGCTTGATGAGGTACCAAAAATAAAATTCAACTCTCATAAAGTGGAGAAAATGAGAAAAACTGATGGGAAAAACTCCCCCCAAAAGAGATAAAAGAAGAGATGAAGACTAGAAGGCCCCACGGAAGATGATGCTAATGTAGCCCATAGCCCAAGAAGATCTCACAAGTGAAGAAGCTTACTCTCGGTGAAGGGTTTGTTGAATATTTCAATAATCTACTCCAATGTCTGGCAATATCATAGATTGATTACTTGTCCATGGATCATCTCCCGATGAAATGCATGTCAATATTGATATGATTGGTTCATTAATGTTGGACTAGATTCTTACAAATATGAATGGTGTTCTGTTGTCATAGAAGATGACTATGGGCCACCTATATTGATACCAAACTCTGTTAGAATCCTTGAATCCATATGAGCTCCATGATAACATTTATGTCTCTTTTGTATTAGGCCTTGGTAAATGATAAATCAATAGCATTTTTCTTATTGCTTGACCAACTAATTAGGACAGAACCTAGCGAGAAAATATAACCAAAAATGAACTTGTGATTCTAAATATCATCATCCTAGTCTAAATATGTGTATCCAACAAAGTCAAAATCAATACTAACTCCATAGTGAATCACGAATTTTTGTGTACCCTTCTCGAATATAGTGAAGAATAGTCTTCGTTATTTTACAATACATCTCATGAGGCTCCTACATGAATCTAGAGACCAAGCCTACTACATATGAAATGTCAAGTCTAGAATGATTCAAATATATAAGGATGCTTACAAATTATCAATACGAGGCAACATCAACCAATTATGAAGTAAAATCATCCTCAAGATTGACTCTAGATAATAAGGGATTCAAAGTTGGCTTGCATTCAACCATGTGAAACTGAGCAAGTCAATCAAGAGTATACTTAGCTTGTGCAATGGATATCCCTTAGTCATACAATGAAATATGAATCCCAAAGAAGTAATGCAACAAACCCAAGCTTGTAATAAACCTCTTGTGATATATTAAGACAAATAATACAATGATGTAAGAATTAGTTTATTAAATAGAAAATATGAAAATTACATTACAAGATTGCAAGCCACTTCGAGGTTGGAAACCTTCTTTGAGAAATCTCAATACAATAAAATCTATGGATGTATTTCTTTGCCTAAGTGCTCCTTAATATACTAGTTCTATTCTATAAAATACTTCTACCCATGCATGTGGGATTATACTTAATATCTCACGAGACGACTTGCAAAGCATGAGCATCCATAACATTTATTACATTAATAATGTGAGGAGAAATGTAAAATGAAGGATCTTAACATTCCCTCCCCATTAAAAAATCTTTATCCTCAAAGCTACATTTGTGGGAACTATTGTAGAATATGGATAAGGGGCTAGATATAAGAGCATCAAGTGCACATTTGAATAAAATAAGGTTTTTGGGTTTCTATAGGTGCTAGAGAGTCATTTGGTAGTTTCAGTGTTTCTTGAGTCCATGAGGACCTCTATTCGCAATGTAAATTCAAATTAAGATATTTCCCTCCAAAAGTAAGACTTTAAATATTTGAAAATATGAATCTTATTCTAAAGGAGTGTCATGAGGTCATTGTGGTCATGTGATGTTATAAAGATCATTTAAGACCTCAAGGGGTTGTAAAAGTGTTATAAACCTTTGTCCTAGGTTGATATAAATGTAGTTATCTCATAACTAGGTTGGTAATTTATTTAACTACCTCTCATTTTGCTAAGAGAGTATGGAAATTCAAACAAGGGGGTGTTAGAGAGGTTTTGGAGAGAACATTGAGGAGGTAGTACGTTGGAGGATCCAAGAAGGGACTCAAGAATCTTGTATCAATTTATGATATTATAAAATATTAACTTCTTCGAAACCGAGATTGTGTTTTCTTGTTTTCTCCTAGTATTATGCTTGAAATTTGTAAATAATTATTTAAGTTTTTATTGAATATCATCATGAAGGCTTTGTGCATGTAATGATTATGATTTAGAAGGTTTGTAACCTGGAATAAGACAAGAAATGGGTAAGAAGGAAAATAAGACTGTTTTATGAGACTATAGTAAATGAATATATGGGGGCTGCTATGTTTTGGTATTAGTTCTTGCTTGATCATGGTAATATTCTATATATTGTGGTTAAAAATTGATGGTTATTTCTTTTATATTATATAGATGTATTGTATGGTACCACTATAGTTGTTTTGTTGATTTCAATGCTCTTGAGAAGGCATACAAAGTGAGATTTGAACATGGATCCAATCTTAGTGGGAGTTATCTTTTTTCTTGAAGGAATGAAACTGTGAATATATTGGGAATGTATGATTGCATGTTTGTGTCCATTTCTTATAATATTGAAGGTTGTTTGTTCAAGATAATAAACCATTAGAAGGGTTCTTATTGATGTTATTCTATGACAAGTGGCAATGACCATCTATGTACTGTAGCTATGTGTGTCCTCGGTGAAAGAGATTAAAAACAATATAATATGTTTGCATGTATGGAAACCTAGTTGTAGAGAAGATGGCAGCCTCGAAGAAGAAGGATAAACAGAGCAAGAGCTAAGGTAAGGCTAGACTAAGAGTATAAACTGTGAAATGCAACTATATACAACTACAACAAACTAGAAAAAGAGTGAGAAAAGGGAGGTCCACATGTTTCTCCAAGTTCCATTGGTAAAAATAACTTTTTCGCAACATAAATACATCCATTACATGAAAAATTTGTGATTTGGTTCAATCATTAGAGAGAGTTATTCCAAAAATACCATTCTCGGCTCCAAAGGAGGGTTTCATTGTATAAAGGCTAGGGTTAGTGATTTAATTCCCTTAACAAGGTTGTTTTCTTTGAATATTTCAAGATAACATTAAAAATCACCAGTCTAGAGATTATAAAGAAATTTTTAAAAATTAATGGTTCAAATTTCCTATTTTTGTGACAGTCTAGGAGGGGAAGTGCAAACACAGTCTTAAAGCTAATTAGAGGAGGTATTTTACAAAGGAAGGTATAGTTGCACTTAGAGCATGACATTGAAAATTTAGCCACATCTAGATGCCATTAATTGGTGCTCAAAAATATGTGTTTTGTGACTTGATGCTCCCTGCAAGTGAAGTTATTGATAGTAGAACCTCTAAATAGAGATAGTTGAAGGGTTAGGTGTAAGAATACAAAAAGTGAAATATCGGGAGTTGTGTGTTGAGTTAAGACCTAAGATTTTAGACTCACTTAAATATTGCTAAGGGTGAACTAAGGAATCATTTAGAATATTTTGGTAACCTTTATAAGTATAGATGGATGTTTGGTGCAACAATCATGTCTTAAGGGCTTGTAAGGCTCTTGATAAAGAAGAGATTTGTGGCGAGTTTTCAAGTTGTGAATGCATTTATCCATTGAATATAACAATGTTGTGAGTGTATACACAAAGAGAAAGGGCTTGGAGGAGTGAAGAAGATAAGATACCATAGATGACATGCTTAGAGAAGAGCTAGTCAAACTATTAGTGGACCAAATTGGTGAGATTGGACAAAGAATAGTTTCCTCCATTTTGAGTCATTAAAAGAGGTTCACATAAGTAAAATGAGGCGTATATGTAGAGTGAAGATGGGGAAATTATTGGTAACGCCATTTTGAGATCTATTTGATAGAATTAGACAAATATTGAGCAACTTATATCATTTTTTAGCCATTATAGGCTTATATAGGTGATCCTCTTCTAAAGCACAAGTGAAATGAGATTATTTTAACCTTTTTGTTAACTAATTATATGATTGAGTTGTTTATTTTCTATACTCCAAGGCTCCTAATTTGCATCTTGTAGTTACATTCCATCACTGGATCAATACCTCAGTGATGGATCAGTTCAAATTGGTGGGAGCGCTTATCGAGAATATCAAAAATATCAAGTAGTATAGATCCTTCATTTTTGATCTCTAGTAGTATTGCTTGTGTTATGATGTGTTGGCTAAAACTTTCTTCAAACAAGAGACATGAAATAAAGGATGAACTTGAGAGCTAGGTGGAAGTTCAAGCTTGTATATAGCAACACTAATCTTTTGGAGAACTTTGTAGGGTCCATAAAAGTTAGGGGTGAGATTTTGACACCCATTGAGATTCAAGAATTTTTTTGAATTATATTAAGTGTTGAAAAACCATATCCCTTGGATGAAAGTTATACTCTAATAAGTGTTGATCTTCCTATTGTTTCATATGGTTTTTTTCATATGGATATTGTCTTGAAGAATGCAGATAATTTGGTTATGTTGGCGGAGGCCGTGTCGACATCCTAAACTAGAGAATTGATAGAGTGTAAGGAGGAGAGGTGGTGGAGATTGGCCATAGAATTATTCATATGGATTCATTTTAGTGGAGGTGTGATATAAGGTGTTATACCACCATTCAACAAGAGGTAGCCACTTGACCCATTTTTTTTTGTGCTCAGAGGTAAAACATCGAAGGAATATTTCCAAACATTTGTTAACAATTTTAGTTTGACCATATGTTTTCGGGTGATATCTTGAACTCGTCCTCAATTGGGTGCATTGATCGGGGATCATTTTTTATATAAAAAAATTTCCCTAAACATCCCTAAATTGTGTCAGTGTAGAATATATTTTCGAGAGCTTTCCATCAACTATGATAACACTAAAAATGGACATTGGGATCTCCAATTATGTCTGGTCAAAGTTCAGTCAACATGAAAGTCAATTGTGGTAAACAAGTTAATAGTGTACCAATAGCACTATGACACGTGGAAAAAGGGTGTTGGGAAAATCGGAGGGGTTCTCACCACCGGTCTTTAACAATCATAAAATGGTATAGCTCGTGGAAGCAAGTGGATCAAATTTTTTTACGAGGGGATCCTAGCCACCGTGATGACTAATTTATTATCATCGACGTGGTGGGCCCTCAAGCCACCATGTGGCTTGCCACCATGATTGATTTTCCTATCGAGGATCAACATTGAGCTATTAGCTGAGTCATGCAAGGACCGAGTTACATTTTAGCTCGGCGAGCTATCCACAATGATCGAGCTCATCTATATTGCATGGGGTCTATATTATCCCATTTACCTCCAACTCGCCACGTAGTGGCATGAGCAACTTATCAACTACTTAGCCCACATAATGGGTGAATTAAACATAGAAACCACCACTCCAAACAACTTGGCCATGTAAATCCGCCAAAACCCCATATATATGCTAAGTTCCATGTGGTGGATAAATGGTGGGGCAAAGACCCATGTGTGGAAGGTTCCATGTGAAGGGAGGATGGGTAAAGTTCTTAAAAACCTTATCAAAACCATAATCCCGATCAATGTGGGATTTAACCCACCAAAATATACACATGCCCCCTATGCTACGATTATACTTATAATAGCCTATAAATAAAATATGGAGAATTATTTTAAGGGCCCTAATATAAATAGGGAACCCCTCTTCATTGTAAACAGGGAAGCTTATTATTTCTTAAGCTTAATTGTGGGTTTTGGGAGAAATACTCTTAGGGTAATTTTAATATAGTTTTGTGAACTATATTAAAATCCCAAAAAAACTATAGACAAATATTATTTATTGGCCTATTATTTTTAGGCAATAGTAGATGAAATATTTATGATTGGGAGTATTACAAACTACCCAATAGGCCCACTAAGCCACAATACATTTCACTTGTGATGTATGGAGTATCGACTGGAGTGTCGAGGACGTAGGGAAGCGTTGGGAAGGCTGATCGAGTTCCAAAGGAGGTTGTGCATTAGGAAGGTGGAGAATGATTTGACTGATCATTGGAAGTTATTCGAAGGATTGGCGTACTACTAGGCAATTGGAAATTCCATTAGATTTTATTGTAATAAATAACATTGTACTTATAATTTTTACTAGTGGATTTGTTCGATAAGAACCCGAAGATGTAGGCTATTGCTGAACTCCATAATCAATCAGTGCATAGTTGTCATTACATTCTTGCATTAGTTTTAAATTGATTACTTGAAAGGAGCAACTTGTCCGCAAATATTTACAGCCTATAGGGGTCCGAGATTAGGTAGATAAAAAATTGATCAATTTTTAGATCAAGTTGGTATCGAGCAAGTTATTGGTTTGTAAACTTGCTAATCTCCAAGAAAATTTGGTATCGAGAATCGATTGATTTGAGCATGTGATTGCTTCGATTGTGCGAGTTTAGTGTGATTGAAGTGCAGTGCACTATGGGCAAGATGTCTAAGCAGGAAAAGCTCAAGGAAATTAAGTTGTAACCACCGGATCTAGGAAGAGAATTCTCTCCTATGATCAATGTATTACTCCATAGAAGAGGAGAATGCTCACTTGAAATTGGAATTGCAAACCAAGGATGAGCTCTTGGCAAGGTTGCAATGTGTTGATTAGAGAAAGGAAATACCTTCAACTTTATATGCAGAGACCATGGCAGATGATTATACTATAAGTTGTTCACCACGTGAATCTTCTTCCTCCCATTCAGTTTTAGATTCAGGTAATGATGCCTTTAGATCCAAATTGTTATTTAAAATGTTATTTACCTAAGAAGAGGCTTGGTAAAATGGCCAAGGCATTACTAGCCTAATACAAATCAAGGATCATCCTCATTTTGTAGTTTTAGGTTATCCTAGTGTGGGAATGCAAATTGGAGATTGCTCCAAGAACACTGACAGAGACAAGCTTCCGAAAGCAAAGTGAATACCCCACTAGTCCTGCAAGAATATTCTAAGAAGGAAAATTGTGCTTCATCGTCACAAGATGAATGTGGTAAGAAGAATCAATGAAGAGGTAATGAAATTCCACCTCCAGTTTCTTACCATAATCATAAGCATAGTGAAACTTCTAATCCACTTTTTCAGCTTAAGAAGTATGGTTATGATTTTTAGAAAATTTGGAATGCCTTTCCATGTAATTTTTGTGGATTACATAATCATTCTGTGGCCAAATGCTGGAAGAGAAGGACATTAATGAAGAATTTGATGTCATTCATCAAGAACAAGGCAAATTAGAAAGACCAATCTCATCATGCAAAATCGAGAAATGGCAAAAAGTTCCTCATCTCAGAAGAAGGAGATTAAGAAGAATTTTTGTGCTCATTGCCAAAGGAATGGGCACTAGGTGGAAAATTACTGGAAATTTCATCCATCTCGCCATCGGGTAATGGCAAGCCAAAGATGGAATGGAGGCCTATTGCAAAGGCAAAGGAGGTTTCTACTCCACCACTAGTTGACAATTCAACCTAGGACCAGGTAATACCTAAAAGTGAAAGTCCTTTAAAATGGGTAAGTCAACAATTTTTCAATTATATATTGCATAATTCAGATTGATGAATAGTATGCAATATTTTTTTGGAGATCAAATTTTGTGAGAAAATGTTGAGAGAAAGGTTTACCATACTCAGTGGATTTTCTTACTTAGAAAATTTGATTAATACTCCAAACATATCTCCTAATCATCTTGTGAGTACCTGTTACAGCTTGGATATAGGATTTAACTCATATTAAGCTTAGATATATTTCATCCGGTTGTGCAGATAATTGAGCTCATAGGTGTCAGCTCGAAACTTCATTCTGTGTAGAGGCATTGTGACCGTGCAACAGAATGGTAGTTGAACATTGATGGCATCTGATAGTAGGTCAGAACTTAATTTTGTGTAGAGGCATTATGACTGTGCAACAAAGTGGTACCTAATAGTCATAGTCAATAGGAGGTTGTGTACCGTGTAGAGGCAGCAGTCATGCAACGAGGTTGGAGTCACCATTTTTGAGCTCATGAGAAATCAGCTCGGATCGTCATTATGTGTAGAGGCATTATGACCATGTAGTAGAATGGTAGTTGATCATTAGACTAGCATCGTGCATTGGAGGCTTGAGGTCTTGAAAGAGGCTTAGCATCGTGCATTGGAGGTATTAAATTCTGGAAAGGGATGTGACATCAGGTTGCAACTTCATTCTGTAGAGTCTCTTATGACCCTGTAGCAGGATGGTACCTGACAATTCATTGTCCATCACCGACATCAGATCAATCATAGCTCTAAGTAACATGGAGTTCCTTCAAACCAATTTGGATTCTTTGGAATCAACTAGAGCCAGAATTGTGTTATAGAATCAAATAAGATCCTTGTTATCAGATATATGGAAGCCTAGTACATCATCAGAGATACATGGAGGTCTTCTTTGGATATCAAAGTGACACAGTAAAGCAGGTTGCGTCGCGGGCCCATAACCCATAGGTCCAGGATCAGAACAAAGTTGTTGAAGTGAGAAGGTTGCAGAGGAAAATACCAAAGGGTCTACTACAGCAGTACTTTCGAGGTGGCAGCAGAGTTTCCAGATTCAGGACAGGATGGCAAAATGTTCCAATATAAGCTTTTTGGGATAAAAAGCCTTTCCTATTGGGGAGGTGTGATCGGGGATCATTTTTTATATCAAAATTTCCTAAACATCCCTAAATTGTGTTAGTGTAGAAGATATTTTTGAGAGCTTTCCATCAACTATGAGAACGCGACAAATGGACATTGGGAGCTCTAGTTATGTCCGGTCAAAGTTCAGTCAACAAGAAAGTCAACTCTAGTCAACATGTCAATAGTGGACCAATAGCACTTGTGACACGTGGCAAAAGGGCATTGGAAAAATCGAGAGAGGTTTTCACCGCCAGTCTTCGATGATCGTAAAATGGTATAGCTCATGGGAGCAAGAGGCTCAACTTTTGTTACGGAGGGGAGCCCGGCTGCCGTGAGGACTAATTTACTATCACCAACATGGTGGGCCCTCAACCCACCATGATCAATTTTCCTCTCAAGGATCTACATCGAGCTATTCACGAGTCATGCAAGGACCAAGTTACATTTTAGCTCGGTGAGCTATCCATAGTGATTGGGCTCATCTATATTACATGGGGTCTATATTATCCCATTTACCTCCAACTCGCCACTTAGTGGCATGAACAACTTGTCAACCACTTGGCCCACACAATGGGTGCATTAAACATAGCGACCACCACTCTAAACAAATCGGACATGTAAATCCGTCAAAACCCTATATATATATATATGCTAGTTCCACGTGGTGGATAAATGGTGGGGCAAAGACCCATGCGTGGAAGGTTCCACATGAATGGAGGATGGGTAAGGTTTTAAAAACCTTATCAAAACCATAATCTTGGTCAATGTGGGATTTAACCCACCTAAATATACATGCAACCCCCTATGTTATGGTTAGGCTTATAATATCCTATAGATAAAATATGGAGCATTATTTTAAGGTATATATATATATATATATATGCTAGTTCCACGTGGTGGATAAATGGTGGGGCAAAGGCCCATGCGTGGAAGGTTCCACGTGAATGGAGGATGGGTAAGGTTTTAAAAAACCTTATCAAAACCATAATCCTGGTCAATGTGGGATTTAACCCACCTAAATATGCATTCGCCACCCCCTATGCTATGGTTAGGCTTATAATATCCTATAGATAAAATATGGAGCATTATTTTAAGGGCCCTATTTTAATATAAATAGGGAACCCCTCTTCATTGTAAATAGGAAGCTTATTATTTCTTAAGCTTAATTGTGGGTTTTGGGAGAAATAGTATTAGGGTAATTTTAATATAGTTTTGTGAACTATATTAAAATCCTAAAATTACTATAGACAAATATTATTTATTGGCCTATTATTTTTAGGCAATAGTAGATGAAATATTTGTGATTGGGAGTATTGCAAACTACCCAATAGGCCCACTGAGCCACAATACATTTCACTTGTGACGTCTGGAGTATCGATGAGTGTCGAGAATCCACAAAAGCATTGGGAAGGATGATCGAGTTCCGAATGAGGTTTTTCATCAATAAGGTGGAGAACGATTCGACTGATCATCGTATTTTCCTTAAAGGACTAGCGTACTACTAGACAAGTGGAAATTCCATTAGATTTTATCATAAGACATAACATTTTCCTTATAATTTTTTACTAGTGGAACAGTTCGATAAGAACCCAGAGACTTAGGCTATTGTCAAACTCCATAATTTAATCAGTGCGTAGTTGTCATTACATTCTTGTATTATTTTTACATTGATTACTTAAAAGAAGCAACTTGTCAAAAAATATTTAAAGCCTATAGGGGTCCGAGATCAAGTAGATAAAAACTTGATCAATTTTTGGATCATGCATGTCCTATGGAATAATTATGTCAAGAAATGGCTAGTGAAAGTAGCATCACTGGCCGAGATAATGGAGCTTGGGATACCATGGAGGCGTAAGATTTAATCAATTAATATTTGGGTAATGTTTGAGGTCGTATATGGGTGGGGTAAGGAAAAAAATGGGCATACTTGGAGAGGCGGTCCACTACAACTAGGATTACTGACTTTCCCCCAGATTTAGGAAGGCCTTCAATGAAGTCCATGAAAATATCAATCTAGATCCGAGTTGGAATGGGTAATGGTTGTAACAAACCTGGGGTTGCCACTATTTCACCCTTGTTGCATTGACATGTATCACATTCCACCACAAATTATTTGATGTATTCCTTCATTCCCTACCAAAATAAATTCCTACAAACCCTCTCATAAGTTTATTAAAAATCTAAGTGACCTACAAATAGAGAAGCATGAATTTCGAGAAGAATTTTATGGTGAATATTGTTTACACCGATTTTTCACTTTTCATCTTTCATACATGTTACTAATTATTTATTTTTGTAGATAATGGTTAATGATGTATCTATTTCTAGAGCGGATGCCTTAAGGGGCATGTCAGAATGAGGAATGGCTATTCACATAACCATTATGGGCCAAAAATAATACATGGATAGAGTGTCATTATTTGGTCTTAAGTCTTAGAATTTATTGCACTAGGTATCCTTGTATTCTTAGGTCTCATGCACATCACATTCATAGTTTCTTCTTGAATCTCATCACTTTGCACTTTTTTATCCATATTTATGATCTATGACAAACTACTTTTACTTTTCACGATACATTACCTATTTTCAACACCTTTGGCCGATGCCATCCCCCATGGGTGATGGTATCGGTGCTATATTTCCTCATGGATGATGCCATTTCCCATGGGTGATGGCATCCTATATATACCATCAACTCATTTGAAACTCGTAGGAAAAGGAATCCATAATCATTTAGACTTCCATTAGCTCTGTTATTTTACGTCATCTTTGCATCCACTTGCCTAGATATTGTTTCACTTACATATTACTTAAATTAGATTGGATACTCTTCTTCTTGGATGTATTTTTCATTATTAGGTCACCTATAGTGAGTCTAAGATAGGAATGGTGCTCCCCTTCTCCAATTAATTGTGAATCTCTCTCGGCATACTACTTCTCCGGAGAGATAGATGCATCGCTGACCGCCCTAAAGGTACAAGGTGAGTTATCTAACCATCTCTTATCATTTTTCATAGATAATTTTATTTTCCTTCTTCATTGTGTTATGTTAGATTACTATTATACATGTTTGGATTCTAGTTACTATGGTAATCTTAACCATTACCATATCCTTAGCTATCACCAATTTTATTTCGGTTATATCATGCATGTTTTTTTATCCATACCTCTCCACACCCAACTACCGATATCTTAGTAGGGTTCCTTCCTCTATTTTAACCGCAGGCCCTAAAACCCTAGGTTTACCTAGTGTAGGGATTACTTCCCTCTAGATATGTAAGCATAGTGCTCACTATAGCCCCTTTAAGTACACCCATTTGTATTTTGGTACATGTGTATTTCCTACTCATTTCCTCGATACCCTTATCGGATGGATGATTTAGGAGTGAAATATATTGAGAAACATCTTTGGATTATTGGGGTTTATAATATTAAGCGGGAAACTACTTATTATAAAACCCGCCAAATGACTCGGGTCACTTTTAAAGAGTGGATCATGACCACCCGCATTATATATAACAAGGAAATCCTTTAGGATTTTTGTACATGGTTATAACATTGTATGCGAGCTATATGTGTGACTAGATTTGTAAGTCTCATGAGAAAATGTGTGAGGTAGTTCATAATTCCTTATTGAAGGTGTAATGTATGTGAAATAGTGGGAGTGCTGGGTAAAAGTATATTCTCAATAAAGGTAAGTTGTTTTTGAGTGGGTTTTTACCTTTCATGGTTTTCCCACTTAAATCTAGTGTTCCTGTGTCATTTACATTTCTATATTTACTTTTTGTTCATGTTCTGTAATATGTGATATAAAACATCTAAATCTATGTTTAATTTAACTGCACTTTAATCTATAATATTTGGCAATTATATTGTGGATTAATATTTTTTTAATTATTCATTCTCATTAATTTCCTAACATGGTATCGAGCTTGTGGTTATGTTTGTGCAGAGATAGATCTGGATGTTTTTGATTTGCAGGAGTGAAGAAACTTGAAAAATTTTCAGATCTGTGAAACCCTAGCCATTTCGTCTCGACTTCAATATAATCGGTCTAAAAATCCAATTTCCTGTCAAATTAATGTGAATATTGGAGGATTGATCATCAAATCTTGTTTGATATGTTGTTTTAATCATCTCTACCATTTGTTTGCATAGATTTGTGTCTGATTAGACTTCTATGATCTTGTTCTTTTTTGATCTGTTGAATAGATCTTGCTTGTGCATTTATGTGCATAGATTTGTGTTTCTTCGACATGTTCCTAGTTCTTCATTATATTCAACAGTATATTTAATTTTCTCACACCCTTTATAACCATTTTGTACCTTATTTGAAAATTTTGTGCCTTGTTTGGTTATTCGCATCCCGCTTTGACTTTTTCAAGCTTGTTGTTTGTCGTGCGGACTTCAAATTAATTTTTTTCTAGCTTATTCCATGGGTTTGACATTTTTATCTTACTTCTACTTTAGAGTGTCCCAGTTAGATTAGTGACATGTGTCTCGCTTTGTTTGTTTTTATTTCTACGTTGCATGTTGTCATTTTATTGTGATGGGGTCCCTCTTTTTGTCCTTTTCCATCGCAAACCCAAAAATAAGTTATCATTTTTAGCTTATTCCACGGGTTTGAGTTCCGTAGAGTACATCTTTGCTTGAGAGTGATAGAATTCATCCACATGTCCCTCTCATATTTCTATATATGTGTTAAGTGTCACCTTGTTTGATCGTCGTGTTCATTTGACTTGTCAAACCCTATCGCGGACGTAATAAAGTTATTATTTTTTGATTGATTCTCGAGGACTTCATGTCCGCCAGACTCATTAACTTGAGGAAATGATGGAATTCAGACACATGTTATCTCTTTACCGTTAACCTTGAGCCAATTTTTGATCTGGTTGATCATTGCATATCTCTTTGACCTTTTAACCTCCTGTGGAGCCGAAAGGCTATAATTGTTTTATTAATTCTAGGGACCTCACATCCACTGGACTAATCTTTCTTGGTAAGTACCGAAATAAAAAAATTACCCTCTTGTGTTTGTTTGATTTGTGACACGTTTTGCCTCCTAATTTTTTTGGGTGTTGTATTTTTTGTTGACTTTGTTCGCTGTATTCTTCCGTTGGTCCTCCCGTCCCTTCTCTTTTATGCCCCGTATGATGAACCTGATAAGCTATTTGTCTTGGTTTACTACGTGGACTTCATGTCCATCGATCGCATGACCTTTAGGAATCACTGGAAAGATGACACATTCCCTAGTGCATCGATTTGATCGCAACACATGTCACCTTATACTTTGACAAGATTTCCTTTTGACTTTGTTTTTACGCCTATTGTGAGAGTGCCGGACCCGATAAATATTTTATTTTTGTTTCATTCCATGGACTTACATCTGTCATATTAGAATCAAAATGGACTAGGAGAGGGGGTGAATCATTCTTTAAAAACTTCAAGTTATATTTCATTTCTGAAACTCAAAAGCTCATATACATTCAATCACAATAACCACTTATTAAATACTTTATGTGTGCACACCATAAACATCAATGAAAAATGTAACCATAAAAGCAAAGAAACAACTCAAGAACACAAGATATAAGTGGGAAACCCTCAAGGGGAAGAAAACCCACTGAAACACAATCTTATAATGATATGTTTCTAAATTCCAACCCCACAAGGATCACCAACCCTACAAAGAGCACCAACTCCTAATTTTGTGAAGCACCAACTCCAAAAGGAATCTACAACCCCCAAGATGATCAAGCACCCACTAAACCACCTTATGATGTGTATATATCTAAGTTTTTTCTTTCACAATTGATTGAAACCTCTTATTCATCTCTCACTTCTTAAATCAAAGCCTAAGTGATAATACTTCACAAAACAAGCTCATCAAACCCTCTAAAAATCATCAAAATCCTTCTTTCATGCCTCTTATTTTTATCAACCTAAAACACAATTGATTCAGATCCAAATAATTCTCAAACACCTGCAATCACACTTCACCTAGGTCGCTCCACATGCACACACTCAACTAGTTCCAAAAAGCACCCAAAAACATGCTTTTATATGCTTCTCTTCCTTTAAAACTTAGGCACAACCTTTTCCCTCCATTTTTTTCGACCCATACATCAAGGAAAAATTCCAATTTTAAATACAATAGTCATAAATGATCCAATTAGATCGGCCTAGCCAAAAACCTCATTACATGTGCCAAAAATGGCTCAAAACCCCATAGGCACATTCTTAAAAATTCCCTAACATTAGTACCATAATTTTCATGACCCAAAACCCATTAAATATTAATAAAATATCATTAAAAATTCATACATGGTCGTAATTAATATCAACCAATAAAATTATTTCATTTATTGGGCCCAGTTCCCTTTACAAATCTTAAAACAGTTATTTCATTACCCCTTCAAAGACCAGAACTTCATCCGATCACAAAATATCTTTTTCTCAACCAAAAATGACAAGTGACCACTCAAAATAAACTTCATAACCTTTATAAATTTTCTAATCAATTTATAATTCATGAAACATCCTTCACTTCAAACCACAACAACATTTGCCTTCACCAAATCAACCTGCAAAAAAATATGTTTCCAAAGGTTAGCTCATAAAATCATTTATACAAACATTAAAGACCTAAAAATGGATTAATTTGATGAAAAATAAATCCCTCTTCACATTACATGTGATATTAATCATCACTAAATGCTTATCATGCTTCAAATAGCACCAAACTTTCACTAGAACACATCTTATCTTGAATTGCCAAAAATATTTATGCTCAAATAATGACCTGGTAAACCTATCAAATGATCTCATCATGATACAATACATATATCAATGGAAATATATCTGAATATAATTTCCAACACAACTTGAATCATCTCAAAAATCCACCTTTAGCTCAAGTTATGCTCAATTTATTGGACCCTGCTATTTGAGACCCCAAAATTGCCCTTTGACCAATCAACTTGTTTGGACCTCAAAACACCATGAACCTATATGAAAATTTTCTAAAACCTCCATGGACATAAATAAAAACTCCCAATAATCATGCAACATCAATTTCACATGCTACTCCTTTGGACCATCTTGTCCTAAAACCTTCTTCTCCATAAAAATGCTATTTTTAGGTGGGGCCCACATATCATCGTGACCTCAATCATACAATTATGGAAATATTGAGGATTTCTATATGACATAAAATCATCACTTTTATGTATCAATAAAAATTGGTCACAACACTTCACTTTACTCGCCATCTTGCTCCTAACTAACGTTTAACTAAGGTTTTAAACCACTTTGCCTTCTTAACATTTGTTAATAAAAACACGATGATCAATCGACCTCATTATTTTTTAAAACCTTATAAAATATCCATATAAGCTTCCCTAAAATTCAAAATGTCCCATGTAAATCACATTATTCACAACAATCATACGAACTTGCACTTCAACAGAAAACGCACTAGATTTTAACCGTGTCTTACAAACTCGGTCATAATCGGAAAAAAACACATCATGGGCACCTAAATTTTTTTGAGATCATCATGACTCATATCTATAACATATCTAATCATCATAATATAAATTCCATCACTCAAAATCTCTATTCACTAAGACTTACCCATGTCTTCATGCTTTAGATCCTCATTATGAAGCTAGAGTCAACTAAAATAATGCAATAACTCATCAAGTAACCTCTGAAAATGACCCAAACATACCTCATATTCCATGATACACCTAAATTCAATATTCCATGAGCTCATCTAGCTCCAAACCACTTTGTCACTCCTCCAAGCAAGCATACATGCTCCCAATGAGCACATATAACCAATTGATCCACCATGTACTATATAGCATACCACTACTATGAGTGCTCAAGTACCCTCAAACATCATGTCAACATGCTTCCCAAGAAACCAAGAAGCTCATAGTACCAAGAAACACCTCCTAGGCACCTATATAGGCTTGCTAGAGCAAGCACACATCACTAAATCCCACTTTGTAGTAGTTAATATACATCTACACCAGTATATTAGCATCATATACATCATCAAACAACATTCACTTTGGAATTAATGTGGTTTTTCATCAATGACAACACCTATTAGAACCATGCCAACAATCTCTCCCTTTGTCATTAATGGAAAACACCTTGAACTTCTCCCCCTTTTTACATTAATGAAAAAGGCATACCTGTAGCTCACCTTCTTCAACTTCATATCATCATGCTTTGGTTAGAAACATCAACCAAAGGTCTTAAACAAGACTCCTCTTGATTTTTGCACAAAAATTGATTCTTGCCTTCATTTTAGGCATGCAAGCACCATGCTCCCCCTGGAATAAGCACTTCCAACATCTGAAAACCATCAATACATCATGAAAATAAAAATTTCACCTTGATAGGGGAAAAGCATCATTATCCATCTCTTGAGCATGAAAAACACCATTTTTCATCTTGTACCCTGTTTTGAGCTTCACATGAACATTGTAGCAACAAAGATCTAAACCATACATTCTTGGAATCGTATAACAATGTTAGTATCATCATGACCAAGCTTCATATATTCATCCTTGACCAATTTCCACCTTTCTTAGGCCTAAATCATGCAAATCAAGACATACTCTTTCTCTTCATACCATACCAATATAGTGAGACCAAAACAGACTTCTTAGAGCAAAATTGGCCATGTTCAACAAGCATCCATAGGTCAACCAAGCCTTGAATTATCCAAAAATCACTCCCCTAGACTAAATGCCTCAAATACTAACTCAAGAGCACAAGATAGAGAAACTAGTCTTATGAACCATACCTTGAAATCACCATTACAAATTTTAGCAATCCCAAATCAATTTTTTTAGTCTTCTACAGTCATGTTTAGCTGAGATAAGCCAATACATACCTTTACAAGCATGAACAAGGAGTAAACACAATTTTCTCACCTATAATGGTATAAAGAACACCACTTCAATTCCATGAAAGGACACCCAAGTGCTCCCCTGTCTTGGAGATCCTAAATACACCTTGAGCAAGCATAAATCTTCTTGTTATAACAACAATCCAACACTGTTAGATGACAGTCATCAACATTTCAAAACTGCAATCCATTAAGAAGATAAAATAAGGTCTTTATGACACCTAAATATTTGCAACATCTATCATATAGAGATAGTGTAAGATCCCCCAAAAATGTAATCTCTTACCAAATCAGACCACTATCTCAACACCCCTGCAAAGACTTTGTCTCGGACCTCATTTTAAGGAAAAAACCAATAATTAAGCCAAAACATGATCATTTTATCCATTTACACACTTCACCATACCTATTCACCATGAAAAATCTCAATAAAGGATTGAATGACATTATTTGACTTCAACAACACAATCACCATGTAAAATTTGAGCTCCTACAAGCCTATAGGATTTTACTTTGGATCAAAACATAGTTTTCAAGTCTTGACAAGCACCTTAGACCTCCATATACTATCATCACTGTAATACAATGGATGTAAGAGTGTACATACCTTTTTTAAATGAAAATAAGCCTTGGGGATCCTTTCATACCACTGAAACAATTCAACTCTGCCTCCTTTGATCACTAAGAAACATGTAGGTATTCACTTTTCTTATAAGGCAACATTTGGCTCACTCAAGTATATACAAGCAGATATCAATCACCAAATGCATTCCCAAACCATTTGAAGTATTCCAAGGGCGTCCGAGAGCTATAAACTTCATAAAATAATGATGAAACATCATCACACTCACCTACAAAGTTTTTAGCCCTGTTGTAGTCAAAAAAATCATGCACTTTAGACATTATTTAGCCCAGTATCATACTAATATTTAGAAGGTTCTTGAGTGAAGAAAGTAATAATTAACCCCCATCCTTTGGCCATCTTATTTTACTTTTATTTCATCATTCCCACACATTTTACATACATGCCCAGTCTGTTTCGACACTTTCTCATCATTTTATCCTAAACTAGGGCACCCATGCATGTATTGGGGTGCCCCAAGGCGCCCCGGTCCCACCTGGGACACCCCAATCCTTTTCTACTTTCCCACCACTTTTTGGGCTCTTTCTAGCCATTTTTCATCTTTATCTTTTTCCTAGTCAGCCATTTCGAGGTTAATTACAAAATTAGATCAAGAGAACCCTATAAATATAAATTTATGAGACCATAATGAGGGACCTAGCATCATCTACTACTATCACTCATCTAGAGTTACATCCATCTATTGCATTTGCATCCACATAGCTCCATCATCAAGGCACAAGCTAGGAATTCTACATCACACTTCATAGGGGAGGATTCTATTTTATTTCATGCACACATTCTATTACATTTTCTACATTTAGTTATTGCTCATTACTTCACAAAGTGTGACTAGCACAAGAGTACCTAGGCACGACATGCACACACTCACCAGAACTACATTTAGGTCCAAAATGTAGGGTAGTGCTTAGTTTAGTAAGCCCACTGTTGTGGCAACTAAGGTCAATCTGACCCATTCATTCTATATCTTTATTTTTAGGGTTTTGATAATTCCTTCTTGTCTTCTTGTAGGTCTCTACATCAGCTTTGATTATTGGTGACATACAACGTAGGACAACAAACCTAATGTGACACACATCGAGGGTTTTGACCACCTTCTAACCCTGTAAGAACTAGTTCCAGAGATTTTTCACAGACTATGGCACCCAGATTACATACTATATCGCATGTGGGTGCCCCAGTCCCTATTCCAGTGCCCAGGTCTACTTAGATTCTCCAGATCTAGCCTTTTTAGGACCTCTACACATTCGTTGTTGTTCCCAAAATTTCCACTCGGACCTGCGACACTCTGTGACAAACACCGATTACACCAATGAGTTCTTTCCTTACCCTCTCCTTACATATTAGGTTTTATTTCATTAGTCTCATCATTTAGTAATTTCTATATTACTTTATCACATTTATTTACAATGTTTATATCCTCCTAGATTAGATTAACTACTCCTCAAATTAATCCATTTTAGTTAATCATTTTGGTGAACCCGACCATTGACTCCACCTTCGTTCTAGGGATTTTCTCATCTTTTATACCATGGCTTCTAATGTCTGTCAAGTCTCTTTGCTTCAATTTATTCAAATGCACCCATCTTGTAAAGATGCTCTTCAAAAAACCCTAGAGAATATGTGTCTTCCTATCAACATATTGCCTACCCAAGTCAACGCTATTTTTGGTCATCTTTCTGCAGACTCCCTTGATTCTAATTCCAATCAATCTATTTGCAAATCCATTCAAGCTCTTCATTATGTATTTCAAGATAAATTTCAAGCTATGGAATCCACAATCACATCTCTTAAATATGAAATTCAACAACTTAAGGATACTTCTCAGGCTCATGATTATTCTTCTTCTCATATCCATCCTATGTCTTCTACATGTGCTCATATTAGCAAACCTCAAATCTTTCCGCTACCCGCGCCTCTCAAGTTTGTAATCAATGCTACGCAACAATATGTTCTTCCCAAACTCATAACTTGCTAATTAATTTCTTTGGCATCTACTCATTGTTATCCTCCTTATCAGCTTGCAAAATATCATGGTCTCCCATATTGTAATTATCATCAAATCAATGGACATAATGACAATGATTGTTATGCTTTACAATGAAGAATTAAACATCTTGAGCATCAAGGTTTCATCTCATTCACCACACAACATTCATTACATGGTCATCTCCACTTGTTACATCTCAATGGGTTGTTAAATTTGATTCGTCTAATGAGCATCATGTCATTACTTCTAAGGGAATTCAAGATCTGCCTAAGCAACCACCCCTCAACATCAATATGCCACCTCTTCTTGAATCATCTCTGGCATCACCAAGTCAACATAGAAACCTCCTCTTAAGGATGATCTCACTCCTCTTCCATTAAAGGTATTGGCCACCTCACCAAGTTATATGCAAAAATCACCACCTAAAGTAAATCTTGAAATTCCTACATCCGCTATAGATCCTACATACGTTGACGATTGGGACCCAAATGATGCTTACTATGATGATGAACCATTTGATGGTCACACTCCTCTATCACATCCAATCACTTTTTCAAAGCTACTACTCCTACTGATGAACAAGACACATCTCAAATTCCACCACCATCGCATGGTCCTATTGTTGCTTCGGCCTACCATTGTGTTTTCCCTCTCTTATCATGACATAGACAACACTCTCCCACAATGGCATGGAACCTCTCGTGTTTTTGCATAGTTCTCCATCATCATAGTGCATTTGGGGGACATAACACCTAATACACTCACCCCCTCACTTACACATCTCTCATTTTTGCATTTTCATATAGGCATTTTCATCACACGTTTTAGCACTATCATTACCCGATGATGCACTCTTGTGCTTCGGTTCACACTTGACTGTTGAGGGATTACCATTACACTAAACCCCACACACTACACTATAGGAATTACACATTTGCAATCCATCACACATTGCACATCATATATCATACAATCTATAGTCTTCACCTTTTGACATTTATACATTCATACATCACACATTTTTACTAGTTTTCCAATCTTGCTATCATCTACGCATTTAGGATCATATGTTATTCCTCTTACACACTACATACATCGTTACCCTAACTACACCTAGGCACATCATACATTGTGCATTTATACATCACCTATATTCTACATCCTATGCTAGTTTACATCATATATGAGTCTAGCTTTACATTTCATCCTACATACTACACTACTCATTTACTTACACATGTCACATGGCGCATTATACACACTTTACGTTTTTACATATTCTATTCACCACATGGTCATTTCATCATTACACCTACTACATTGTTTTATATGCATTGTGATAACCACCCTATGATGCACTTTAGTTCCTCGGTCCATACTCGACTACCGAGGGTTTACAAATCAAATGGACCTTACATTCATAATGTGACATTTCATCCTATGACATCCCTAGGCTAGTGACATACGCTTTAGGCTAAATTGTCACTCACTCTTTTTCTATCTTATAGTGGTATACAATTTAGGCTAGATTACCACCCCCATTATATCTTCTTGTAGTGGTATACACCTTAGGTTACATCACCACTCTTTACCATTCATCATATAGTGATATACACTTAGTGCTAAATCATCACTCATCCTCTCATCTTATAGTGATATATGCTTAGGGATAAATCATCACTTGTCCATCCATCATATAGTGATATATGCTTAGGGATAAATCATCACTCATCCATTCATCAAGTCGTGATATACGCTTTAGCTATAGGGTTCACACACATCCATTTCTATATGTCACATTTCATCACCACTACATACACACTCATCACAGCGCATTAGACACAAAAAACACTACTCGACCATTTCCCAATGATGCACTCTCATTTATGGTTCATTCTTTACTATTGAGGGGGAAAAAAATGAACCTCATTGCATACACTTCCATCCACTTGGGGGCATGCAACTCCTATCATTCCATCTTGCATTCCATTACATCCATCCACTACATATTGCATTGTCTTGGGGGAATTATTTTCTTACTAGTGTTTTACATGCTCACTTTATTACACATGTTAGATTGCTTTCTTATATGTCATTATCTATACCATCCACACATGCATGTTCATGCCTTTTTTATTTTGATCACAGATACAGGAATCCTACATGTGGCATGGATGCTCACCTTCTACCCTTACTATATTGGTCATTGGGGGCATCCACATTCGTCTCTTCCAGGTGTTATTGTTTCATTTTGTACTTAGCATCTTACATTACTTGATCATACACACTTTTGACATATTGGTTATTTCTCTAACATGCTAATGGGTGTTCCATGTGTAGCACTTGTTTTGTAAGATTATATGTTTCCATGACTACTTGTTTGTTTGTCTGTATTTTTTAATATTATTTATTATTGTCTATAGCCTTTTCCCTATGATTTGTGTGCACACTTGCTTGTTGATTATGACCATGATGGCCTTGTGTGTCTTATGACATCATGAGTGATGTCCCATGTTTGTAACCCACTTTGTGTGGCTTACTTTGTCTTCTTGCGTGTTTACATTATTGCATTGTTTGTAGCTTACACATGTTTTCTATATGCATGCATTGTTTTCTTACACTTATCTTTGGCTAGCCTTCTTGTTCATGTGTGCCTTGGTTTCTACCAAGAACTTTATAGGGTAAAAGGAGTTGATTCGAGTAATGCGGTTAGTCCTCTTTTGGGGCCGCATTCTCCTATCTGCGATATCGCATGCACCCCCAAAGAGGGGGCATGGTTTGAGGTTTACATAAAAACACAACGAAGTTACATTAGTTCAGTACATTGCACTTTCTTTCCTTGGCATTGTGGGTTTACATACAACGAGTGGGTTCAAACCAGTCTACAAACTCCATACACAATGAATTTTATAGGACATGGTGTCCTTAGCATTTTGGAAGCGAGCTTACATGTGTGGAGGTTATAGTGGTTGTGCCTCTCTACACTACTTTTTCCAGTGGTGTCGGATCGCACAAATAACCAAGACAGTATAGAAATCTCTTCACACACATTTTAGCAGAAGCGATTAGAGCTTAGAGGACACAAAGCATTTCCTCCCTACACTTCTTCAGCCAAGGTGGCGTGAGATCGCCCAAAAAAATCATAGTACAAGATATCCTTCTACACCCTTTCTCTCGACATGGATCAGGTGCACATGTTCCATTTACATTTTCATTTAGTGTATTTTACATTTACGTATTTTACACATTTCTATACACATGCGTATTTTACATAGCATTTTTACATACATACATATTTGACTACTTGATCGTTTTCTCCTTGCAGGTCCAGTCGTATGAGAAACAAGCAGTCAAATTGGGGGCAACAACAACAACAACATTGACAACAACATTCTATGACAACACATGCTTTACTAACCATGTAGGTACACTACACACCGCAACAACTACACACGCGTTCTACCCTAGGTTCACTCTCATCACTTTTTCTATTGCATTTCGCATCTTTGGATTTCACGCTTCTCCATCTCCTTTTTTCCATTCCACACTTTTCTAGTCCTTCAGCACATTTCTACTACACTCTTCATGGATATTAGGTACACACTTCTATCTACTTTATGTTACCGAGATTTTAGCTCACCAACATAAAGTGGGGGAAAATGTAGTCACAAAATCATGCACTTTAGACATTATTTATCCCGATCTCATACTACTATTTAGAAGGTTCTTGAGTGAAGAAAGTACTAATTAACCCTCGTCTTTTGGCCATCTTATTTTACTTTTATTTCATCATTCCCACACATTTTTACATATATGCCCCGTCTGCTTTGGCAATCTCTCGTCATTTTAGCATGAACTAGCATGCTCAAGCCTATATTAGGGTTCCCATGGCACCCCGATCCCACTTGAGTGTCACGATCCTTTTTCTAATTTCCCGCCACTTTTTGGGCTCTTTCTAGCCATTTTTCATCCTTATCTTTTTCCTAGTCAGCCATTTTAGGTTAATTACGAAATTATATCAAGAGAACCCTATAAATATAAAGTTATGAGACCATAATGAGGGACCTAGCATCATCTACTATTATCACTCATCTAGAGTTACATCCACATAGCTCCATCATCAAGGCACAAGCTAGGAAGTTTGCATCACACTTCATAGGGGGATTCTATTTTATTCCATACACACATTCTATTACATTTTCTACATTTATTTATTTCTTGCTACTTCACAAAGTGTGACTGGCATAAGAAAACCTAGGACACGACATGCACACTCACTGAGAAATACATTTGGGTCTGAAATGTAGTGCAATGCTCAATTTAGTAATCCCATGGTCATGGCAATGATGTCAGTCTGAGCCATTCATTATGCACCTTTATTTTTAGGTTTTTGATACTTCATTCTTTTCTTCTTACAGGTCTCTACATCAACTCTGATTATTGGTGACATACAGTGTAGGACAGCAAACCTGATGCGACACACAATGATGGTTTTGGACCAACTTTCAACCCTGTAAGAACTAATTCTAGAGCTTTTTCACATACTAGTTAGCCCAGATTGCATACCAGAGTGGTCATGGATGCCCCACCCTATTCCAAGCCCCCCAATCCACTCATATTTTCCATATCTATCCTTTTTGGGACCTCTGCACATTCGTTCATGTTATTGGAATTTCCAATGATCACCCATGACACTCTGTGACAAACACCAAGCATTACTAGCTTGAGTTCTTTCCTTACCCTCTCCTTACACATTAGGGTTTTATTTCATTAGTTTAATCATTTAGTAATTTCTATATTACTTTATCACATTTATTTATAATGTTTATGTCCTCCTAGATTAGATTAACTACCCCCAAAATTAATCAATTTTAGTTAATCACCACTTACTTACAAGAGAAACTCAAGTTAACCAAGATGCATACTAAAAGACTCAAAGAACATACCTTGATCTTATGGAGGAGACATGGGATGACTTGAACAGCTCCCCCTCACTTATATTCTTCATATGCTTTTATATACCTTCAAGAGGTATAAGTGAAGGTATAATTGTTCCAGTGAGACCTAAAAGAAGGTCTTTATGAGGTCCTAAGACTTTTGGGCAAATGTAAAACTCCTTCATCCTCTCTTTTCTAATTTGAAAACCGTGTTACGCTTCTCTTCTAAATGTCAACTTCTCTTTTTGAACAACATTATCCTTTATTGGCTCCCATGTTCTTCTAGAGTCATTACCTTACATTCTAGCTCTTTAGAAGTTGTTCCCATACATTATAGGCCTTTTATTCATCTACTTTTGTTTTGAATAAGCATGAAAATAGACTCTATTGAGCACAAGATAATACTGAGAGGGGGGGTGAATCAATATTATGATATTATTTCAAACTTCAATACTTAAACTTAGATCTATAATCATGAGCAATGTGAATATATCAAATCAATCAAAGAACACAAAACTTAATGCAAGTAGACACAGATATACGTGGAAACCCTTTCGGGAGAAAACCATGGAGAAACTTCTTTCTTTATATATATTTCTCAAAAATTTGTAGGCACCAACCTACTGGAGACACCAATCCCCAAATTATAGTTTTGTAGGCACCAACCTATAGGAGCACCCACCCCTTTTGCTAAGCACCAACTCAGCAAGAGACACCGATCTCTTCGAATATGAAGGCACCAACCTTCCTTACAAAATTTGCTTTCCACTTTTGAACTTGTTGCTTCCTCAACGAATAATGGAAAATTCTTCTTCTTACTTTCAGATTTTCTGTTCTAAAATTCTACCCTTACGCTTCCTCTTCTTCTTATTTTTCCTTAAGATATTCAACTTTAATCCATGCTTAATAAGTCTCATATGAATCTTCTTATATAGCCTTTCGTACCTTTTCGAAAAGACACATCGTTCCAACCGACACAACCTTTCCATTAACACAACTTAATTAAGTGCATTAGTCACCTAAAACCAAAAAATAATTAATGCAGCCCATAATTATTAAATGCACATTAATCAATGTAATTAACCTCTTGATAGGAGTGCTGCCCCTCCTTAGACAAATCACTATTATCATTAAATCCCTGCCAACCATCATTAAATCTTCGTTTTCACCATAAAACATTGCATATGAACTCCTTAAAATGTGGATATCTCTCTTTATGTATAGCTGTGTATATCTCACTTATACCATCATAATCCTCATGCAAAAACTTTTCTTTTCATGTATTTAAACTTTAGTTTTCTACCCTTCTATACTACTGTTATTTCCGTTACTTTCTACCATTTCCGTCAATAATTTCAAGTTTCCGATGATTTCCATTTACCAGTTCAACACCTCTTTTGACATCAATGACAATATTTCCAATAATCTCCCCTTTGTCATTGATGGAAACCACAAAAATAATCTCCTCTTCTACAGCCTTCCTCGACGTAGCTCCCCTTACTACCATTCTCCCCCTTTGACATCAATGGCAAAGGGTCATCGTAGAGCTGAAAATTTTGCAAAGTTTTAGCTCCCCAACTAACCATTCTACCCTTGACTCTTCAATGTAAAGATGTAAAAGAAATTACTCCCATCTTATGCCATAGATATTCAAATGTCTCCTTTGGAAGTGGCTTAGTGAAAATATCTGCTTTCTGTTCGGATGTAGCGACATACTCCAACTTTACCTGTTTCTCTGCCACCTGCTCTCTTAAGAAGTGATATCTTATGGGAATGTGCTTTGTTCGAAATGCATAACCAGATTCTTTGAAATACTTATTGCACTAGTATTATCACATAATATGGAGATGGGATGATCATACTCTACTTTGATATCCTTTAAGGTCTGCTTCATCCATAAAATTTGCATGCAACATAGTACCGCTGCTATATATTCTACTATCTGCTTGTGGATAGGGATACGAAATTTTGCTTCTTACTTAGCCAAGATACTGTGTTGTTTCCAAGAAAAATGCTCCTCCGCTTGTACTTTTTCATATCTACACATCCTACCCAATCTAAATCTGTATAAGTTGTCAATGTGAAATCTTTTCCTTTGATACCACAACTCGTATTCCATAGTTCCCTTTAGATATCCGAATATGTGTTTTACAACTTACACATGTGTTTCTTTCGGCCTCACTTGAAAACGTGCCACCATACCCACTTTGCTTGCATAATATCTCGGTCCGGATGTTGTCACATATAATAAAATCCCAATCATTGATCTATAGAGAGA
Source organism: Taxus wallichiana var. yunnanensis (assembly GCA_018340775.1). Classification (NCBI taxonomy): domain Eukaryota; kingdom Viridiplantae; phylum Streptophyta; class Pinopsida; order Cupressales; family Taxaceae; genus Taxus; species Taxus wallichiana. The sequence goes on from CM031238.1 coordinate 94,626,889, forward strand.
TTGATCAAGATCTAGAGATTCGTCATCTTTGTTTAACTTGGTTCCGGTGATCATCAAAGCAGTCCGACAAGTGCACACTCCTCCATACCAAAAATTTTCAACATTTCCTTCACATACTTGGTTTGGGATATAAATATTCCTTTATTAGATTGAGAAATTTGCAATCCAAGGAAAAAGGATAACTCACCCAACATAGACATTTCAAATTCCTTTTGCATGTCTTCTACAAATTTTCTAGACATTTCTTCATTGTCTCCTCCAAAGATTATGTCATCCACATATACAACCACAATTAATTGGTGTTCATCTTTAGTTTTGATGTAAATATTACTATCAGCATGTCCTCTCTTGAATCCTTGGTCCTGTAGATGTTGATCAAGCCTTGAGTACCATGCTCTGGGGGCTTGTTTTAATCCATACAATGCCTTTTTCAACCTACACACATAATCTTCATTTTCTGATAATAGGAACCCTTCAGCTGTTCTATGTAAACCTCCTCTTCTAAATTCCCATTTAAAAATGCTGATTTGACATCCATTTGTTAGACTTTGAAATTTTTAAACACTGCGAAAGCAAGGAACATTCTGATTGCCTCTATTCTGGCAACCAGAGCAAAAGTCTCTTCAAAATCAACACCTTCCACTTGAGCATACCCTTTGCATACCAATCTTGCCTTATTTCGAGTGACTTGACCATCTTCATTTAGTTTGTTCCGAAATACCCACTTAGTGCCAATCACATTCTGACTCTTTGGTCTAGGAACTAGTTCCCAAGTTTCATTTTTCTCAATTTGATCTAATTCTTCTTCCATCGCCTTCAACCAATGTTTATCATGTCTTGCTTCTAAAAATTTCTTAGGTTCTACCTTAGATAGCAGAGAAAAATACCCTTGCTCAGAAGCATTTGTAATTCTTCTTCTGGTTTGAACCCCGGTATCAAGTTCTCCAATAATCTGACTTTCATCATGATTTTTCTGAACAAAGCGAGATGGCATCTTGGTATCCTGCCTTTCTGATTTACTCCACTCTTTAATATCTTCTTCTTCCTCTTGTTCTTCTTTCACAAGACTTGGTATTTCTAAAGACTCTTCTGAATTTTCTTTTGTCTTTAGATCCAGACCCTCATCCACTTTGACACTTGCACTTTCTATGATAGTCCACAACCTCTTGTTATAACATCTGAAGGCTTTACTTTTAGTGGAGTACCCAAGAAAAATCCCTTCATCGGATCTTGAATCAAATTTTCCTAAGTCCTCTTCGGTTCTTTTAATGAAACATCTGCTCCCAAATACCTTAAAATATTTGACCAAGGTTGGTCTTCCTTTCCATAATTCATATGGATTTTTGTCATGGTTAACTCTGATTTGCACTCTATCCAAAATATAAATGGCAAGATTTTACCACTTCTTTCCATAATGTATCTCGATAGCTTAGATTCATTCAAAGATTGTTTAGGCCGCCTCTTAAATGGTTATCTTCTTCCTTTCTACTACTCCATTTTGTTGTGGAGTTCTTGCAGCTGAGTATTGTCTTTTAATTCCATGGTCTTCACAATATTCAATAAATTCATTTGACATGAATTCACCTCCATGATCTGACCTTAGACATTTTATCTTCATCCCTGTTTCATTTTCTACTAATGCCTTGAAAGCTTTGAACTTTCCAAATGCTTCGATTTTTATTTCAAAATGCTACCCATGTCATTCTAGTGTAGTCATCAATGAGTAACATAAAATAACTCTCACCTTGAATAATTTTCATTCTCGGTAGGTCCACACAAACCGTGTGAATTAGCTCCAATGGTTTAGTGGATGAATATTCCTTTGTTTTGAATCTTGTTCGGTCCTTCCAAAGATGGCACTACTTCTTGCATAGAGTACTCAAAGCTTTGTTATTTTGGGCATGTCCTCGTACGGCCCGCTTATTGCTTATCTTCACAAGATTATCAAAATTTATATGTCCCATCCTTCTATGCCATATCCAACTCTCCTCAACTTGACTTAGGCAACATTTTTCTTCTTTTATTTCTCCGAGCATATATAGATTATTTGCAGCTTCAATGGCAATCTGCAATTAGTTCTCATGTATCTGCTTTCCTTATTTCACATCCTTCAAAGATAGAACTTAAGAGTGTGTCCTCAACACACATTTGACTCACACTCAAGAGGTTATGTTTTAATCCTTCAACATACAAAACATTCTCTTTTTGTTTTTCCATTATCCAGACTCAACGTACCTTTGCTAACGATCTTCGCTATAGCATTATCAGCAAATTTTAATGTACCTTCATTTACTTTCTTTAAGGAGAGAAACTTACTTTTATCACCAAATCATATGTCTTGGACATCCACTATCAAAGTACCAATGTTGTCCTTCATCTCGAGCATGAAAAGTTGTTTGAACGAGCATGGATTTTTCTTTGTCTAGCCCATCTTTCTCCCCGCTTCCTTGTCTAGGATTTCATAGCCTCCATTTTCTTTGTATCTAAAGGCTTTGTCTTTTGATCTTTTCTCGAGTCAAACACACTTCTACAAAATCATGCTATATGTCCATAATTATTGCACTTGTAGCAGATAATGGCTTCCTCGTTATAATAGGCTAGTGGAGCAAACGAATTATAGTTCATATTCAACACTCTATGAGAAGATTTTGGTTTGTTCCAGATTCATTATCTCTCATTTTCTTTCTACACTCTATCTTTGTATGCCCATATATATTGTAATAAAAAAACCATGAAAGGAACTTTCGAACTGCTTCATAGTCCTATGTCATGGAGTAAATGGTCTTTTGATGTCATTCTCTTTAACACCTTCCTTGTGGATGGAACTGGTCTTCGTAGTTTCCTCTTCCTTTCTACTTTTATTCTTCGTAGGTACATTTAGAATTTCTGCATAACTTTTTGCCTTTTCTAAACCTTTCTTCTCCGAATCTCAATGGAATTTGAAGCCTTCTCTAGTTTTTCTTCATATATGAGTCCTACTTTGTTGGATGGTGATCTTTGATTTTCTAGAATCTCATCTAGAACCTTAGTACTCTTTTCAAATTTCAAGTTGTTCATTAGTTTGGTATTTACCTTTTCTAAGTCTTTTCTCATCACAACAATCTTTGACTCACGCTTTTCACATTCTTCTTGTTTCACCTTGAGCTGACTTCTCAACCCTTCCTCAATTCTCTTTGCTTCTTTAATCTGGGTCTTCAGGTCAATGATTAGATTCTTTGATTCTTCAAGACTCTGTGCTAACTTAGCTTCGAAAGATTGATTTTGTTCTTCATATTTATGGAGCTGAAGTCTTTGCTTCTGATTCCTCTTTTTGAGTGCTTTTATTTCACCCAATGCACAAATGAGTTCTTCTTCGAGGTTTACCTCACCTTCTTCTTCTATGTCCTCGATTCCTTCCAAATCAACTTTGCTAGTTGATGAACCTTCTTCTATAGCCATAAACAATGTTTCTTCATCATCACTATCTGAATCACTTATTCCACTTTCTTCGGATGAGCTGCTACCTCTTTTTGAATATAGACTCTTCTTTTGCTTTTCAAATCTTTTCTTGCCTCTGCTTTGCTTGAATTCTCTTTTGAACTTGGGCTTGCTTTCTTCATCTTCGCTATCTTCCTTCTCTGGGCATTTAGCTGCAAAATGACCAATTTTACCACAGTTAAAACATTTAAATGGTAACTTACCTTTGTATCTCCCGGATCCTTTCTTTAGCTTTCGAATGAATAAAGCTTCCTTTTCATCTTCTTCGTTGTTTGATTCAACATTCGCTTCAGATTCCTTGATTGCCTTTTTCTTCGAGACTTTGAATGCGGCTTCCTTCTTTGCTAGTTTATTAGACTCGGTCCTCATTTCATAAGCCGTCAGTATTCCATGTAGTTTGTCCATGCTTAGCTTGTCAAGATCCTTCATTTCTTAGATGGCAGACACCTTAGCATCAAATCTTAATGGTAAATATCTTAAGACCTTCTAGATGATCACAGTTCCTTAATCTTTTCTCCAAGCCCTCTTATGGCGTTGACAACTTCATCCACCCGCAGAAGATAAGCTGCAACATCTTCCTCATCCTTCATTTTTAGGCTCTCAAATTTTCTCCTATGGGTTTGAAGCTTAGCTTTTCTGACCTTATCATCACCTTCATATATTGTTCGAAGTTTATCCCATATTTCCTTTTCCGTGTCACATTGCATTACCTTGACAATTTCGACTCTGACAAACCACACAATATTGCATTCATCGCCTTGGCATTGTTTTCAAAATCCTTCTTACCAGCTTGGTCTATTGGCAAAGTTGATGGAATGATATATCCGACCGCTACTGATTTCCAAATATCAAACCCTAGTGTCATCAGATAGGTTCTCATTCTTACGCTCCAAAATGCATAGTTTGTTTTGTCAAACAACGGAACCTTGTTCGAGGAAAAACCTTCTTGTACTTGACTAGCCATATGTGCTCCCGAGATCTACCTTCCAACTATTAGATTGTTCCTAAAGGAACCTAGCTCTGATACGAATTTTTGAGCACAAGATAATACTTTGAGAGGGGGTGAATCAGTAGTATGATATTATTTCAAACTTCAATACTTAAACTTAGATCTATAATCATGAGCAATGTGAATATATCAAATCAATCAAATAACACAAAACTTAATGCAAGTAGACACAATAGATGTGAAACCCTTTTCGGGATAAAACCACCGAGAAACTTCTTTCTTTATATATATTTCTCAAAAATTTGTAGGCACCAACCTCACGGAGACACTAATCCCCAAATTATAGTTTGTAGGCACCAACCTTCCTTACAAAATTTGCTTTCCACTTTTGAACTTGTTTCTTCCTCAACGAATAATGGAAAATTCTTCTTCTTACTTTCAGATTTGTTGTTCTAAAATTCTGCCCTTACGCTTCCTCTTCTTCTTCTTTTTCTTAAGATATTCAACTTGAATCCATGCTTAATAAGTCTCATATGAATCTTCTTATATAGCCTTTCGTACCTTTTCGAAAAGACACATCGTTCCAACCGACACAACCTTTCCATTAACACAACTTAATTAAGTGCATTAGTTGGCTAAAACCAAAAATAATTAATGTAGCCCATAATTATTAAATGCACATTAATCAATGCAATTAACCACTTGATAGAAGCACTTCCTTAGAAAAATCACTCATATCATTAAATCGCTGCCAGCCATCATTAAATCTTCTTTTTCACCATAAAACATTGCATATGAACACTTTAAAATGCAGATATCTCTCTGTGTGTGTGTGTGTGTGTGTGTGTGTGTGTGTGTGTGTGTGTGTGTGTGTGTGTGTGTGTGTGTGTGTGTGTGTGTGTGTGTGTGTGTGTGTGTGTGTGTGTATCTCACTTATACCATGATAATCCTCATGCAAAATGCTTCTTTTCATGTATTTACACTTTTGTTTTCTACCCTTCTATACTCAAGGTTATTTCCATTACTTTCTACCATTTCCGTCAATAATTCCGTTACTTTACGATGATTTTCGCCACTCAGCTCAGCACCTCTTTTGACATCAATGACAATATTTCCAATGTACTCTTTCCACATGACCAATCTCATTACAATAGTAGAAAACAATTGATTTCTTCCTTTTGAGTCCTTCATTTTGACTAGGTCTATCATGTAAGCAATACCTAGCAGTGTGTCCTTGTTCATTGCAATTATAACATACAATTATTTTAGCAAACTCACTCATATTTTCTCTCCAAGGATGATCATTTCTAGAGTATCTCCTACACTCATTGTCTCTATGACCAAAAGCATTACAAGTAAAAAAATGACCATTGAAATTTATTTCATACCTTGAAGCATTGGGTTGTCTAATGGACCTTGATTTTTCATTGTTCTTGATAGGTGTCACTTTATTTTCTTCTTTCACAATAGGTTTATCTAATTCCTTTCTTGAAACACCAACATCTTGCTTAAGTTATTTGTCCTTAGGCTCTTCTTTGAAGCCCAAACCAATCCTATCATCTACAACTCTTTGTTTTCCAAGTAGGTCATCTAGATCCTTAGCACTCTTTTCAAATTTTTGCAAGGACATAGTCTTCTTACTGATTTCTAATAGCTCAACCCTCAAAAACTCTATATCTTTTTCATACTTGGTGCACAAATTCTCTTTATCCTGTAGGTTAGAGACAAGAAACTTCACCTTTTCTTCTAGCAACTTGTTTGCTTCAATTAGTTTTGTAGACTCAACCACATATTGCTCATCCAACTTATGAAACTGATTTTCATATTCCTTAATCTGCAAATTCAGTTTTTATTCTCTTTTTTATCTTTTTCAAGTTCCTTTTGACACTCTCAAGATCATCTATGTCATCTTCACATTCCTTATCAAAATAGTTACCATAACCAGAAATAAAATCACCTAATAGAGAAGATCCATCCCTGAAGACCTCATAGCTTATTTAGTCATGAACAAGGCCTCATTTCCTATGCTTTCATACTCAGTTCTAGATAAATCATCATCTTGATTTGAATAAAAACTTCTTTTATCCTTTTTATAGTTAGGCCTCTTAAAATTCTTCTTACCTTTTCCAAACTTGTAGTTCTTCTTCTTAGGTTCTTCCTCATGATCTTCAACATCATCATTCTCCTTCTCATGCCTATGAGGACACTTAGCAAAAAATGTCCTACTTCTCCACAATTAAAACATTTGAAAGGAAGTTTACCTCTATACTTACCAGAACCTTGCTTCAATCTTCTAGCCATCATAGCAAAGATCTCTTCATCTTCAATCTCTAGAGTGGTATCATCCTCCTTTACCTTCTTATATTTTGTCTTCATTTCATATTTGAATGCAATCTCCTTCTTGGCTGGTTTTGAGTCTCCTATCCTCATTTCATAAGCAATCAAAGTACCATGCAACTCATCCAATTTCAAAGTGGTTATATCTTTTTGCCTCTTTTATAGCAAAAACCTTAAAATCAAACTTAGGAGTCAAGGACCTTAGAACCTTTTGAACCATAACTTCGTCTTTTACTTCATCACCTAAAACCTTCATGTTATTCACAACTTTATCAACTCTAAGAAGGTATGCAACAATTGACTCATTATCATTCATTTTAAGGCTTTCAAACTGATTTCTAAAAGTTTGAAGTTTTACAATTTTTACCTTTGAGTCACCTTCATAGAGAACTTGAAGTTTTTCCCATGCCTCCTTTGCATTCTTGCAGTGCATCACTTTTCCCATTTTTGATTCTCCATGTCCACTTAGGATTGCATTGAAATCCTTTGAGTTATTGGTATAATCATTCTTTTCTTTCTCAGTGCTTGGAGAGTTAGCAGGAGGAACATAATCCTTTTCTACTACAGCCCAAACATCAAACCCTTGTGCCATGATGAAATTATTCATCCTCATACTCCAAAAACTATAATTTACTCCATCAAACAATGGTGGATTTCCAATTGCAGTGTTGTATCCATTTTGTGCTTCAAGGATCTCCTTTCAAGTTGTCAAACTTCTGCAAAAGGACCTGCTCTGATACCAATTGTTATAAGCATAATGGACTAAGAGGGGGATTGAATCAGTACTTATAAAAAATTAAAATTATATTTCAGATATGAAACTCAAAATCTCATATACATTCAATCACAATAACCACTTATTCAATACTTTATGTGTGCACACCATAAACATCAATGAAACATGTAACCATGAAAGCAAAGAAATAACTCAAGAACACAAGATATAAGTGGGAACCCTCAAGGGGAATAAAACCAATGAAACACAATCTTATATTGATATGTTTCTAAATTTAGTGAGGCACCAACCCCACAAGGAGCACCAACCCCTAGTTTATTAGAGCACCAACCCTACATGGAGCACCAACTCCACAAGGAGGCTACAAGCCCCCAAAATGATCAAGCACCCACTCAGCCACCTTATGACGTGTATATATATATATATATATATTTTTTATATCATAATTTATTGATACCTCTTATTCAGCTCGCATTTCTTCAATCAAACCCTAGGTGATCACACTTCACAAAACAAGCTCATCAAACCCTCTAAAAATCATCAAACTCTTGCTTTCATGTCCTATGATTTTTCTCAACCTAAAACACAATTTATTTAGCTCCAAATCATTCTCAAACACCTGCAATCACACTTCACCTAGGTCACTCCACATGCACACACTCAACTAGTTCCAAAAAGCACCCAAAAACATGATTTTATATGCTTCTCCACCTTTCAAACTTAGGCACAACATTTTCCCTCCATTTGGTTTGACCCATACATCAAGGAAAAATTTCAAATTTTAAATACAACAGTCACAAGTGACCCAATTAGGTCGGAATATCCAAAAACCTCATTACATGTGTCAAAAATGGCTCAAAACCCCATAAGCACATTCTTTAAAATGCCCTAACATTAGTACCATAATTTTTCATGACCAAAACCCATTACATATGAATAAAATATCATTAAAAATTCATACATGGTTGTAATTAATATCAACCAATCAAATTATTTCATTTAATGGGCCCAATTCCCTTTACAAATCTCAAAACAGTTATTTCCTGCACCCTTCAACACCTTGAAACTTCAAATGATCAAAAATCTCTTTACTAAACCAAAAATTACATGTGACCACTAAAAATAAATGGAATAACCTTTATAAAACTTCTAATAAATTTATAATTCATGAAACATCCTTCACTTCAAACCACAACAACATTTTCCTTCATTAGATCAACCTACCAAAACATATGTTTCCAAATGTTAGCTCATAAAATAATTTATAAAAATTAAATACCTCCAAATGTATTCATTATATTCCACATTAACACCTCTTCACATTCCATGTGATAGGAATCATCACCCAATCCATCTCATTCTTCAAATAGCACCAAACTTTCACTAGAACACATCTTGTCTTGAATTGCCAAAACTATTTATGCTCAAATAATGACATGTTAACCCTATAAAATGACCTACTCATGATGTAATCCATATATCACTAGAAATATATCTTAATATATTTTCCAACACAACTTGAATCATCTCAAAATTCCACCTATAGCTCAAGTTATGCTCAAATTGCTTAGACCCTGCTATTTGAGACCCCAAAACTGCCCTTTGACCAGTCAACCTATTTGGACCTCAAAACACCATGAACCTACATGAAAATTTCCTGAAACCTCCATGTACATAAATAAAAACTCCCAATAATCATTCACCATCAATTTTTCATGTTACTCCTTTGGACCATCTTGTCCTAAAACCTTCTTCTCCAGAAACTACTATTTTTAGGTGGGGCCCACATATCACCATGATCTCAACCATACATTTATGGAAATCATGAGGAGTCATATAAAACATAAAATCATCACTTTTGATGGATTTACAAAACTATGTCACAACACTTCACTTTTTGCCAACTACTCCTAACTAGGGTTAAACTAGGGTTTTAGACCACTTTACCTTCTTAACATTCATTTATAAAAACATGACGATCAACTAACCTCATTATTTTTTTAAACCTTATAAACTCACCATATAATATTCCTTGAAAGTAAGAAGGTCCCATACAAATCACATTTTTCACAACGAGCATTTGAAGTTGCACTTTGAACTAGAAATGCACTAGATTTTGACCTTGTCTTACAAAATCAGTCATAACTGAAAAATACACATCATGGGCACCTAAATTTTTTTTTGAGAGAATCATGACTCATCCCTCTAACATATCCAATCATCATAATATCAATTTCATTTTTCAAACTCTCCAAATGCTAAGACTTACATATTTTTACATGTTAGATCCTCATTATAGAAGCTAGAGTCAACTGAAATAATGCAATAACTCATCAAGTAACCTTTGAAAATGACCCAAACATACCTCATATGCCATGATACACCTGAATTCAAGCTTTCATGAGCTCATCTAGCTCCAAACCACTATATCACTCCTCCAAGCAAGCATACTTGCTCCCAATGAGCACCTGTAACCAAGTGATCCACATGTACATGTACCATACCACTATTGTGAGTGCTCAAGAACCCTCAAATCATGTTAGACATCATGTCAACATGATTCCTAAGAAACCAAGAAGATCATACTTCCAAGAAACACCTCCTAAGCACCTGTATAGGCTTGCTAGAGCAAGCACACATCATTGTATCCTACCGTACTGGGTGATATACATCTATACCAGTATGTTAGCATCATATACATCATCATGACATCATCAAAAAAATTCACTTTGTCATTAATTTGGTTTTTCATCAATGACAACACCTATTATGACCATGTCAATATGTCGGGCTCATTTTCTTCAAAAGTCGCTAGAAATTTATCGTGTATCCTTTTGATTGTTTTGATTTATGTCATGTGTCGCCATCTTTTACTTCGGACACACCACCATTAATACTTAATTTTGTCTTTGATTTTTTTCTATGTTTGAGTCAAGCTCAGATGAAGCTTGGTTGACTTGCTCGTGAGTTCTAGTTAATTTCTCTCGAGTTGTATGTTTTGTGTGCCAAGTTGAGATAGCTCGATCTTGACTTAGATTTTCCTCCCACATGGAGTTTTCATTTTTAAGTTTCATTTTATTTATACCACGGGTTTTTGATTTCCTTTGTGGTTGTACCTTGTAAATTGTGGACCCGAAATCATTTTCTATTCGATTTATTCTAGACATTTGGAATTTATTCTCGAGATATCTCCCCTTCAAACTCAATTTACTCGAAATTAATTTGTGGTACACATTTGTGAGTGTTTTTTTGTAAAAATATTATTAATGCGGCTTGGTTGCAAGCACTATGGCAGCTCGCTAAGCTAGCCCTAACAACCCGTAGACTTATCATTGGTAATAACTTATGAGCTCATTTAGATCAATTTAATAAACATTGGTGGCTATTGCATTGATTCAGAGTCTATGAATTCATTTTCCTTTCATTATGATTTGGAATTTAACAAATGGTTTGTTTTGTTGTTGATTTGAAAGTTGAGTTCAACCTATGTCGTTTTAATAAGTATAAGTTGGTATCTCAGACCACTTTGTAATAGCATAGATGGTGTTATATTTGATTTCGTAGCGAACTCGAAATAATTATAGTATAATTATGTTATAAGATAAATGAGTTAGATGTAACTAGCTAAAGGCATATAAAAGAATGGATTATTTGTGTATTAAAAGTTTTTGCTTCAATTTCTTAGTAGTTTATTCAAAAATTGAAATGTTGTTATTTTTTAACATGAAAAATTGACCATATATGACATGTAATGTGCTTACATGGTCATTTTTGAAGAAAAATCCGCATCAATCCATGGGAAGAATCCACAGTTGGTGGATCATGTTATTCAAAGGATACTGTGATTATTCTTGTATGATTTTATTATCTGTTCAGATCTATTATCTATCAAGTCTTATCTCATTATTTAAAGGCTTAGAATAAGATATTGAAGGTATATATGTTTTTGATAAAACATTTCTTAAATTTCCTAACATGGTTAGTTGTTAAGCATATTGTTATGATAGTTGTTATACAACTAGTGTTTAACTTTTACAGTTGGTTAAAAGTGAAATCATATGATTTATATTATGCTTAATATGGATATTATGACTTTAACCATGTTGATGTTGTGTTGGATATACATCTGGATTTATGTTCAATTTGTTTTAGATGTAGGTGCCATCACTTGGAGTAGAAAGAAGAAACCAATAATTTCTATCTCTTCTACTAAAGCAGAGTATATAAGTGTTATGGAAGCAACAAAAGAATCCATGTGGCTCAAAATATTGTTGGATGAACTCCATATGGGCGTCAAAGGAAGCACTACTCTTCTTTGTGACAGCCAGAGGTGCATTGTTCTTACATATAATCCAATTTAGAATCAGAGGACAAATCATATCAAGGTTCATTTGAGAAAAAGTCTTGAATGGTGATATTGATCTCAAGTTTTGTTTGACTAAAGATCAAGTCGAGGATATTTTCACAAATTTTTTGTGTGCTATGAAATTTTCCAAGTTTCTTTTTTGTTCATCCTTTCGTGCATGACAATGCCATGCATGTCATTCATTCCCATTAATTTCCTAACATGGACCACATGCATTCTCTCGTTGAACCCTACATGAATCCTACATACCTTATGATCAAGCACAACTCGTTAAAAGAATCAATCTCCGTTTTGACCTCATCTAAGCATCCAAAAACCCACAAAATCTCAAAAACCTATCTACATAAACACCATCACCCCTAGGCAATCTTTTCTATCTTTTTTTACTCATATCTAAACACCTTCGCCCCTATGTACACTTTCATATATGACCGATTGTGTTTGTAGCCTTAATTTTTGGACATTTTCTCATCGACATTGTCACTTCATCATGGAGTATCTAGGCCTGGGGTCCTCTAAAATTTTTTTGCATACTTTTCTTGAGACATATCATCCTAAAGTTGAGTTTCACTTTTGTATGTATTGTTTAGTCATAAGAGCACTTAGAAAGATTCCTTCTACCCACTACAATGGTCCACCTAAGGATAAGGAAGAAGAAATCTAGAATGATGATACTTTTGACCATCCTCCTGAGATTCATAAATTTATATCTTAGTTTCCTCAATACAAGGGAGAATGAGAATAAACACTTAGCAAACACCTTCTAGAATTTTTCTCTAAACAACTTAACCATAGGGAAAAAAAGGGGAAATCTATTGAAATAGGTTCATCTGAAAATGCCTCTAATTATGACCCTACCAACCTCATTCTCCAACTCATTGACAAAATGAGCCAACAACAATCCGCTACTATAGCTCAATTTCTCCAAATGAAAGCCATCATGGATTTTTTATTCAACCGCCCACCAACGGGTTATCGGGCACCATGCCCCCTCCTTTTCCAAATGGGCCTAATGGGGTGCCCATCACTCAACCCCCATTCAAAACAAAGTCTTACAAGAATTCCAACAAGATCCTTTAGCACCTTATATTGCTAGCATGGATATTGGTGGCATTGCTCCATCTATCTCTTACAATGGGTCTACTGATCCCACCCTTCATATCAAGGCCTTTAGCAATATTTACAAGGAATGGATAAGGACGACTTCATACACTACCACAAAACTCTTAGAAAATACACTTACAACAGATGTTTTAGATTGGTATCACACTTATCCTCCTAATTCTATAGTTGAGCTAGAGTCCCTAGTGACAACCCTAGTAAAAATATTCCAATATCACAATCTACCTGAAAACAACATCAATGCTTTCATCACTTGTCAGCAATCGACAATGAATTGATGCAAGCCTTCATCAAGCATTGGAAGACCCTTTCCACGTGGAAAGAACATAACATTCCCAATAATAGCCTCTTCCAAATTTTCTTACAAGCTCTTGAACCCCACCTACAATACAAAGTGCGGTCATTTTATCCTACTTCCCTAAAATAAGCCTTTGAACAATCCAAAAGGCAATACTATCTCATGAGGGAATTTGAGAAAGTTCCACCTAAGGCACAAACTAACAAACAAGTCTAGATCTCACAACTCTCTAAGAACAAGAACGTGATAGACAACAGTCTCATATACTCTTCCTCTTATTGCTTCTTCAAATAGGATTGTTTTCAATATTGACCAACAACCTAATAAAAACAAAAACCAACCTAACTATCATCAACCACTGAGTAAGGAAGAGTCAAGTGTCGGTTTCCTAAACTAGTTTAAAATCATAAGTAATTTAAAAACACACACCAAATTTATTTTAAAATGATGATTTTTCGATGAAATTTTAACATTACAACCTTTCTATAATTTTAATAATTTTTAAAATCTACAAGTTGATCATGGAATCAAAAAAATAGAAGCAAAATGCAAGAATAGCGACACAATCCATTGATAACGGAGTTTGGCGTAAAGCCTACATCTCTAGGTCCATTTTAAGGGACCGATCTATTAAAAACACCTTTAAAAATACTTACAAACATGTACAAGGCAATTTATACCTTCAAATAATGTCACAATAATCCTTTTGTAAAAATAACCCTAGCTTCCTTTGGAAATTTTCCTCCAAAATGCTTCTAATCAGTAAAAAGCTCTAAAGGCTTACACAATGTTAAATTAACTCTACAAATACAAGTTCACCCCTTATATAATATGTTTAAACAATGTGGCTCAATGACACAATATAATTTTAGCACCCACTTGGTTAGGGGGTCAAACCCTCCTAACCACCTCCACTAATTTATTTTCTATCCTTGGGAATAAATCCCACATCGCCCACACAAAGAAGGTTGGTTCGTTTAAAAAAGGATGACCGGTTATGTTGAGTGGCTTTGGGATGCTTTTTTAGTTGACTCGTTGGTTAGTTGGTGGGTAGCATGCTAATTTGGACTCATCGGTGGAATGGCAAGCTATATTTGGAGGATGTGAAGTGTGTAGAGTTGGGCACCGAGGAGTGGCAGTGAGGTGGCTCAACATTCAAGTAGTCGGTGTGGCGAGTTGGCAAGTTATGTGGCAGGGGTAAGTGGCATTTAAGTAGTAAAGCTAGCGGTTAAGTAGGTGAGTTGGGTGGCGGTCGGTTTGGTTGGCCGAGCTAGAGTAACTCGCCTCATCGACTTGGGCTTTCATCAAGGCAACTCGATCATAATGCAAAATATAACATAATTTTAATACACTACAATATATATCACACATGAATCATGGGTTAAATAACAAATCTAGCTATGTAAATAAGCTTCAATATAGTGATATAAAGAAATGGAGGCAAAGGTAACCCTCCGAAAAAAAAGTGTGTCGACTTTCTAGCCGATGGCCCCACCAACGAAAAGCAAGGCCCACACGTCCAATAACGAGTGAAAAGATCGTAGGTACAAAATACATTTTTATTCTATACCACATTGCCACTTGTCATCATTCCATTTATCCACTTAGCAAAGGTGCACATTTACATCTCATCACAAACCTACATGTAATCCAATATTTTTTCCAAATGGCCAAAAATTTCAGCGTGCAATAACTTTTGCATATGGCCTTTGTTTTCAATGTTCAAGATACCTTCAGAAATATCTCAATATTTTCTATACAATGTAACTAATTAAAATAGATTCAAAGAAATTCGTAGATCGATGTTTCTCAATGATTATCCTTTGGATCACTCTTCACTAAGAAAATTTTGGACCTCCAAAAGTACTTTCAATTGGTAAATAGGTGAGGGTACTTCACCCACACCTTTCCAATTTCATCCATTTCACCTTATTCATATGCATTCCCTTCAAACCCAAACAAAGATATTCAAAATCACCCCTTCACGATATTCTCACCTTCATATCCCAAATGATATCTTCATGTAACTCATCCTAATAATCAGGAGTAAAATCGTCAATAGAAGGTACATAAATATTAACATCATGATCGATAATCATAGGAGGCTCATACAACTTCATATTTTCAACATTTACAACTAAATAAATCTGCATGTAAGGAGGTAAATCCAACCGAAAGCATTATTACCAACTTTTTCCAAGATTCGAATGGACCATACTAAATTGGTTTCAAATTTTTACCTTCACCTGTCAAGTATTTCCTTCTTGATGTGAAGCCAAATTGAATCACCCACTTAAAATTAGTGATCATAACTATGTTTATCGTGCCTAGCTTTTTATTTTGCATGACTTTTCTCCAATTTTTCTCAAACAAACCGATGGACCAGATGTGTCTTCTACAGAAACTTACTAGCTTCTTCAAGATCACCGTGTCCATTAACAATAGTTTCTTGTCCAAAAGAGAAATATAAAGAAGATTTAGGAATATAACCAAAACAAGTCTCGAAAGGAGACTTCATAGTAGAATAATGAAGTGCACGGCTATAAACACGTTGCACATAACACAAATGTTCATCCCAAAATTTACGATTTTTACCACAATAACCCCTTAGCATATGTACCACTGTGTGGTTTACAACCTATATTTGACCATCAATATGTGGATGAAAAGTAGTGTTTTTCTTCAACTTGGTGTCCATCAAATCCCACTAAGTAGACCAAAATTTCAAAAGAAACCTTGAATCTTAATGAGAAACAATAGAATTGGGAAAACCAAAATGAACCCATAAATACTTTGAAAGAACAAGTTTGTATTCCCTTCACCAGTAATTTGTTTCGTATAAGGAATCAATACACACATTTTGCTAAATCTATCCACAACCACATATAAATAGTTGTGTTTCCTTCGTGACATGGGAAAACATCCTACAAAATCCATGGAAATAATTTTCCAAGAATGTGTGAGGACAGAAAGAGGAGTGTAAATTCCTAAATTATTTATTCTAGGCTTACTCGTAGCAAAAATAACACATAATTTTATATATATGGTTACATGTTCTTGTATTCTAGGCTAATAGAATACATCTATAAATGTGCAACTATTTTACCAACACCAAAATGACCAGATATAAGAGAAGTGTGAGCTTCCCTAATCATATGCACTTTTTCATCTTGTGGAATACAAATTTTACCAGAATGATACAAGATTCCATCATGCACATGATAATCCAATTCTCCTACCTGTTTACCACTCATCAAATCTTCATACACTTCTTTAAAATCAGCATCATTAGCATATTGTTCTTTATAACTATCATGAGCCAGAGAACTATGTTGTAAAAGAATAGATGTAATAACAACTAGAGGTCTAGATAGCATATCAACAACCTTATTTTGTATACCTTTCTTATACCTGATCATGAGATGAAATTGTTGTAGGAAACCCATCCAATGGAAGTGTCTAGATTGTTACAGCTTGGTCTATGATTGGAGATATTGGAGGGTTGATGATCTATATGAATTATTGTTTCCTTTCCCATAAATTAATGTTTCCAATTTTTCACACTCTACACCAAAGCATACAACTCTTTATCATAGGTTGGATAGTTTCTTACCACACTCGTGAAGGTCTCAGAATGGTAACAAAAAGGCTTTCTATTCTGCATCAAGACAACCCCATTACATATTCACTTGCATCTGTTTCGATATCAAATGACTGTTATAGATCTAGAAGTACTAAGACATGAGCAATACTTATTTTCTCTTTCAATGTATTAAAATCTTTTTGATGTTTGCCTCCCCAATAAAATACATGTTTAATGTTAGTCAAAGAATGAAAAGGAGATGCAATAAATGAGAAGTTAGCAATAAAATTTCTCCAATACTAAACTACACCAAGAAAGCTTCTAACCTCTATTACATTATTAGGTTTAGGCCAGTTAACAATGAACTCAACTTTTTTAGGATCAATTTTCAATTTACCATGTCCCACAACATAACCCAAATAAACCAAATATGTTTTCCCAAATTCACATTTAGACATCTTCAGATATAGTTTATCCTTTCTCAAAGCATTTAAAACTTTATGAATATGAATGAAATGATCATCCCATGATTTACTGAAAATTATAATATCATATAAGTATACTATCAAAAAATCATGAATTAATGGCCTAAAAACCTCATTCATCACACGCATGATGTATCTAGTGCATTGCACAATCCAAAAGGCATAACAAGTCATTCAAACAAACCATGTTTTTTTTAAATGCAGTTTTCCAAATATCACCTTCATTGATTCTAACCTGATGATAACCAGTTCTCAAGTCTAACTCGATGAAATAAACTACATTTTTTAACTTATCCAATAAATCATCAATCTGAGGAAGATGGTAACAATTTTTCACCGTGATTTTATTCAAGGCACGAAAATCAACACACATCTTTCATGTTCCTATTGACATGTGTGTGTTTGAGTTGTCATTAGTGTGAAAGGTTCATTAAAGAAAAAGGAGAATGTTTAGGAGTGTAACAGGATGCTTGGAGTAATGATGACATGTGAAGATAAAAGTGACATGGATGTAAGAGTGGACAAGGTGAGAATTGTTTGGCCAAGTAGGCCTAATCAAGAGGTCTAGTTAGAATGGGTGATTGTACGTGGAGGATATAGATTCTTTGTGGCTTGAGAAGCATGGTAGAGGCATGGAGGACATAAGGATAATGTTTTGAAGTACTCATACAGTCTCGGGAGGTGTATGCAAGGTTTTGAGCATGGTTGTAGGTCTTCATCTAGCCGTTTAGGTGCTTGGTGGATTAATGCAAAGCATAAATATCAGTGTAGAGGTGTGTAGGCCCACAAGGACATGAAGAGGTGTGATGCATGTTATATAAAAGGTTATAGGTCCTTTTGAAGGGATTTGAAACAAAGGTATGGTGTTTTCCTTCTTTGTCTATGTCTAAACTAGACCTAATTATAGGACCTAGTTAGGAAATTCTTAGTGGTTGAGAAGATGCAGAGAAAATTATAATTAGGTGAGAATTGGATAAGTTGAGAGAGGTTGTTTTTCGTGTTGTGGGAAAATTTTCAGGGTTCTATGATGAATATTTTGCAAGATATGAGGTTTTATGTCTTATCGAGTGAAGGGATGTTTCTTAGCTTGATATGAGAGAAATCATCTTGGTTGGCACATGAAAGTCTGCATAGGGACCTGATCCTTTCAGGGATGTTGAGGCATGGAGTTAAGAAGATCTCATATTTGGAATTAAGTTAAATAAGGGTTTATGCTTTATGAACAAATGTTAAGAAGGTAAGTTGGTCAAAAACCATAGTTAAACCCTAGTTCATGAGCGATGGAGGAAATATTCTTGGTATGAGCTCAAAATTCATTGGATCATCAAATGTGACTATTAGATGATGGAAATTACTCTCCCATATTTCAGATGATGGTGGTTTGAGTTCTTGACTATAGTTGGAGCCCACTCAAATTTGTTTGTTTCCAGGAAAGTTTGTTTTACTCTCAGGTTTTCCATTTAACCTATGATCTAAATTTGTGTTTTGATTATATGGATAGTTATTCTATATGTTTGAATTATTTTCATATATTGGTGAATTCATTTGAGAGTCTCGCATGTCTAAATAGGAAGACTCAAGTTACTAAGTCTATAAGGTAGTTTTTGGAAACCATGGAGGAAGAAGGTTCTTGGGTATGTGTGGCCTAAGTTGATGATTCTAATGGATATGGAGGTGTTTTACACATCCAATATGACATGATGCATGATTTGGTTTATCTTTGTAGTTTAGTTTTGGTGGCATGGTTGAGGTCAAAAGTTGACCTATTTGGACAGATTTCGGGACGCTTTAGTTTCCTTGATGAAATTGGTCTGAAATACCAATATCTTGGCTTAGTTGATGATTCCTATCCTTTGGAGTGATTCGGGGTCAAAATTTATCATATGCCATGCATTTAGAGGTCTTTAAAGTATCATCAAGGGTGTGATAAGTTCATAATTCTAAGACTGGTTTTTGGGTAACATATGTAGCTTGAAGGAGAAAGTTGTTTTAATGGCTTTGTGGTTTGAGTCATGATGTCTAACATGGTTTTAAGTGTTCCTTGGATCGATGTATTTCCAATGAGTGGATCCATGCCATATTTGAGGTGTTAGAGTGAAGCTTTGTCTTCCTCTTTGAATATTGGTGTGCTTTGGAGGTGCCTGTTGAGTAGAGTAGAAAGCAGTCCTTCTTATTGGTATTATGAGATGAAAGATTGATGTAGAGGTCCCTACGCTTGTGGAAGGTGGTGATAGCATTTCATTGACATTTTTGGATCATTTGGAGGCATGATGAATCTTATTTGTGTGCTTGGATTTCATGGAGTCATTAGTGAAGGTGGATTTAGTGTTCTTGGCCTAGTTGTGCATGATAGAGTGTCTTGGTCCATTGCCGATCTATGTGGATCTTTAATATGATTTTGTAGTTTTATTATGGTGTTGGTATGATTGGCCTTATATTTCATGGCCAACCTATTATGTTTGTAAGTAAGATTCATGTATTTAAGTGAGTGTATTTGGTCATTATGGACTAGTTGTGTGAGTAAGAAAAGTGTGAGCTATGAGAGAGTGTGAAAGAGGTATGAAAACTTTAGGAAAGAGCTGAAAGAAGGTATGAAATATTGATAAGATTTTAGGATATAGTGTTTAATTGCATTGGACCTAATCAGCAAGAGAAGGTGTTGATTTGAGCGAAGTATGACAAGGTGTGCTTGTGAGGGGTTTTGAGATAGTGGAGCTGAAATTTTGATCACTATCAGTTGTAGCAGTAACAATACATCAATGGTCTTCATATTCAGGTGGTTGAGTTGGTGCTTGATCACCTTAGGGGGTTGTATCCTCCTTACAGGGTTGGTGCCTTACTAAATAGGGGTTGGTGCTCCTTGTGGGGTTGGTGCCTCACTAAAAAAATCTTATGTGATGTGTCATATTCATGTAAGTATTTTGGTTTGAGTAATATAATAAAAAAATTAGTGGGTTTTCTTCCCCTTGATGGTTTCCCACTTATATTTTGTGTCTTGTGTACTCTCTCATTCTTATGTATGGTTGATCATGCTTAATGTGCTCTTAATGGTTAATGAATGTTTATGTGATGTTCTAAATAGTGTATGCAACTTAAAGGAATTAACAAAAGGTTTTAAAGGACTAATTCACTCCCTCCCTCAGTCCATTGTGTTTCCAATAGTGTCATCTTTCTTAGGCAACAAAATAATAGGTGAACCACAAAGATATGAACTTGGACACATAACTCCTTTTTCCAATAGTTCCATCACTTGTTTCTTTATTTCCTCATTCTCAACCATGGACAATCTATACATACCAATGTTAGGAAGAGGTGCATCCTACAATAATTGTATCTCATGTGTAACCCCTCTTTTAGGAGGTAGACCCTATGGATCTTGAAAAACATCATCATAGTTAGAAACAATTTTAACCAATTCATTACGATTTTTAGGATCACAATCCTCAAAATCCTTATCATGATCTTTCTCTTTGGCTTTGATCACCATGAGTACAAAATTCTTTCTTGAATTTACAATAATTTTCATTTGCCCTACAGTAACCAAAGAAAGACTTGTTTTCACACAATGAGCTCTAAAAATATATTTAATCTCATCTTTAACAAGAAAGTGATTATTCTCTTCCCTATAGAAGCATTATTTATGGTCATAAAGATAAGGACTTCACAAAACCACACCACAAATGTATAATGGAACAACATCTAAATCAACCACATCAATGAATGTGTCAATAATGGAAAATCTTAATCTACAATTGTTCGTTACCTGTAATTTTTCATCATCACAAACCCATCCCAAAGGATAAGGTTTAGGATGTGGTTTGGTTTGGAGTCCCAATTTCTTCACAACCTCCTCTGAAATCAAATTATCTTGAGATCCACTATCAAATAAAGTGTATATTTTTGTATGCTTAGAAACAAATCTAAGGTGAAAAGATCATTTATTTTCTTCTCATCCTACATAGATTGTTGTTTAGAAGAAGATACAACATTAGATGAACTAGTGCTAGAAGAAGAGGAAGACTTATAACCTTGTAAACCCATGGTTGTGATCTTATTTTTGTCCCTAGAATCGGATCCAAGATCCTACACCACAATGTTGGTTTTCTTATCTTTTCATTTCCTATTATTAAACCATTTAGGCTTTAATTCCTGATGTAACTTCCAACATATAGATTCATCACTATTCTTTTTACAATGATTGGAAAATGATTTTTCATATTCTTTCTTAACAGTAGAATTCTTCATTTTCTTTCCCTTCCCTTTACCTTGTTCTTTGGAACCTTTTCCTTTCCTTTAGATTGTTTGTTCTTGTGTTTTGAGGACGAAGACTCTTTGGCCATTTTCCTCTTGTTTCCAAATTAGTAGCTTTCACACATACTGCATCAATATTAGTAGGATTAAGCATGAGAGTCATATGTCTCAAATAACTATGTAATCCACCAATATATTTTAACAGTGTTTCTTGTGTATGGAGAGAAATACCAAGAAAGAGAGTCATTTTTATAAACTTATGTGTATAATCATGAACACTTTGTCCCTTTGTTTTTCTTAAACTTTTCCAATCCATCATAACTTATTTCATATAACCCAAAGGATAAATTTGTTATCTTAGATCTAAAACAAAATCATTCCAAGAAGATATTGTCTTACCTTTTTCTCATCTACTTCTTGAAACTTACTCTCCCACCAGATGAGTTTTGTGTCACCCATTCGAAGAGTTGCCAAATGAATTTTTTTCTTCATCATCAAAAATTTCTAAACCTGTAATATACTTCAATTTGTTTGATCTAGTTATCCAATTTTTCTGCATTAAGCTCTCCATTATACATTGGAAATTCAAACTTAATATCCAGTTTTAATGAAGGAAGAAAATCATAATTTTTTTACCACTTTTCAAATATGGAGAATCGGATTCAAATGAAGAATAAGACTCTTCTTTTTTTTTTACCTTTCTTGGCTTCTTTCTCCAACTTTCTTCTCTGATCTCGATACAATTCCTCCACCATCTCTTTCATTTGCATGAAGGATTCTAAAAATTCTTCTTCTATATCCTCATCCATCTACATGCTTCATAACCGTCTTGAACCAATTTTTAGATCAACACCTGTTAATTCTCCTTCACCTTTTCTAGAGCGGGACCTTGTCAACATTCAACACAAACTTGCAATCCAAAGCAACTATTAAACTAATCATAGACCAGCTTTGATACCAAATGATCTGAAATCATAAGCAATTTAAAAACACACACCAAAAATTGCTTTTAAAACGATGATTTTTTGATGAAATTTTAACATTATGACCTTTCCATAATTTTAATAATTTTTAAAAATCTGCAAGTTGACTATGGAATCAAAAACTAGAAGAAAAATGTAAGAACAATGACACAATCCGTTGATAATGGAGTTTGGCATAAATCCTACATATCCAGGTCCATTTTAATGGGACTGATCTATTAAAATCACCTTTAAAGTACTTACAAATGCATATAACAAAATTAAAACATTTAAGGACCTATCAAAACAATTCTTCGCAAAAAGAACCCGACTTCCTTTGGAAATTTTCCTCCAAAATGCTTTTAACTCCTAGAAAATCTCTAAAGGCTTACACAGCTCTATCATATTAACTCTACAAATACAAATTTACACCTTATATAACATGTTCAAATCGTGTGGCTCAACGGCGTGGTATAATTTTAGCACCCACATGGTTAGGTGGTTGAACCCTCCTAACCACCTCCACCGCTTCACTTTCTATCCTTGGGAATAAATCCCACATCACCCGAATGGTGGAAGGTTGGTTGGTTTAAAAATAGGATGATAAGTTATGCTAAGTAGCTATGGGTCACTTTTTAAAGTTGACTCATTGGTCGCTCGGTGGGTAGTGTGCTAAGTTGGGCTCGTCGGTGGAATGGTGAGCTATGTTTGGAGGCTATTAAGTGTGGTGAGTTGGGTGGTTGAGGAGTTGGTGAGTGAGGTGGCTCGGGAGTTAAGCGGTTGGTGTGGCGAGATGGTGGGTTATATGGCAGGGTGATATGATGGTTAAGAAGAAAATTTGGGTGGTGGGTTGGCTCGGTCGGCCGAGCTAGGAGTATCTCAACTCATCGAGTTGGGCTATCACCAAGGAAGCTCAATCACAATACAAATCATAACATAATTTCAATACATTACAATATATATCCCACATGAATCATGGGTTGAATAAAAAAATAAGTTATATACGAAGCTCTCATATAGTGATGTGAATAAATGGACACAAAGGCACCCTCTACAAAAAAGTGTGTCGACCCTAGTTGAGATCCTCCAACAAAGAAATAGTGGGGCCCACTGGTCTAATAACGAGTGTCAAAGACCGAAGGTGCAAAACACATTTTTCTTCTATACCATGATGTCACTTATCATTGTTTCATTGGTCCACTTTACGGATGTACATGTTTCCATGTCATCACGAACATGTACGTAGTCCAATAATTTTTCTAGTTGGCCAAAATTTCAGCGTGCAATAACTTTTGCATACGGCCTCTATTTTCAAAGTGTTCAAGATACCACCAAAATCTCTCAATCTTCTCTATGTAATGCAACTGATTTTAATAGATTCATATAAATTCACATACTAGTGTTTCTCAATGATTATTCTCTGGATCATAAATCATTTACCACGATCCTAGATCCTTCTCGACTCATTCCTCATTAGCATGATGAGAGTAAGTTTTGTTGGTGGCACACTAATTGGGGTCACTCACATGAGAATTGTTGTGCACTCTGAATGACTACCATCAGCTTCTTCTTAGGACCCAAATTTGATTATGATGCCATCACTCATGATGTTTGACCAAAGTGGTAATGGCTCATGACGCGACTCAAAAGAAGGATCGTCATGAAGCCATCAACTAGGCTAATGAAAAGATAAAGATATTCTCTAATCCTATGCCTAATCATGATGTCGTTGAAATTTCTAAGAAGCAAGAGAATGCTACAACCAATGTAGTTAACACAGATTACCCTCCTAAAAATATGGTTGCAATTAACGATGTAAAATGTGTCATAGCTTATGTAGAACTAGAATACCCTATAGCATTCCAACCTCGGACTCACAGGGTCATATATCCTTCTGTACCTCAAAATCAAGCTCCTCAAAGTAAAAAACTGCCTCCTTTAGATGCCATCGTCCCCTGTGAAGATTCTCCTACAACGTCGGTTATGTCGGATCTATATATTTGTCTATAGACACCATTGGCCCCTATGAAAATCAAACTTGTAGGGATGATGGCATAATAACTAAGTAAAAACAACTTCATAAGTCTCTCTAACTACCCCTACTCCTTCTCGGCTCTATTTCTAATGGCTCTTAGTAATCTCAACCTATTACATGTCCGGTGATGATGAGTTGGATCCTCTCGAACACTTGCCCTATATCATAGTCAAGTTCCCTTCTTGAAACTTATGTGTACATCACCTCACTATCGTGAACGTCTCATGACTACATTGTTTTATATGAAAATTCCTTTTCCTCCCTCTTTGGGGTAGATTCCTATGTTGTATAGCTCGAAAGAAAGTATCTTCCAAAAATATGAGGAAATATCTATTCATATTGATCTCATCATGGATGCTCATTCATGCATTTGTTT
The DNA here is from genome assembly GCA_018340775.1 of Taxus wallichiana var. yunnanensis. Taxonomy (NCBI): domain Eukaryota; kingdom Viridiplantae; phylum Streptophyta; class Pinopsida; order Cupressales; family Taxaceae; genus Taxus; species Taxus wallichiana. The sequence goes on from CM031238.1 coordinate 94,651,866, forward strand.
TCCAATCGCTTCTATGATCGCGGATGAGATCTCACTTCATGTATATGATCCACCACATTTCATCGTAGTTCATAACAATCACACTTCGGTTAAGTGTTCTCTCATTAATGAAGGAGTAGGCACGTGTGTGGCCTCATTAGATTTCATCAAGGCTCTCGGTTATTCTATCAATAACCTAAAATATATATGAACCACTTGTCAAGGATACGATCACCAAAATATGCCTCCGATGGGTGTATTTGGTTACCCATCACCATTCCCCTAGGATTGTTCATGTCAAAGTTATGGTATTCAATTTTCCCCTATCTTATAACATTCTCCTAGGGCAGCCTTGGACTCATCGTATGTGTGTCATTACTTCTTCTACATGTCAAGTGTGTGAAGTTTTCTCACCAAGGAGATATTTATAAGATTCAAGGGGACACTAACCCTTAGAACTATGATACACTTTAGAAAAAGGGGACATACAAGCTCTCCATGCTTGATGAACTATCACCTATCCCCTTTCAGAATATCATATCTTTAATATCACCTATAGATACTCTTCACCGCAATGTCAATCATCTTGAGTTGGTCGGTGCACACCTCCCAACCTCTTGGAGTCGGATGACAATGATCCCAATGAAGTCACACTTAGAATCAATACCTCTAATCTTCCTAAACTCATTGTATCTCAACTACCTCTTTCCTTGTGTCCTCTCAAAAAGGATCCTTCAATTCCTGCAGTCATTTCACATACACCTCAACCCCTACTGGAGCACATAGTATGACTTGAAACCATAGTTTATTTGTTTACGGTGGATGCTTCCACATAATATTATGATGATGGTTATGCCTTAGATGATCCCCATTTGGCTAACTATGCCTAGATTCATGATCAGGAAGTTTTATGCTACCAATAAACCCTACACACCAAAATTACTCACAACCTAAATGCCATTCTAGTAAGAGGAATCTCCAAACACAGTTGACACTTCTTCCACCCTAGTGCCTTAGCCTCAAAATCTTCCACCGGCTACACCTACACATACTACCATTGACTTATCTAACCCATTTTCCCTAATCGAAATAGATTATTGGGTTGTTGGTTTTGACTATGAAATCAATGATCTCATGGGTGATGATTATATCTATTGTGCCTCGATAACTAGGTGACACACTTTGTTCCATTTCCGCCATATTCACCAATTACATCGATGCCCTCATTAGATACTCTTGTTATCCATCTATAGTCTATGATACCTCTCCCCTACCTCTTTCCATTATGTCTCCTCAGTCTTCTATGACCGAGTTGTATTGTACATGGCACAAGGCTCCGGCGTATGATGTTTTTGACTCACAGAGCCTATCAATGCCACATGAAGAAGCTTGAAGTTGAGGTCAAATGTGACCAAACTAAAAATGCTACATAGCCTTCCATTTCAGCTCCTTTCTTTTCTCTTAGCATGGGTATTACACACACACCGACACAAACTATTGGGTTCTATATAGCAAACATCCCATTCCCAAAACTTCCTCTCATAATCGGAAGCATGGAGTTGATTCCTCTCAAATTCAACCACCTTCCCCTTGACCAACTAAATTATAACCTACCTTTGGAACACCATCTCGCTACGATCCTTGTCCTACTATAGATGTTATTTGATGTAATGTTCTTACTCAATTGAAGGATTAGATCGATGACAGGGAAATTTTTAGTGGTGAATATTCATTAATTCACGAATATTTTGGTTTTTGAAATTTGAAATTGGCAAATTTTTAGGGTAGGAATTAGGACCGGGTCGCCAAAATTTTCTAGGTACAAGTTAATTTTAGGGGTCGATTCGATTCGTCATTCCTATGAAATAGAAATTCGATATATTCACCTTAATGTTGTCACCAGCCGGTAGAATTTTTTTATGTTACCTACGAAAGCATAATATATGATTTTAGTTGGTAGCATTTTTTTATGCCATCAGCTGACAACATAATATATGTTGTCAGCCAATAACATAAAAAATGCTACCTGTTGGTTGAGCATAAAATAATGCTACCAATCAGTAGCATATTTTATGGTATCGACCAAGAAGCATTAAATATGCTATCAGTCGATAGCATTATTTCATGCTACATGTCGGTAGCATACAAAAAAACCTACCGTCCAAAGAGCATTTTATAGTGATGTCGTTAGACTAATTAAAAAAAACCTCGATGTCGTAGTATGGAATTTTTTTTTCTTGCGCCATATTTTGGGAGGACATATTTCTCATTGAGATAATCATTTTAACTGCTAACATCAAAAAAATTCAAAAAAATTCCCATACAAAATTAGTGAAATCTATATTTTTTCACAAAAATCACTTTTTTGTTTACACCATATTTTGTGAGGACAAATTTCTCTTCAAGTGGGTCATTTTAATTGCTTTATTGTCAAAAAAATATTTTTCAAAAATTACATATATTTTTAGCCAATATCATATACTATCAGTCGATAGCATAATATATGTTGTCAGTCGGTAGCATAAAAATGTTACCGACCGACATTGTATTTGCATTTTCTTCAAATTCACCATTAGCGCGAAAGTCAATTTTTCGAGATTCTCCAATTAATTTCTACGAATTTTTTGGGGATTCTTAAATTTTTCCCTGGTCGATAATACCTTATTTTCCACGTGATCTAAAGTACATTGCCAAGTGGATCTTACACAACATGCCATCAAGGACCTCGTGACCTATGCCTCAAGCCACATATTGAATCAAATTGATGATATTATCATCGATACGCTGAGATATTTCTCCCCTCGTGGTTATTTAACACCTTGATTACATCTTATCTTATTTATTTAACTTGATCCCACATGTTCTTTTTGGCTCTCGACCCCCATGGGTTTTACAAAAACACCTTTTTCCTTCATCTGGGTTGTTGATCCCCACTTGGGTTTATCCCAATCTCAAATATCTCATTACTTCCTTGCTTGGGGTATTTTCTTCACTTGGATTCATCACCATTTTTCCTCCGACATTCTATTGTTGGATTTATTTTCCTAATTCCACCTCTTAGCTTTTTCACATCGCATGAGTTGGGTTATCTTATTAATCCCCTTCTCACCGACTTTACATATCTATCACATTATCATTATTCCTAAGTACCATGGTATTATCACATACATACATGTGTAAAGTAGGAAAATGATAAGAAAATCACATAAAAATCACTAAATATCCAAATGTTGTCAAAAATCATATATATGTGTGTGTGTATGTCGAATAAAGTTTTATACATTGACAAAAATCATTCAAAATGGCTCTTTCCCATCTATAATATGGCTGAAGGATCCTCACCCCTATGGGGGTCTTTGGATGCTTTGGGCTGATGGGGTCGTACTTTACTCGCTTCTTTGTGTAAAGCTAGGATGTCACCTTAGATCGGGCTCGAAGGCCTCTCCATGCGCTCTCGCCACCGAGCCTCTCATGAAGTAATCTACATCACATCTCTCTAGGCATCTACTAAAATAGTTTCCTACTCATGTACTAGGGCTTCCTGCGCCTACAATAGACTCTACAAAGATGACATTTATGTTATCGGTATCCATGTGCATGTGTGCATCTCAATATGTCCTCAATGTTCTTGATCCATTACCTACCAAACTAAAGGACCTCACCGAATCCCCTCAGTCGATGGTGTTGTTGGATCCACAATCATTGCATTATCCTCGACATCTAAAACAGAGTCCAAGATCTCAAGGTGGGTGATCTCGATCGCTGAGTGTCACTCCTCCGCCATCCGCTCTACAAAACCTAAAACCAACATATATCACTAACCATACCACACATGTATATCAAAATCATCTAACTAACATACTATCACACGTACCTATTTGCATGGTTCTCTCCATGACGGTCTCCTCATATCCCTACTCCGCCCAACACCTTCGTCACCTCATAATCACAATGATGTATGGCTCCCACGTACTATGCCCACCGGTCTCTGTGCACTAGGATCATATCTCATCTTCACTATTGTCAGGCCTCTCTGTCTCATATACATGGTCATCTAAACCCCAATGACGTAAGTTTGGAAAAACATGGCACGTTAACGAATTTGAAAAAGTAAAAATAATAAATAACTCCTAATTTACTCAATAAAATTAAATGCGACGACTTACTCATGGTCGTGTACCCTGTTCTATGCTCTGCCTCTTTTCCCTCCATCACCACCTCATACACATTCCATGACGTCAAAATCCACCTCAAATATTAGAATTCCAAAGCTCAATTTTCTCAATTCTAAAAATATTAATAACCAAATAAAAACCAAAATCACTATATAAAACTCAAATTCCTACTCAAAATCGGTCAAAATCACCCTAAATCTTCCAATGACCTTAATTTTTGCTTCCGAAATCTGCAACACGGGCCATTCATTGTGTTATGACCATGATCTCATGTCATTTATTTCACCCTATTACACGACTACTTTCAATTATCTTTGATTTTGAACTATTTTTAACACCATACCTTCACGACATCTCGACACTTGTGGTACGACATTCATCCAATGGGCCCCTAGCAAGGTGATTTATGTCTTAATTTACCGATGATCCTTCATTGTTTCCTTTCATTTTTTCTTCTCCAAGGTTCTTGTAGCATGGATTGCACCCACACGTGGTAAGACAAGCGATATTATCAGTACGCATTGGTGGGTATATTTCATTTCATCTAGTCCTTTCGGTTACTTACTTTCAATATTGGTGTTATGGAATGTATTTTTCCATTGACCATCCCACATTTCACTATTGTGATATGTGGTGATCAATGATTGGGGCATATGTATACACCTAATTTTTCACTTTTCATATTTCATGCCTATTACTAATAATTTATTTTGTGCATATAGGGGTCACTGATCCATCTATTTCTAGAGCAGGTTCCTTAAGGGGCTTGTCTTAAATGGGAAATGGTTAATCATGTAACCATTATGGGTTAGAGATAGTAGACAAAGAGATTTTTGTTATTTGGTCTTGGCCTTAGTTTTCCTTGCACTAGGTATCCTTGTCTTCCTAGGTCTCATGCACATCACATTCACATTTTCTTGTTTGTATCTCATCACTTTGCAATTTTTTATCCATATTTGTGATCTATGACACCCTACTTTTACTTTTCATGATACATTACATCTTTTCAGCACCTTTGGTTGATGTCATCATCTCTCGGGTGATGGTGTCGGTCTTATATTTCCTTATGGTCGATCTCATTGCCCATGGGTGATGTCATTCTATATATACCCTCCCCTCATTTGACACTCATAAGAAAGGGAATCAAGAATCATTTGTATTTCCATTAGCTCTGCTCTTTTACGTCATGTTTTCATTTACTTTCCTATCTTTTGTTTCATCTTGTATCTTGTTTGGATTGGATAGGATACTCTTCTTCTTGGATGGTTGTTTTCATTATTAGGTCACCTATAGTTTACCCTTGTATATCGATACATGTGTGTTTCCTACTCATTCCCTCAATACCCTTGTCAAATGGATGATTTAGGAGTGCAAGATATTGAGACACATCTTTTTCCCACATACAAAGGTCACATTTAGATGATAACACAAAACTCCCTTTATACCACAAATAGGTGTCATCCCAAGAGTAGTGTGGGGATGAGGTAGGATCATATGCCAATTTTTGGATGAGGCATTGCATGGTTGGATCTTTATCTTGTTCTTATTGGAGTTGTGGAATTCATTCTAGTATAGGCACGAGATACTATGCATAGGGGACTTGATCCTCAAAATTTCGAGAGAGCATCGGCAACCACATTATCTTTTCCTTTCTTATAGGTGATCTCATAGTCATACCCCATAAGCTTGGAGACCCAATTTTGTTGAGAAAGAGATGAGACCCATTGTTCAAGGAAGTACTTAAAACTATGATGAGTTGTTTTGATGCAAAAATTCCTTCCAAATAAGTATGACCACCACTTCTATACTTTGCATGTGAAATCGCCATCATCTCCTTCTCATAGATAGACAAAACTAGACTCCTTCCAAAGAGGGATTTTCTAGTGAATGGAAGCGGATGACCTTCTCGAGAGAAGAACAACACCATGGCTATTTCCTCATGCATCACATTTTATGACAAAATTCTTGGTGAAATTTGGCATGGCTAAGACAAGTCTATTGCACATAAGTTTTTAAATGCCTCAAACACTTCTTTAGTTGCCTCATTCAATGCAAAAGTGTCCTTTTTCAACATGGTTGTCAATGGGGATGCAATTTTACCATTATCTCAAATAAAAAAATTTGTAGTAGCCTTTGATACCCAAGAATCCATGAAGGTTTCAGATTTTTTTGGGGAGTGGCCAATTTTTCATGGCATTGATTTTATCTAGGTCCATGCAAACACCCTTTATAGAGACAATATGTCCCAGATATGCAAATTCAATTTGTCTCAAGGAGCACTTGGAGTGTTTAGACCATAAATAATTATCTAAGAGATGTTGCAATGAATTGTCAATATGTTGTAGATTCTCGACCCAAGTTTTACTATAGATAAATATGTCATCAAAGAATACCATGACGAAGCAACGAAAGAAGGGTCAAAAAATCTTATGCATAACGCCTTGGAATGTCGATGGGGATTTTGTAATCCCAAATGGCATGACTAAAAATTCATAGTGACCATCACGATTGTAGAAGGTTATCTTCAAAATATCTTCCTCGTGAAGGTGAATTTGGTGGTACCCTGAGTAGAGATCTAATTTGCAAAAAAATTAAGCACCAAGAAGTTCATCTAGAATCTCATCAATCACTAGAATAGGGAAGTTATTCTTTATAGTGATATTTTTTAGTTCTTTAAAATCAATGCAAAGACACCATGATCCATCCTTTTTCAAACAAGTAGAACTAGAGAGGAATAGGGGTAGGTGCTAGGAGAATGACTCCCACCTTGAGAAGTTCCTGAATGAGCTTTTCAAATTCTATATTTTTTTAAAAGGATGCCTGTAGGGTTGAATATCGGGAAGAGAACTTCCTGGGATGATATGGATATGATGATATTATAGGCATAAAGGTGGTAATTTGTTGGGATTGGTAAATATAGGAGCATGTTTTTCAAAAATATATTGTAAATTTGCAGGGGTGCTAGAAGAGGTAGATGGATTCAAATGGATAGAAAGCAAGTGATAAATTACACCACATAATCCTTTCTTCATAAGCTTTTCCATATAATGGGAAGTAATAATACTATTGGATCCTGTAGAAAGACCTTTTAAGGTGTTTTTTCCCATTTTCATATAGTTACATCCATAATTTTGAGAAATCCCATAGGATGGATCCAAGTGTGTGCAACCATTTAGCTCCCAAAATGACATCACATCCACCCAGGGACGAGACAAACATGTCAGAGTGAATATTATAATTTTCCATCGTAATATGAAAATTATAACACTTTCCCTTAAGAGGCAATGTACCACCATTAGAAATCATAACTTCAAAGGTAGAACAAGGATAAACAAAATACTCAACTTGTTTCGCTAGCCTTAGATCAATAAAGTTATGTGTGCTACCTAAATCAATTAAGATGGTGAGAGGAATATTTTTAAAATAACCTTTTACCCTCATGGTCTGAGGTGTGGTGACTCCTATTTGAGAATCCTAAGGAGGGGATTCGTCCAATGGAAAATCTTCTTCTTGGAATTCCTAGGCATCTTCATAGTTTTCTAATTTGGGAGGTGATTCAACATTCAATAAGTACAAAAAAATTCCACACATTGATGTCCATTAGTGAATGCATCATCACAATTGTAGCATAAGCCTTTCTCTTTATGCTCCTACATTTCTGCTTCTATAAGACATTTGATTGGGGCTGACTTTAGGGGAGGCACTATGGGAGCATGCTGAGTGACTAGATTTTTTAATGAAGTGAAGTCTGTAATGTCAGTGTTGTGTTGTGATTTTTTCCTCCACTAATTTGGTCAAGCCCAATGCTTCCATTATGAAATTGGATTTAAACATTTTTACTTCTGAGCGTATTTCCTCCTTGAGGCCACTAATGAAACAACTCTTGAAAAAATCATCTACAAGCCTTCTATGTGATTGGCCAATCTCTCAAATTCATGTTGGAGGAAACAGGGAGGCAGCTGTAGTATTTTATTAATCTAAAAATAATCATATTATAGAATACATAGTTGATGTAATATTTATAAATATTACACAACCATAATCTAAACAAACTATTGTTGCATAGTTACAAAAAATAAACCTCTACATGTTGTAATAAACAACAATATGTGAATAAAAATATGAATGGTTACAACAATATAACCATACAACATAATATAAACCACCTATTTACCCAAGTAACAAACCGATGACCACAGAAATACTAAGTTACCTATGGTAAAACTAACTAAGGTAATATACTATTTACAATGCATAATTACCTATAATATGTTTGATCTAACATTCCCCCTTGATTTTGCATTTCCTTAAGAGATGAGGAGAGTAACTCTTTGAACAACTCGAATTTTTCACTTGTAAGTGACTTCGTGAAAATATATGCTCGTTGTTCAGCTTGTTATGAAAAATTGAAGTTGTATATTGTGCTTCAAAACATGCTTGAGAATGAAATGAACATGAACCTCAATATTTTTTTCTCTCATGAAACATTAGATTACAAAAAAATTGAGAACATCCTCATTGTCAACATACAAGGTATTTGATTTCTCTTGCGGTACTCCAAGACCCTCAAGTATGTGAAGTAGCCATATCGCTTCACGCACATGTCTACCTACAACACAACATTTGGCCTTTGTATAAGAGCGAAAAAAAAGTTTTGTTTCTTACTTTCCTATGATATCAATTCATATCCCGAAAATAAAACAAATCTAGAAGTGGAATTCCTATCATCAACGTTATCTACATGATATGAATCCAAATATCTAATCAAGAAGAAATGATTATTCTTCTTGTACTCTAGACCAATATCCAAAGTACCCTTGAGAAATCTCAAGATCTGCCTCACCGCTTTCCAATGACAAACTTTGGGTTCCTATATGAACCGGGAAAGATAGCTAACTGCAAAGTTGATATCTAGTCTAGTATATGTTAGGTAAATGAGACTCCCAATCAACTATTGATAGAGAGTTACATTTATTGGAGGAGATAGATCTGTATGATATAATGAAAGTCTCATCTCCATGGGTATAGCAATCATTGTACAATCCATCATCCTAAATTTCTTGAGCATTGTCTTGGTACATTTTAAATGAGAAATAAAAACATGATTCTCCTTTTGGTATACTTCTAATCCAAGACAAGTAGTACATGAGCCCAAGATCTGTCATGTTGAACAATTGATTAAGATATTTCTTCGTAGCATTGATCATCTTCAATGTGTTTTCAATGATGACTAGATCATCAACATATACAACTATCATAATATCTCCTCCTTGTCTCTTGAGGTAGAGATTGGGATCATATGGATTTCTCACAAATCCATGTTGAATGAGATGCTCATCAATCTTGATGTACCAAGCCCATGGTGCATATTTAAGGCCATACAGAGATTTTATGATTTTACATACCTTTCTTTCTGATCTAGGTACAACAATATATATATATATATATATATCTTTCTATCTATATATATCTCTATCTATATTTATATCTAAACTCTATCTATCTAACCCTCATGTTAAGTCATGTAGAATTCTTGTTATAGATTATCATTCGTAAAGTCACTTTTCATGTCCATCGATGTACTTTCCAACTATTGGATTTCAAAATTTAACCATACACCATATCAACATGAGAGACCTAGAATTTTGAGGCAATATGGGTTAGTCTCCAAGTTATGGGACTTGCTTTTGAGGTATACCTCCATAGAATGTTGGTTCTTCTACCTATTCCTAATGCTAAAAACTCTATTGTTGGAAATGAAACTATATAATCCTAATCTAACAATCCAAGGGACTAGGGTTAGAAAGAGATGCATAAAAGGGAAATCCTAACCTAAGAGAGGTGATAACACCAAGAAAAGGGGGAAAGACACTCTCAATGAGGGAAAATGGGAGAAAATGGGCCAAGAGAGGGAAGACATGAGTACCACGGTCCAAATATCGCTCAACCTTCCATTTTCACATAATAAACAAAATTTGGAAGATTTGCAAAGGATAAAAAGCTTGCACAACACACCACAACAGCAATAGATAGGAAAGAATGCAAATAAAACAAGTTAGGGTAGAAAGATAATCACAAAACTAAATTTTATTGCTTGAAGCATGTGCAGAGTGGAAGAAGGCACAAAACACCTTGTAGATCTTAAATCTAAGGCCTACAAATCAAGAAACTTGTGAAGCATTGGAGATGACGCCCTTATGTTCTAAGAGGGTCCCCTTTATAGCCTCATTCAACAATGTATAGAAGAAAGGGGAAGAGGGAAGATGAAAAGACAGGGAAACTTGGATTCCTACCTTCAACTACTAACAATATGTATTAAATGTCTAAAAACCATGATGGGTGCCCTTGAAATACCATTCCCTCGCATTCTATTACTTGTATGAGAATGAAATAACACCATACTTTATTAGTTCATGTGGTTTAGCTGTTCATAATCTCATCTTTAAATTTCCTAACTATTTTTCCTCTATTTCACCCACAAAACCCCATTAATTATTGAAACAAATGATGCCAAATTGAATTTCTCAAGGGACCTTTCCAATGAGATTGAATTTGTGTGATTTGGAGCTCTAGAGTGAAATATATGGCCATTTGAAAATTTGTAGGTCAAAAGGAACATGAAGGTGATATGTGGCATCCTCCGATTGGTTGCGAGTTGACTATATTTATGCCACATGTATCCTCATGGTTTGTTGCAGAGATGGGGTCTCGAGTTGAAATTTGTAGTTTCAACCGCAACCTACACGCCCGTGAAGTGCACTTAACCCCTCAATCCCCATAACTCAATGCATTGTAGCCATGGACTAGTGCGTGATTGGGAGCTTTGACCGTAAGCACGGGGTTGAGGGACGAGAGTGCATGCTCACATGAGAATGCATCGATACAAAGGAATTTTGCAAGCCCATAAAATAAGGTAATGGGACTTGGTGTGATAATTATAAGTGAGAAGGCAATGCAAAGGAAGCTTGCGAGCACACAAGGAAAAGCGAAGGGAGTTGGGATGAGATTTGCATGCTTGCAAGAGATGTTAACATGCACAAGGGGCTTGAGGACCCATCAAGTTAGGTCGTGGAGCTCGAGGAATGGGATCCATGCAAGCAACTCGTAACTTTAAAACATAAAACTAGTGTCCCTTATGAAATTCCTCAAATTTTTGGAAATGGGTATATTTGCAAACAACTGGAATGGTGACATGAATGCCAAGGATCATCATAGAGCCTGAGAATATGAATTTTTCTATGAAACTAAAGGAAAACCACCTACAACTTGTTGAATCTTTAAAACATAATTCCAAATCCCAAAATGAAATTCAAATTGCCAAAAAATAGCCCAAGAGGGTTATTTTAGGCAACAGATTTAGTAACTTTCGGGATATTTGTCTCTAAAAATATGAACTAGTCTCCTTGAGCATCCATTGGGCATGGATTCAGGCCCTATACTTTTAAAACTAATCTGCAACTTGAAATTCCTCTCCTCGAATCTGCATGAAGCACTTATTGGACTTAGCACTAACCTGCTCTGCTTGAAAAGGTCATTTTATTCATGAAAATAATTTTGAATTATATTGAATGAGAGTGGAAAAATTGTTAAGAAATTGATTTTCCACCTGATTACTCTAAATACCATGAATAAAATTACAGTGGTACCCCAATTTCTGATTTTAGTTACTCTGCATTTGATTTTGTGAGGAGTGTAGCTAATCTTTGAAACTTTGAAACTCTTCCCACAACATACCTTTTGAAGTTCTCCATGAATCACTCCAAAATGAACTGTATAATAACCACAAGGCCCCAAAAATATGTACAAAAGGGAAATCGTGCATGTTCCAAGTGGAACATGTAGATTGTGTATCAGCACTTGTTATAAAGCAAACCTACACTACCAATAAGGAAATATTTTGAAAAGCACTTGGAGGAATTGAAACTAATTGAAACTAATCTAATAATGTAATGAAACAATTTTAATGGGAATGCTTGAGGTAAATCACATTGATCGAGATTTTTAGTGCATTCCATCCAAGGTTGGACAACTCAAAATATGTGTCCTCTTTGCAAGCACTAATGATATATGGCCCACTCCAAAGTACATCAAACTTAGAGTGTCACCCTGGTTTATCTCTATTTGCATCCCATTTCAAGACCAAATCACCCAATTTGAAATTATGAGCTCTAGCCTTCTTATCAAACCACTATTTGGTTGATCTTTGATGTTCTTCCAATCTGATCATGGCCGAGTTCCTCAATTCTTCAAGTTTAGTTAGCTTTGTCATTCTGATTTATGTTTGATCTTCACCTTCCAATTCCAATTTTTTTCATGAGCTCCAGTGAAGGAAATTCTAAAGACAATGGAAGCTTAGCTTCTCTTCCATAAACAAGTTTATAAGGATAAATTACAACTTTATTTTTTGTGATTCTCACAACCCAAAAGCATGTTTCACCTTTTTATGTCACTGCATCTAGTTGATATACATTGTTTTCTTCATGATTCTAATCAAATTCTTATTCGGACTCTGTCAAACCATTACCCTAAGGGTAGTAATTGGAAGAATTATTCAAATAGATCCCAAGACTAAGAGCCCAATTATAAATATTTTGCATTATCATAGATGATAGTTTGAGGAATGTCAAACCTTGTCACAATGTCTTCAAGGAAGTCAAGGATAATTGATTCAGTAGCTTCCTTGAGTGCCACACCTCTGTCCACCTGGTAAAGTAATATGTTGATGTCAAAACCCACTTGTGACCAATACTTGATGGAGGATTAATCATGTCAATGAAGTCAATACCCCATTGGGAGAATGGTTGATCTTCTTGGATTGGATGAAGTGGAAGGGATGTTGACCTCTTTTTACCAAAGAAAGAAATATCATTCTTTGCATTTTATGACCCATTTGTGAGCATCAACAAATAGTGTAGGCCAAGTATCTTTCCTTTATAATTTTCATTACAGTGGCTTTGGTAGAGAAGTGTCCACTAGAGAAATCATCATGGAATTATTCCAATTCTTTTTCAATTGCTCACCTCGATACATCTAATAAATATTCCATCAATGCTTATTTTGAAGAGAATCTATCAATCAAAGGCATATGGAATTGATTGTAGCCTCAAATATCTTATTTTTTCTTTGTTTAGGCTAAGAGGGTATGTACAAGTAGATAAGAATATTACTATGTAATCAATCCAGTTGTGACTATTACTTGAATTTCCTTCATCTTGATAAGTTTTAGCATTGTGTGAAAGTACATCATCCATGAAGAGAGAGGTTTCTTGATCATTTTGAGCATCCAAAGCCAACTGCTCACAAAGTTTTTATCCTCTTACTACTTTGTGACTTTAATAAGCACATCATATTCCATGATTTTGGTAACACATCCATCTCTTTTCTCACTTATTTATGCTCAAATGATGAAGTCTCTCACACTTTGGAGTGTGAGACTAGAACTTTGATATGATTTATGGATAGCATGATCTTGAATTTATTAGAGCTCTCCTAAAGGAAAAGACCTATTTTTCTATGTAATTCTATTTCAATTCATAATCCTTCGTGTCCGACTAAAGAAAGCCATTGGTTGTTCTAAATTTTGATCATTTTGTTGTGTCAAAATATCAAGAATACTAGATTTAGCTCCATATGCATAGAGGATAAAATCATTGGAGTTTTCGGGTTAATAAGTGTAGGATCTTGAGAAATTTCTTGTTTTAAATTGGTAAATCTCTCTTTTCCTTTTGTTGTCCATTTAAACACCGAATCTTTCTTGAGCATTAGAGTGACGGGCCTGACCAACCCTATAAAATAATGAATAAATCTTCTAATAAAGTTGATTTTCCCTAGGAATGGCTGCAAGGATTTTTCGTGAGTTGGCAAGGAGAGGGAGAATGGCTAAGATTCTTTCTGGATTAATAGCAATACCATTCTTTGAAACAATATGCCCCAAGATCTTGCCCCTAGGAACTACAAAGTAACACTTCTTGGGATTAAGAGATACCCCAAATTCCCTACATCTCTCAAAGACTCTTCCAAGATGATTGATATGATCTTTATTCTTATTTGAGAAAAGGGTGATATTATCCAAGTAGACAAGGATATATTTTTTGATGTATCCTTTAAAAGCAATGTCCATAGCCCTTTAGAATGTGGCACCTACATTTGATAAACCAAAGGGCATTTTCTGATATGCATATGTTCCCCATTTGGTAGTGAATGCAATTTTAAACTGATCATCTTCTCTTACCTTAATTTGATTAAAGCCTGAATATCCATCTAGCATAGAGAACGTTTCAGCTCCTACCACAAAGGTGTGTAGAATTTGCTCCATAAAAGGTAGAGGATAGTGATTCTTTAGGGAAGCTTTGTTTAAATCCCTAAAATCAACACAAAGTCTAATTCCTCCATTCTTTTTCCTCACTGGAACCAATTTTTCCACCCGATTACTTGATAAGAAATATTATTTTTTCCTCAATTAGCTTGGATAAATCCTTCCTCATGAGGGGCTCTATCTTAGGGCTGACAAGTCTTTGATTTTGTCTAATGGGCTTGACATTAGGATCAAGGTCAATAGAATGTTGGACAATTTGTGGCTCAAAATTTTAAGATCTTCATAATCCCATGATAAGATATAATTAAAACTTTGACACAAGGAGATAAAATCTTGTTTATCATCTTTATCAGACACCTTCCCAAGCAATATCTCCTACCTTATGTAATAGTGATTGGTTGAAAGTCTTATTGCATTTTTATTGTGTTTGTCTCTTCTCCTATGAACTCATCATCGGGACTAGAAATATGCTTAATAGTAACCAATACTTTAGGTAACTTGTTTGTCCTCGGCGGAATAATTTGATCACCATAGTTGTCATGCAAATCAAATTGCATTTTTGAAGAAAACTTAGCTTCATTCTAGATAAAATGAATAATTTTTTCATCACTATCAAATACCTACCAACTGATTTCATTATCGGAATGGATGGTCTAATCACTAACTCAATATGTTGCTAATTTCCATGGAAAATATCTTCAAACAGTGAAAATTTTGATCCAAGATCTACCATCTGGTTTTATTCTTTGCTTAATTTTCTTGGCACCACTTGCAGATTAACAACATCAAAAATCTCCAAGAGATCCCAAACTCTATGTTTATAAGATTTTAAAAGATTATTCTTGGTAGCACATTTCCCTGTAACTTGATGGATAACCAATTAAGTGTCTCCAAATATCCTGTAATGCTTTATTTGTATCCTTTCAAGAATAAGAATATCATGTACCAATGCCTCATATTTTGCTACATTGTTAGAACATGCAAACTGTAATCTATGAGAAAAGAATAATTTATCATTGGTTGGGGAAATTAATACAACACCTGCCCCATCTCTATTTCTACTCCTAGAACCATCAAATAACATCTTCCATAATCTAGAAACATGATTTTATTTCTTAAGTGGTGTGGGGAAATTAGATTCTTCTTCATGAATGTAGTAGGTTCCAAGTCTAGTTTCTACAGTTGTATCATAAGGATCAAATTCATAATGCTCCTTGGCCCATTCATCTAATAAAATATCAAGTATTTGAGAAGGAATAGGATGTTCTACTAAAACTGACTCATAGTTTTGATCTTCGTGTATGAGATAATTAGATTGAAGAGGAATAGGATCATAAGACTCAACGTGATGAGAAGAGATTGGCTCGGCCTATATGGAAAATCTAGTACCATATCTAGTTTTAAGGAGCACGTGAGACCAATTAGAAGACAAATAGCCACCAAATTTAGTTGTAAAATATCTTGACAAATAAATGGCAAACAAGGAGGCAAGTCAATCAATCAACGACGCATCTTGATTTATGTTTAGGATTGGAAAAGCATGTAAGGTTAACTCAAGATCCTTGGCCACTCCTAGGATGTTGACAATTGAGCCATCAAATTGCAAAACACCTTTAGAAACATGGTTTTACTTAAGACCTACGATATCAACAATCTTATTAGGAATTACATAGGCACTAGCCCCTGAATGAATCATGAAGTTATGAGCCAAATGTTTTCCAATAATCAAAGGCATATAGAAAGGTGGGGTTTTCACAACTTTTCTTACTTTTTCCTCCTTTTCTTGGTACAAATTGACAACAAAATTAATATTTTGGGTTGTTGGCTCATATTTATGGAGCTACTTCGAGCTTCATTCAAGATATCTCGTAATGATGGAATATGCAGGCATCCCATATTTTCACATTTACATATGTATTCTTCATCTTCTCAACAAGATTGAAAGGGAGACCAGTGTATTTGTGCATTTGACGTACAGTGTTCTCCTTTCTCGATTGTTCCAATGTTGTACAGGTGCCTTTGGTTGAAAAACAATCTCCTTTGTCAAGATAGGTCTGTAAGGAATCTCAAGTAAATTGTTTTTTCTGAAATATGCCTCAAAATTCTTTTCTTTACGAAGAGAATCAATCGATTGGAGGAAGATGAAGGTTGAGCATCCAACACTCTCTTCTTAGATATTGTATTATCGACAACATGAGCATGAGGCATGTTGAATCTATTCATAGCTTTATTGATTGCACAAAACTCATCAGCCCTAAAAACATAAGATTAGTCTTAGGGTTAGCTTCTTGAACTCCTTCCGAATTAGGAATTGTTACTTCCACCAATGGTTTTTATTGATTGGGAGAATTTTGAACCATAAGGGCTTTAGCTTGTAAATCATTTGCACAAATATATTGGTTATGTGGATGATTGCATGGAAAGCACCACTATGTCTCTTATGTTGCATTATTCAAAACTAGAACCAATATTTTACTTGACTTGAGCTAGCAGCAGGAAGTGACTAAGTAGGAGGAACTGTTTGAAGCGAGAAGATGTGAATTTTGACCCTACCATATATCATTTTGAAGATTTTTCCAATGATTTTGATTTGGATATTGATTTATATATGGTTGATAACCTTAATTAAATCCCTTGTTAGAAGATTTCCATTGTTCATGATTATTGATCGTGAGAACACTGGCTGAACTCACACAAGAAGTCCGTATGGAAAACAAGTCGTCGTTTAAGGGCGTGAATGGATAGGAAGAACGCACATGTGGAGCAAAATTTTAGCATTTAGTACTTAGCCAAATTTGAGCATGAAGACCTATTTTTAGAAGAGGGTGTGTGGAACACACCAACGATGCAGAGACGTGCACGCCACGCATTGTCTATCTTTAGAGGATCGATCGAATCGTTTTGTATGGAGATGAGATAAGAATAGGATTGTCACTTCAGTTAACTATAAGAGGTCTATAGATATCACACTTGCATGTGTGGCTATGCCTGAAAATGGCATGTGGCTATTAATAGCATGCGGCCTATTTTTGGAATAGATAAGCGGTGAAGGGCAAGTCCCCACCCTATACATATATATGTGTGTGTGTGTGTGTGTGTGTGTGTGTGTGTGTGTGTGTGTGTGTGTAGTGAATTACCTTAGAGAGAGAGAGATGAGAGATATATAGGTATATGCATAGCGTAAGAGGCAAGCATAAAGAGATATGTGCATATGACTGGATTATTATCAGACGATCCATGCGTGAATCAGTTGTAGACACCAATTTTTGTATAAAGACCCCCTCCATCATCTCACATTCATGTAATTTCCTCTCTCATCTTTATTTTTTCTAAATTTCAATAAACCTCATCATCTATTCAACCAAATTTAATTAATTATTAAATGGGATCCATATAAACCCATTTAATAATTGAATTTTGGCATTATCCCCCATCTCTCATAAATTATTAATCCATGGGTATTAATGTACCCATCTGAAACCCCTTTCTAAATGGAATATATCATCTCACCGACCATGTCAAGCATGCTCCCCACTCCATCTAATAATTCAATTTGTGGTCCCTACATGATCACATCATACCTCTTAACTCGAATTACTTTACTCAACCCTAGTTACTGTTAACCCCAATCTAACCTCACATCTAAGCTATAAATATGGGTTTTCTCCCATATTTCAAGGGAACCTGGACCTGAAAAGGGGGATATTTTTCAAGAAGACCTGGAGAGACCTAGGCCTAGAGAGGAGAAGAAAGATCTTAACTAAGTTATGTCAATTTGAGGGAGAAATCTTTGTCATAATTTTTTATCTAGACCATCTGGATGCCAAGTTCATTTCCATAACAGAGCACAAGCTAAGTCCTCTCGTCATTTTAGTTACTTGTCATTTTATATTCCATTATTTCTGCATGATAACTATTGTTCATGATCTATTATTATCTTGTCTGACACGGGGGTTGACATCCTCCAAGGGAGTTAAAATCCTCTTGGAACCGGCACTATCCTGAAACCCCCACATATTGTGATCTAATCTTATTTGTTTCAGTTTTGCAGATCTAGCTTCTTTATATCATACATCTATCTTATTTGTGCCCATAGATCCACATTTGCATCTGAGGTCCTAAGCCCTCCATCATTTGAATTTGCTTTGGTGGCTCCCAGTATCGGCCTTCACCCTACTCAAGAACAAAGTTTCATGTACAACATCGGTATAGAATGTCATTATTGTAAGGAACTTATGTGTTTATCAATAGATAGAAGTTATTGGTTGAATCTAAGTGTCATTCCTATGTGTAATTAAGTAGTGCATGTTCTTGATTCAATCATGATTATTATTAAAGTTTTTTCTTTCATAGATCTCGAATATGGCATGCATTGTAGAATGATGGATTAGTTATGGATCTATATGTTTCTTCCTTCATCACGCTAACATCCTCGCTATAAAGAACCCTAAAGAGGGAATTGATACATTTACGCGCTACAGGTGAGCACTCAATCTAGGCTAAGTGATGTGTCAGTGCGTCTAGGGTGTTATCTGGTAAATTCTAGGCTGCATCATTGGTTTTATTCTTGGAGACCTCTTTTTCAGTTGTTTTTAGGATGGTTCGTGATGAAGACGTACTAGTTAACTCTAGAAAGTATTGAGGAGTGGATACACGATCTGGAGGAAGAATATGCACAATGGTTCAAAGTAGTGGATCTGAATTTAACACACGCACTTGGGTAGAATAGAATCTGTATGACAGCTTATATGAGAGATTTTTCACCATCTTTCTAGTAGAATTATACAAGTGGTTGATTGCTTATGCATCTAAGCGGAATTGGAGGTATCACGCACTTGTCTGACATAGGAAGAATTTCAGGCCCTTTATGATGTTGATCGGATCTGGACTCACATTGTGGATACGTGGTTTCGTGGTGTTCTAAACAGTTATATTCTGGAATATTCAATTTCAACATATTCTTTCCCAGAGGTAGCTGAATTCCATTTTTTGTGGTATCCTAGAGGAGCATACTTGCAAGGTATTCCACTGGAATCAAGATCTTGATGGTATCTTTGAACCTAGAGAGTAAACCGATGGCTAACTAAACTTCACCATACGCGAGGGAAGGAACAAGTTTGGTGAAAGATGGAAGACCTAGCAGTAGAAAGGTAAAGAGAGGAAAGGTAGCTTAAGTATAATGAGGTGTGTGAGAGTGAGATAGAGGAGTGTACTATTGTAGAAAGTATGACATTGAGGAGAGAGATGGCTCGTGAAGGATTTGAAGCTCACGTAGAAGACATGGAGCCAAAGCATCGTGAACTCTCTCGATGAGTGCATTGTTTGGCTCATTAATATCATTTCTTCAGACCGGAAATACTCTTTGTGATATGACTTATTAGTATATGGGGATGTTTTGTGTAGTTATATCTTAGTAGGTTTGATGCATTTTCCTTGCTATTATTTATGAAAATTGATTATCACATGAACCTCCTACTAACTGTCTTTGTGAGATCAAACATGATGATGTGTGCAGGGAATGATGGGAGTTACTGGTGGATAAGAATCCCGAGTTCGAAGCATGCGGCTGAAGACTGTTTCCATCGCATTGACCTATTAGCTTGGGCTTGATTCTAACGGCCCATAGGGATCTATGAGTTTTAATTGATATTTGATGGACAATGTTTAATGCCACCTGATATGGCAGATCTTGTAACCAACATTATCTATATGAAGACTTTGTCTTCAGAACTTGGTAGTACCACTTTTGATTATTGAAGAAGATTATCTGCATATAGTTCTGGATTTGTTTTTATGTGTTATGAACTCATTTCAAGTTAATGAAAGCCATGGCATTTTGAGAATTAGAAGTTGTTGATCCCTCTATCCCGAGGAAGAGCAAGGGCCCACTCGACCGAGGAGATACGAGGTTACTTTGAGTTCATGCATACAATCCTTCGATTAGTTTTACTACAATTGTCATTTGATGAGTTTTACATGCATGCTTTGATTAACTATATCTACTTTCGCTTAGAATAGATGCTTTTGTTATGCAAATCTAGTTCACGAATAGTCTTGCTTTCTACTAAAAATTCCATTTATTCTCATTGTGATTTAATTTGTTAAGAATAAGTGTGTGCGTGTTTTATTTTACAATAGAAGATTAGTTGCTAAAATTCCTTTCATTGCAAATAGTTGAATTCTGTAGACTTGTATTTAATTTCCGTAGATTTTAATTGCACTTCCGTAGAATAGTCACTAAAACTAAGCAACCCCCCAAAAGACTCCAACGTATAACTGGTTCTCCTAGACTCCATTGCATATTGCCTAGGACACAACCCTAGTTTAGAATGACACTGACAAAGATTATGTCAGTTAAATGATTGGAAGAATACAACGACCCATCACTCCCCCATCTTGGAAAGCATGATAGAGGTCCCCTTAGCTTCACACAAAAGTGCGCTAGTAAAGACTACTCCGAGCCACGAATCACGCATCTTAATCCACTTGGTGACGTAGCCCTTGTGCTTGGTTTCTAGTATCTAGTACAACAAGTAACCAGCAAGCTAACTTGGGAAGTAGGAGAGCAGAGTAAGTCAGGGAGCAAGTACATCAATGGCAAGATAGATGGCTTCAATGTTATTTGGAGGAACATTCTTAGGTGCATCATCCACAGAGAACGTGAGCATGCAGAATGTTGGATTCACCTCTGGAAGTGGGACTACCTCACAGACTGATCAGGGATTCAGTATAATACTATTATCGGAGCACAAAGTACATCTATAGGTCCTATTCCAGCTACATGTGGAGGATCAAGAGGTATAGGTGGTTCTAGTTCCGGTGGATCTGGTGGTTCTGGAGGTAGAGGAAACACAAGAGGTTCTAGATCAGGTGGTCAAGGCCCACATCAACAACCATAATATCTATATGGAGATGTCTCTTCGTCTCCCAGAGTATAGAGGCATAGAGGATGCTGCTAAACATGTGCATATGTGTGAAATCTTATGGCACGTGAAAGGGATCACGGCTTCTAGCGTAAGGTAAGTCAATTTGCTACTAAAGTACACGGATGTGCACACAAATGGTATAGGAAGTTTGACCCTAATCAAACTTGTGTGGATTATGTAGCATTGAAGGATGCTTTCTTAAAAGAGTTCTATATCCTGAGTTTGAGCATAAGAGTATAAGTGTGCTCAAAGATATCAAGTAAGGCACTACTGAGAGTGTACGTGAGTATGATGCCCATTTAAGACACTTCTATCTAAGTTGTCTTATGATATTCACACCAGCCAACATGCACAATAGTTTTTTGGAGGATTGATTACACCATTCAAAAGAGCACTCTCACATAAGACATACATTGATCTGATGTGAAGCACTTTGAAGTAGCTTTGCACATGTTGAGGTAGTTTGGAAGGAGCATTGACACTAATGGCATTAGTCCATTCTTAGATGCACAAATTGCAGCTATGGAAAAACAATTAAAGAAGCTATCAGCAAATTCAGCCCATAAAATGTGCTTAGGGATTTGGTGTACAGATTGTGAAGTGGAAGGTCACACCAAGGATATTTTCCCTCATTGATCTATATGTTCATTGTTGTTAGACTGTGAAAACTTCCATTTGAATCATGATGCTAGCCACTGTCCTTTGTTACAACGCGCGATAAGGAAGAATGTATCCTACTTTTGCAAGATTTGCAGGTCCATGACCCATGATACTGAGGATTGTCAATTGATTGGTCAGATCCATGATGCTATAGACATTGGGGTATGATAGACAAGTGTAATGGATAACTCTAAGGACAAGAACGAGCACTAGGATTAGGATCATAATCAACCGTGTTATGACATGAATGAGGGCCGTTTTGAAGGAGGTCATGGAAGAGGACGTGGATATCAAGGTGGATATGGAGGATGAGGCCATGGTGGAGGAAGAAGCGAGTTTCCTCGAAGGAACGTGCTATACATGCGGATCCCCTGATCATTATAGGCGTGAATGTCCCCAGAATGTTACATGTTCTTTTTGTGGAAATAATCATAGCTATGAGGAGTTCCCGAACTTATATGAGCATCTCAGTAAACAACATAAGTAGGAAAACAAAGGCGCAGGGATGGTTAGGATCTAACGCGTGGAGGAAAACTAGTGGATGCCCAAGATAGCACTAGAACTCTGAGGCCTTAACTATGAAGATTACCACACATGCTGAAGTGGCACGTGTAAGAGAGGCATCGTACCAGAAGCCTACAATCATTAAGGAGGAGGTTCTGCATGCAAGGTACCCAGATCCTACCCATCAAAAGGAAGTCTATCAAGAGACCATGGAGGTCCTCAGAAATCTTCAAGGTGAAATACAATGTTTAAAGAGAGTCCAGAAAGATGGAATAGAAGAAAGAAGCTAGGGAAGGTCCCCTCTGATATTGATGACATCAGAGAGGTGTGTAAAATGTTGTGCCAAGAGAATATTATTCCATTATTAGGGAATTGGTTAAAGGGGAACACTCTGCGCGAAAACACTGAGAATGAATGGCAGATCCTACATGCAAATCTTCCCCCTGATAGCATTGACTATGATAAAGAGATCACTCTGAATGTTGTTGTAGATGGATGGTTGTTGAGAAATATTTTGATTGATACAAGTGCGGAAGTCAATGTGCTTACTTTATATGCATGGGTACAAATGGGGAGACCTCCATTACAGCCATCATCTAATGTGTTGTTTATGGAAAATAGGACTAAGGCCACTCCTATAGGAGTTTTGAAGGATGCATCTATAACCATACAAGGGGCCAAATTCACTAGGGATTTTGAGGTATTAGCACTTGTACAAAGCAGACAATTTTCCAGCCTTGCTTGGACGCCCTTGGTGTTATGCGAATAATGTTGATTTGAGATTCAATAAGGGGTATATCAGCTTTGAGAACAAAGAGGAAAGGGTTGTGATACCTTTGATAAGATGGGAAGTCTACACCGTATGTTGAGCCTCTAAATGAGGAGGACTTAAACGAAATCTATGTACGCATTATACAGGACCCGAGGTTAATGAACCATCAAAGGAAAGCATCCTACAAAGGGAGGATTCTCACTCTATTAGTGATACTACAAGTATTGCTTGTGACAATTGGGCTCATGGTACATATGAACTAGTAGGACATAAGGTAAAAGTGCGGTTACACGTAAGAATGGACTTCGTTCTATTTGATGGATAGGTGACGCAATACCTTGGTATACAGGAGTAGAATATCTTCTTGTATTTTTGAAAGCCATGGAGGCACAATGGATAGACCAGGTTAGGAGAAGATACATGTTAGCATATGTCTTGTGCGGTCAGGATAGCGTCTTTTGGTGGGTAGTTCATAGAGATAATCTTATGGAGTGGAAGGAGATTAGAATCACCTTATCTACCAGGTTTGTAAGAAGTAATGCACCTATGCAGATTTACACTTATAATGGTGATCAACTTGTTCAACACCACATTCAGCAATGTGAGAGACTCTGGATAGCAAGATAGGAAGCATTACCACCTTCACTCTAGGTGCATAAATTGTATTCCACTCTACAAGGGTGCATGCGCACATGCTTGGTATGTATACACAGAACTACATCGAGAGACTGGAAACTAGAAAAATTTGACTACAGGAATGATCCAGACCTTTGACTACTTTTCTTCCCAACCTCCAATAGAAGAGGCATTAAAATTTGTCAAGCGGTTAACCATGGGAGATAGTGCAAAGGTGGAGGAACTCATACAGGAATTATTTGGTGAGACAGAATCAGGTGCATGTTTTGAAGAAGAAGGAGAAGACTCCATATTGCTTGAACGTGTTTGCCTTGAGAAAGAAAAAGGAAATATGGTGTACATTGTGGATGATAAGGAAGTTGAAAACCTAGATATTGACCATTCACAGGGGGCGCATGAGGTCTTGGATAGTGCAAATAAGGATACGCGTGTATACCATGAACAAGTGAAGATAAAGAAGGTAAATATAGGATCGGAGGATGAGCCCAAGGAGGTCAAAATTAGAAACTATTGGTTAGAATCGGAAGTGGCAAAAGTCATTGAGTTACTCAGGGATTATCAGGACTTATTCCCTCGAGGGTATCATGAACTTAAAGGCATGTATGAATCACTTGGGGAAATGAAGATAAAACTTAAGGAAGGTACATGTCCAGTGTGAAAGAGACCTTACAGAATGAATCCTAATTTGTTTGAAAAGGTAAAAGAAGAAATTGATAAAATGTTGAAATTTAAATTATCAAGCCCTTTGTGAGTTATAATGGGTTAGTCCAATGGTGATCAATATCAAGAAGGATGGTAGAATTCGAATATGTGTGGACTATAGGGAGCTAAATGCTACATGTGTAATAGACCCATTCCCTACACCATTTACTAAGGAAATACTAGAAGGAGTTACAGGTGTGAAATATATTCCTTCACAGATGGGTTTTCCAGGTATCATCAAGTTAGGATTGCTCAGGAGGATCAAGAAAAGAAAACTTTTACTACTAAATGGGGTAGTTTTTCCTATACTATGATGCCCTTTGGATTGAAAAATGTGCACTGTTGTATTCTCATGCATAGTTGTTCAGGCATTCAAAGATTTTATTCACAACTTCTTATAGGTCTACCTCGATGATTGGACAATATATGGGCTTGTTAAGGATCATTGTGACAATCTGCGCTTAATGTTTGAATGGTGTAGACAATTGAGTATCTCTTTGAACATCAAGAAGTGCATATTTGCTACACCTTTTGGAATATTATTAGGACACATAATTTGTAAGGAAGGATTGCTTGTTGATCCAGCTAAGGTTGCAGTCATTTTAGGGTTGGAAGTGCCTACCAATCAAAGTGAGGTGTGTGGATTTTTAGGTCACATAGGATATTATAGAAAATTCATAAAGGGATATGCAAAAATTTCTACACCTTGGAGGAGTTACTAAAAGGAAAAGGTACATTCTATTGGGGAGAATCGCAGCAGCGCGCGTTTGAAACATTGAAAGAGAAACTTACTACCGCACCTATCCTATGTTTTCCTTCATGGGAAAAACCATTTCATGTACACATGGATGCTTTTGGCATGACCATTGGCACAATATTAGCTCAACCTAGAGAAGGTATTGTCAATCATCCTATCTACTTTGCTAGTAGGAAGTTGACTCCTGCTGAACAAAATTATACAACTACAGAGCGTAAAGCTTTGTCAATGATCTATGCATTGCACAAGTTTTGATAGTATTTTCTAGCTACACCATTTGTATTCTATATGGATCACATGGAATTGAAGTATTTGGTGAACAAACCCATCTTACAAGGGCACATATGCATATGGGTACTCCTATTTCAAGAGTTTGATTTCACAGTTGTGGTGAAGCCAGGGAAAAGTAACTCTGGACCAGACCACTTGTCTAGAATCAACTTAGGAGAGGAAGCATAGACAATTGAAGAAACCATGTCTAGATGCCCAATTATATAGGTTATGAGCGTGCACCATCGAAATTAGAAACATTGTTGTCTTTCTCCGTTAGATTGTGTAGCACGGAAGGAATGAAGGCATTAGAAAAGAAACAACTTGTTATACACGTGGCACCATTTATGTTAATCAGTGGTGACCTCTACAAGTTAGGTAGAGATGAAGTATTACGTCGTTGTGTATTAGAGCATGAGCGCAAGGATATTATGGAAGAATCCCATGGTGGTATTGCAGGAGGCCATTATGCAAGTGATGCGACTTCCTGGAAGATCCTACTTGCTAGATTATGGTGGGAGACATTGTATAAAGACTATAAAGAATATTGTAAGGCATGTGACCATTGTCAGCGCCTAGGAAAACCAGGACAAAGAGATGAAATGCCATTGAGACCTATTATCAGTGCCGAATCATTTGAGAAATGGACCATTGACTTTGTAGGACCTATTTTTCCAGCCACGCGCACAGGACTGGATCACGCTATATCATTACTTGCACAAATTATCTCACATGGGGGTAGAAGTAGCACCTACGAAGGATTATACAGGCTACAACAGCTAGGTTTCTATGGGAGAATGTTCTTACAAGATATGGATGTCCTTTAATTTTGACAAGTGATAGGGGTACACACTTTTTAAATGAAACCATAAGGATCCTATTAGATGAGTTTATGGTTGCCCACCATAAGACTACACCTTACCACCCTCAGAAAATGGAACTATTGAGGCTTTCAACAAGATTTTGAACCAGACATTGAAAAAAATT
Source organism: Taxus wallichiana var. yunnanensis (assembly GCA_018340775.1). NCBI lineage: Eukaryota > Viridiplantae > Streptophyta > Pinopsida > Cupressales > Taxaceae > Taxus > Taxus wallichiana. Next base: position 94,678,549 of record CM031238.1, read on the forward strand.
TGTGATGTTGGAAGAAAGGATTGGGATGATAAAGTGTCAGCTGTTCTTTGGGCATATAGAACAACTTATAAGAAATTGAACAAAGCCACACCATTTCAATTGGTGTTTGGCGTAGAATCTTCTCCCTATATAATTTATATTACCTTCTTTACGCATTGCACGCGCTGGAGGTCTAGCTAATGAGCACGCTTTAGAAGAGTGGATTGAAAAGATGATTCAATTGGATGAGCGACAAGCCATAGCACATTGGAGTTAGAAGCAAGAAAAGGCTAGGCAGAAAGCATGGCATGACAGAAATATAAAGGAGAAAAAGTTGGTGGTTGGACAAATGGTACTTCTTTATGACTCTAAGTTCTTGCACCATCTAGAAAGCTCAAAGTACATTGGTTGGGGCCGTATGTCATCACTTACATACTTGAATCAGGTGCTTTCCAGTTAGAAGCACTTGATGGAACATGGCTACTTGGTTATTTTAACGGGAGTAGGTTGAAGCCCTACTATAAATAAGTCTTCTTGGTGTTTGTAATAAGGTAGTATTGTCATTTAGATTAGGTTTTCAATTATGTATTTCCTTCATTATCATTATGCTTTATCAATTTAGTTGTTATTGTGTAAATAAGTGCGCTTGTGTGCATGAAGCTAATTACTATGTGAAGAATGTTTATGTGTAGAGGACTACACATAATTTTAGTGTGGGGTGGTTGTAGTTATCCAAGTAAAAGACTGTGGGAATTGAAAGGTGAAAGAATAAGCTACTACGAGTGTGCTTTAAGTCAAAAGAAGATTTCTTCTCAAAAATGACCAAAGATGGAGATGAATGAAAGGAAAGTATAATGTGAGGTAAGCGAGAGGCCATGATAACTACCAGGAGAAGGTACAGTGATGAGGTACTCGGGCACAAGGGCATGCACTGAAGAGAATTCTGTGACCAGAGGGTAGGAAGGTGTGCTAGAAGGTTATAGTTGGGGCACGAAGATGTACCGTGTGGAATGAATGAATTTGGTCAATGAATGAGAGGATATTTTGTAGGTGAAGGAGCAATAAATGCATCAAAATTTGAAAAATTATATAAGGGTGGGATGCGAATTGATTTTTACCATTACTACTAAGAGTATTTGAGGAAGAGCTAAGTGCGAAGATCTGAGTGATTGGGCTAAGGTGTGAAGGGTGTGAAACCAAGCGTGACAAACAAATTAGTGTGAAAAGAAGCTTGTGTCCCCGGTGGTGAAGGGTTTGAGTGAAGCAAGGTGACAAAGAGGAGTTAGGGCACGAAGTTTCTGTCAAGAAATATATCCGAGTGCTCCATTTCTATGTATGGGTGAATAATAATTACATGTGTAATTATTATTATGGTAAATAGTGAAAGTGCATTTACTATGTAAAAATGTAAATAGTAAATGTAAAAGGTGGTTAGTATGTGGTAAGTTAGTAAGTTAGAATAATAAAACAATTAGTATTGTTTTATTATTATATTGGTGAGAGGTTGAAACCATACGGGTGTATGGTTGTATATGAAGACAAATGTTGTTGTGAGGATTGTTACTATACATCTCCTATATAATGGAGTGTAATGAAATAGTGAATTAATGAAAATATAATATAGAGTTGTTGATTTCATTTATTATACTGTAGCTATTTCATGGATTCTTTGTATTAGATCGGTCAACATGTAATTTCTACATTTGGTACTAGAGTAGGTTAAATCTATCTCGAAGAAGATCTCGTAACTTTGTTTCGCGATATGAGTTTCTCCACAATTTTACACGTGAACAATATACTATATAGGCAGCTACAAAAATAATTTAGCCAAACCCAGGTTTATCATTTGGGAGAAACGTGTAATTTACTATACAGCACATTGATCACTACTATTTTTTTGAAGAAATCAGAGAATCAAAGGTAATTCAAATCTACATTCAATTTTTTTTGGATATTTAGATTCAGTAAAATGGATACACCATTAGATAAATTTAATGGGTTGAACTTTCATACATGGAGAGTAAAAATTCATATGCAATTAATGAATAAAAACCTATGGAGGATAGTAGATGGAAAAAAAAAAAAACCTACAGATGTAAGCAAAATTGTAGAATGGGAAACTAGAGATGACAAAGCCAAAGCAATAATTGGACTTGGTCTTTCAGATTCTGAATTACATCATGTAGATTTAGAAAAATCTTCTACATAAATATGGGATTTACTAAACAAAACTTTTGGGGCTAAAGCGAATAATGCAAAATTCTCTTTAAAGTTGCAATTATTCAAATTGAAAATGAATGAAGAAGTCACAATGTCAAGTCATATAAATGAATTGAGATCTCTTCTTAGACAACTAGCAAAAGTTAAAGCTCTTGTTGATGATGAAGATGCAAAATCCATATTATTAAACAGTTTTCCATCCAAGTACAATAATGTTGTCTTTACTCTAGGGAAAATGTCTTCTCAGTCATTAGAGGGCATGATTTCAGCTCTCCTAGCTGAAGAGAAAAGAACTAAAGAAGATACGAGAAGAGAAAGATGTTTTATATGTTAAAAAGAAATACAAAAATTCTTGAAAAAAAAAGGATGAAATTGAATGTTTCTATTGCAAGAAAAAGGGTCATACTAAGTCTTTTTGTAGAGATCGAGCTAAAGACTTGCTCAATGGAAATCTTAAAAATGAAGCAAATATAGTCACTGAAGAAGGCTCAGACAATGAAGATGAACGAATAACAGATGAAATTGACTATAATTCTGAATACTTTCTATACTAAGTGAAGTTCTTAGAGGAAGGAGGCATAGGAGGTTGGAGGTCATTCAATGACCTCTCATCAGTCACCAACAACGGGGCCGTATCAGCTATGGTGATTATTTTTTTATACAGTGTGTTCCTATTGTTTCTTTGTATTTCTGGTAGAGTGTTTGGTTGTAGTGTTCCTATTGTGGTTTGTAGAATAAAGGAAATTTCACATTGAGGGGGGAACATGATCTCAATGTTCCATTTCTAGTTTTCTACATTTAGGTATTTTCTATATATGAGCAAAGAGATTTCAAATGAAATTTCCTATGTTATTCCATCTAGTAGTGAGATGTGATGAGGGCTAATAATAGTACTTGGCATATCATGATGTGGTTGTAGGTAAACCACTTGAAAACCTTCATTTTGATGGTTTGTGATACACCAGTTGTAAAACCACCATTTTCAGTTGTTGGTAAACCCTATGCAAAACTATCACCCTTTTGGTTTGTGGTACACCACTTGTAAAACCACCATTTTCGGTTGTTGGTTAACCCTATGCAAAACCATCACCCTTTTGAGTGTAAACTAGTTGCAAAACCATCATTTTCAATTTATGGTCAACACTGTGAAAAACCATCTATTAGGTTTATGATCATCCTGTAAAATCATCAGATCATGAAAGTAAGTGCAAGTACAAAGGTAAGTTTTCCCCATGTTCGCACTAAGGGGGGGAATGTTAGGAAATATATCTTAGTGCTCCATTTCTATGTATGGGTGAATAATAATTACATGTGTAATTATTATTATGGTAAATAAGTGAAAGTGCATTTACTATGTAAATATAAATAGTAAATGTAAAATGTGGTTAGTGTGTGGTAAGTTAGTAAGTTAGAATAATAAAACAATTAGTATTGTTTTATTATTATATTGGTGAGAGGTTGAAACCATATGGGTGTATGGTTGTATTTGAAGACAAATGTTGTTGTGAGGATTGTTATTATACATCTCCTATATAATGGAGTGTAATGAAATAGTGAATTAATGAAAATATAATATAGAGTTGTTGATTTCATTTATTCCCATCTGTAAGCTATTTCATGGATTCTTTGATTAGATCGAGTAATTTCTACGATTCCACCTAGGGCATGATTGAATCGAACTAGGATTTGATTCATAATCATTGTAGATTTAAAGAGGAGACGATTGCAAGGTAAAAATGGCACCTAAGAAGGCAAATCACCCATCAAGCAAAGGAAAGAAGAAGGTGGTCGTCGAGGAGGAAGAGATGACACCTGAAATCAATTTTTCATAAATGCAATATCCAAAAGGATTCATTATCGGCCAGAATGGGATTCACCCATTAGAAAGAGAAAAGTAAGCAAATACACATCCACAAGACCTCGAGAGAACAAGAAGGAGCTCGATTCCTTTCTAACTACAAGGATGAACAAACATACGGTAGATGACATGCCGGTTTATGATGATGCAGGTGAGAAGCTTCTAAAGAGAATTGGGGTCAATTAACTCCATAAAAATACCAATTATATGAGCTTCCATATTTCGGGAAGTATAAGCCCTTGTACTAGTGGCTCATGAGTAGAGTGCATGATGACTTCTTCTACTTTGTAGGACGCAGTTAGAATCTCATCTATGCTTATCTCAATGGTGATAGGTTTGAAGGCCATAGGAGAAGATATAAAGAATGATCTCACAGATAAATCCGCGATCTTAAAGACCAAATAGGAGTTGGGGTACCTGAAGGGTCCGTGTGGTATAGATATAGACAAGTTAAAAACTATTCGGTTGTGCAAGCAAAGACACACCTTATTACAAAGTTGAACGACACAACAGGAATACTATGTGGTTACACGTTGCATGCAAGATGTCAGAAGGAGCAGTCTACAATATTGCAGGCTACATTGTAGAGAAAATAGTTGAGGAAGCGCGCATATGAGGGAAGATCAACTTTGGGGTTGTTCTACTATCACTGGTATTCATGGAAATTGGAGTACCAGACGGACCGAAGGAAAAGGTATGGGAATACCCCATGGAGAATAAGTCATCCAATGAAAGGTTCACCAAGTACCTATGTAAAGGGTCCATGACAGATGATGTCAAGAAAAGGGCGGAGAAATGGTACAACATGCTCCGCACGGAATTTGGAGAAGAGTGGCACATCCCAAAGGACCTACCATCAGTAGTGGGGAAACAATTCTAGTTTGATGTATATCAACATTTCTACATCACACGCTTCCCAATGAGAGATGGAGTCTGGAGCCCTTGGTGTAAATTACCTTACGCATTCACTGTAAGGTATTTCCAAGCATTTGTTCACAGATTCACAGACACGTGATGACTAGTATTCAATGCAGATAAGGTAGACTGTGACTACCACACGTTGAGGAAGAAGTATGTGTATCCGGAAGAAGTGCCTATGTCGAGAGGCTCATTTCGGAGGTATTGAATACTAAGCCAATAAGTTTGGTTATAGCAGATATAGGGGCAGCATTAGTGTATCTTCAGCTGAAGCCTAAGATGGAGAACAATAAGTATGTGGAGAATGAATTTGTGCTCCTAGGGCCACCGAAGGGTAAGCACACAATGGAAAATATACTAGCGCAAAGGCTTAGAAAGCTGTTGAAGTAGAGGATGAGAAGAGGAGCATGAAGATAGTGGAGGCTTGGAGCACATAAGAAAGAAACCATTTGATAGAGAAAGTCACATCACACGCCCACTCCACCTCGGGGACAGGGGCGAAGAGGAAGATACGGAGGTTGAGCGGGGGAGCACAGATTTAAGAAAGTATTCGATGCACAAGGACTCAAAGTGGAACCCCGCAAACGGTAAGGAAATCACCTCGTCTCTCTCCACACAAAGGGACCGCTGAACCAAAGAGGAGAAAAAGTTGAAGTTAGATGAAGACATGGAGGAATTAGGGGAGAGCGAGTGTGCATCTCCTACCCTACTCGAAAGCAGAAGATGAGCCACGAAAACAAGGAAGAGCAAAAAGATGAAGAGATGAAGGACGGAGAAGAAAGAGAGAAACCAAATCCATGCATGTGAATTTTCAAGGTTTAATGGGACAGGATCCTAACCTTGAAGCTACAATTCCCAAAGGCCCTAGCTCAAAGAAGATGAGTGTAGAACACATTCGTAAAACATGGGCTATGCGAGAGGACACCGGAAAAATCATACGTGCACATTTCCAAAGCATTGTAGAGCAACAAAAGAATTTATTTGGATGGGAATTAATGGATGGGGATATGGTAACCATTCGCACTAGAAAGCAACTCTCATGGTCAATGCATACCCACATGGATGAGCCTAACTTTGATGTATGCGAAGAGTCATGCGTGTCGAGATGGCTGAAGAAGGCACCCAAGCTAGACATATGACAGTAAAGCCTACTGTCATGTTAGATGAGCAGGTCAGCAATGCATTGGTGAAGGTTTCTACTGAAGTTGCTAGAAGAAACATGGACAAAGATGCAATGATAAGATCATTGCATGAGGAGCTAAAGACAAAGGATGCAGAGATAGTGTCGCATAACGCAAGAGAAGACTTAGCGTAGAAGAAGAACGAAGTATTTATCAACATCACAGAGGATATTGGAGACAATGTCATAAGATTTAGGCCACACTTGGAGCCCAAGGTACCACAGATGTTTCCCTCAGTGATACATTATGTAGGAAAGTTGGTGGACCTAGTACTTGAAGATGAACCTCTGCGCATGCCAATGCCAAGGAATTCAGAACAAGAGGCATAATGAGAGAAAGCTTCAGTGATGTGAAAGATTGCATCCTATGAAGGGTTGCTGTAAGCACTATAAGAAGTATTGAAGAAAGCAAACCAAGCTTTGAACATCTACACAACTCCAGAGGTGCTTATCAACATAAAGACCCTGGAAGAAAACAATGAGGTCCAAAGAGCAATGAAGGACGAAACATTGGGTCGTGTAGAAATATTTTCAATGGTTAAGCAGAAGCACAAGGCCCTGGCAGCAACACAAGATCCACACAAGACTCAACTAGAAGAGCTTGGGAAGCTCATTGCATAGAAGATGGATCTTCTAGAAGGAAGAATGACCTCAATGTCTAGCGTTGTGTTGGTTCTACAAAATGAAAAAGGGGAGATTGCGAGGGATGAATTGGAGTCCATTGTTGTGGACATTCCAAAAAAGGAGAACAAGCACTCATTAAATGGCAGGCCTTGGAGGCCGAGAATAAAGGAGGAGTATCCAGAGTTGATACTTCAAACTGATACAAAGGAGGCTGCCTCATAAAACTTCTTTATTCATCTACATTCTTTCATTCTTATTCTTTCCATTCTTCTATTCTTTACTTCAATTTTTGAGATACCCATTGTCGGGGTGACAATGAGATTAGTGTGGGGTAATTTTGATCAGAGAACACTTGACAAAACTCACACAAGAAGTCCGCATGGGAAAAAAGTCAAGTTTAAGGGTGCGAATGGATAGGAAGAACACACGCGTGGAGCAAAAGTTTAGCATTCAAGACTTAGCCAATTTTGAGCATGAAGACCTATTTTTAGAAGAGGGCATGCGGAACACACCAATGATGCAGAGACATGCGCACCATGCATTGTCTATCTTTGGAGGATTAGATCGAAGTGTTTTGCATGGAGACGAGCTAAGAATAGGATTGTCACTTCAATTAATTGTAAGAGGTCTATAGATAGCACACTTGCATGTGTGGCTATGCCTGTAAATGGCATGTGGCTATTAGTAGCATGTGGCCTATTTTTGGAATAGATAAGCGGTGAAGGGCAAGTCCCCACCCTATATATATGTAGTGAATTACCTAATAGATAGATGAGAGATATATAGGTATATGTAGACCGTAAGAGGTAAGCATAAAGAGATATGTGCATATGACTAGATTATTATATCAAATCCATGCACGCATTGGTATAGAATGCCATTATTGTAAGGAGATTCTATGTTTATTAATAGATGGAAGTTATTGACTGAATCTAAGTGCCATTCCTATGTGCAATTGAGTAGTGCATGTTCTTGATTCAATCATGATTATTGTTTAAGTTTGTTCTTTCATATATATGAATATGGCATGCATTGTAGAATGATGGATTAGTTATGGATCTATATGTTTCTTCCTTCATCACGTTAACATCTTGCTACAAAGAACCTTAAAGAGGACTGGTACCTTTGCACACTTCAAGTGAGTACTCAGTCTAGGCTGAATGATGTGTCAGTGTGTCTAGGGTGTTATCTGGTAAATTCTAGGCTGCATCAAGGATTTGGGTATTTTTATAGGATTGAGCTTGTTGTTTTTCCAAGGATATAACTTTATTTGAAAAAAATTGATCAAGGCTTTCCTTTCATCATCATCCTTTTTCTTTTGGGGAGGATGGGATGCGAAATAAGTGGGTTGGGAATTTTTCTCAGGAATGGGTGCAATAGAAGGCTACGAAGTTTGAGGCAATTTAGGAAACAAAGGCATAGGTACTCTAGGGGTTATTTTTTCAGCTTGTATCAAACGTTTTCAGCCCTAATGGATATTGGATAAGCATCGGGTAATTGTACAACACCCATAGATTGTATCATTATAACAATATCATAATTTAGAGCTCTTAAGAAGTAAATAAAAGCACCTTGTGGAGTTGGTATTTAGAGGATTTGAATTTTTTCATGTGTCTTTTGAAATTTGAAGTTGAAATCGGTCGTGAGATCACTTGGGACTCTCTTGATAATTTTCAACTTCTCTAATAGACAAATTTTATTTTCTTCCTCCTCAAACTGATTGCGAAAGGGTTATCCCAAGCTCATCCCAATTGTGAATGGAAGTAGGTCTCAAGCTTATATACCAAAGTGAAGTGTTTTCCTTTAAGTGAAGAAGCAAGAGGTCGACTACAACATCATCCTCTATAACTAGGTGAACTAAACACACACTAGTAATATCTCGAATATGATTAGCGGGAGTGGTGTGGTTTTCACTAGTATAGAAGGGAACACTTTTAAGTATAGATGTTAATATATCATGTTACGTAGTGAGAGATAATGGACTACCACCATTGAAGGCTGATGAAGGGTAATTTTCATTTTTTTCCATGAATGGAATGGGTCTTAAAACTACGGATGACAAAAAAAAGGTCTACTAGGAGGAGGGGTAGAAAGATTTATATTTGGAAGAGATGGTGATCTTTAAACCGATATGCCTATTCTTCTTCTCATTGGTGACAACTGCAAATATTCAAAAGCTTCATCACTTGTTGTGCTTTATCTAGTTTGTATTCTTCTCATAAAAATGGGTACTTTAATTGTTGAAACTAGTAGAGATGATGATTAGAAATGCCATATGTGTTGAAACAAGCCTCCAAAGGCTAGAAATCACTAAGTCACACATCAAAACTTAGCAATAATAAAGATTAAGTTATACATCATCCCACAGGGCATGCTAAAACTCTTGGAGCTCAAAATTACACCCTACCCTACATCAACATGAAAGACCTAGGATTTTGAGGCAACTTCGGACTGTCTCTAAGTTGTGGGACTTTCTCTTAAGATAGACCTCCATAGAAGGTTGGTTCCTCTACTTATTCCTAATGTTAAAAACTCCTACTATTGGAAATGAAACTATATAATCCTAATCTAACAATCCAAGGGACCAAAGTTAGAAAGAGATGCATAAAAGGGAAATCCTAAGCTGACAGAGAGGTGATAACACCAAGAAAAGGGGGAAAGACACTCTCAATGAGGGAAAATGGGCCAAGAGAGGGTAGACATGAGTGCCACATTCCAAACATCATTCAACCTTTTCTTTTCACAAAATTTAAAACAAATGTGGAATATCTGCAAAGGAGAAAAATCATACACAACACACCAAAGAAGATAGATAGGCAAGAATGCAAATAAAACAAGTTAGGGTAGAAAAATAACCACAAAACTAGATTTTATTGCTTGAAGCATGCACAAATCATTACAATGGAGTGGAAGAAGGAAAAAACACCTTCTAAATCCCAAATCTGAGACCTGCAACTCAAGACACTTGTGCAGCACTTGAGATGATGCCCTGTGTTATGAGAGGGTCCCCTTTTACAAATGAGCCTCATTCAACAATATATTTGACACATGGCATCCTCTAATTGGTCGCGGGATTTGACTTTTTTTCCACATGTTGACTCGTGGTTTGTTGCAGAGATCGTGTCTCGAGTCACATTTCACGGTTTGCAACTATAAACTACACACACGCGAAAGTGCACTTACCCCGATTCTCGAAGACTCAACACGTGGTAGACATGGACTAGTGCAGCAGGTGGGAGCTCGACATTGCATGCATGGGGTTTAGGGACAAGAGTGCATGCTCACATGAGCATGCATCAATGAAAAGGAATCTTGCGAGCCCGCAAAAGAAGGTGACGAGACTCGAGGAGAGAATTTTAGGTGAGAAAGTAGTGTGAAGGAATCTCACGAGCGTGTAAGGAAAAGCACGGGGAACTAAATGCGAGCTTTATACTTCCAAGAGATGTTGAGATGCATGAGGGGCTCGAGGACCCGCCGACTTAGGTCATGGATCTCGGGAATGGGATGCATCCGTGTGACCCGTAACTTTAAAACATAAAAAAGTGCCCCTTGTAAAAATCCTCAATTTTTTCGAAATGGATATATTTGCAAACTGTTAGTCTGTGGAGCCTATTTTCATGTGTGAAAGTGTTGAAGGCTATGTACACTAAAGTCTTGTACACTTTTCATGTATCCTCGTTAGGAGTTCGAGGGCAGCCGGGCCCCAAGTGGGGTCTAGGAGCGGCAGCCCCAGTAGCTTGAGGGTTTGGAGGCACATGACCCCTGAAAAAAAAAAATTGGGCCTTAAAACATGCCCGATATATCGGGAAATGTGATTTTCTCATCTGTGCGGGATTTTGAGCCATAGGTTTATGGGATGGTTTTTGCCCATGGTTTTGATACCCACGGTTTTGTAAAATTGCTTAAGCAGTTGTCTATTTATATGGTTTTATGCATATGATAGATATATGAAAAACATTGCAGATGTGCTTTGAATTCGGGTGTGAATTTTGTAGAGTTTGTTGAGCATAGCTCCAAACAGATCTGGGTATTGTATTGAGAGAGTGGTGGCTTGTAATAAAATCTGAGCAAGTGATTCTTAGTGGACGTAGCCCAAATTGGATGAACCACGTTAAATATTGTCTCTTTGTGTTGTTTTATTTTATTCTACACTTTTATTTGAGATCTGTAATATTTTCTACATATTAGTTTCTCTTATTGCGATTACGAGGGATTTTTTCTACATATTTTATCTCTTATTTCCTAATAATTGGTATCGAGCTGGTTTGGTTTGCTTTGAAGTGTTGAATCGCGAGGAAAGTTTTATCTTGAGTGAGGGCTATGGCAGATGATGGAAGATCTAGGGTTGATAAATTCAACGGGCAGAATTTCAATCTTTGGAAGATGCAGATGGAAGATTACCTTTATCAGAAGGATCTTTATACTCCGTTGTCTGCGAGAAGGTGAACAAACCCTCAAACATGACAGAGATGTGGAATGGTATTTTCTAGATAGGAAGGCACTTGGGACAATCAGTTGTGTCTTACATCTTTGGTATTATTTAATGTTTCAAAGGAAAAGACTACAAAAAGAACTGATGGATGCATTAGGAAGTTGTATGAAAAACCCTCTGCCTCTAATAAGATATTTTTAATGAAAAAGTTCTTTAATATGAAGATGTCGAGAATGGTTCGATGTGAGATCATCTAAATGATTTTAATACGATTGTAAATATGCTAGCTTTGGTTCTGATAGAATTTGATGAATAAGTTAGGGCTTTGTTAGTTTTGTGCTCTTTACACGAGAGTTAGAATAGCACAGTAATGGCGGTAAGCAACTCGGTTCTGCTAACTCAAAGTTGAAGTTTGAGGATGTTGTAGGGGTGATTCTAAGCGAGGAAATGCGAAGAAAAAGATCTGGTGAATCTTCTACTTCAGGGAATGCTTTGACAGTGGAAACTAGAGGGAGATAGAAGAATAGAGGAAACCATGGAAAATCAAAGGATTGGGCAAGGTCAAAATCAAAAAGCAAGATAGTATGTTGGCATTGTGGAAAGTCTGGGCATGTAAAGAAGGAATTTGTTGGGAGCTTCGAGACAAGAAGAAACAACAGGAATAAAACAAGGAGACAAATGTGGCAACGGGTAATGTATGTCAGGATGCTTTGATTCTTTCTTTACACAATATTATTGAATCTTGGGTTTTAGATTCGGGGGCTTCTTTCCATGCTTCTCCACATAGGCATTATTTTTTGATTATGTTATAGGAGATTTTGGGCATATTTTTCTTAGTGATGATGAGCCTTGTAGCATAGTTGGAAAAGGTTTTGTTCGGGTTAAAATGTAGAATGGGAATACTTGGCTATTGAAGGATGTCAGACATGTGCCTACATTAAGATGAAATTTGATATCGATAGGGCAGTTAGGAAGTGATGGTTGTATTGTGATATTTATAGCGAGACTCTTGGAAGGTTACCAAGGGTGCTCTTGTGGTGGCAAGAGGTAAGAAGGTTGGAACCTTGTATTTAACCACTTATAGCACTAATGTTTGTAATCTTGTGGCTTCAGAAGTAGATACAACATTGTGGCACTATAGGCTCGATCATATGAGCCATAAGGGCATGGAGATCATAAAGAAGGATTTTCCTAGATATACATAAACAGTTTGGAGTTATGTGAGGACTGCATATATGGGAAACAAAAGTGAGTAAGGTTTCTCAAGGTTGGACCTACAAAGAAAGAGAGTAAGTTAGAGTTGGTGCATTCTGATGTGTGGGGGTCGGCTCAGTATCATCTCTTGGGGGTTCAAGTTATTATGTTACTTTTATTGATGATGCAACAAGGAAAGTTTGGATTTATTGTATTAGAAACAAATATGATGTATTTGACACTTTTGTTAAATGGAAAGCCTTGGTATAGAATGAAACAGGTCTTAAGTTAAAATGTCTCAGGTCAGATAATGGAGGTGAGTATTGTAGCAATAAATTTGATGATTATTGTTCTAAGAATGGAATCATAGGCAAAAGGCGTTCAGAACTCCATGATAGAATGGGGTATCGAAAAGGATTAACAAAACAATAATGGAACGTCTTAGGAGTATGAGGTTACATGCGGGGACTTGCCTCATTCTTTTTGGCGAAGCGGTGAGCACAAATGTATGTACTTGATAAACAGAGGACCCTCAAGTGCCTTGGATGAAGGCATACCTAAGGAGGCTTGGTATGGTAAGAAAGTTGATTATTCATTTCTTAGATTCTTTGGATGTGAGGTGTTTGTTCATATAGACAAGAATGATAGGACCAAGCTAGAGGCTAAGTCAGAAAAATGTACTTTCATTGGTTATGGTGGTGATGACTTTGGATATAAATGTTGGAGTATTAAGGACAAGAAAATCATTCGATCTAGGGATGTGGTCTTTAATGAGAAAGTCATGTATAAGTAGCAGTTGTGCAGGAAAATAGGGAAGAATCCAAGAAAGAATATGCAGCGGTAGAGGATCTTCTAGATGGAAAAGTGACACATGAATCAGTTTAGGAACCTCCTCAACAGGAACCCCAAACTCCTATATTGAGGAGGTCTTCTAGGGTAAGAAGAGAACCTAAACATTTTTCTCCTTCTCTTTATTATTTATTACTCATTGATAGTGGAGAACCAAAGAGCTTTGATGAAGCAATGCAAGTAGATGCCAGGAAGAAGTGGGAGAAAGCCATGGATGAGGAGAATCAGGCTCTCATGGAGAACCAGACATGGGATTTGGTGAAGCTACCCGAAGGTAAAAGAGCATTACAGAACAAGTGGGTGTTCAGAGTCAAAGAGGAAGAAGGAGGCAAGAAAATATACAAGGCCCGGTTGGTGGTCAAGGGGTTTGCACAGAAAAAAGGTACAGATTTTGATAAGATTTTTTCTCCTGTAGTAAAAATGACCTCTATTAGAACTGTTCTAGGAATAGTTGCAGTAGAAGACTTGCACTTAGAACAAATTGATGTAAAGACTGCATTTCTCCATGGTGATTTGGAGGAGGAACTATATATGCAGCAAACAGGGCTATGAGGTCAAAGGTAAAGAGGAGATGGTGTGCAAACTGAAGAAGAGCTTGTATGGCTTGAAACAAGCTCCACGTCAATGGTATAAGAAATTTGATAGCTTCATGATGGAGCAAGGTTATATTAGATGTCATTCTGACCATTGCGTGTATACAAATAAATTTGAGGATGGCAGTTATATTATCTTGTGTCTGTATGTGGATGACATGTTGGTTGCAGGTAAAAACATGCAGGAAATAAAAGTACTCAAGAAGCAGCTAAGTGAATCCTTTGCTATGAAGGATTTGGGGGCAGCCAAACAAATCCTTGGTATGAGGATATCTCGGGATAGGAAGGAACGGAAGCTGACTTTATCTCGGAAGAAGTACATTAAGAAAGTCTTGGAGAGGTTTAATATGCAGGATGCTAAACCGGTTGGGACTCCTTTGGCAGGCCATTTCAAGTTATCAAAGGAGAAGTGTCCCAAGACAGAGCATGAGAGAAACCAAATGTCCAAGGTACCTTACTCATCAGCAGTTGGTAGTTTGATGTATTCCATGGTGTGTACCAGGCCTAATATTTCCCATGCAGTGGGAGCGGTGAGCAGATTTATGAGTGATCCGAGGTAAGATCACCGGCGAGGCGAAAGTGGATCCTTTGGTATTTGAGAGGGACCATGGGGATAGTTTTGTCTGCTGATGGATCGAGACACCACTTTGTGTGGTTATGTAGATTCAGATATGGCTGGAGATGTAGACAGCAGGAGCACGACAGGTTATGTTTACACTATAGGTGGGACAGCGGTGGTGGATTTCACAACTCTACGAAGTTGGTGGCTTTGTCGACCACGAGAGGCTGAGTATGTTGTTGCCACAGAGGCAAGCAAAGAAATGATTTGGTTACAACAATTGCTTGAGGATTTGGGGCATAAGCAAGAGGAAGGAAAGCTACATAGTGATAGTCAAAATGTTATACACCTAGCTAAGAACTTTGTTTTCCACTCTAGGACGAAGCATATACAATTAAGGTACCATTTCATCAGGACAGCTTTGGAGGAAGAGAAGTTGAAGCTAGAGCAGATCCATACCAGTCAAAATCCTACAGACATGATGACCAAGGTGGTCACAAGAGAAAAACTGAAGTTGTGTTCAATTTTGGTTGGTATTCACGAAAACTAGTGAAAGGTTGAGAAGTTTTCTCAGAGGAAAACTAGTCTCCAAGTGGGAGATTGTTAGGTTGTGGAGCCTATTTTCATGTGTGAAAGTGTTGAAGACTATACACTAAGAGTATTGTACACTTTTCATGTATCCTCGCCGGGGTTCGGGGTCGGGCCGGGCCCGAGCGGGGGCTCCGGGGCAGCCCCGATGCAGAGGGGTTTGGGCGCAACCCCGAAAAAAAAAAAATGGGCCTTAAAACATGCCCGATATATCGGGAAACGTGATTTTCTCATATGGGCGGGATTTTGACCCATAGGTTTATGGGACGATTTTGCCCATGGTTTTGATACCCATGGTTTTGTAAAACTACTTAAGCAATTGTCTATTTATATGGTTTTATGCATATGATAGATGTATGAAAAACATTGCAGATGTGCTTTGAATTTGGGTGTGAATTCTGTAGAGTTTGTTGAGCATAGCTCCAAATAGATCTGGGTATTGTATTGAGAGAGTGGTGGCTTGTAATAAAATCTAAGCAAGTGATTCTTTGTGGATGTAGCCCAAATTTGGTGAACCACGTTAAATATTGTCTCTTTGTGTTGTGTTATTTTATTACGCACTTTTATTTGTGATCTCGTAATATTTTTGCATATTAGTTTTGATTGTTGTGATTACGTGAGGGATTTTTCCAAATATTTTATCTCTTATTTCCTAACACAAACAACCTACAATGGCAACATAAATGTCAAGGGATCATCACAGAGCTGAAAATATGCATTTTCTCACGAAAGTGAAGGAAACCCACCATGACTTGTTGAGCCTTTAAAACATGATGTTAAAGCCCAAAATGAAATGCAAATTTCCAAAAATAACCCCAGAGGGTTATTTTGGGCAACACTAACCAAATTGTGTAACTAGAGAAAAGATCATCCTGATTGTTTTGATCTTAGTTAAGGGAGAAAATATATCCTCATAGTTTATGCCTTCCTTCTGTGCATACCCCTTTGTTACCAGTCTTTCTTTGTACTTGTCAATAGTCCCACATTTTTGTACTTTGTTTTGAATATCCATCTACAACCAATGGGCTTCTTCCCTAGTGGAAGATCGACAAGTTGTCAGGTGTTGTTTTTCACCAATGACTGGTATTCGGCATCCATGACATATTTCCAAGATTTTTACCGTAGGGATTCCTGACATTAGAGTTCTTAACAGATTCAACAACTCTACTCATCAAAGCAAAATTCACCTCTTCTCAAGATTTACTGTAAGTTTGTGGTCCGGTGGTGGATGTATTCGGAGGAGCATCCAACTTAGCATCTTGAATCATATTTATATACCACTTGGCCATATGTTTTATTGTTCTCATGGGTTGTGGTCTTTCCTGGTCATCACCATCATCTCCATCATCACTATCATCATTAGCGGGAACATTAGCTTTTGTTTTCACAAGTATGTTATCTACATCAAGTGATATTGTGGAAGGAGCCTCATCTTCCTTCTTCTCAAAGAACTCAACATCTCTACTGGTGTATACTTTCCTTTTCTTTGGATCCATCAGTATGTACCCAAGATCCTCTTCATTTTATTCAATGAAGATGAGTTTCTCTGATTTCATATCCAACAGACTTTTTGTTTGGGTATGTGCAAGCTATCTTTACACCCGAATAATCTGATGTGTGCAATGGATGGATTCTGATTCGACCATGCCTCATGTGGAGTTACTCCATCAAGAGAAACTATGGGCACTCTATTCAAAAAATATAATGTTGTCTTTGTTTCTTTGGCCTAGAATGTCTTCACCAGTATTGAATCATCGATCATACAACGCACCATCTCCATGATAGTACGGTTCCTTCTCTCAACAACACCATTCTACTGCAATGTGTGTGGAGGAGGCATTTGTCAATGAAACTCGTGAGCTTCTAGGTAGGATTTGAAATCATTAATGGTGAATTCCCCCCCTCGATCTGAGCAGAGAGATCTGATTTTACAACCAGTCTCATCCTCAACTGCTAATTTGAACTTCTTTAAGTTCTCAAAAGCTTCGCTTTTGTTACAAAGACAAAATATACACATTTTTATAGAATAATGATTAACACAAAGCATGAAATACTTAAATCTAGAATTATTATGTTGCATTGGATTGTAAAGATCGATATGAACCAAATCAAGCTTACCTAGAGCTTGGTAAGTTGGAATGAAACTCTGTGTTGTTTTCCTGCGAAGTAGTTAGGACACTTGTATGTATCCTTTTTGAGAGATGGCAAGCTTCTCACCATATTGTACCAATAAAGTGTATCGAGATATCCAAAACTAATGTGACCAAGTCTTTGATGCCACAATTGTGTAGAAGAAGTATTCTTAGCCATTAGTGCCTGATCATCCTGTGAAAAAAATCAAGTTGGAACATCATCCCACATTTGAGGCTTTTGCAACAATTTTTGAGCCTCTAGATTTATCTCAAATCAAACACATTTTCTTACCAAAATGACTATCAAAATCAATCTTCAAATTATGATCTAGAAGCTGACTAACTGATAGTAAATTCTTTGTCAAACTAGGGACATACAAGACATCTAATAACCTACAATTTTGTGAACCAAGAGGAAGAGTGATGTTTCTAATACCTTAGACTATGTAGGAAGATTCATCCCCCAATGAAACATGGTTTTTATAGGGTGTCTCTTATATTGTTGTGAACCGGTTTTGTGTTTGGTCATGTGTTGAGTGGCTTCCGAGTTAACTTACCAGATTGTACCAAATGACATGGTTGCTGCACTAGAATGTGAAGTGTACAAGAATCCCTCTTCATCTGAATGGTCTTCTTGCTCAGCTACATTTATTTTTCGATGGGGTTTCTTTCGCTAGTTCCCCTTATTTTTCATTTCTTGTAATGTGATTGTCCATGTTGGGATTATTGATTTTGAGGTCCATAATTGCTCGATGAACCTTTCGTGTACATTTTATATCAACAATTTTTCAAATCATGTCCTCGTTTATAGATATGACATTTCATCTTTTGTTTTCCCCTTGTTGATGTTGTTTTTGGTACTTTTGGGAAGATTGTGCTTTTCCCTTCCCTTTCTGATGAGAAGATAGTGTTTGCTCTTCTTCTTCATCTTTGTTGTATAGTGCATCTTCTTGTTGCAGCAAATTCACCAACTTCTCAAAACTAATGGTCTGATCTGAAAAGTTGATTATTGTCACAAAAATGTGGTAAGAGGGAGGAAGTTCTCTCAGAACAATGGGCACAAGAGCTATATCAGATACCTCCTCTCCCAAGGCTAGAAGTGAATCCCTCAATGTTGCAACTCTCTACAAAAAAAGCTTCCACTTTCTCATTCGATTGAATTTCAGTGTAAGCAACTAACTCTGTAAATTTAATATTGTGTTTGTGTTTTGGGCCTCATACACTATGCTCAACTTTTCTCGCGCTTCTTTGGCTCTTTTGACATCTCAAATATGAGGTTGCACGTCATCAAACACTGTGAACAAGATAATCAACTTGGCCTTCGATTTTCCCTATTAAATTGTCATTGTTGGGTTGCATCATTTGTGGATCTAGTTGTTGAACCATTTACAACAGGCCAAATTTCTTCAAACTCAAGTTGGGTTCAAATCTTGGTCTTCCACGTGGCATAATTATCACCATAGAGCAATTGCAAGTCGGGAAAGAAGAATTTCGGAGCATTGTTTGACATAGTGGGTGGTTAGATTGTTCCCAACTAGAGGGCATGTTAGCACAAAACAATGCAATAAACACTGAAAATAAAATATTAGAGTTGCTTGTGTGAAAAAAATTGAAAGGCAAGAAAAAAATTGTTTTATGAGGCCCTTGTGGCCTCTAGAGCCCAAAATTCAAAAAAACATAAAAATTTGTTGAAAAGTAGCTGAAAACGTCCCTTTCGGGCACCCCTCCTTTTACAAAAATTTATCATAATCAATTTCTAAGTTATGTGGGAGAAAAAAATCAAAAAATAGTGTTTTGTCACCGAATTGGGGGGTGTTTGGTGGTGACTTATTTATTTAGTGAAAGTTTTCCACCGTTATCTTTGGTGACGGACCCTAAAAATACCCTTTATATGGAAAAATAGAAAACATGGGGGTTGGGGGTCGACCTCGACCTACCCTCCACCAATGATGTATCAACCCTTGGTTAGCCACCAAAGCACACTAAGTGCATCGCATTTGAAATGTGAGAATTGATATATTAACAATATTTAAAGTGATTAACCTTTCAAGGAGAAATGTGAAAGAGATTTGTAGAGCCACGTGGCGCTTGGAGGTGCGATGATGGATTAAGTTTCCCGAAAAAATTGTTGTCACTTATATCTTTGTTTTGCAATTTCTTTGTAATTGCTTCGTTGCAAGTTTTGTTATTGTTGGTCGTCATTTCACAATGTTTTGATCTTTTGTGTGGTTGTAGGTGGCTTGGTAGGAGTGGATCTGCTAAGGGGTGTCGAAGGCTTGGTGGTCATCAAACTCGGCTCTCCAAATAGGTTAGATTCGGTGTGGCATTGAATGGCCCAACTCGGCGGGAAACTCGGGCGAGTGGTTGTTTGGACTCATCACACAACTTGGGGCAAGGCTCGACGGGCTCGGTGTGATCCAGTGCTTCTTTTATTATGTTGATCATTTGAACAATGCTTGGACAATAAGGTTTAATCACAACTCCAATGCATGAAGCGAGCTCGGTGGTAAACTTGGCCTATTTGGTAATGGTTTGGCACGGCTTGTCAACACAAAATCGCCCTTAACACACCTCAACTCACCCTCAACTCGGTTTGGGATCCAACTCGCCCAATGTAGCTCATCGGTGGGCTCGGTAAGCATGGGTTAAACCACTCCAACCACAACCAATGCAACAAGACCCTAATTTTGAAGGTGTCTCCAAAAATTTTTGTAGATAAGACTTCCTCTAAGTCTAGAAGTAAAACCCTACTTGGGGAAAATTTTGTATTTTCCCATAATGCAACCAATTTCCTTGGTACATGAGGTACTAATGCAAAACAATTGTAATTATTTTTGTTGAAAATGTATACAGAGTGTGGGGACAGGGTTAGGGTTAGGGAAGTTGCATGAGAGGCTACACATGTTATTCGAAATGCATATTTTTTCTCGAGTACCTCTCACTCAATTTTGTTGTCCTACAACTCTCTGCTTGTGTACAGGATCCCAAAACCAGCTCGATACCAAATGTTGAAAGAAACAGGAGGTATCCTGTAATATTTTATTAATTTGGAAAATAATCGGATTACAGAATACATAGAGGATGCAATATTTATAGATATTACACATCCATAATCCAAACAAACTATTGTTGTATAGTTACAACAAATAAACTTCTACATGTTGTAATAAACATCAATACATGAATAAAATAAAGATGAATGTTATAACAATATAACCATACAACATAATATAAACCACATATTTACCCAAGTAACAAACTAATGACCACAAGTAAAGACTAAGTTACCTATGGTAAAAATAACTAAGGTAATATACTATTTACAATGCATAATTACCTATAATATATTTTACCTAACAATTTCATCAATGCGGTCATGGACTGAGCCTATTTTTCATAGTTTAGTGAGTGTGCCGGTGAATACATCATGAGTACTTGTGAAAAACCACGCTAGAATGAGAGATGCGAACCATGGCTAGTCTAGTTCATCATGATCTTTTAAATGTCAATGATACCATTATAGGACCTCTTGTTCCAAGTGAAAAGAAGTGGTGGGGACCTTGTTCACATAGTAGGTATTGTGGAGACTGAAGAATTGTTCTGCCATGTATAGCCATCTAGTTGGGTTCGTCCCATTGAAGCGAGGAAAATCCAGCTTGGGGCCACGTGGTATATTTGGTGCAGAGAAATTGTGTATAGAAGTGGACTCAGTATGGAGCTTCTTAGTGAGGACAACATTTTGTTGATTCGGTCATTAAATCATTTGTGTGAGTTCATACATTTGTGCCTTAAAGGCGGCAATTTCTTCCTCCATGTTTTTGTGCCTACACGAGTGAGAACCATGACCAAGAGGGATTTCGGGAGTCTAGAAAAGGTTGGTTGGAGTTATACGTTAAATTGATTGGATCGAAAAGATGATTACAATGGGATAATTTCTCCGAAGACCCAAAAAAAAAAATTAGAGGTCAACTCTGGGGGACGATAAATAATTTGTATGGGAAAAAATTTCAAAGAAAATAAGTTGGTGTCGAATGATCACCACAATGACGAAACTCATAATGGTGGGGGTTCTGAAAAGTGCGAAAAAATAGTCTTTATTATTTTAGTTTTTTTACTAAAGTTCGAGTTTTCAAGTTGGGGAAGCCAATTGGATTTTCAATTCGGGAAAACAAGTCGGGTTTGCAAGTCGAAACAAGTCGGGTTTGCAGTCATGAAAACAAGTCGGGGGAACAAGTCGGGAAACAGTTGTGGAAATGAGTCGAGGAAACAAGTCGAGAAAATAGGTTGGGGAAATGAGTTGGGAAAACAAGTCGGGAAAAAGGTCGATGAAACGAGTCGAGGAAACAAGTTGGGGAAATAGGTCAAGGGAACATGTCGGGATTTCAAGATTTTGAAACAAGATAAGAACTCTACCACACTTGTCGATGTTATTCCTAGAGGTTTGGGAAAAAAATCATTACAATGCTAAAGCGATCCTAGAAAGAGCTCTAACACTAGATGTAATGAACCTCCTATGACAGATTAAGTCAAACAACACAAAGTGGTATGAATTAGTTGATTAAACAAAAAGATTAAAATCGCATTACCAGATCGCAGCCACTTCGAGGGGGAAACCTCCTTTGAGAAAGCTCAATACAATAATATTCATGGATGTATTTTTTTGCCTTAGCACTCCTTAATATACTAGTTTTGTTCTATAAACTAGTACTACCCGTGTATGTGGGATTGTACTCAATAGCTCACAGGATCACTTACAAAGCATGCGCATCTATAGCATCTATTACATTAATAATGTAAGGAGAAAGGTAAGATGAAGGGTCTTAACAAATTCACTAATGAAAAAATTGTCTTGTAGAGATTTTTTCACCGATGCAATGGACGATGAAGAGATCTATATGATCAAAAGGTCATCAACATAAAGAACTAGAATCAAGTAAATCATTGTGCCATAAAATGTAGACATTCGGATTAGAGTGGCATCGAGTGAACCTTGCAGACCGAGAAGAAAGGAATCCATCTTGGCATACCAAGCTCACGGGGCATGTTTAAGGCCATAGATAGATTTTCTAAGTCTGCAAACTAAGGAAGAATCCTAAACAAAACCTTGTGGTTGTTCCATGTAGATCTCCTCCTCTAGGTCACCGTGAAGAAAGGCACTCTTCACATCCATCTGATGAACATCTCAGTGATGAGTTACGGAAATGGAAAGAGTGATTCAAATAGATTTCATTTTGGCAACTGATGCAAAAGTCTAAATGTAGTCAATGTCAAGCACTTGTGAAAAATATTTTGCTACCATTTGTGTTTTGAACTTATCAATGGACCCATTTGCAAAGCATACTTGGTTTGATATATCCATCTGCATCGAACCATCTTCCTTCCCTTAGGAAGGTGTGTCAAATCCCAAGTGTTGTTCCTAATCAAGGAATTGTACTCCTCCTACATAGCAGTGTCCCACATAGGATTTTCATATGCCTCCCAAAAAAATTTGGATCGGAGGCGGAAGAAACAAAGCATGCGGCCCATCCCTAAACTTGGAAAGTGTTCATCCGATATTTGTAGGATCCCCGCCCAAGTACTTGCACTCTACAATGTCCGCCTAGCCCAAAGAGGACCGAAAGTAGGAGAGTCGGGAATAGAATCTTCATTATTTGAGTCATGGCCAGATGTGGAAGGAGACAAAGCTCCATCACCACTCTCGTTGTTAGAAATAGAAGAAGAGAGATGCTTAGGAACCTACTCAAGCATATGCTCGTGCTCATTCGAACTATCAAAATCATCCTCGAAAATCCAAGTGAAGCCAATGGAAGTGGAGAAGTGTCAAGTGTCGAATCTAATGGACCTTACTGAAATTTGACACCCCTCTCAATAAACAACTCGTGTATGGCCAAATAAAGAAGCTCGTATCCCTTAACACCATCTGGGTAACCCACAAAGATGTAATGTTGACTCGAGGTTCCATAGCCTTAGATTTTCGAGGATGTGAGCCATAGTTGGAGATCCAAATACTCTAAAGTTCTTAATTGACGGTTTCTGACCATGCCAAACTTCAAAAGGAGTGACTCCTTTCAAGGATTTTTAAGGGACGCATTCGGGATGTACTTTGCATAGTTAATAAATTCTACCCAATATTGTGATTCAATGATCCGGAGTGAAGCATATAGTTGGTCATCTCTTTCAATAACTTGTTCTTTCATTTTGGAACCTTGTTCAGTGAAGGATTGTAGGCAATTGTCCTCTATAACTCAATCCCCTCCGTGGTGTAGAACCTGCTCAAACTCATTCATCGACATATCCCCCACTATTATTTGTCCTCAAAATCTTAATGAATTTCCCTAACTATTTCTCTCGTAAGAGACTTGAAGTCTGGAAAAATTCATAAACATCTTACTTCAGACGAAATAAGTAGATCTAAATGTGTCACAAGAAATCATCAATGAAGGTGAGAATGCATCGTGCCTTGGTGAAGGAAGGTTTAACAAAAGGCCCTGAGACATCATTATGAACCAACTCCAATGCATGTGTATCTCTCCAATCCTCACCTCTATCAAATTTCTCTTTGAATGTTTTCCAAGGGTGTAACCCTCACAAAGACCTTTAAAAAACTAACTCTAAGAAAGCCTCTAACCATATCACACTTTCTCAATTGTTTCAAGTAGCAATAGTTAAGGTGGTCAAATCACTCATATCATAGTTTGTTAACCTCATCTGTGTGAGTCAACAATGTAGTCGAAGAAGTGTTGGAAGAAAAATGAGAGAAGGTATATAATTGTTCCTAGTAATCTATCCTTCCCTCTGTAATTGTAGCATCGTTGTGTAGCTCTCTAATGATAACTGAATTTGGGTTGAATTCAACTCTCATGCCCTTCCCTATGTGAGTGATCTAGTACATTGATAACATATTGGTGGAAAGTGTTGGAACACTTAGAACATTGTTGAATGTTCCACCATTTACTTCAACCGACTCACTCTCTTGCAAGTGTTACGAGAGGTGTCATCACCCGCTTTGATAGAGGACATGTTAAATGCTTCTACGGAAGAAAATTGAACCTATGAAGAATCCATGTGGTGCGAAGCACCGAGTCAATGACCCATGATGAAGTTGGATCCACTACTATAACTAAATCCTTTCCCTTCTTCTTCTCTTTATTGTTGTCTTTTGCCTTATAAGTTTCTTGGTTTGATGAATTCTATTTGATAGATTCGGAGAGACACCTATGTTGGTCTTCTCTAGAATGTGAGTAGGGTGGTCAATTTGCTTCTTCACTTGTGTTCATCATGTCCAAGTTCCTCGCATGATAAGCACACTTAACCCTTTCCTTCTTAAGTTTAACTTCGGATGAGGAGGGTTAGTGTTTATTTTGGGGGCAAATGGGTTTTTTAATCCTTTTTGTGATTAATCCTTATTTTCTTGTTTCTTCTCCTTGTTGTTAGAAGCCTTAGGTTTCCCATTCCCTACAATCAAGGCATGTGATTTGGAATACTTCAATGTGCCCATCTATATCAACTTGTCTTGTTCCCTAGTTAACTAACCAACAAACACATCAAAAGAGGGCATTTTCCATGTTGTTCCAAGTGCATCCTTGGTGGCATGAAAAGTGGAGATGAACACTGAGTAATTTGGACCTAGTTTTGAAAGAATAGAAATGATAAGTTGTGAGTCCTTATTTTTAATTCTAGCATCCCTTCAAGTGCAATCTCACTGATTTGAACTTTGTGAAGAAGTCCTAAAGTGTGTCAAACTACCAAGGCTCAGACTAATAAGCTCATTTTGCAATTCATACCCTCTCATCTCATCTTGTTTCCCAAAGAGTTATTCCAGTAAGCTATAAACTTCGTTAAGAGTTTTGGCAGATTCAACGTGAAAGAGGAGATTTGGAGATACATATAGACACAGCAACCCGAAAGCTTCATCACACCAACTGTACCATTTCAATTTCTCGGCGGTATGATTCGGTTTAGATTCAAGCCCCATTGTGATTCGATGTAGTCCCTCAAATGAGTTGAATTTTAGACTTCCATTTGTGATAATTAAAGGGTGGGAGCGGTGTTAAAAAACCAATTTCTATTTTTAAGTAGATAAAGAAGTGCAAAAAGTAGAACATAAAATAGAATACATAAGGTCACAACACAAGACACCCCCACGAAATTATGCTTGCACCCACCCAGATCTGGAACTTTATAATTTTAGTGTGTTTCGCAAAATAAATAGGTTCACCAAAATGGTGATGAAAAACAAACATTTTTGCAAAAATGGCTCTCAATCCGAGTAGCTAGGCAAAATTTATGGATGTTTATGTTCTCTATTATAACTCGGTTAATAAAATTACACTTTCAATTTAAATGCACTATACTAGGTGTTCTCAACAAAAAGGTGGTAGAGAGGTTTGAATTTGAGACCTCCTACTTACAATTTAAGGCACTTAGCCTACATGTTCATACTTGTACCAATGACAAAAGCATATCTTTTAAGCTTTCACAAAAAAAAGGTTATTAAAAAATTTAAACTTGCCTTTGAAGTTGTTTAGGCGGGAATGTTGGTTTTACCAAGTGGTTAGAGTCAATGTTGACCGAGCTAGAAATGGAGAGTTGGAATGACCCGAGTTAGAGGCCGAGCTAATCAGGCGAGGATGAGTTGAGCAAGCAACCTTGGTTCGTAGGCCGAGTCGAGGGACCTCAACGAGATCCAAGGTAGACAGGTCAAGTTCTCCACTATGACAAAGACGAGCTCTCCACCTAGTGTACAGTCAAGTGAGCCAAGATGATCAGCTGTTTGAGTTGGGATGATTTAGACCGAATCAAGCCAAAAACGCGAGCCAAAGTTGTGCGAGATGCGATAGGGAGAGTCGAGCTCGAGTCGAGCGAGAGGTCAAGCAATGAAGACCGAGTGAGTTAGGTTGGAGTGGAAGAAACTAAGGTCAAGGTAGTGAGTCAACATGCAAGAGTCAAGGTCAAGGTGGAGCCTCGAGCTACCGTAACCGAGCAAGTTAGATTGATTTGGATAGGCAAAGACCCGAACTAAGCTAGAAGAGAGCTCGAGCCAAGGTAGAGGTAGAATGAGGGTTGAGCTAACTATGGGCCGAGCTAGTTATTGAGTAAGTCGAGAGAGATGGGCTATGCATGCAGACCGAGCTCCTTATGAAGACCGAGCTCCCCAAATAATGAAACCCAACCAACACAAAAGCAAACATAGTTGTGTCAAGAATGAGACCATATTTGCTTTGAGAGCTTATAGAGTTCCCATCAAAATCTCTAAGTAGGCTGATTTAACAAAATTAAATTTTATCAGAAGACTGAGATCAAATAGATTTAACGGTAATAAGCAAGATCTATCACGCAAGAGACGAGCAACTGTAAGCAATAGTGGGATAAGAATGACTTAGCTTGTATTCGAAGATCTCGAACGATTCGGGCTTCGAAAGTGGGTGGAACACATTGGATCTAGGCTGAGTAAGCTTTGTCTAGAAAACTAGCATATAAAACTCCGTCGGACAAAGCTACCCATAGAAGGATAAGACCGCCCAGGCGTTAGTGTCCAAATTGGGCGCTAGTGTCTTGGCAAATGTTTTTTTCTTGTCTTTCCGAGTCTCAACTTGCCTTCTTCCTTTTTTATTTGTCGTTATAGCTTCGTTGTAGGGTTTCATTGTTGCGCCTAAAGTTGCAAAAAACAAACCCTAACTACTTACACAAGGCTCAAGCAAACATTAAATGAAACAAATAATGCATATGCTTGAGTCACACTGACCTTAGTGATCACCCCAAATATGATTGTCACTGAGTGTTGCACTACATTTCAAACTCTATGTAGTTATAGTATGTGATTGAATCGTATCCCTTTAAGCTATGTTGCCCTTGTGTCAGGCGCACCAAGATAACATACTACAACTACTTTTCCGCCCGCAAGATGAATGTGTGAGATGGAATTCAAAAATAGCCCTTCCTATGTAGTGAATGATGCAACCCAAATGCAATCCTTGAATGTTGCTCTTTTGCCCAAGTAGTAGATATGAAGTAATAGCCCAAATTGCCCAACCCCCAATAATAGTAAGTCATGTATATATACGATTCCCTTATTTGAATTTCATCATTAACTAAAAAAGGCGACCCAAAGTGATAAGAAATGTTTTAGAAAAGATAACAAGTAATGTGGCATTTCAAATTTGAGAAAATGACATAAGCGTCCAAAGGGGACAACAACACCTGGGCACTCTTGTCCCTAATGAGTGGTACTTTTTGGAATGCTTAGAGGATATAACAAAAAATATAGAGTTGGGTCACATGTTGTCTAATGTCCAAAAGTAAACTAGTCATTCCGGAAAAGTAAATAATATAAGTATGAAAAGGATAAAGCAATGTAAAAGAAAAACAAGTGTTGTTAATGTCTAGTTTTCTTGTTTAGGAATCATGCATATAATGACATACTTAAGAGGCGTGATGTAAATAGTAAGCACGTGATTTCGTGTATACAATAACAATGAATGCACAATAAGTTGCACGAATATCGAAATCACTATCAAGAGATGCAAAATGACAATAATCCCACCAAACACAAGAATAGTGCTAAAACGGAACAACCAATAGCTCAATTTGGTGTATACAAATAGGAGAGCGATAAGTAACTCCTCCATGAAAATAGTGGTCAAGTATCCAAGAACGAGGAAGGGGAGTTACATTCCCGAAATAGCCGATCAAATGTAACTCTTATGGCACCCTTTGACAATTTGTGACATGTCAAGTAACTCCTACAACACAAAGAACACCTAAACAAGATGGTTCACCGTGTGTAAGAAATATTCGAAGTAATAAATAAATACAAAGAAAATATATACTCTCACCAACAATTTTTTCAATTAAGGATAAACTTCTCAATCCGTTTGAGACTTTTTTGCATATGTAGTATCGCATGCACGAATAATCGACCTTCTTAGACTTAATGCCAAAGTATCGATACT
This sequence comes from Taxus wallichiana var. yunnanensis, assembly GCA_018340775.1. Classification (NCBI taxonomy): domain Eukaryota; kingdom Viridiplantae; phylum Streptophyta; class Pinopsida; order Cupressales; family Taxaceae; genus Taxus; species Taxus wallichiana. Next base: position 94,706,627 of record CM031238.1, read on the forward strand.
AACGAAAGAACAACGTTGTGTAATCTATCCATATAGTCTCTTATTGTATTATCTTCACAAGTGCAATGTCCTTGTTAGGGGTTCTTAAATAAATAAAGCAAGAAACTATTTCCTTCCAGTAGAGTAAATTTGCCTACTTATCAACGTTTGCAACAATTTTAATGACCTCTTGAGTTTTATTTAGAATCCTTCCTTCATTTCGGCCACACTGCTAATTGGCTCCGATTATCATTTTTTTACTTCCAAGCTAAGGAAGATGTAAGGAATTCCTTTGGGTGAGTTTTTTTTTTGCATAGGAAAGGTGTTACCAATTTTGAGTCCATCCCCACAAAAAAAAAAAAATAACAAATACCCAAGCAAATCTTCTTTCGAGTACATGTAGTAAGTTCTCTCTATGTTCAAGCCATTGGTTTATGCAAATATAACCTTTAAGTTCATGTTATGCAAGATCTAAAATCATGTAGGACCATCATGCCCTCGAAGTATAGAATGTATCAGAAGTATGAGTCACTCTTCTTAAGATGGCAATGGATTCTGTAAAAAAGAAAGAAAAAAAGACCCCGAGTTCAAATCTTACAACAGTAAAGAGCTTTGTCCACATTTTGGAAAATTTAAACTCAAACTTCTATGAAAGAGTAAATAATTAGCTAATAACCTCGCCAAAAATATGTAAAGATGTGACAGAGTTTTGGGTTCTAGCGAGGAAAGTAACAGTTTTTATTGGAACTTTGCAACCAACAGAAGCAGACTTTTGAGGCTTGTATTTGATCATAATCATTGTGTATTTTTAGTAGTTCCAGCGCTTTGAATTGTATATTTACTCTTTTTCTGTTTAAAAGCATTAGATAAGTTGGAGTTCAGTTCAAGGTACTTGTATAATATTCAGCCACCAACATTACCAAAATTCATTGGAAAATCTTAACAAATAGCTGAAAATTATAGCATAATTCTAGAACTATATAAATAATGTCTGGCAGGCTGTAGTCTAGCAGAAACATTAGGAGCTGTTACCCCTCTAATGACACTGGTTCAAAGCCGACAACACCTCTGCATGATAATGCAATTGTTAAGTATTTGTTCTAAACGGGTGTTAAAGTACCCTCCCTAGACATCAAAGGGAAATTTTTAATTTTACAATTGTAAAAAAATGATATATTCATTCTACCAAGACAGGCACATTGTACTATTTCTCGCACATCTATTCATGCCATCAATGTATTACATTATTCACTTAAGCTGTACGCCTAGATAGATTTTTCTTGGAATCTATTAACTAACACGATACTCGTTACATGTTAATTTGCAAATACTAACTTTATACGACCTACCTATACCACCATAAAACAAAGTAGCAAATGGTGATTTCCAAAGACCCCAAAAGAATAAAATAAAAGAGAATTGTTAAAATGTGACAAAATACAATGGCTGTCCCTTTCCATGTTTTATGTCTGAAAGGAAGCACGGTAGTGACATCTTGCAATTATTGCCCATAGAATTTAACTGTGACATAAATTTCAGAAGGCAAAGGACTGAAATCCAGGGGTCAACGGCATCAAATGTTGATGATTGAGTCATGCTTATGAAACTGCCCCATGTAAAGACAACTACAAATGAAGGTTTTCAATTTGCATTCTCTACAAGCTGGCCATAAAAGTCATTAACCAAGTAAAATTAATACCAAATGCGCATAACAGAGATGGCCAACAAAGAATATCAATGAATAGAGAAGACAATAAATAGAAGTACACATATTTTCAAAACCAAATATCTAAAGCAGGCCATGTCCTTTAAGGCATGCTTTACATACTAAAAAATTGTTACTGGTCCAAAGAATTTCAAAAATAATCGAACTGCTAAATCTTGCACCATAGTCTTGATCAAGTCATATGGCCCCATAACCTCAGAAGTTGCACCCTGCTTCCTGACTGGTGTTAACAGGCAATCCCTCTGATGTCATGCTGAAGTCAGAAAGGCTATCCCTAAGCCCTTGGGAAGATGCAGTTCCTCCATTCCGCATCTCCATACCTGATTGCTGTGATTGCAAATGAAGTTGTTGAAGTTGGTGTGCTGCTAATAAAGTGTGTGAGGGTTGACGTTGGACCTGAAAGTATTGTTGACTATGCCCAAAAGATGAAGTACCAAAGTTCATTACATGCCCACCATTAGCCATTTGCCCAGTTGCCAGCTTCAACCTATGTACTTCCTCCCTCAAAGCATCGTTCAGAGCTGTGACAGCGTTCATATGTTGCATCATTTGCAATGAGCAGAATCATAAAACCCCTATTATTACCAAATACATAAATAGTAGATCTAACAAACTATGATGCCCAATTCTCGAAGAATAAGAGATTGCTCTCCAAAAACAGCAAAGTTTATGAGATAATTTCCTATAGTTGTTAAAATTCCACCTTGTTTAATTAAATCCTTTACAAATTTACAATTTAACAGCAGTGTAGATAGAATAAAAGAAATCAAGATCCGAACAAATTATCACATGAGGGTGGAAAAATCCCCCTCCTGCATGTTGAAAATCACTATCGAAGCATGTAATTGCTCAAAAGCATCGTTCTACACTAAAATTGCCGATCCGAAACTTCAAATGCTTCTATTAATGTTGGGTTATTTTAGATTTAGAATATACCTGTACATAACCAAAGCCTTGTAGAATATAGATATATAACATATGAAACTGAGAATATACCATCATTTCATCAACATGTCATGGTAAGACAGTAGACTATCCATGCCCTGAGTTTTGAGAACTTACACAGTTGACAAATTATTTAGCGGTTCATAAACTTGGCTTCCATATGTAAATAGTAATACATGAATGATTATTAGCCTAGTTTGGCCTTGTAATTACAGTATTTATAAATAAAAATCTAATTTCCCATCAAAATTGTTTATTGATTCAAATAAATTTAATTGCTTCTTGTATTCTAACTTCAATTAATTCCAGCCTAGTCATAGTTTTGATTGCACACAGTTTTCTTGTCTGACAGTCAATGAGAAGTTGTTCGGAAAAGACAAGGAAGCTAAACAAGTTGCACTGGAAGCCATGGGACAAAGGACAGTAAAAGAGAGAAACCCAATAGAAAAGATATCCATCAAGCGTCTCATTTACCAGTTTTGCTTTCTCCTAATCCACTCTAAAATCTGTAGTTGACAACAAAATAGCAATGTTCATCAGGCTCCAGATTTAGGCTTATGTTAGTTTGCATTAAGGCATTTGAAAAGTATGTACTGATGGTGTACACCGAGTCTCAAAAAGGACCAACGTACAATCATTGTTTCAATTGTATTCTGGCCTTTTCTACTACCATGGTACTGAATACGAGAAATCAATTGCTAAACAATTTCGCATGGAGGTTACAATGAAAATATGATGTTTAATCACCACTACCTATTAGATATTGCATATGCACCTTAAGGAATGGCTCTGTTTCATTGTTCTTGTTAACTGCGCCACAACCTATTACATTTGCATATGCATCTTAGAACAAGGCTCTATTTCATTGCTCTTGTAAACTGAGCACTACACAATCAAAAAGTCTGCACTTCATACTATCTATGCAGTCCCCATGTTCAACAAATGAGAAGGTGATAGCACTTAGCAGAACATCTATCTACTGTACAAAATAACTGATAAATCAAGAAAGAAGAAACTAAACCTTGCCCACAACAATAATAGTCAGAAAAAGGATTAGATATTTAATCATCATTTTGGCTTCTTGGCATTTGCAATTACCTCAAATCAAGCACTCTGAAAATTTCAATGCAACTAATAATTTCCTTTGCTCGTGATTTTTGTTTCATATTGCCCAAGTAGGGCTCAGAATTCAGAGTATTCAGCATAGTTACCTAAGTCTCGGGGATGGGGGACAGGGGACAGAGGGACGGGGTTTCCGGGATGGCAAAAAAATTCTCAAATTTTGGGGACGGCAGGGGGACGACTATTAAAATAATATATAAAAATTATTATCTAAATATTTTAATTGTATTCAATGAAATTTAGGATTTAAACTGTGTTTAATGTATTTTAGGTACTTTCAAGATCATAATTTAATGTTCTTGGTAAAAATAATAGCATTTTAAAAGTAAAAACATCAGAAAACTTTTGAAAGATTTTTTAAAAATAGGGGACGTCCCCTCTAAGTCCCCAAGTCCCCAAAACATTCGGGACATCACCAAAATCTAGGGGATGCGTCCCCGCGTAACACTGGTATTTAGCTAAACCTGGTGATCAAGAAGTTTACTTACTTTTGTCAATTAATTCTTAAAAGCCTGATTTTGCACTTGTTCAAAGTTGATCTCATATGACTCTTTGAATGACATTTAAATTGCCTAATCTGATTTAGGTCTTCATACTCAAGGATCTCTAACTAAACAAGGTTGCCAGGAATTTCATATAATTTAGACATAGAATCAATCTTTCATATTACACTATGGATATCATTGAGTAAAATTCAGAATGTGAATCACATCTATGGTAAATACTTGGCTGTATAATTACCATCGCGCAGGTGAACCTGTTGCTCCATGGATTGCAAACGTAATTTCAATTCATTATTTTCAGTCGTCAGCCCATTTGTATCCCTCTGCCCACAAAAATATCAAACATTAAACTGACTGAGAGGAGCACATTAGTCCCCTGGCAGATTCTACAGCAGTTATATACTTGATATTTGATGATAAGATACAGCAGACTATTCCATTTTTTTGTGGTTTCTTCAGACCGGCTAGACTTGGTGCACGAATAAGGATGTACCTGTAACATGGTCAACTGTGCAGAGAGAGTAGTAGCTTCAGTTTGCAAAGTTTGCACTTTCCGCTCTAATTCTGATATGTATCTCATCTTTCGCTCTTTGGACCTTGCTGCTGATTGGCGATTTGCCCAAATTCTAATTCAATAATAACAGCAGATAAACGTCAATTTTCATTATATGGTAACCATGCTTGAAAGCTTGGAGACACAATCTACAATCTCAACGTGAGCACAAAAACTGTGTGTGTGTGTGTGTGTGTGTGTGAACCTACATCCTTGCTTAGATATTGACGTGCCGACAAACACACTTCTTTTGAGTTCAAATTCAATGTAGTTAGGTAAAAATGCAATTAAAAAAAAATCGCATAAACAGGTACAGTAAAACAATTATGATAAGACAACATTTGACGAGTTGGCAAAAAGCAACACCATAAGGGAAGAGGAGGGAAAATATTTACTTCAGTCAATCAAAGAATAACCTTTAGAATAAGGGTGTAATATCAAATTCTTAATAGTCATCCATAAATATATTCGTGTGAATGTAAAATGCCCTCCTAAACAGGGATAACTATATTGGTATTAAACAGTCTGCTTAAGACAGATATGCTGGTAAACGTAGGATTTGATGGGCTATTAAACTAATGTTGAAACTTTTAGCCAACTCATAGGAGGCTTGTATTTTCATGCATAAAAGACAAACTTCAAAAATAGGACCTGTCTCATACAACAAAAATACAGATTTTGGAAGGAAGGCCCACACAACAACCTGTGGAGGCAACATTATGCAAGATACAATCCCACAGAATGGCTGGAAGCTGAAATGAAAGAAATGGCAAATATACAAGGATTAAACAATATAATTATCAAGAACCTGCAAAATGAATGCACCGAACTGCAAGAGAAAACACTATATCAGAATGGATGGAAGCTGCAACAACGTCGACAGTGATGAATTGAGTACTACAAGACATGACTACATATGATATGCAGCAAATTTAAATTATTGGAACAGCTTAAATCTGCAACGAAGTTACTATAAATTGAACAATTTTCCTAAATGGAATAATCTATAGGAATCTACAGAGAGAACACAGAATTACGTTTAAGAACCTACAAAGATAACATTTTTCTCTTTGCTTTAAGCTTTGTGTTTCTGATGCTTTAAAGACCCCAAAATATAGTGCCGACTTGGTGATTTGCATAGTAGACACATTCAACCACAATGCTAACATATATCTGATGCTTTAAAGACCCCAAAATGTAGTGCAGACTTGGTGATTTGCATACTAGACACATTCAACCATGATATTAACATATATCTGATGCTTTAAAGACCCCAAAATATAGTGCAGACTTGGTGATTTGCATACTAGACACATTCAACCACAATGTTAACATATATCGTATACACGGACTGCTACGGGAGGCTCTGTGATTAGTGGGATGAGTAAAGAGACCTTACAAACCATCTCATCCATATGTCCATTTTGATTTCATTAGACAAATTTTGTACTACTGTGCTCAATTTAAGAACATTATCAGGTTTTCATAAGAGTCCTACCTCTTAGCCCGTTTAGGATCAATCAGAGCAAGATCAGCTAGCTTAGCAGCTGACATTGCCTTCTTTGTCTCTGCCAATGACGCTTCCCTGCCAGAAGATACGAAAAGCTCGGGCTTAATAGAAGTAAACCCATCCATGGACTGGCTGTGCTGATGCCGGACACGAGGCCTGTCAGCAGAAATAACACCACCACCACCAAAAGGACCATTGTTGCTCTGAAAACCAGAGAATCCTCCATCCACAGACAGACTTCTAGAGTGATGACTGGGCTGTGGAGGAAGTGCTGGACCTCCTTCTGAACCAGATTTTGGTGCGGCACCAGAAGACAGTGGCTGTGATGGAGAAGTGGAAAATGAAGTGAATTTATCCATATCAATATACATGGAGAAGAGATCATCCTCAGCTTCATCTGAGAGGGTAGGGCAGTCTGAACCCACAACACCCAGCTCACGGTCAAAGCTTATATCATCAGGCAGGCGAACAGCAATCTCTGAATGTGCCCTTCTGTGGCCTCTGTTGCGAGGGGGTATTGCAGGCATTTCGTTGACATCAGAGCTAAACATTGCAGAAGAGGCAGAATCTTGCATTTGTACGTCAATTGAATGAGAAGCTGTGGATCTGCCAGAGGACATAGAAGAAGGGGCCTGGGATACGGACGGAGATGGGGATGGGGATGCCTCTCTTTTAACACTGAAGGCATTTGCAGTGGAAGGGTATGCTCCATATCTGGGTGGCGGCTGAAGGGGTTGAGGTTGAGATGGGTGTGGATTATTATTATTATTATTATTAATGTTATTGTTGGTGTTCCTGTTTTTGTCGTGGGTGTTGGAATTTTTGGAAGATGGATCGGATTGCAGCCACCCAACAAAGCCCTCTGCAGTGTTATCCATAGATCCAGTGCCAAAGAGTTGAAAAACAGTAGGAGATACACGATTTCTATTACTTATCCAAAAGCTATTTACAAAGGCAAAGGGTTCAGTACCTCATTGCGCAAATCCATATCAAGCCCAGCATACAATTAATACACCTTACAAAAAGATGTGAGCATGGCACAATTGAAAGATTTAAGCAGTTGCAACAATAAGAAAGCCAAAAAAATTCAAAAGGGAGGTCTATTACAAGGCGAAATCTCTGGGATGGGACGCGGATCTGAACGAGAGTGACAGTGTGTAGTTCGTTATTTTGTAAATTTTGACTGCGAATGGAACTGTCTAAAACAAAAAGAACTCAGGCCTCATCTTTGACGAAGGGATGTCGACGGTCGGAGAAGTTCATCCAGTGCAGCTGCCGCAGGGCTCATCTGATGCGTAGTGGGAATATTCCTACGATCTCCCGGTCGGCCGGTGGAGCATTTCGCCGAACAGTTGGCGTGCAGCCATTTTGTCAAACATAACGTGTTCAGCCATGCTCCTTTTTCAACGATGTCGTGTTTTTTTATGGTTTGGTCTGCTACGCTGTTTATTAATCACGTCCTGTCTTTTTATTTACCGCTTGTCGTTTGGTTTGCTGTAGCCGCATATTTAGCTTGGATGTTGACTGGTTCTTTTGCCTGTTAATTTTGGCAGGATTTCGCTAAAATCGCGGATTAAACAGGCTTAATGATGATCCCATTTAAGCCTTTAACCCAGTAAACCTATGGTGTTACATGGTTGATTTTGGTGCAGGTTTGCACTGAAATAGTTCTATTGAGCAGACATTGATTGCATTTTGGTTAGGGAAGACATTATGTTTTCGGCGGTTTTTATTTTAAATCAGGTCGATTGGTGGCGCTCACCTTCTATTAGAGTCTCGCTCTTCACGTCGGATATTCTCTCTAAAAATACTTCATGTTAATTTTTGTTAATTTTTTTCGCTTGAAAAAATGTTGATTTATTAATTTTATTATGAGTTAAAAAAATTATTATTAAATCTCAACCTTTTGTTTGCGATGCCATTTACCCATCTTTTCTAAGATTGATTTTGTATTATTTATATAGTAATAAAAATAAGTGCTTCTTAATGCAATTCAAACTGTTATAAACTTCATTAAATGAATAATAGATGGATGCATAACATCATCTATTTTATTTAATTGTTGAAATAAAACACTAGTAAAATTCACTATAAATAAAATTTAATCTTAAAACATTTACTAAAACATGTTTTTATTAGTTATAAAATAATTTTTAGTACCAAACTATTTAATATAGTTGCAACAAAAATTTTAGGGTGTGGTTTTATGGAAGATTTTTGGTGTAAAATTGTATATACGTATACCATAAAGTATTTTTCATTTTACTACGAGGAAAAAATGATTTTTCTCTTGTAAAATAGGGGCTATAAGTTCCAGTTGCATATAGGCTCTATATTGTGGTTGGTGGTTGCATTCTACATTCTTATAATATCTCGTCTAAATTTTTCAATTATATTCTTCCGAAAAAAAAGTGATTCGTGAAACTTGGAGTTAAATTTGACGGTCACCTATGTCTGTCCAACAATTTTTGAGTGACTATAATTTTTCAATATTACCCTTCAAAACTTACAAATTTGTGTTATTCATATCAACTATTTTATAGTCATCTAATTACTTTTAATACATATTAATACATATTAATATAATTTACATACAAATCTATATAAAAAATTACAGTCACATTTTAAATTTACAAATCATGTCTAACAATTATTTCAAATATTTTAGGATTAAAATCACGAAAAACATTTAAACGGCCGTCAAATTTAACCCTGGTGCTAAACCACCTGCATAAAATGAGACTTAAATTATCTCAACAACATTCAGTGAAAAATTTCAAATAACCCACGTACAAAAATACAAACTTAGCCTCTGACTGTACTTATATTTAAAAGTTCCTTCCACAATAATAACTCTTCATATTCCCAAGTCAAAAGTTTTTGTTTTTTTCTCACTATTTTAATGTTGTAATAATTACACTCGAACGAAACATGGGCTCAAGTATTTAAGTGTCCTATTACTCGTGCACTTTTTCTGTGTCCTAAAATTAAAGTCATGTGAACGTTTTCTTCCTGTGCATGTGATGTGTGCTAAGTAGAATATGGAAGTGGTTGACCTTATCCAAGGGTTACATAGCGAGGGTGTAGCCTTAAGTAGTATGTGGAGTCCATATATATGAAAAAATATTATGTATTTTAATTACGCCGAAGGCGTTCCCCCTATGGTAGAGGACCTCCGGACGTTTCTGCTGCGATGCTAAATTTGACAGCCTTTTAGACGTTTTTCAAAGGGATTAAATTTGACTGTTGTTTGCACGTCGTTTTCACTTTTGCATGCAATTTTTAACGGTGGGTTTTTCGTTTCTATTTTTAACATCCTATTTTTAACTGTTGTTTTTTCGATTTAAATGGGCGCAAAACGGGAGAAGAAGGTGTCCACTACATTCCATTGGGAGAGGGAAAGCTTTTACTCTTACCAATCCTCTGCTTCTTTCACTCTCTCAGCCGTTGCATTTGCTTACTGTGTCTGTGTCGGATTATCAGTCAATCGATCCAGGTAAGCGCCTTAACTGCCCTTGTTTTCTATCTGAATCTTGGTCTGAAATTTAATGTGCTCTTCTCTGGCCTAAATATGGTTTTATTTCGAGTTTTGGAGGTCACAGATTTGGTGGGTCGTTTTTCTTTTTTGAAAATTGTGGTGCGTTGTACATACGAAGTCCCAAATGCACGGCCCAACAAAGGCAAATATCTTTCCATCTTTTGTAGGCCCTGGAAAATGTTGACCCCAAATTGTCAGTTAGAACTATTATAAAACAATAGTGAACAAGTATTATGCATCATGAATTAAAACTCACCTGCTGAATGGGGGAAGTTGTTCCACCCGATGCTGTAATAAAACTACTTCCATTGATAGACTTTTTAACTTCTCTTCGCCTTAAAGTCAGCTTCCTTCAACTGTACTAAGGTGCCCAAATCTTGTTCATGGTAAGTTTCTTCATACACAACTTGATATTATAATTACAGTTGATTCAGTTTTCTTTTTCTTTCAGTAAAATATACAAAGGGTCAATGCAAACATAGTCCGGAAAATTTAAGTTTATTACATGGATTAATATATGAATTCAAAAAGCAATTATATATCCATGTACATTGGCAAATAAAAGAATCTTCCGTCACTCGGAGCTACATAATTTGATTCATCACTGTAGTTGTTTCTAAGGTCCTGTTCATTCATATTCATTTAAGGCTACCTGTATAAAACAATATTGAAGAACTTAAACAAATGATGCAGTTAGAGATTTGAGGTTTTGTGCAGTGTTACATTTTGGGTAAAGATACCTAGAAACACCTGCATAGCTTTTTAACATCTAACGTCACACCACTGGGCTCATCTTCAGGGAGTAAAGTTTCAGACTAATGAGTCCAGTGATGTGATTTGAAAAAAACCTACACAGTTGTTTTCAGAAATCTTTTACCAAAAACAATGTAGTAATAAGTTTGGGAGCTTTTAGAACTTCAATACAAAGCATTGTACCGGAACAAATTCCTTTGATTTTTCTTTCACAAATCTCCATATTTATAAGATCAGTTAGGAAACCTTGAAAAGTTAAAACTATAATGTAACATGAGATGTACCTTTTTGGTTTTCAACTTTGACGGGTCATGAAAATGCAGCAACATCTTTCTGTTATGGAAACCATATGAATTAGGTTAGCTGTTATTGTTGGATAACCAAAATTGATGTCCAAATAAATGTCAACTCAGTAGTGACTTATATTGATTCTAAATAGTAAGATGCACAATGTAAACGGAACCTCCAAATTTCAAAGCACTGTAAACACCGGAACATTTATAACCCAAGCACACAAGTTTGTAACCCCCAGATATGTAAAACAAATAATAAACCTACAAACTTACAAAAAATGCTTAAGAAAGCCAATTTCATGGAATCCCTTGTATGAAAGGATTGTTTTTTCCATCTTCCTTATATATTGATCAATAAAGTGTGATACCCTACTCTCTCCAGATTTGAGCTTGTGCCTCCTCTATCAACTATGGAGTAAACACGTCTTCGCCAGCAGTGTTTAATCTATTATTAAAGTAAATATCTTAAATGTGCCAGTGAAACATCAAATTCTTTAATTTGTTTGTGTGTTCAGTGATTGAAGTTAAGCTCTTCATCTTTAAGACCGCAATTTTATGCTGGTAGGTTTCTTCCAAGGGGATAAACAGATAAAACTAAGATGATGTAATTCAAGTTTTATTCTGTTTTATATCATGTTCAGATGGGGTTACAGACTGGGAGCCATTTATTTCAGTTCTTTTTTCAAATATTTTGCCATTCCTCTTAAGGGAAATTTAAAAATCCTCTCTCACAAACCAGTTCAAGATTCTGTTCCAGTTCCAATGTAAAAAGTGTGTCCTCGGATGTTTTATAGGGAAATAATATTACGATTCACAACATATTATACTAATGAAAGGCCATTATCCAACAGTTCAATTGGGTAAACTTCACATAGAAGCCATATCTCAACTTTGAATCACACTGGTTCTTAGATATGTTCGTTCAAACAGCCAAAATTACCTTTGCACTTAGTAAGAAAGAGGAGTAGCCATTGGACAAACATACGCTTTTCCACACCCAACTCATCCAAAATGGTTATAAGATCTTCTGCATAGGCTTCCACACAACCATATATTTGGAAATCAAAGTAGTTAGGATTCACACTCCCAGCACATATTAAATCAAATAAGACAATCTAAAAATCTTTGTTCCTTGTGAACATTTTAATAGGTTTTATACTTAATTTTAACCTTCAGGCTTAGAAGTGTGATATTTTTGGACAAGAATATCATCTCAAATGGTATGATACTAACATCCATTTCACCTACAGAATATGCATATTCCTGTAATGTCATGGAGAAGAGTGACGTCTATAGTTTTGGGGTGGTTTTATTGGAGCTTGTAACTAGAAAACAACCAATTGAGCCTGAATTTGGTGATAGCAAGGATATTGTTTATTGGATTTCACACTGAAAATATGTTCACGACAAAATGCTTTTGAGGTTCTTGATTCGAGGATTTCCAAATCATTTGAGGAACAAATGATCCAAGTCTTGAAATTTGTGGTGCGCTATACATACAAAGTCCCAAAGCAAGACGGCCCAACATGAGAGAGGTTGCACAAATGTTGTTGGATGCTAATCCTTGTAGTAGTAGTTTTAAGACAACTCATAAGGAAGGAACCCAAAAGAATGCAACCTTGGGTATTGGCATTCCAATGAGAAAAAGTTCTCAGCACAAACATTAAAGAAATAAACATTGCAAATATCATGTCCACTTAGGCTTTCCCTTGGCTTACAGATTGATTTGGAGGAAGCCAAGATTCATGTTTTCCATGACTCTTTATACAGTAAGTGGCTCAGGGTCTGGAAAGTGACAAACGCAACATATTTCACAGTCAAGGCTTGATAGATCATGTCATCGAGCTGCTCACTTGAATTGTCAAGATGAGCGAAGAAGTGATCTGCAAGCTGAATTATGAGTAGTTCAGAAAATTTTCCTCCTTTTCTGGTTGTAATATAGTTTTCTTGTAAGGCTGGTAATGTAGTTTATTGGTTTCAGTGGAAACACACTCTGTGTAACTTTATCCAATGCTTCCTTGCCCCTGTGCTTGATGATACATCCGGAGACTTTTGCCAAAGGCATGTATGTATGATGTTGTAGTTGAATTATTTGTTCGTAGTGCATCCATATCTATTATGTTGTAAGATATCTGAAGCAAATTATATAAAAGCATGCCTTTCCTGCCCTTGGGTGTGGTCCTCCTCTTCTTGAGACAAAGACTTCTACCCTCCAAATTTACAAGTCATGTAACCGAAAAATCAATACAAGAAGGCTCCATTGTGTGCTTACACAAATCCCTCGTTAGAATGATCAAAAGTGAATTGTAAGCTTCATATCTTACTCAATTACCAATGTACATAAACTCCCTATATTAATTAAAATTTCTTTCTATTTGTTTTTTCCATCCGTTGCTCAATTCTAATTCTATCTCGTTTTTCTTTTCCATTGAAGATCGTTCTTATCATTGAAATGGATGTTGTTGTCGAAACACATTTGGTAATCGGTGCTCCAATCTGACTACCAAAAATGCTCTCAAACACATTTAGTCATGTAAAACATATGTAAATAGCAAACCTTTGTTAACAAATATTTTGCGATAACACTAACTAAAATAAGTGCTTTGAATACATCTATGCGCATGTGGTCCGTAGAGGGTCATGCCCTAAAAACCGCAAAAAAAACCTTAATCTTCGCCAATATCACAATGCAAGGGGAAACGGATCCGTGTTTGGGTTTGATTTTGTTGATTAGGAAGGAGGGGAAATCCACATCATCTGTTTAACGAGGCCGCGAAGCATTCTATGAGCTTTTGAGAATGGGAAGCTATATACAATTTCCATGTGAGGATTGCGAGGATTCTTTTGATGCATGTAACTATATTACAACCATTTGAACAATGCTTTGGAGATTTTCCTGTAACCTTCCTCAACCATATCTCCACTCATAGAAAATGAGGATACAATACCTTCCCATCACTTTCACTTCACCAAAATCAAGGACTTACCTGCAAGCATTGAAGGTTCTACATATTGATTTGATTGGCATTGTTGTTACGATGTCACCATGCTCAACAATTCATCGATATGACAAGTCTGAAACAAAGAGAAGAACACTACAATTAAAGGACATGTCAAGATTTCAGTGTAAGTGTCACATTGTGGGGAAAACACTTAGATGATATAAGTAACAAACTTGAAGACATGCTTTCTATACCGCCACTTCCGGTCCTTGCCTTGAAAGCTGCTCACGTCTCCAGTTTCAATGGGAACTCAATCGACACTGTTTCAAGTACCAAATGTTACGTCAACCCTCTAATTTCAGAAACCAATACACTTCATAACTGGGTAGATTCTGATGACTACTCCCTTCCGGCACCCTCTATCACAAGCCAATTTATGGGCCCTCCAAAGAGCTTGACCTCTGTAACAACGATTTCGAGGTACTACATATGGGGAACACAGAGAGAAATGAATGGGCCATGGTTTCTGTAGAAATCACAAATATCAACATGGACAACTTTTTTACAAGGCATGTCCTCTTCAAAAAGGTGAAAAAAATGCAGGAAAAAGGTGAGAGAGAATGGTAATGGTTCATGGTTCTACTCGAGTTGCAACGTACAAGTTCAGAACTATGATTATAGATATGCACTGAGGATTGATCTAAAGGACCCAACAGGAGAACTTCAATCAGTTACCGCTTTCGATGAGACAACTGAGATAATCATGGGTGTTGCAGCTAGCGACCTCCATATATTGTCTATAGACGAAGATGCGACTAGTGAAATTATAAGTAATGTCATCGGCAATGAATACTACTTCACACTTTCACTGAAAAAAGAGACATATTGCGGAAACAACATATTGAAATGTGTCATCCTCAGTTCAAAGAAAGTGGAAAATAGTGCAACTCCTCCATAACCTTTACGCACCACATTTTTTACAAAAAATGATCTGGTGGACTCCCACCTATAGATGTTGAAGGCATTGAACGTTTCGATTGCCCAATCCATTCTAAAAGTAACAGTGGATTGGACCAAGAAATCTTGATGATGATCGGTTGAACACAAAGTTACATTTGTCAAACAACAAAAATCATGCTTATTGAAATCTATGGGTTGATGCGAGGCCTCGTGAATGGTGCCACAAGAACAATCACTCACATTGTCTACGACACATAATTACAACCACCAGCATTACCTTTATTTGTTGTTGTAAAATTTGATAAATACAATGGCCCATGTTGGGATCCCTCTAACCCATTACATATTCCCATACCCCTTATTTCGAGAGGGAATTCAAGACAGTTTCCGATTAAAATGGCTCGGGATTAACTATCCACAAGTCACAAGGACTTACTTTGCATAGAGCAACCGTCGACATTGGAACCACGAAAGCGAGTTCGACATTCACAAACTCTCTCGAGTTCCCTCACTTGCAAATCTACACATTTCACCTACTTTTTCATTCGAGAGACTCAAATATGGCGCACATTCCAACACTCGGAGCAAGAAGAAAGGAGGAAGCAAGACTACTAACACTCAACCCATCGTAAATACTACCCTCTACTTTGATAGTACCTCCACTACTACTATACTCAACACTTCTTCTATCCAAAGGGGCACAGTCGTTCAAGGGGTATCAAATGTAATCATGTTTATTGAAACTAAAATTGCCCACTAAAGGCTACCATTCATGATATAAATACTGCGCAAATGATAAATGTCTCATTATGTGTACGTATACCTTCATTTATTTGATGTTTTCAAATATGATATGCAACTTTAAATGTACGAATCTGTAACATAATTAAATGTACACATACAACATTTCAATGTAATGTTTCAACTAAATTCCTACACTACAACTATCAATCACACACATTATCAATTGTATAATAAATGTTTCTCCAACAAAACACCAACTGAACAACCGATGCACAACTAACAACATCAACTATAAAATTAATTAACTATCGAAAACAGTATCACATGTAATCATGTACGAATTTATAACAAGTTTGAAATGTAGAAACAACCTTCAAATTAAGTGGATCAACTATATTTCTACAATTACAACATCAATCGAACCCCTTATCAACATCAAGTACAAAAGTAATAACTATACCTCTAAATCAAATAACATATACCATTCGGCGTTCACATCTCATGAAACACATGCGATTGCTAGTTTTATAAATTAGAATATATATTTTAGATATAATTGTTTGAAATGGGTTAGAGATATTAATTATAAGGCTCTTAATTTTAAAAAATTAATATCATAATTATATTATTTTACTATGTCGGAAGATGTTTCATTGTGAGAATGCATTCAAGGGCCAATGTTTGTGTATTTTTGTATCATTCTTACAATAGTAATCTTCTTCAAAGACATGCATATTGTAGCAATCCTCTCTACATATTGTTTCTAATTGATAATTATGCTTCAACAACGACCTTCATCGCTTTAACGAGAGCTATTCTCCCTAGGTAGAATGCATTTATGTACATTTAAACACCATGCACCCATCCCATGCATATGTGTCGCGCGCCCATTTACTTAACTTCTTTCCAAAAAAATTGTTGGAAAACATGTGTTTGTTAGCCATTTAGTTTGTGATTTTTGGATTCAAACATGTGACCTCATGTTAGCCAACGACATCTAACCAACCAAAGCTGTACTCTGACAAATGCAACTATACATTGTCAATCTCATATATTAAAAATGCCTATGATGTGACACATGACCGCGAGACTGCTCATGCATGAACATGCATATTATTCATGGGGGCATATATGACCGTGCATTCTATTGGGAGAATAGTCGTTAGCCACTTTGCTTCCCTCATATGTGTTCTTAAAAGACATCACCACTTGCGTGTCATCAAGGTAGAGGATGTAACAACGGCTGCTAGTAGTGGATGTAGTAAATGAGATAACAAATATGTTGGGATATGTTTTCTTGTGCCCACTTTACTTCATCAAAATCTCAAGGCACTCTATCAAGATGGTGGCATGAAAGAGGCGATACACATTCTTCTTACAACATAGAACCCTCCAAAGTAGACTCTTCTACTTATTTTCATTTATTGCAGGCTTACATTGCCAAGAAAGCCCTTTCATAGGTTAAGAAAATCCAATCTCAGGTCAATGGTAGAGAATATTTATTTGCCACAAACACGTATTAAAATAATACAATTATCAACATGTATGACAGATGTGGAGGTTTGGTGGATTCTCGCCAAGTTTTTGATCACATAACCGAGCCAAACGTGCTCTCCCGGAATATAATAATGGTTAGTTCCAAAAGGCACATGCAAACTCAAGAGGCATTCGCACTCTTTCACCAAATGCAAACAACACATGTCCAAGCCAATGAGTTCACCTTCTCTATTGTACTCCTTTGTGCCAATGCGACATATTTAAAACATGGTTTCCAAATCCATTGGGAAAATCACCAAATGTTGATTTTAGTCTCATGTTATTGTGACCAATACCCTGATAGGCATGTATACAAAAAGCACGCAAAGTATTTGACAAAATGCATAATGCAAACGTGGTCTCATGAATCGCGATGATTACATCATAGGTGTTAAATGGTGTTCTAGATGAGACTTTAAGGACTTTCAAGGATATATCTCAATAGAATGTGGTCTCTTCAACTGCAATAAAAATTAAATTAAGACCGGACTTCTATTACATGATGTAGTTATGACTGCCATGTTAGACATGTATGCAAAATGTGGCAGCATAGAGAAGGCAAGTGAATTGTTTGATAAAATGCCTCAACCAAACGTGGTATTGTGGCTTGCGATCATAGTTGGATGTGCACAAAATGGACTTGTGGAAAAAGCCTTGGATATTTTCAAGCAAATGCGATTGGCAAGCATAAAGCCCAACTCAACGACCTTTGTCAGCATTCCCCCTACATACACCCAAACGGGAGCTTTAAAACAAGGTGTAGAGATGCATTCAAAAATAGTCAAAATTGGATTCTTTTTAGACAAGGTGGTTTTGATCGCACCGACATGTTACATGTACGCAAAATGTGGATGCATACAGAATGCACATCATTGTTTGACAAAATGCCTCTGTGAGATGTAGTCTCATGGACTGCATTTTTTCTAGATAAACACGAAATCAGATTTTTGAAAAATCCTTAGAGATTTTTAAACAAATGCAATTGGTAGGTGTAAAGGTAAATTCATCAAAAAAAATCACCATCCTTTGTGCATGTGCCAAAATTGAAACTTTGCAACAAGGTATGGAGATTTATTAAATATTGATAGAAATTGGACGTATATCACATGTTGTAGATATGACTTCCCTTATAGACATGTATGTTGAATGTGGAAGCATACACAAAGCATGAATATTATTTGACAAAATGCATAGTGCAAATGTGGTCTCATGGAATGCAGTAACTACGTGATATGCTCAAATTGGTGTTCTTAATGAGGTTTCAACACTTTTCAAAGAGATGCCTAAACGAAATGTGATTTCATGGAATGTGATGATTGTGAGATATGCACAAAATGGGCTTATTGAAAAAGCCTTGGATGTTTTAAAGCAAATACAATTAGGTAATAGGTAATATAACGCCAAACTCATCAACTTTTGCCACCATCTATTGAAAAGTTATCATTGATGTCAAACGGGCTTGAGCATGGGCTTGAGCTAGAGCCATCATCATTTCATGAGTTCATTATTAGTATAGTGTGTGATTCATTTGAGTCACAAGGATGTTTAGAGATGGAAGAAGGCTTTACTCAAGCAATTCAAGTCAACTTCTTGCTCAAACAGGAATCTAGCAAAAGCGGCTCTAGTGCACAAACCTAATCCTTAAGGGATCTAGTAAAATAAAGTTGTGAAGGAGACAAAATGAATCCAAATGGTGGAAACATGTGTATTTCATGTGAGAAAACTTAGATCAAGGCCTAGAAAGTCATAAAACATGCTTTGGAAGTAAAATGCAAGTTTTAGCTAAAATTGCCCTTGAGAACTAGATTTGTACTTGCAGCCAAATGAGATGGACCAGAAAAATTCAAGGGTGATCTTGAAAAACCAATCATTTGAGATGGTGGAGGTATGTGTCCTTGAGGTCTATGCAAAATTTCAAGACTCGAGGAGGTCATTTGTGCAAGTAATTCAAATTTTACTAAGACCGGGTTTTGAGGAAACTCTATCTAGACCACTGGACTTCTTAGCTATCAAATAAAATTATCAAGCATTCTTCAGATAAATCATAGAAGAATTTTTTTGCAGGGAATTTCGTTAAAAATCAAATGCAAAAATTTTGAGATAAATTGGGTATGTGGTTAAAACGTTACGACCATTTTTCTCAACTGGTTTAAAGACCTCCCTGACTCCTTTCTTGAGCAATAGAAGAAGTATGCAAAATTTGAGAAAAAAATGTATTGGACATGCTAGTTTCATGTGTTAAACATGTAAAGGACTCCTTAGGGATTCATAAAAATTACTTGTGCAAGTACATGTGGGACTTTACAAAACAAAAATTCAAAATATTTGATAGAACCTACAGGTATAGGGGAATGCAGAGTACTCGTGAATTAAAGTTTGTCTTTGAAGAAAGCTCTGATGTTCCCTAGGTTCTTAGAAATTTCTTTAAGCGATATATAAGAGATAATGTGAGGTAAAGGTGAGTGTTTCCTAGCCACCGCTTGAAGGCCTAAGCAACTACAATCATTCTTAATGCTCTTGAGTAAGTGTTTGTGTGAAAACATGCTTTTGAATCCTAAAATCATTAACCATATCTAATGCAAGCCTAGGAGGACCAAATGAATTCAAGAATATACTTCGTGAAGAGAATTGAGGTCCCAAATATTGTTGTTTGCTAACTGTGATGTTTTGAGTTGAGTTGATTCTTCCCTCTCATTAAATCATGCTTTCGAGTGCTTAATGATGCTTTGCATGTCTCTAGTGAAGTCATTAGTTGCTCACAGTGCAAAAATTGAATGATAAGGTGGATTGATCCTTCGAATCTCATGCTAGGGTTTGGTGAGTTAAAACCCTCAATATGCACAATTTTGGG
Organism: Taxus wallichiana var. yunnanensis; assembly: GCA_018340775.1. Taxonomy (NCBI): domain Eukaryota; kingdom Viridiplantae; phylum Streptophyta; class Pinopsida; order Cupressales; family Taxaceae; genus Taxus; species Taxus wallichiana. Next base: position 94,726,582 of record CM031238.1, read on the forward strand.
TAAACATATCTATTTTGAATCAACTGGTATGTCTCTAAGCAAAACAATGGATCTAAAAAAGTGCACAAAGTGACTTGAAGAATGCTCCCATGGTCATGGTTATCCAATAATGCTCTTGAATTCTTCTACTTACTCATATTTGCAAGATTGTACTCGAGAAAGCAGTGTATGATCAATCTCAAAGCATGTGTAAAGGAGTTGATTTGTGATGATTTGATCTCTTAGGTATAATTAATGTTAGTATGCTCCCGAGAAATCACTTTCATGTTGAATAGATGCTCGTAGTACATCCTTGGTGGAGTGTCATTCGTTATGGTTGTTTGAGAAAGGTTCGAATGGCTAGAGCTTTGAAGGTGAAACTTTGTCTTGTCAAAATAGTAAGGAGTTTATCATAATGCATGATTTATGTAGAACATGTGCGATTTCATGCCTCCCTAATTGGTGAATGAGTGTGTGCTTTGAAATCAACATCTCCATGCCAATAAAAATAGTGGAACACATGCTCTTTATAGCTTAACAAGCTCATTCTTGATCGGGTTCAAATCTCACTATGACTGAAAATGATAGTCCTCTTATTCTAATGGTCTTCAAGCTCAAATTGTTGATGGAGGCTTCTTGAAGTCCCGATACTTTGACTACATGCTTGTTGGAGATAGTATGTGAACTTGGTGATGATGAACTACTTCTCATATGTATGATTCTCATATGTATGATTCTCATAACGATTTGAATTTGTAAGGCTTGACACACTATACACTCAAGTGATAATGCATACATGATCCAAAATGAAGGAGTAAAGTTTATTTGGCGAAACTTTAAGACTAAATTAAGAACTTAAGAAAAGCTATGAAAGGATAAGATTTGGAATGGGATTATAAAGGTTGTTTTTAAGGTGCATCTAACGTAAATCTATGTTATAACTCCTTTTGCAGGGGCTAATAGTGTTGCAAAGCTAGAGGACAAAGTTTTACTCGCCATAGTAGGATACAAATTTTGTGTAATCAAGTATGCATGTCCTAACTTAGATTCCCGAGTTTTTCGGATGTTTGAAACCTATTTCTTGTCTTCCATAGGCTTATGAAGAGTTATGAAAACTAAGGCAGCGAAGGGAAAATATGAACCTAATATTGAAAAGGAAATATTGGCTAATTTTTTGCATGACAGGTTGTGTCTCTTGAGACTCTCAATTCAAGTTGAGAAGTAGAAGGAAGTTACACAGATGATAAGTGAATATAAAGAGTTAGAAGTAGAGGAATAAAACATACAAATAGGATGTATTTGAACTTTAGAAAGTTGTTGAAGTACATTTTTTTATAAATGTAAAGGTTGTTGATGGTGTGAGAATGCAAAGAAAGTAGGAGATCAATAAGAAGAGAAGTGAGAAACATATATGTTGAAGCATGGAGCTATTGAGCTATGATTGTTCTCCCGATGTATATGAAAACTAGTTTATTAAAGACCTATGAATAATGCATGTACCATGTTCTAAGAACATTTGCATGACTGTGTACTAAGATACAAGATTACAAAGTGAATCTCGAGTTTGACATAGCTATTATTGGATATGTACCAAAATGTATATCTTGATTCGAGAGATAGGGTGTTGTTTGTGAAGGGAATGTGTGTTGTATGATTAAGTCAATATGAAAAGTTAGGGGTATAATGAAGTATTGCTTACAAAAGTATAGGGTGTGAAGTTGTAGCTAGTTTGAAAAGGTTGTGTGTGCGGGGTATTCAACGAGGTCAAATGAAATTAACAAAGAATGTTATGAAAATGTGAGTGTATCATTTTCATGGAGTTTAGAACACAATTCTAAGTGCAAAACACATTTAAAGACCTGATATCAAGTATATGATTAAAAGAGCAGATTGACATAAGAGTGTAAATAAATTGAAGGGCTTAAAAATTGTCACATCAAAGTTGATATATGTAACCAGTGTAGAAGGTGCTCAAACATTTCTTGTGAGATTTAAGTCTGAGTTGTAGCTCAACAATTTAGGAGTGAGCTTCCTAGCAAGTAGATGTTTGCAGAACAACAGTCAAGTGGGTGCTTGGCATAGATTTTAAGTGGGTGCTTCATAGCAAGTGGGTGCTTGACAAATTACTCAAGTGGGTGCTTGATTATACACTGGAGTGGTTACTTGAGAATTGGAGTGGGTGTTTTAAGGTGAGTAGGAGATCGCCACATGGTGAAACCTTTGTAACTTTATAATATAATTGTCCAAGCTAGTTCTCTAGTTCCAGTGGGTTTTTGTCCCTTAATGGGTTTCCCACATTAAATCTTATCCCCTCATGTGTTTATCTCGTGTTTGTTGCTCCTTCTATCTCATGGTTGGATGCTCATGTCTCTCATGATTAACATAGTTAAGTTTGATCGATTGATTCTTTGTGAATTGTTTCAAAAGTTTTAAATAACACTAATTCACCTCCCCTCTTAGTGCCTAGAATTTCTAACACCATCCTCCCAACTTGTGCCAAACTTGGAGCTTTGCAATAGGGTATGGAAATCCATAAAAATAATTGAAAGTGAATTTTTGTGTGATATGGTTATGACTTCCCTGATATACATGTATGCAAAATGTGGAAGCATGCGGAAGGCACACAAATTATTTGACAAAATGCCTCAATGATATGTGGTCTCATGGACTGCAATCAATGTTGATATGCACAAAATGGGCTTGTTGAAAAATCCTTGGAGAATTTTAAGCAAATGGTATGTATAAAGCCGGACTCATCAACAATTGTCGACATCTTCCCATTTCGTACCAAACTTGGAGATTTGGAACAAGGTATCGGATCCATCAAAAAGAATTGAAAGTAGATTTTCATTTGACTTTGTAAATGTGACTACCATGATAAACATGTATGCTAAATGTGGTAACATAAAGAAGGAAACTACATTATTTGATATAATGCATCACCCAGATGTGGCGTTGTAGAATGCAATGATGGTAGGTTGTGCAATTCATGGCTATGGTGAAGATGTCCTTACACATTTTGAACTAATAAACCACTTAGGTCTAGTGGATGTTGGATATAAATACTTCAATTGCATGAGTAACTCTTATTTTATTATATCTTATATGGATCATTATGTATGCATGGTTGACCTTCTTGGCCTTGCCAACTATCTTGAGGAATCCCTATACAATCAAAACGTAAATAAAACCTAGTATGGTTATAAGGATGTGTTTTCTTTGCACTTATAAATCACATAAACATATAGGATTAGGAGAAACTGTGGCAAGACTCCTTTTTGAGTTGGATCCTAGAATTATTGTACTTTATGGTCTTATGTCAAACATTTATGCAAAATTAGGAAGGTGGAGTGATACTCAAAACTAAGGAAATTATCGAAAGAGACGGGAATTAATAAGATAGTTAGATGTAGTTAGATTGAAATCTATAAAAAGTTATATGGTTTTTCTCAGAAGCAATGTATCACACCGACAAACACAATATATTTATGCAAAGTCTTAGAGAAATTGTCTTAGGAGATGAAGTCAACATGATATGTTCGAGATACAAGATTTGGATTAAACGATGTGGAGGAGAAGGAAATACTCCTTTGCTACACATTGAGAAGCTAAAAGTTACATTTAGTTGTTAAATTTTTCCCTTGGAATGATTGTTAAGTCATCAAGAACCTTTAAGTATGTGGTGATTGGCATGCTTGAACCAAGTTTATCACTAAGGACATTGAAAGAGAAAATGTTGTGAGAGATGTGAAATGGTTCCACTATTTTAAACATATTTGATAAATTTAAATCTATGTAAGGAAACTCGCTAACTAGATAGATATAACAAGAAATATGCAAGATATAGCCAAAGAAGTACAAGTAAGAGTGATAGATAGGGTTTGTAGAATGACTTATCTCGTAATTGTAGGTATGGAGTGATTCTAGATTGATGAATAGGCTGGGAAAGGAAAATTTTGGACTATGTAAGCTTTATTTCGAAAATGGGGATTGAAAATCTCAAGGAGAGAAACACCTAGTAAAAAGTGTGACTTTCGGGTCTTAGCATCTATTCTAGATGTTGGTGTCTTTGGGATAGTTGTGATTCTAGTTCCTTCTATGTCACTTATTTTCATCCTTAGTTCATCAGTAGCTTGCGGTAGGTTCATTGCACTTCTCGCTCTGTCGCACCTATACCTAAAAAATAAACCCTAGCTACCTACACAAGGCTCAAACACATATTAGAATGAATATAAAATGCATATGAGAGATTCAAACTGACCCTAGCGGTCACTTTGATGTGATCTTGTTGTCAAGAGTCGCACTACATTTCAAACTCGTGTAGTTCTTGTGGTGTGTGATTAAAATTGTGTCCCTTAAGTTGGGATGGACTAATGTCACTCATCAGTAGACACCAAATCACGCACTTTGGGTATCTATTTAGTCCTTATCACATACTACTATTCATATGATTCCTAAGTAAGAAAAGTACTAACTAACCCATGTCTTTGGCCATCTTTTCTTGTTTTATGTTGCTTTTGTTGATCTTGTACTCCTTTTAGCCTAGTTTGTCTTTTCATACTTTGGTATTTCTCACTCTAGACACCAACAACCATCTAAGACGTCAACGCCAGGGCGCCCTAACCTCTTTGTACTTTGCTCACATATTTTGGGTCCTTTATAGTTGTTTGGGCATCTTATCTTTTTGGTAGTCATCCTTTTCGGGGTTAATTACGAAATTCAAGCAAGGGAATCATATAAATATAAAGTTATGTGGCAATAATAAAGGACCAAGCACTAAGCATTAGCTATCACCACCTAAGGTTGCATCCAAAGGCATATCAAGAGCATTCAAACATCCATCTAGCATCCACATAAGGGCAAGGGACTGCATTATTTTACATACACTTCATAGGAGGGAAGTTCATTATTTCATGCACACATCTATCTACATTTTTTACATCTAGCTATTGCTCGCTATTAAGTGCAACACACACAAGAGCTACCTAGGGCACGATTCTTCACACACACACATAGAACTACATTGGGTCTAAAATATAAAGCAATGCTCAGTTGTAAGATCACTCATTTGATAGTTGAGGATAGTCTGACCCCTCATTTGCATTCTTTACTTTTTGGGATTTGATGCACTTATGAGGGGTTTAGTAAGTCACTTCTTTATTGTAGAGTATTCGTGACATCCGTGATCATTGTGTGACATAATGGTGATAAGAAGCAAAGGATAGATAACACCTTGTAATTAGTCAAAGATGGTTTTCTAAGGTTTTTGGCTGTCATCACAGTGCCCAAAACTGGTCCGTAGTACCCGCAGCACCCCTAACCCATCCCGAGCGCCCCACTCCAACATATTTCATCATCTATGCATTTTTCTGAGTTTTATTGCTATAGTTTTCACTTTTATTTTCTAGTTCCTTAGTTTTGTAAACCTCCTGATCATAATAAATAATTAAGTCATTTTATCTCCTTATTTGCACTTAGGGTTTTAAATATTAATTGTTTATTTGCTTGGGTCTATTTTATACTTAATTTCTTATTGATTTACTACTACATTATAATCAATATTGGGCATCTATTTTTAAATCCTACATTTTCTTAATCATTTTGGTGAACTCATCATTTGAACATTCTTAGGGTCCTCATACTTCTATTTTTCTCATTCTTCTAGGATCCTCTCATCATGGATATATCTATTCATGATTTCTTTCTCATCCACCCTGAATTAAGAGCTAAAATCATTACTCTCTTGGCTACTACTCGTGTTCCTTCTGATATTCATCCAAATGTATTCTATAACACATTCGTAGATGCATTTTCTCAACACATCACTTTTCCATCTAATCCTCATGTTGATCTTGTTGTTTTTGACAATGATCCACCCTTATACATCATGATTTGCATCCACAATGTGGGTGTCAAACGAACTATTATCGATAATGGATCTGAGCTTAATCTATGCCCTTTATCATTCATTGAAGCTATCAGCCTTTCTACTACTAATGTTAGTCCTTCATCCATCTCTCTTTGTGCATATGATGGTTCCATTCATCCATGCATAGGCCATATCACTTTACCTATCACTGTCGGGCCAAAAACCCTTCCTACGGTTTCTTTGTCATTGACTTCCCAGATTCAATATAATTGTTTACTTGGTAGGCCATGGCTTCATGTCATGTAAGTAGTACCTTCTACAGTGCATCGATGTGTTAAATTCTTACATGAGGGTGTATAGAATATACAGTCCTTGGTGATTATGAACCATTCAAATATTACAACCGTGATTCAACCACTACACTCCCTACTCCAACATCAATTACTACTAATGACCCATAACCCATGGATTCTCCAGCTCACTTACCACCACTTGAAGGTGTTATTTACATGTTGGACATTATCCCATCTCGCATCATTTCCCCCTCCTCTTCTATAAATTCTATGGTACTTTATCGGGGACCTGTCTAAACATTGGACGTCATTCCACCTACTTCATATTCTCATGAGAACCACCATTAGCACATCCTTCTTTCACATGTACACTCTTCATGAATGAATCTTATTGGGAACACATTCCATTTGATCCTACTTTCTCCGATACTATATGTACACATGATGGCTTGACTCAGATAGGATTCACAGTAGACGATATTTTCCCTCCACCTCATGATCCTCATCTTTATCATGGATTCATCCACATTACTATGCTTATGGATTTCATCTCACAATATTTCTTGCATGAGCTCCTCATGTTTCTCCACTTACACTTGGACAGTCTTGGCTTTACTATATTGGGGGCACCTTAGATCCTAATCATATTGATATCTCATTTCCTATGCCTTTCATCCGTGTTTTTGTTTGTAATTATTCTTTTCTTGGCTATTCACAAAACCTTACTCACCGATATACATACACATGATTGTCCACTACCTCCTTTCACTGATGAAGAATACACAATGGGCATGTACAACCTTCACCACAATGGCTCTTTACGTGATCAACCAAATATTATTGCTTATCAAGTCTCTAATGCTTCTCCATTTGGCTTTGACCATGACAATGATGACCTCCTAGATGATATTACATGATCTTGTTCATATTCATACACTGGGGGCCTCATACTTGCTCTCCCCCTTCTTCTAACATTCACCAATGTCTCACATCTAGTCTTACAAATTCATCATACACATTTTGATACATTTGTATCGTCATTTCTCGATGACGCCACTCTTTTTCTATGGTTCACACTTGATTGTTGAGGGCATATTATACTCATAAACCTCACACACTGTAGACACTTCACATATCACACATTGATCACAGCCTTTACTCATAATTTGTTACACATCATACACACTACACATTTCACACTGTGTGTGCATCCACAACAACTTCTTCTTACATTTATTATTGCGCACTCAACACACTTGGCACTTTACACACCTTTCTTACATCTACTACTACATATTCTACACATTTTACGCTTTATTCTCTCATCTATTGTTATACACACAACACATCCTTACAATTGGCACATTCAAAGTACATCCTTCTAGCGTCGCATTCTCAAACAACACATTGCACACTTTTCTAGCACCTTCTCCTTACACATCATACTATTCTATTCTACAATATACACTTCATGATCAAATCTTTCTAGTGCACACATCATTACCCGATGATGCACTCTAGTCTCATGGTTCATACTCGATTGTTGAGGGTCTAAATATAAATTGAACCTCACACACCTACATCATTATACATTTGTTCTACATGATCAATATTTCAAGTATCTTATCCACATCATTCTATATTGCATGCTCAATCCTTCTAGCGTCTTATTCACACATTTCTACATTCTATGCACTACGCTTCACAATTAATCTGACTAGTATGTCATTCAATCTTACTAACATGTCATTAAATCTTTCTAGCACATAATTCTATCATATTCTATAATCTATGCTCTATAATTCATAATCAACATTTCACACCATTCTACATTTTATGTTTCACAGTCAATTTTTCTACTATCTCATTCACTTGTGTTAGCATCTCCTTCTCACACATCATACTACCCTAATTCAAAATCCACACTTTTGCTCTATTGATCAAATATTTCTAGCATACACATCATTTAAACCATTTCCCGATGACACACTCTTGTTATACGGTTCATTCTTGACTACTGAGGGGTATTTTATCTATGAACCTCATTTCATGCATACACATCCACTTAGGGGGCATGTGCCTCCTATCACACTCACACTACATTCCATTTCATCTCATCCACAACATACTATATATCTTGGTCACATTTATGCTTGCTTTCTTATGCTTACATGTACATTTTGTTATGTATGCTAGTCAAATATTTCGTATGTCATTATCTCTTTCTATATACACATGTGTGTTCACTTGTCTTCTAGTTGTGATCACAAACTTTACATAGATCTTTAAACGCAACATGGATGTTTGGTGGAGTACCTCATACCATTCCCCTTAGTGGCTTATGGGGTATTCACTTTCGTACACACTTGAGGTGTTATTGTTTCATTTTTCATAGCACATTACTATATCATATTATACATGTTTTGACATACTTTTTTATCTTTCTAACATGCTAACTGGGTGCTTCATGTGCAACGTTTGATTTGCAGGTCTATTTATTACCATGGTTGTCTGCTACTATTTGTTTGTTTCAATTTTTCATTGTATGCCATTATTTGTGGGCTTTGCCCTATGTCTTTCTTGTTCTCTGATTATTTATGGCCACTACGACCTTGTTTGTCTTGTGACATTGTGAGTGATATCCCGTGTTTGAAACCCACTTTTCGCGGTCTACTTTGTCTTCTTGCGTATTTACATTGTCTTTTTATGTGCTTATCTTACACATTGTATTTTACATGCGTGTTTATCTTGCTTGTATTAACACTTGTCTCCTAGCCATTTTTTTTTGTGTGTGCTTGTTCATTTCGACCAAGTATATTCCCTTCCCCTTAAAGGGCATCCATTTCAAAACAACGGTCCGGTCCTCCTTTGGGCCGCATACTCCTTAGTGATGTCACATGTACCCCAAATGGGGGAATATATTGGGTGAATCAGTCACCCCATTCAACGTCTTATAGTCATAGTTCAATACCGGTATAACACGTCTTTAGTCTTAAACAGGCCCAAAATCGACTTGGGTCCTCGGCATTGCATGACACTAGCGCTTAGGCTAGGACAAGTAGCGCTGGGTGCCCCTGACCCTTCCTAGATGCATGTAACCAAAGGGAAGTTACACAATATCTTTCAGCTCAACACATTTCTCAACACTTCACACAACAACTTTTACAAGACACACAGTCCTTAACACTCGGCATGCATGCACTACACAACATTTTCTACTTTCATGTTGGATTGGAACTGTTTGAAACAGATCAAATTTTTACACACCATCTATAGTGGTGTTCTACATTGTGAGAAGTAGTTAAAGGTTGGAGGATGACACTAGACTTTTCTCCCTACACTTCTTCCAAGTCTTGGCATGAGATCGCCAAAACTCGCAAATCAATGTAACTAGCGTGAGATCGCCCAAAAAACTTGCTCTTCTATAGCATCTTCAAGATCCTTTCTACACTCTTTACTCATCACAAATTAGGTGCACATGTTACTTTTTCATTTTCTTGTATATTCTCTTACATATTTTTTATACATTTTGATCATATACATGCGTATTTGACCACTTATTCGTTCTTCTCTTTCATAGGTTCATCCTTATGAGAAGCGTTAGTCACATTATCATAACACAAAACAACACATCAGCTACAAATCGACATTGAAAATAGGTATAATCGCGACATCTACACATACACTCTCGCCCTAGGGTCATCATCATCACTTATTTTTCACTTCCTCTTCTCTAGTTTCCACGCTTCACATTTTTATCACTCCACACTTTTCCTTATCTTTCGGCATTCTTTTTGCCATCGATCTATATAGTTATCAGGTACAAATCTCTTATCTACTTTATGTTATTAAGCATTCACTCAACAAAATAAAGTGGGGAAAATGTAAACACTAAATCATGTACTTTGGGTATCTATTTAGTCTTGATCACATACTACTATTCATATGATTCCTAAGTGAGAAAATTACTAATTAACCCATGTCTTTGGCCATCTTTTCTTTCTTTTTGTTTCTTATATTTATATTATACTTTGCTCACATATTTTGGGTCCTTTCTAGTTGTTTGGGCATCTTATCTTTTTGGTAGTCGACTTTTCGGGGTTAATTATGAAATTCAAGCAAGGGAATCATATAAATATAAAGTTATGTTGCAATAATAAAGGACCAAGCACTAAGCATTAGCTATCACCGCCTAAGGTTACACCCAAAGGAATATCAAGAGCATTCAAACATCCACACAAGGGAAAGGGACTGCATTATTCTACATACAATTCATAGGAGGGGAAGTTCATTCTTTCATGCACACATCTATCTACATTTTCTACATCTAGTTATTGTCTGCTATCGAGTGTGACGCGTAAAAGAGCCACCTAGGGCATGATTCTTCACACACACATGCACATAGAACTACATTGGATCGAAAATTTAGTGCAACACTCATGTCATAAGATTACTCATTTAATAGTTGAGGATATTCTAACCTCTCATTTGCATTCTTTTATTTTTGGGATTTGATGCACTTTTGAGGGTTTTACAGGTCATTTCTTTATTGCAGGTTATCAGCGACATCGGTGATCATTGTGTGACATACTAGTGAAAATAAGAAAAGGACAACGAACACCTTACGACCATTCAAAGATGGTTTTATGGGGTTTTTGGTAGTCATGGGCACCAGAACTGGTCCACGGTGCCCGAAGGATCCTTGACCCATCCCGGCACCCTAGTCTAGCATACTCCAAATATCCCCGCATTTTTCTGGGTTTTATTATGACAAAGATGTATGCACTTCAAATTTTCTAGTTCCTTATTTATGTAAACCTCTTGGATCATAGTGAAATAACTAAGTCATTTTATCTCCTCATTTGCACTTAGGGTTTTAAATCTTAATTACTTATTTTCTTGGGTCTTGTTGTCGTGTAAATGTGCAACAGGGAAATTGATAATTTCCAAGCATGACAACGATACCTCAGTGTTAACTTTTTCAAGTCCCATCATTCCAAGACACCCCAGGTCTATCTAATTAGTCCAAAAGGCCTCCTAATAATGTAATCTCATCTCCCTAGGTGATTTAGGTAAGTCTATTCATCACCCCTAGGTGATTTTAGGGAGTTCTAAAAGATACTATCTTCTGGCAGTATTGGGAAGGGCTATCGCTAGCCTTCCCAAGACTGGATTCAACTCCTGGAGTGGAACGAAAGGTAAAAATTCAACACAGAGATGAAATGAAGACCTTAAAACATAATAGAAATGATTTTTGAAGGTTTGGGGAAGTTTTGCAATACTTGGAGTAGTTTGAGTAAAAACAGGGTTCACAAGCCTAGGCGGTACACAGTGCCTAAAGCAACTGTTAAGCTTCAGAAGAAGATTATGGGAGCTCTGGATGGAGTTAGGAGAAAAAAATCTCCAGAAAGAGAATTCCAAGGCCTAAATTATGGTGAAATAATATTTTTCACAACACTTTGGAGCATCAGTGCTCATGGGTAGTTTTTTTAGGCATAAGTGGAGTACAAAATCAAAAATCCAATTTTTCAGGGATCAAATGGAATAATAAAGACATTATACCCAAACCATTGGATTAAGAAGGCCATTTAAAGTTGGGATCATATAAAAATTTCCAAAAATTCCATCAGAGCTCAAGTTATCATCATTACAGTTCATGACTTAGCCAAATTTTTGGGAGGACACGTGTCAGCACCAGGATCCTGGTGGGATTTCATGTCCTCACGTCCCCGAGGTTAGGTACATCAGCCCTTGGAAAATTTACCCATCTCCCATGTGACCTCTCTGGGACCCTGCATATGACATCCAGACTTGACAATTCAACCCCAGTGTGCTTATTTGCGCATGCATTCCCCTCGCCATCGATCGGGCACCACGTGTCAGCTCTAGGACCACCGTGGAATTTTATGTTCCTTGTGCACCTAAGGTGGGGGACATCAGACCTTAAAAAATGTTCCCATCCCCTATGGGGAGTCTTTTGACACCCACGTGACCATGATTCGGCCCCAAGTGCTTATTTGGAGTGTGCATTCCCTGTCGTCGGATCGAGCATCATGTGTCATGCTCTTGACCACCTTGTGGAATTTAATATCCCTTATGCACCTGAGGTGGTGGACATCAGACCTTGAACATTCTCCCATCCCCCATATGGAGTCATTTGGACACCCATGTGACCTCCTTTCAGCTCCTAGTGCTTTAAATAAGCTTTTTCCTCCTTCATTCCCTGTCGTTGGATCTAGTGCCACGTGTCACCGTCTTGCTCATTATGGAAATTGATGTCCCTCACATCCCTAAGGTTAGGGACATCAAGCATGGAAAAATTTTCCCAAGCCCTACCTGTGCATATCTTTTTGAAATTTTTCCAAGTGCCGCTTTTTTCGCTTCTAACTTCTAACAGTTGTGTGTGCACTTCATTCCTCCATACTTCCTCTGCAACTTTCTTCCATCACTCCACCATTGCAAGAACTCAAACCAGACCTGCTAAAAATTCACTCCCCTCCCACTCCATGAAATCATGCAGGTCTCAAAAGGAATCCTCATCAAACATAGAAGGAGAAGGAGAAAACAGAGAAAACTCCATAGCCATGAAATGAGAAGTTGAAGAAATCTCCCAAACAGATGCATGAAACAAAAATATATATTTTTCTACTCATTCCTCTACCCAAGGCCATCAAGAAGACACCTTCAAACTCCCCCATGTGTGACAGAGCATCCACAATGAAGAAATATCCTTTCCGGCTCAACGAAGAAAGAATCGGGATTTCCCGTCAAAGTGGTTGTCAAATCGAAGTAAGATCGCACGTGAAGCACCAGAAGAAAAAACCCACATCAAAAATATAATTTTATTTGCAAACAGAGGAGAAAACCAGACCTGTAATTTTGAGGTCCATTAATGGCTGCCGTACCTAGAAGCACTGCCAAGTCTAAAAATTAAAACTTTAAAATATCCTAGACTATTAAGCGGGTGGGCCCAAAATTTCAGAGGGAGGATATTGGGAAAAAAATCCATATCAAAAACTTTGTTCCACGTCAATCCGACTCCCAGAGGAAAACTTTCTAAAAATAGCAGGTCTACTACATAGGAACTGCTATTTTGGGAAAGTCATCGATAGAAGAACCTGCGAAGAAGACGAAGACATTGGAGGTGCACTACAACTGAGAATCCACTAGAATGACATTTTTGGCACTTACTAAAAATAGTAAGTGTGCCCTCGAGCACCTGCTAAAAATAGAAAGTTGATCCAGAAGGAACGAGGAATGTAGGGAGAAAGAGGAAAACTGAGCCGCAACATCCAATTGAAGATCGGGACTTGATTTCTCATACTTACTAAAAATAGTAAGTTGATTTTTATAAGGGAGATATGAAGCCAAAGTGGATGGGTTAGAATCCTTCTCAGGATTACGAAGTGGAGAATAGTCAGAGAATGGAGCCAAGTCCACTGTAGCAACTCATCCTTCGGCATAATTCTTCTTCTTCTTCTTCTTCCTCTTCTATCTCTCTCTCTCTCTCTCTCTCTCTCTTCGCTCCTCATACAACTCTCTCTCTCTTCAATGTTATATTTTTACATTAAGGGTTGAACTTTTTAATATGACTTAAATGACTTTAGAAATATAATGTAAATTAAGTCACCTTGCTATTATAAAAGGGACTTAAATATTTAAAGTGGAATATGAACAGTCTTAAGTCATATTAAGGTATTCAAAAGGTCATGAGGAAGACGATAAGTCACCTCTCCTTATATAAAATGTAATGCCATTCCCATTTCAAATGGTTGGTGATTGATCTTGTAAACTCAAGAGTATATTGCACCTTGAGAGAACAAAGGAGATAGCCATTTTCTTCTATTCCCCTCCCCCTTCTAAATTTTTTTCCCACTATGTACAACTTTTGTCTAAGCAATCAATACAAGAAGGAGTTTCTAGCTTTCTTTGACTAAGGGGTTTCATGATACTTTGTGTTCATCAAATTCTATTTGGTCTTGTTGCTATTTGTAGGGTTGTTTCTTCTCATGAATGCATGTGTTGAAGTTTCTAACTAGTGCGTGAAGGAATATGATTTTCTACCTGCAACATTAGTTCTCTTACCTCTTTTCTCACTCCCCTTTCCCACTCTATAGATGAAGACTTCCCTAGCAAGAGATTGCTAGCTTTTCCACAGGTTAGTGGAGTGCCCCTGTTAGATCCCCGGTTGAAAGGCCACCACAGAAATCCACCTTTTCATGTGCATGCACATACGACAGCTACACTGATTAAGTAGAGGGACTCAGACTCCCAAAGCATTTGACAAGAAATCCACAAGTTTGTCCACCCGAAAATTTTCTCGCCAACAGCTGGCACCCACCGGGGTAGATTTAGTAACATCTCGCACTCCAAAATACAACCACAAGGTCTGAAAATTAAAAAAAAATCAAATATTAAAAAAATTAAAAAAGAGTTCATGAAATTCCATTTCTGAAAGATACACTGCTGATTTCTACACGTGAATTTTCACATTCCATATTGTCTTTTCATATTCCCATTACAAATTTTTTCTCTCAAGCCTCCTCTCCATCCGATCTTCACAAAGTTCACGGAATTTGAAAAGGATTTCAAATTCTAAAGCAAGAGCTGAAATAGAATAAGAAGAAACAATGGCGAGATAAAGAATAAATACATCAACCCATTGTTCCATGGCAAAGGAATACAGGCCCGCTTGCTCTTGAACCTCCTCTTCACGATCTACCAATGGGTTCCCGCAAGAACTTTCCAAAGTTCAAAGGTGATAACACACAACATCCTGAAGAACACATTACTGCTTTCACAACATCATGTCGAATTCTTTGTGTCTAACATAAAGATGTTGCTTTGTAAGATTGTTCGTGGAGTCCCTCCAAGAAAAAGCAGCATAATGGTTCTACCTCCTACCTACCCGATCCATCACTGGTTGGGATGACATCAAGGCTGCCTTTGAGGAAATATTCAAATCAACTAACGATTGTCAAGACCTCTTGGTGTAGTTAGCTCAAATGAGGAAAGAAGAAAGTGAAACGATGAGAGACTTCATGGCTCGTTTTAAATGGTTGCTTCAGCAGATACCGGAAGAATATTCACCCTCTCAGAACAATATCAAAAGATTCTTCATAAATGCTCAATCACTGGAGGTAGGCTTTCTCCTACGAAGAGTTCAACCAAGGAACATTGTAGATGCACAAAGGAGGGCCATTGAATTGGATGACGATCTCATCCTCTCTGGAAAGATCAAGAATCCATCAAAGGGAAGGCCCAACATCTTGGAGATGAGAGAACCAATCCATCGCTACAAAAGTTGGCGAATGAAATGGCCTCTTTGAAGAGGGAATTATTTGAACGAGTTTCTTCTCAAAGAAGCAACAGAAATCAGATTGCGGGAGCACCCCAAAGGCTCACCTTGGAGGCCCCACCCATGAACATAAATTGCAGATTTCAAGAAGATGAAGAAGAGCTTGAACAAGAAAGTGAAGGTGGCGGTTTCCTAGAAAGTGATGAGTTTGAGAATGATGCACAAATCATATTTTGTGAGTATTCTGGAGGTTATGAAGAAGATGCACCCAGTTTCTCATGTGCGGTATTCACTCATTCTCAGTCCGAGAAAAGAGCATCTCCCTCCACAACTGCAAAAGAAAATAAGGTTGATGATCCTCCTATGGCGACTCCAAAAAATAAAATAATCAGTCGAGGATCCCACTTCAATCTTCCATGAAGTCTGCATTGTTGGATCCTGATCCCATAACAAGTAAGAAGACTCTCGAAATCCCAAGTAAGTCTTCCAATGTCTCTTCCATTTCTAAACCTAAATCTACTCCTAAAAATCTAATTCCTTAAAAGCTCCTAGTATGCCATTCAAAATACCGTCCATTCCTCAATCATAAAATCCTTCTCCCAAGCCTATCCAGACTCTGAAATCACTCCCTTCACCCCCCTTGTCCACATCTACCCCCTTTGACTTCATAGAATATGCAAACAAGGCCAAAGTGTAGATTACTGAAACTGAATATTTGCAAACTCATCCTGAACAATTTGAGAGGTTCGTTTGATATATTAGGAGTGGTAGTCTAACACCCAATGTTGTAACATCTAGTTCTAAAGGCATGCTACCAAACTCACCTACACCTCCCTCACAGAACATGCTTTCTCTGAGTGCATCAAATACTGATAAAGTTGAACCTTTCTATGTCTCCCTTCTTGTTGGAGAATATGTACTGAATAATTACATAATAGATTTTGGTGCCTTAGACAACGTGATGCCTTTGAAGGTCGCCAAGGCTCTTAAACTTACAATGACTCCACCTAGTGGCTCTTGTTACTCTTTGGAATAAAAAAGGTCTCACTTGTAGGGAAGGTCAAAGATGCACAGGTGTCTCTTGCCAAATTTCCAGACAAGAAAATTTCAGCGATGATTTTGGTAGCCGATGTCCCGGCCTCATTCGAATGTTATTGAGTAGAAGTTTCTGCCGAGACTTGGGAGGGAAAATTCAGATGAATTGGTCATCCACAACCATACCAATGAAGGGAGACATGGAGAAATTTCTTCCCGAGAAGAAAATGAGGTACACTGTATGAAATTCTGGAAGCCTGAAGCTAACATCTTGTATCAAGGTAGCAGAAAATGAATCACTTTGTGGAAAATGAGGAGGAAGAGGATATTCCCATCTTGATAGGGCCAGACATGCCTTCCCAGAGAGATTTGGATTTTGAAGAAGTAGTGAGGAGATTTGAGCTACAAGAGGGCAGCCCCGAATTATCAATGATGCAAACCATGAAGAAGAGGAGATGGCTCTTGATGATTTTCAAAAAGAAAAATCAGCTTATGTTCTTATCCGTGATGAAGACATTTTCGCATTCCCATTTGAAGATGAGGACTCCCTTGATCATGTCACCCAGGAAGAGACCAAGCCAGTCTATAATGAGCCCTCGAACAATGAGAAAGAAATGTCTGTACAAGAACTACTTAGAGCCACAAAAGAAACTGAAGATCCTGAGCTCAGCCTCGAGCTCCTGATGTAAGCCACAAATTTGCAAGACAAGCGTGAAGCTAATGTGAAGGTTGGCCATATTGAGATAAGGCAAGATGAAATATATGATGCCGCTCTTGAGCTAATGATTGATGGATGCAATAACGAAATGGAGATATTTTCTTTCCCATTTGAAGATGAAGACTCTTTCCATGACAAAGAAATTGAAGAAAGGAGTTTCAAGACCTCTAAAGATGAAGCTCTTTTTGATGAAGGATCAATAGAGTGCAGTGATTCTCGAGATGATGAGGTAATCCCTCCAGATAGTTTCCTTGAGCTACAAAATAAAGATTCTTCAAAGGCATATAAAGATGAGCTACAGGAAATGATGAAGCATAACTATGTGCAATAAATATTGATGCGGTAGAAGTTGTGGAAGACCCCGAGTTGATTCTCGATCTCTTCACTCATGTCATGAACATACGGGAAAGTATGATTTTTCCTCCAATCCTTCCTTCAGTACTCAAATGCCTCACCGTGGAGTAGAGATAAAGGACGAATCAAATGTTTCTCATGGAGAAGATGTCAATGAGCATAGGCCTAGGAAAGAAAAGAATCAAGAATGTTCAAGTATTTTGAACAAAAAGCATCCCTGGGGCAATGATGATATGCTCAATGGAAAATCAGCTATATGGATAAACATGGAAGGCAACTGACACTATGAGACCGACTTCAAAGAACACGAAGGCAATAAAATTTCCAAGCAAGGACCAAAGCATCAAGAAGCTCACATGGAATCACTCCTACAAAGTAAAAGGAAAATCATGGAAGCACTTGGCTTCCATAAACAATTAAGGAAAGGAGGCTACTTTCTGGAACCCGTCAACGGCTTCGCAGAACATCATCATTTGGTGTTGCCTCTTCAGGGGTAACTTTTGAGAAATGAAAAGTACTTCAGTGAAAGCGGGTTATCCCCGCATTGTACCATAGGTGATTAATAGGTGTGTTTCCCTTTCTGTTGTGTGTGTTTCCCTTCTTGTTGTGTTTCGTGTGTTTCCTTTCCTTCATTTTGTGTGTGTGTGTGTGTGTTTCCTTCTAATATTCCTTTCTAGAAGTTGTACATGACTCTGCAGGCCCAATGGATAAGGCACTAGTCAACAAACTATATGGTCTAAAATTGAGATTCTAGATTCCCATGTCATGTCTTCACTATGCTCAGTCCATGTCATGTCCCCAAGCTAGAGCCAACTATTGTCGTGCAAAATGTTCAATAGGAAATTGATAATTTCCAAGCACGACAACGATACCCCAGTGTTAATTTTTTCAAGTCCCATCATTCCAAGACACCCCGGGTCTATCCAATCAGTCCAAATGACCTCCTAAATAATGTAATCTCATCCCCTATGTGATTTAGGTAAGTCTATTCATCACCCCTAGGTGATTTTAGGGAGTTTTGAAAAGATACTATCTTCTGGCAGTATTGGGAAGGGCTATCACTAGCCTTCCCAGGACTGGATTCAACTCCCTGAGCGGAACGGAAGGTAAAAATTCAACACGGAGATGAAATGAAGACCTTAAAACATAATAGAAATTATTTTTGAAGGTTTGGGAAGTTTTGCAATACTTGGAGCAGTCTAAGTAAAAAAAAAGGTTCACAAGCCTAGCGGTAAACAAGCCTAAAAAAGTCTGCTTGGGCTTTAGAAGAAGATTACAGAGCTCCTGAGGAGTTAGGAACAAAACAAAATATCTCCAGAAAGATGATTTCAAGGCCTACATTATGGTGAAATAATTTTTTTCACAACACTTTGGAGCATCAAGTCTGCAGGTAGTTTTTCTCAGGCACAAGTGGAGTACAAAATCAAAAATCTAATTTTTAAGGGATAAAATGGAATAATCAACACATTATACTGACACCATTGGATTAAGAATGCCATTTCTAGTTAGGTTCATATAATTTTTTCCAAAAAGTCCATCAGAGCTCAAGTTATCACTATTACAAGTTCAGGACTTAGCCAAATTTTTGGGAGGACACGTGTCAACACCAGGCGCCTAGCGGGATTTCATGTCCCCGACGTCCCCGAGGTCCACTGAGGTTGAAAATTACATCAGCCCTTGAAAATTTTCCCAGCCCCCATGTGACCTCTGTGGACCCTCATATGACCTCCAAACTTGACAGGTTCAACCCCAGTGTGTTTATTTGGAGCATGCATTCCTGTCATCGGATCGGCGCCACGTGTCACTCTAGAACACCGTGGAAATTTGATTTCCCATGTGCACCTGAGGTGGGGGACATCAGACCTTGAAAAATCACCCAGCCCCTATGGGGAATTTTTGACACCCACGTGACCGCAGCTTCAACCCCAGTGCTTATTTGGAGTGTGCATTCCCCGCCGTCGTCGATCGGTGCCACGTGTCATGCTCTTGACCAATCTTGACCATCGTGGAATTTGATTTCCCTTATGAACCTAAGGTGGGTGACATCATACCTTGAAAAATTTTCCTGGAACCCATAGGGAGTCATTTGGACATCCATGTGACCTCCTTTCAACTCTCAGTGCTTTAAATCAGCTTTTTCCTCCTTCATTCCTCGTTGTTGATCTAGTGCCACGTGTCGCCGTCTTGCTCATTGTGGAAATTGATGTCCCTCACATCCTTGAGGTTAGGGACATAAAGCATGGAAAAATGCACCCAAGCCCTACCTGTGCATATCTTTTTGAAATTTTTCCAAGTGCCACTTTTTTGCTTCTAACTTCTAACAGTTGTGTGTGCACTTCATTCCTCCATACTTCCTCTGCAACTTTCTTCCATCACTCCACCATTACAAGAACTCAAACCAGACCTGCTACAAAGTCACTCCCCTCCCACTCCATGAAATCATGCAGGTCTCAGAAGGAATCCTCATCAAACATAGAAGGAGAAGCACAAAGCAAAAGGAGAAAACAGAAAAAACTCCATAGCCATGAAATGAGAAGTTGAAGAAATCTCCCAAACAGATGATGCATGAAACAAAAGATATATTTTTCTGCTCATTCCTCTACCCAAGGCCATCAAGAATACACCTTCAAACTCCCCATGTGTGATAGAGCATCCACAATGAAGAAATATCCTTTCTGGCTCAACGAAGAAAGAAGTGGGATTTCCCGTCAAACCGGTTGTCGAATCGAAGTAAGATCACACGTGAAGCACCAAGAGAAAAACCCACATCAAAAATATAATTTTATTTACAAATAGAGGAGAAAACCAGACCTACAATTTTGAGGTCCATTAATGGCTGCCATACCCAGAAGCACTTTGCCAGGTCCGAAAATTAAAACTTTAAAATCTCCTAGACTATTAAGCGGGTGGGCCCGAAATTTTAGAGAAGGATATAGGAAAAAACCCATATCAAAAAACTTTGTTCCACATCAATCTAACTCCTAGAGGAAAACTTTCTAAAAATAGTAGGTCTACTACATAGGAACTGCTATTTTGGGAAAGTCATCGATAGAAGAACCTGCGAAGAAGACGAAGACATTGGAGGTGCACTATAGCTGAGAATCCACCAGAACGGACATTTTTGGCACTTACTAAAAATAGTAAGTGTGCCCACAAGCACCTGCTAAAAATAGAAAGTTGATCAAAAAAGAATGAGGAATGCAGGGAGAAAGAGGAAAACTTAGCCACAATCTAATCAAGATCGAGGACCCGATTTCTCATACTTGTAAAAATAGTAAGTTTATTTTTATAAGGGAGATATGAAGCCAAAGTGGATGGGTCAGAAGCCTTCTCAGGATTATGAAGTGGAGAACAATCGAGAGAATGGAGCCAAGTCCACTGTAGCAACTCATCCTTCGGCATAATTCTTCTTCTTCTTCTTCTTCTCCTCTCTATCTCTCTCTCTTTGCTCCTCATACGACACTCTCTCTCTCTTCAATGTTATATTTTTGCATTGAGGGTTGCACTTTTTAATATGACTTAAATGACTTTAGAAATATAATGTAAATTAAGTCGCCTTGCTATTATAAAAGGGACTTAAATATTTAAAGTGGAATATGAATAGTCTTAAGTCATATTAAGGTATTTGAAAGGTCATGAGGAAGACGATAAGTCACCTCTCATTCTATAAATTGTAACACCATTCCCATTTCAAAGGGTTGGTGATTGATCTTGTAAACTCAAGAGTATATTGCACCTTGAGAGAACAAAGGAGATAGCCATTTTCTTTTACTCCCCCTTCTCAATTTCTTCCATTTCTCCACTATGTACAATTTTTGTCTAAGCAATCAATACAACAAGAAGGAGTTTCTATCTTTCTTTGACTAAGGGGTTTCATGATAATTTATGTTCATCAAATTCTATTTGGTCTTGTTGCTATTTGCAGGGTTGTTTCTTCTCATGAATGCATGTGTTGAAGTTTCTAACTAGTGGGTGAAGGAATTTGATTTTCTACCTGCATATTAGTTCTCTTACCTCTTTTCTCACTCCCTTTCCAAATATATAGACGAAGACTTCCCTAGCAAGAGATTGCTTGCTTTTCCGTAGGGTCGGTGGAGTGCCCCTATTGAATCCCCCCGGTCAAAAGGCCACCACAGAAATTAACCTTTTCATGTGCATGCACATACGACAATTTACCGATTAAGTAGAGGGAATCGAATCCCAAAGCATTGGCAAGAAATCCAAAAGTTTTTCCACCCAACAAATTTTCTCACCAACATGTCTATGTTGTACTTAATTACTTATTCATTTATTGGTACATTGGAATCAATATTAGACATCTATTTATAAATCCTATATTTGATTAATAAGTCACATAAAGAATAGCAAGATACAACTACTTTTTCCCAATGTAAAATGTGTGGTATGGAATTCGAATAGCCTCCACTTATGCAAAGAATAATGCAACCTAAAATATAGTCCCTTTTGTTTTCCTTTTGTATGTGGTAGATGTTAGTGCAAAATCACAAAGACCCCTGGATGCGAGATCGAGCTTCTAGGTTGATCACTTTGGCATCCAGTGTGATTGCATAACATTGAATCCTTTCTCCAAGTGTGGGACTTGAAAAAATGAGAAAGGATTCTCCAGAGAAGGCTGGTTCCTACTCCTAAACTACCTGCCACAAGCTATTCCAGTGCAGGCAAAGCTAATCTAATCCTAATCTAACCATGCCAAGGAGACAGAGAGAGAGAGAAAAAGGAAAGAACAAAAGCCTACACTAAAACGGTGATACACCAGAGAAGGAGAATGTTGGACATCTATCAAAACTGCCATGGAACAAAGAGAGGTGAGCAATGGGAAGGATGGACAGATGCATCACAGGCCCAAGGATAGATTTCACACAGAAAATGTCCCAAAACTCCATGAACACAGCTCCAGACCTGCAATGAACATTCAAACATGCACAAATACCTGCAATGAAGAGAGGCAAGAAGAGAACAAGCAAAAACGAGCAAGGATGGACAGATGCATCACAAAACACGTTTTGTTGCTCCGTAAGTTTGCATGAACATCATTTCAATAGTAAAAGGCAAAAACACCATTACAGAGCAAGGGAGGAGGTTCGAACTCCATTTCCAACCCTAGAGAAGAAAAGAAGGGAGGGCAGAGCAGAAAAGATGAACAACTTGTAATCCCCATATAAAATGAGCCAAATCTGGCTTTATACAATGCATGGGTCGAGCCCAGGAGACAAAAAACATAGGAAAACATGTAAGCAGCCCAACCATTGACCAAAACGCATTCTTCATTAAAATCGGTGGTTGAGACATCACTTCTGGCCATGCTGAAGAAGAATGCGACCCATGTGCATTAAAACTGGTTGTTGAAACATCGCTTCTGGCCATTATCACGCGTCAGAGCCGTTTCTCAATTTTCTCTCTCCAGACTACACCAAAATTCGAGATTGATCCCAGAATCATGTAGAGAATTTCATAAGCTTTCCGTTGATATAAAGAACGTGCAAATCCGAGCTCTGGATCGAAAGTTATGGAGGTCTGAAGTTTTAGGGCACAAAACAGGCGAAAACGTGTTTTGAAATCTTTCCCGCGCTCTGCCACCTGGATGACACGTGGCACGCATTGATTGGTCGCATGATTCTCTCTCCTCTACCTTTCGGTGGGCTTTCTTTTGAAATTTCCTTGTGGGCCCCTTAAACTTGGACACGTGGCATGCATTGATTGGCCGACGGGCGCGGGCGACCTTTTGCTTTTAGCTTTTCGGCCAAAACTCATGCCAAATTCTCTAACTCCTTCCCGAGCTCTACATTCCTGTTCCATAGGACACGTGTCCTCTTTTGATTGGCTCGGGCTGACCCTCAAAATTCACCCTTTGACCTTTGGACTCTTTCCCCTGCGACACGTGTCGTGATCTGGTTGGTTCTCGGCCCTTTCGGCTCCTTCGCGCCCTTCGTGTCTTTATGTCCCGGATGTCCCAAACTGCTTGGGCCAAAACTTCCGATCCGCCCGAAATGGGCTTCCTCGTCCCTCATTTGGCCGATGACACATGGCATGCATTGATTGGCTTTCGGCTCCTTTGGCTCCTTCGCGTCCATTTGTCCCGGATGTCCCAATGCTGCTTGGGACAAATTCCTCCGGTTCGCCCGATTCGGCCGGTTCGCGTCCTCGCGGCCCAGATGTCCCATTTGCTTCCGGACTGTTTGTTCTCATTTCGGCCGAACCGGCGGTTAGCTCACACTTGCGTACTCTTGTCCCGAATCGCTCGGCCAGCTAGTCGCTTTTCTTCCTCTTTACCGGGATCGGCTTCTCGCACCCGCCGCGTGCTTGTCCCCCCGATGTCCCTTTGCTTCACGGGCCGCCCGGAGGCTTTTCGCCGATCCGCGCCTAGATGTCCCAAATATCCCGATCGCCCTTAGACTAGGACTTAGTCATTTTTATGATTTTTCCTGGATCAATCTACATGCTTGAACTCGCAAAACTCGATGCATGTTATCAAAATTTATCCTGGGGTGAAATTTTGACAACAGATAGATATAGAAATTATAGCCCCATTGCCCCTTAGAATAGTGAGTAGGTTGTGTGTATATATGTATGAGTTCTTTGCTTGAATTTCTACACACAATGACACCAAAAATCTAACCTAGGTCGTGAAAAGGGACCAAAAAAGGACCCAAAGCCAAAATAAACCGACAAAATAGAAAATAAAGTGAAGAGGATAGAAATACTCAGAAGGAAATTAGTGCTTGGGAGCTATTGTCTTGTTTGGGCGGTATTATCCTGCAATAAGAAAACAAAAATAGGACCAAAGATGGGAACATGGATCCCTATGAATCGACCAAAAATATGTAAATGTAAGATCAAATACGCAAGCAAAGCCAATTAAAGCAAGAAATAGACCAAATAGGTGTCACTAATGCCTAGTCTCTAAACTTATAAATCATGTATATAACAACATACTAGAGGCATACTGTAATAGTAATAAGTGCATGTTTTAGTGACCATATTTTCCCCCACTTTATGTTGGTGAATGAAAATTCGGTAAGATAAAGTACAAAAGAAAAAAAAATTACTTAGGGATTCGAAGGCTTGTACCCAATAGCGTGTCAAATGTAAAAAGTGTAAGATGTCTACCATGGAATTATGAAGAATAGAAAAGGATCCTAACTGTGACCTCTACATGTGTGGAGTTGGAATGATGCGTTCTCGATCTTTACTTCAATGTGACCATTAACACTTCCCCATGGATAAGTGCCACTGCAGATGATCACAAATCTGATTTGTAACTTGCTTTGAGTGACACATTGTTCTAGGGATATCGTTGTTCTGCATATGCCCTAGGTGTCACTTCCTTATTTGTTCCTGTTTTTTGGTTCCTAAGTAAGTATTTAGTTCCTTATTTAGTTCCTATTAGTAATTGATTGCAATTTGAAATGGACTATCTAACTATTGAAATTGGAGAAGGCTATAATCGTATAATCACAAAAATTGCTTTGTAACTATTTTTTCCCTAGGAAAGGAGCACCCAAGTGGGACACTAGTGCCCATCATTCCTGTCTGTCTTGGGTGGTTCTACCAGCCGAGTTTTGTGGCCAAGTATGTTTATGGCCCTGTTTTGTAACTAATTTATGTTTTTTCCTACTAATTGTGATTTTGTAACTGCTATGAGGGTGAAAAGGTTCACCGTATGTTTCCCCAATCATTTAGGGTGTGTCATATTAAAAAAATAGAGCCCAAACAAAGAAGGTATACACTTGATATGCACATTTGATATATATGGATTCTGCAAGGCAAATAGGGATTATGCATGGTAGTGATCATGGAGGAAATAAAATAATTAGAAAATACTAGCATATAAGTGTTAGTGATAAATAAGTAATGCACATGAAAATAACAACTAGTAAAAGCATATAGGAAAATAGAAAACAAGGAAGCGACGAGGAGTTAGTTGCATACATGGGACACCACTTAGGATGTCACAAGATAATGTAATTCATCAAGGCTTGTGCAAGCAAGGAAATAAGAAAACATAGGGCATATCCTGAAAATAATAGCAAACAAGATACAAACAAAGTAGACAACCATGATTGGAAGGAGTCATGTAAGGAAAATACTACACATGAAGCACTTTGGTTACCATGTTAGGAGATATAAATAGTATGCCACAATATAATATGTGGATATAGGAAGGAAATGTGAAATATTGAAATGATAGAACTTGATAGTAAGTGGGAAAAGGTAGATGCCCTAAGGAGCCTCATATATTTTCTAACAACCTATAAGTGACCTACATTCACCTCAAGATACCATGTGAACACACATGTGTGTATGAAAAATGATAAAGCATATTAGGAACCGTAGTAACATGATAAGCAAAGGTGCAACATATAGTAGTATAAGGAAGCAAGAGTACATCCAATCAAGATCTAAGAAAATATGTTTTTGGATTTTTTTATTGCAAATATGTGAAAGAGAACAACTAGAATGGAGGAATAAGGATTCCCCCTATGTGTGTGTGTGTGGTGTGTGTGCAAAAGTGAGGTTCATGTACGTAAGGATTCCCTCAATAGTCAAGTATGAACTAGGAACAAGATTGTGTGATCGGGTAATGTGGTGGAAGTTGATCGCCCCCCAAGGATGTAAATAGCTAAGTGTAATATTTCTTAAGGTGCATGACATTCATGGGAGTTTTGATAGGCTTTCCAAGGAGGGTTACAAGATGATAGACACCTAGCCCAAGGTTTTTTAGTAATAACATATGGGTCAAGCCAATTGGGTTGAAACTTACCTTTTAGAGAGGGGTCAACATTGGTATTCTTTTGATTTTCTTTGAGTACTAAATTGCCAACATTGAATTCACAAGACCACACTTTGTTATGATATACATGTTTGATGTGATCTTGGTAAGTGCAGAGATGTTTTAATGCTTGGACATGCCATGAATCTAGCATTTCAAGTTCATGTAAGCGTTATTATTTATATACACTATCTTAGAGAATGTTTTTAAGGGAAATTTGTAAAGTTGGGATTTCAAGTTCTAGAGGTATGATGACCTTAGTACCATACACATGAGAGAGTATGGTGTGTAATTTGTAGGAGTATGGATGTTAGTGTGGTAAGCCCAAAGAGCATATAACATTTGATTGTGTCCATCGTCACCGCTATAGTCAACAATTTTTGGATAATTTTGATTATCATTTTATTAGTGGATTCAACTTGACCATTTCCTTGAGGGTAATAAGGAGTAGAGAATGTGTGTTTGATCTTGTATTTTGCACAAAAAATTGATAGTGCAATTTTTAAAATATGAGCCATTGTCAGTCACTATTGTAGAGGGAACCCCAAAGTGGGTTATGATATGAGTATTAAGGAATTTACAAATATCTTCACCAATAGTATTTTGCAAGGGTGCATATTCAACCCATTTAGTGAAGTAATATGTACCAATAATGATGAATTTATGTCCTTTTGATGATTCGAGGTTAATCTTGTGAATGAGGTCAAACTCCATAGTGAAAAAGGCCATGGGGATGCAATAGGTTATAAATCATGAGTTGGTGCATGGTGTAGGTTGTTATGGCATTGGCACTTATCACAGTGTTTGGCATGTTCTAAGAAATCTTGTTCCATGGTGGGCCAATAATACCCTTGTCATAATAATTTTTGAGCCATATTTTTCCACTAAAGTGTCCACCACATGTACTATCATGTATCTGAGAGAGAGATAATGGGATATCTTGGAGTCCCAAACAACGAAGGAGATTATCATCAAGAGCACGTTTGAATAAAGAACTTCCAACAATGACATATTGGGTGGCGTCATGGTGGAGTCATCATGCCTTGTGTGGGGAAAGGATAATAGGAATATCTTGCCGGTAAAGGAAATTATAAATAGGAGTGTACCATTCTGGAATTATCAGCACTACAGGTAACAACAAGAACTTGTAAAGCATTTATGTTATGGGAATCAATGGAAGGATGATGCAAGTGGTGAATAATAAATGTGGCATGATCATTTGTAATGTCAAGGGGAATAAGTGAAGTAACATTGGTCATGGCATCAGCATGTCGATTGTATTTGCGATGGATAACAATGATAGATTGGGAATCAAATGTAGCAAGAATACCAATAACAAAGATGATATGGGATGAGTTTCTCTTCTTTGATTTGGTATGTACCATTAACTTGATTAATAATGAGCTGAGAATCTCCAAATATATGAAGGTGGAATATGGGAATATTTTGAGCAATAGATAAGCCTAAAAGCAGGGCTTCATATTCAACTATATTATTTATGCACGAGAAGCCAAGTCAATAAGTAAAGGAATATGTTCACCATGTGGTGTAATGAAAACAATACCAACACCGACATATGTGGCATAGTAGGAGCCATCAAAATACATGGTCCAAATATCAAAATCAATGGTATATGCAGTAAAATCATCACGAAAGTCATCACAGATGGTGAAAGTATCGTGGATATGAGCCTCTGCTAGTTGATCAACGATGGTTTGGCCTTTGATAGCTTTTTGTGGAACAAATTTAAGATTAAATTCAATAAGTAACATGACCCAATGGGCTAGGCACCAAATAGATGGGTCCATGAAAACAAGTAGTACAAAGGATCAACTTTGGTAATAACATGAATTTCGGTGTTGATCATATAGTGATGTAGCTTGTCAGTGATGAATACAAGGCCAAGGCACAAATTTTCAATATAGCTATAATTGCATTCATAAGAAAGTAAGGTGTGACTAATATAATAAATGACACGTTCACATTGATTCATATCATGTTGAGCAAGTAAATATCCTAGGACATGGAAATTTGTTGAGATGTACAAAAGCAATGGTTGATGAGGTAGATGAGGATTAGTACAGGTAGATTAAGTAAATAAGCTTTGATATCATCGAATGCATGTTGACAACTAGCATCCCAAGTAAATGTAGTATCTTTTTCATGAGACGTGTAAATGGTTGGGTCTTGTTAGCTAGTTGTGCAATGAAATGATGATAGCCTGGATTTTACCTTATAAATAATAAAGTTGATGAAGATTTCATGGAGGAGGCATATCTACAATGATGTGGATCTTCTAGGGATCAATCTCAATACCTCATCGGGAAATGATGTATCCTAACAATTTTCTAGTAGTAACTCTAAAGACACATTTTTTTGGATTAAGGCATACATGATATTGTCATAAACGTAAAGAATGTACGTAGGTCCTAAACATGGTCAACAAAATGTTTATATTTGGCAAAATGTCATCAACATAGTCCTCAATGATCTTATGAATATAATTGTGGAATATGTGGGTCATATCACACTAGTATGTAGCCTTGGCATTTTTGACCAAAAGGGCATAACAATATAGCAAAAAGTACCCTAGGGGTGGTAAATGAGGTTTTTTCTTAGTCAGCTAGGTTGATTTTGATTTGATTATATCCAGAAAACCCATCCATAAAAGAGAGCATATCATGGCTAGCAAGTGGAATCAACAATAGAATTAATGAGTGGTAGAGGAAAACTATCTTTAGGAGAGGCTTTATTGAGGTCATGAAAGTTGGTGCAACAATGGAATTGCCCATTGGGCTTCATAATTGGAACAATATTGGAGACCCATTGTGGATAGTCCACAAGAGAATAAACCCAACATCTAGCAAACATTGAATTTCTTCTTTTACTAATAAGGCCACATGTGGATGCATTTTACGGATTTTCTATTGGACGGGTTTAGCATCTTCATATAATATAATGTCGTTGTAGAGCTACGAGAGGGTCAATTCTGACATGTCACTATAATGCCAAGTAAATAATTTAGGGAAGTCTTGGATCACTTTTTGTATATCATCACGTTTGATATCACTAAGGTAAGCAACTATAAGAATAATATGGAGATCATCATTAGTTCATGGATTATAAGAAATGGTTTCTTCATTAAGCAAGGTAGAGTAGCCTTCAGTATATATGGTTGAGTGGGCATAGTGTCAGAACTTCAGTTTGGGACATGCTTAAGATCACCCTCACCAAAATATGTAGTTGTGTGTAAGGAATTGGGGAACCTCTTCTTGTGATGGTATAAAGCGAAAGTGTTGTATGCTCTCATGTACTCAAGGAGTGCCTCATCATTGTGAAACTCATCTAAACAAGGGATATCAAGAAAGGCAATGTCATTAATAATGTGTGGATGAATTATATATAATGTGGAGGAATGGGAAGTAGGTTATGTAAGAAAGTGCAATAGAGGATCGAGGGACAAATCCGATGTCGGATTTATAAATCTTCTTGGGGATGGAAATGGGCTTAGTGATGCCTTGCCCATTCTTGCCAAGTCCCAAGGTGAAAAATCCATGTCAGATAAAATACTTATAACCAACACCATAAGTAGTATAATCAATAACACGTGAGGTAGAAGGATACGAGGAAGTGGATGGGTGGTCATGAGGAATGGTGTTACAATAAGTAAAAGGGGATGGATCAACTAAGACATCATAGACAACACCCTCAAAAAGAAATTTAAGCCGAGCATGGAGGGTAGAGGGAACAACATGCATATAATGTAACCAAGGGAAACCTAAGAGTAGATTATAACTGAGATTATTAAGCATAACATGAAATGACACATTAAGGGTACATGGTCCTACTGTAATGGGTAGATAAATTTCACCTAACACTTGTTTGGGAGTATTATCAAAACCAAAATGCATACATTAGATGGGGTGAGATTAGCAATAAAAGGCCTATCAATGTAAAAAATAAATATTACATATGTTAAGACCAGATCCATTATCAACCAAAACACGCTTGACTAACACATTGTGAATATGAGCCTAAATATACAAAGGAGGTGCATTATCAACTATTGCTTGGGAAGGAATATCATCAAAAGTAAAGGTAATATGCTCATGATTTAAATCCAAGGTTGAAAATACTTGGTGGGTAACATAGGTAGGGGAAGTATCATATTGGATTAGGGTATGATCCATAGTGTGTCGTAAAGCATTAGTACACTCCGGATGGGATTGGTAGAATGCAGTCAAAGAGATATCCATGAAGGAGCCTAAGGTCCGATCAATAAATGGGTTCACTAATTGATTTAATAAAATTTAAATCTATGTAACGACATTATTGATCATATAGATATAACAATAAGTATCCAAGTTCTAGCTAAAGAATTGGAAGTAAGACAAATAGATAGGGTTTGTAGAATAACTCGTCTTATCATTGAGGTCTGAAATGATTCTAGAGTGATAAATAGGTCGAAAGGAAAATATTGGACTATGTGTAAGCTCTGTTTCTAAAATTAAAGGTTGATAATCTCAAGGATAGAAGCACCTGGTAGAGGACACATCCGCATAGCACTCGATGTCTATGGGATATTTGTGATCCGGAGTTCCTTCTATGTCGGTTTTGTGTCACCTTTATTTCATTGTAGGTCACATCATGTTTGCTTCACTTTTGCCCTATTGCACTTGTACCTAGAAAATAAACCCTAGCTACCTGCACAAGGCTCAAGTGCACATTAGACTGAATATAAAATTCATATGAGAGAGTCGAGACTAAACCCGATGGCCACCCCAATTGTTACCGAGTGTTGCATGCTATATTTTAGACTACATGTAGTTCTCGTGGTGTGTGATTTAAATTGTGTCCCTTGAGCTAGGATACCCTAATGTCAATCACACAAACAATAACAAGACACAAATAATTTGTCCTAATGAAAAATATGTGGTATAGAATTCATAATAGCCTCCCTATACAATGAATAATGCGTCCCAAAATGTAGTCCCTTGTGTTGTTCTTTTGTATGTGGTAGATATAAAAATGATAGCCCAATTGCCCCTTTAATAGTTAGTAGGTTGTGTATATATATGAGTTCTTTGTTTGAATTTCATAATGTAGTGATACCAAAATATGGCATAGGTCATTAAAAGGGACCAAGAAAATACCCAAAGCCAAAGCAAAGAGGACAAAGCACCTGAAAGGACATTAACACATGGGTACTAATGTCTTGTCTAGGCGAGTATTATCCTACAACAAAAAAATAGAAACATGACCAAATATGGGAACAAGGATCCTTGTGACTCGACCAAAAATATGCAAATGCAAGATCAAAGATGTGAGAAAATCCAATCAAAGCAAGAAAAGTACCAAAGAGGTGTCACCAATGCCTAGTCTCCAAACTTAGAAATCATGTATATAACAACATACTAGAGGCGTAATGTAATGATAAAAGTGCATATTTTAGTGACTACAAAAACATGAATAATGTTCTTCAAGGGATTATAGGTGATGCTAAGTGAAGAAAGCTATTAAAATGCACTTCCATCATATCAAGGTGCATGGTGCAGATTTGTTGTGGTAAGAAGTAATCAAGTTTTATTTTCATCTTCTAAAAAATGTTGTTTCTGAGTGTTTGGAGATCTTGACCATACTTTTGAATTGATGAAATGATATTTTATGGTATGCATCACTACCTAGCTACACTGATTGGGAATTATTTATATCCTATTCTATAATACCATGAAATATTCGTGACATTCCTCTATTTTTCAGAATGCATGTACACCTAAGAAACGGAAAGCTATAGGAGAAGGTGAAAATATGGGTATTAAAAATGATAGGAATGTTTGATGGAAATGGAAAGTTTCTCACTTGATAAGAAATGTGAGAGAATGATTATAGTCATGTAAATGCTTAGGTACCATGAGGATAACATTTCTTACTTATTGTTTACTTATATAATTTTGTGTGAATTAATTTTATTATATTGTGTCTATATCAAGTCTTTTGCTCTTGAGTTATCTCGCACCAAATTACATATACATATTGATATATGTCCCGGTGGATTTTGTAATGCTTATGGTCACAAAATTCTAATGACATTTTTCATTAAATTAGATCACCTCCTAGTTAGATTAACTATTGGTTGCTCAAACGTGCACCCGCGTCTCGGATCTCGAAAGGGCCGAGGTGTCTGAGACCACAATGGAACCGTCCCCAAGTTGTGGGACCTTGCGAGCTTGGGACGGATCTCCGAGAAAGGCCGGTTCCTCTATCTATTTCTATTGCTACTGCTACTCCTAGTGCTGAAAGGGAAAACTAAGCTAAGAATGCCAAGGGACTAGGGAAAGAAGGATAACATGAAGTAAATTACACTAAAGGCGATAGCATCGATCGAAAAAGAGGGGTGAACACTATCTGCATTACGAGCGAGAATGATAGGGAATGTGTGAAAGGAGGCTAGGCACGAGTAGACAACAAAACATGTGTTCACCAGATTGCTCTCATGGAACATAGCTAAGTATGGAACTGCAGGGGATTTGAAATAGCACAATAATACATAATGCAAGAGAAGAGGCAAGAAGAAGGAATGCAAACACATTAAGACAGAGAATAGTCACAAAATTATGCTTCTATTACTTCCAGTAAATGCACTGAATCAAGTTAGAATGATAAGGAGGCCGATATCCACATGCCAAAGCCAAATATAGAGGTTCACAACTCAAAATATAGAAAATATGGAGTCCTTAGCAGCATGCGTAAGGATCCAGAGTGTCCAACATAAAAATGAGCCTTAATCTTACATTTATAGATGAATCCATGGACGAAGAAGGGAAAATGAGGAAAACCCAAATTTGAAACACAACCACCAATATGAAGCATTCAATGTCTGTAAATCCTCTTGGAAATTTGTGAAATACGCTTCCCCATGCTTGTTTGATGTGTTGAAGACAAAAGAGAGTGGATCATACCAAATTGGGTGGTTGGAGCAATCAGATCTGCTCATCAATGTTCAGAGAGACATTTTCCCAATTCTCACCTACCAGATCCGCCAAAATTTGAATTTTGAATTTCTAGCACTGTAGCTGATGTCGCAGCTCTCTGACAAGTCTAGGCACACACCGATCTAAGATTTGTAGCTGATGATATGGCTGTCAGAAGATGTCAGAGTCATCGGTGTATGCAAAACACGTGGCACGCGTTGATTGGATGAGATGGTGGCCAAATGTACAACTATTTGTTGTTTTCTACGCCATGTGTCAATCATTCATTTGTTGCAAGGATTCAACACCCTATTGGGTCACCCTAACCGCGGTTGCGCACTACACACTTAAGCATGTCAAAAGATGATCTGGCATAGAAGGATACAAGGGAAGGGCGCACGGAGAAAATGGAGGAAGACGTGGAGGGCGCACGATGCGCACTGGGAGATGAATCAAATCGGTGAGTAGAGAATGTATGGTTAAGGCGCAACTATTACAAAGTAATGGGTGTGGTGCGCGAAGGTCTAAAGACTTAGGCACGTGGGATGGGAAGAACTGACTCGGAAGAAGGTGAACACACAGAAGGTGGGCACAAGAGAGAAGTGGAAGAATAAAAGGAAAGGGGGGCGCAGGTGACCTGTGACCAAAGGAATGTGCCAAGTGATTTTGAGCACGCACAATTCTTCAATGGATAGTTTGGGGCCGAATGTTTATGTAAGTTATCCATATCGTTAGGAGAGCTATTTGGATAACAGTTTTGGAAACTATCAGGGCCATCTTCCTACTAGATGTAAGAGACCAATAGCCTTAGAAGTCTATTGGGCATAGAATCTGCTTGTTCAATCATGAAAATGCCCCTGTTGTCACTTTGAGCATCATTTTTGCACTTTGTTTTGAATCTTACAACTGTTGAGAGAAGCTTTGCACTCTGGAAGTAACAAAAGAGAGCGCACAGGAAGCATGTGAGAAGAAAGAACTATGTACAAACAAATAATGTCCACGGAGCACCCTTGGAGGTATGAAACTATTCTAATATATACAATCATGATGTAGTAAACCTAATGGAAGGGTTTGAGATAGATCCTGTTCACTGGGATTTGCAGCGTGCTTCCATCTAGATGAGTTAACTCGAAAGAGTTAGCTTCTTTGTAGGACTTGATGATGTATGGGCCACTCCAAAGTGCATCAAACTTTGAATGACACCTGGTTTAGCTTTGTCGAAGATCCCATTTTAGAACCAGTCCCCAACTTCAAAGCTTGAGGCTTATCCTTTCTATCAAACCATTTCTTTATTGCTTGTTGATGTTGTTCTAGCTTGATCATGGCATAGTTTCTGAGCTCTTCAAGATGAACCAACTCTTCCATCCTAATTTCTCTTTGTTCCATGCCCTCAAATTCCATCTTCTGGCAAGCGCCAATGAGTTTAATTCTAGTGTCAAAGGAAGGGCAACCTCCTTGCCATAGACAAAATTGTAAGGTAAAGTTCTTATTGCCCTTTTTGTGATTCTATCTCGCCCGAGCGCACGCAAGACCTTCATATGCCACTGCTTTAGTGATGTCCATTGTGCACTTCATGATTCGATCGAGGTTCTTGTTTGTTGATTCTCGCTGATCACAGTCTGAGGGTAATAGTTCGAAGAGGTTTTTAGGTAATGCCCAAACTTAGAGCCCAATTAGTGATTTTAGCACCAAGGAAGGCCTTCATATTATCAGAGATAATGGTTTGAGGAATGACAAACCTTGTGACTAAACCTTCGAGAAAGTCAAGGATGACTGCCTTGGTTGATTCCTTAACCGTGAAAGCTTATATCCATCTCGGTGAAGTAATTTGTAGTCGGCAAGACCATTTATGGCCAACGCTTGAAGGTGGATTGATCATGCCTATGAAGTCGAGACCCCATTACATGAAAGGTTGATCTGCTTGAATTGGTCGGAGGGGAAGCGCTGCCAATCTTTTCTTTCCTACAAAAATAATGCATGCTTTGCATTTTTTGACCCACCTATGTGCATCTGCAAAAAGCAGGGTAGCCAAAAGATACATGCCATTATGAGCTTCATTTTTGTAGTTTTGGCAGAGAAGTGTCCACTGAAAGAATGCATCATGAAATTCTCGCTAACACTTACTCGGTCCTATGTGCCATTGATACATCTTAACAACATGCCATCTAGATTTATTTTGAAGAGAATTCCATCAATCAAAACATAAGGGATAGATTGCAACCTCAGATGCCTTCTCTTTGCTTTGTTCAAACCAGGAGGGTATGTGCCCTCGTAAAGGAATGTGATCATGTCCTTCATCCAAAGAACGTGCATCGGATCTATATTCTGTTCATGTTCTACACACGGGAGGTCTTCATCCAAAATAATGAAGCCTCAAGTTCACTCTGCGCATCCTCAACAATCTACTTGCAGAGTGCATTGCCTCTTACCACTTTGTGACTTTAATAGTCACATCATATTCCATGATTTTTGTTACCCATCGTGATCTCTTCTCACCGATTTATGCTTCCATGATGAAGTCTCTGACATATGAGTGGAAGACTAACACCTTGATATGATTTGTGGAAAGCATAATTTTGAATTTCTTGAGCGTGTGCATGATGACAAAGACATGCTTCTCCGTGTGATCAGATTTTAATTCATAATCCTTCAAAGATCTAGTCAAGAAGGCCACCTTGGCTGTTCCAAATTTCTTGTTCATTTTTATGTGTTAAGACAACAACAATGCTTACATCAGCACCATAAGCATAAAAAATGAAATCCTTTGAGTAATTTGGATTGATGAGTGTTGGTGCATAAGCAATCTCTTTCTTGATCTTGTTGAAGCTTTCTCTTCCTTTTGTTGTCCATCTGAAGGCTATGTCCTTTTTGAGCATGAGGGTGATGAGACAAACCAGTCCCACAAAGTTAGGGATAAAACGCCTAACAAAGTTAATCTTTCCAAGGAAGGATTGTAAGGCCTTTTTGTGCACCGGTAGGGAAAGGGCTAGGATGGTTGAAACGTGCTCAGGATCAATCGCAATGCCATCCTTCGAAACCACATGGCCCAAAAGCTTGCCCTGAGCCACCACAAAGTTTCACTTCTTGGGGTTAAGAGATACCCCAAATTCTCTGCATCTCTCAAAGACCTTTTTAGGGTGCACCATATGATCCATGCCTTACCTCAAGAAGACAATTATATCATCAAGGTAAACCAGGATGAACTCATTGATGTAACCTTTGAAGGTAATATCCATGGCGCGTTGAAATGTTGTGGCCGCATTTGATGACCAAAAGGGAATTTTCTAATATGTATATGTTCCCACTTGGTTGTAAATGCTGTTTTGAATTGATCCTCTTCCTTAACTAGGATCTGGTTGAAACTCGAATATCCATCTAGCACGGAGAACCTTTGCGTGCCAGCCATAGTCTGCAGAATTTGCTACATTGAAGGCAAAGAATAATGATCCTTTAAAGATGCCTTATTCAAATCTTTAAAATCAACACAGATTCTGATTTCACCATTTTTATTGTGCACTGGAACAAGATTTGCGACCCAGGTAGAATATTTGATGGGAAAGATAATTTTAGCCTCAATGAGTTTTGATAGTTCCTTTCTCATGAGGGGCTCTATTTTTGGATTGACTGGCCACTGCTTTTGTCTGATGGGTTTAATACTAAGATCAAGGTCAATTGAGTGTTGAGAAACACTTAGATCAAAACCTTTGAGGTCATCATACTCCCATGAGAAAATGTCACTGTATTTTTGACAGAGAGAGATGAAGGCATGTTTTTCTTCATGCACACAAGTCCTGATGAGCAACAACTCCTTTCCATGTGTAATAGTAATGGAGGAGCAATCCTCTTATGCGGTGCACATGTATCTTTCCTCACCTTTGAACTCATCATCACGGCTGAACATTTGCTCTAAGGTGACCAGCCCTTTATGCAACTTATTTGTCTTTAGCTGTATTACTTGGTCACCATAGCTGTCATGCAAGTCAGCTTGTATACTTGATGAAAATTCAACTTCATTCTGGATAAGCTGGATGATTTGTGTGTCACTATCAAACACTTGCCAGCTGGTGTTATTTTCTGGGATGGATGGTCTGATCACCATATTAATTTTTTGATTGTTTCCTTTAAAAAATTCCTCAGCAGGAGAAAACTGTGAACCACACATGGCCATTTGGTCAGCCTCTTTGTTCTTTCTGCGTGGAACTACCTGTAGATTAAGGGCATCAAAGCTCTCAAGTAGGTCCCAAACTCTATGTTTATAAGCTTTAAGAAGCTTATTATTTTTCTGGAATTTGTTGGTGACCTGGTGGATAACCAATTCTGTGTCCCCAAAGATTTGCAACGCTTTAATTTTCTTCTTTTCAGCAATAAGCAAATCATGCACCAGTGCTTCATATTCTGCCACATTGTTAGAACATGCAAACTACAGCCTATGTGTGAAGAAGAACTTCTCATCCCTAGGGGAAATGAGAACCACTCCTAATCCTGCGTCGTTGTTTCTTCTGAATCCATCAAAGTATAACTTTCATAGACTAGTTTTAACTTTGTCTCCTATGAGCATGCGCGGAAGCGTAGCGTCTTCTTCTAGAATGCAATAAGTACCAAGACCAGTTTCATAGGATTCTAGTTCTTCAATGATAGGGATCAAATTTGTGATGCCTTTCTACCCATTCATCAAGCACTAGGTCCTGGAATGAGGGTGGAAGAGAATGCTCTTTAGAACTAAAACTTGTTCTTCCTAGATAAGACAATTGGCATGGAGAGGGGATGGGACATATGACTCCACATGATAAGAAAATATGGTCTCATCTTGTATGGTAAACTAGGTACCATACCTTATCTTGAGTAACATATGAGACTAATCAGAAGACAAGTAACAACCCACTTTAGCAAGAAATTCTCTTGATGGACATAGGGAAAACAAAGGAGGCGAGTCAATAATTGACACATCTTGAGTGATTGTCAAGCTTGGACATGCATAGAGGGTTAACTCAAGATCCTTGATGACTCCTAAGGTGGTTACAACCGAGCCATCAAGTTGTAGGACTCCTTTAGACAAAGGGCTATATTTCGCACCCAAGACATCGCTTATCTTCTTATGCATAACAAGTACTAGCACTTTGAGTCAACTAAGCATTTGTGCACTAGGTGTTTTCCTATAATAAAGGACATATATAAGGGTGAGGTTTTAGCAATTTTGCTTACTTGTTTCTCCTCTTCTTGTCATATTTTGATAGAGGCACGTGGCTTTTGCATAACTGGGTCAGCGTGCAGAAGTTGCGCTAGAGCTTCATGCAATAGATCCCGCCGAGATGGAAAGGTCAGGGCATCCCACATTGTGACGCTTATGTTTGTTTTCATCATCTGGTCAACAATGTTGAACGGAATCCCCCCACCTTGTGCATTTGGGGAATAACATCCTTTCTTGATTGTTCAGGCGTGAAAGCTTGAATTTTAGTTGGAGTAGAGGCCTGACCTACCAAAGGATGGGCGCATCTTTGCTCCGAGAGGAGCTTTACGTGGGACCTCCTACATAAGGATTTGAATGCTTTTGCTGCAAGAGGTCTTGTCTGATTATTTTTTCTTTTGAAGATTTGCTTATATTGCTAGGACCTTGACCTGCATGCCTGACTCTAACATTCTTTTCTTATATCTTGTGTTGTCCACAACTTGGGCGCGCGGTCTGTTTGTATCTTCTGCAACTTGGTTGATTACACAGAAGTCCTCCGCACCAAAGAACATCAAATTGGTTTTTGGAGGAACTTCTGGTCCTTCTGGATTATCTACTTCATGGGTGCTTATTGAGGGCTCACAGGATGAAGCATTATGGATCATGAAGGCTTGGGCGCACGTAGCATTAGCATAATGGTACTGATTAAGAGGCATTTTGTGAGAGAAGCACCATTTTGGCTCTTATGCCAAGTTATTCTGAACCGAAACAAGTGCTCGGCTCACACTAAGTGCTTTGGGAGAGAAGGTGCAAGAGGGACAACTTGCAAGGGTAGATGTGCATTAGGCTGCCACCTATCATTCTATTGGTTAGGCGTGTATCTTTGATTTCCATATTGGTTCCGCCAAGGCTGATTGCCTTGGCCATGCGCCTGATTAGAATTGCCTTTATACGCTTTGCGTTTCTTACTTTTCTAATGATATTACCTTATATGATAAATTTATGATCAAGCCCTTCAATTCTTCATTTTCCTTGTGTGATGGAGAATAGGATGTTGAGTCAACCAGTTGCGTGCTTTTCTTAGGGATAGGAATAGGGGCCACAGAAGGCTGGGGTGCTTGTGACATCTTTGGGAACAAGGGCATGGGCGGTCTAGGAGCCAACTTTCCTATCTGAATGAGACTATTTTCCCCTTACTGTAATGGTATAAGCAAATGGTAAAGTTCTACCTCCCATAGATTGGATTATAACCGAGATATCATTGTTGAGCACCTTCGGATGATAAAGGAAAACATATTAGGTTGTAGGTCTTACCAAGAGGAATTTTGTCCCAAGTCTTTTGAAATTTGATGTTGAAATCAGTCATCTACTCATTGGGCGCCCTCCTTGTTGTTGTTAGTTGCTCCACCAAAGATAGGTGATCAAACTTGTCCTCAAAATAACTACATAGAGTTGTTCCCAGCTCATCCCGGTGGTGATAGATCCAATTCTTAAGCCTTTATACCATGAAGTGCTTTACCTTTGAAGGAGGTTACAAACAACTTGTTGATCTACGTCATTATGTGTGATTAGATAGAGTGAACACACATTTGCTACATCTTGGATATGCTCCTGAGGGGTGACTTGATTCTCACTAGTAAAGTAAGGAATACTTTTGAGCATGTCATTTGGCATATCATGCTACATGGACATGAGTAAGGGACTCCCTCTATCAAATTTTTCAAAGCTTCTTAATGGAGGAGGTGGTTGATGCCCCATTGTGGAGCACATAAGTTATCTACTTTTAGGAGGAGTTGAGTGGGCGTGGCATGCTGGAGATAGAGATGCGTGCGTGGGATTTTTGGAATGAACTCTTCTCGGTGATAGCTAGAGGTATTCAAAAGAATCTTCAACTGTTACACTTCTTTTTGTGTGCACTTTTCTCATGAAAAGCACTTAGGACTACTAAAACAGTGATTTTAAAATATTAGGAGTCGCTAGATGTGTTTGAAATGAGCCTCTTTAAGGGCTGAAACACTAGGTTCATACACCAGAACTTAGAGATGAAATTTGAACTTTCAATGTTGGTCCCACCGTGGGATGCCGAAAATTGTTGGTTGCTCAAACGTGTACCCACGTCTCGAGATCTCGAAAGGGCCGAGGTGTCTAAGACCACAATGGAACCATCCCCAAGTCGTGGGACCTTGTGAGCTTGGGACGATCTACGAGAAGGCCGGTTCCTCTATCTATTTCTACTACTACTCTGCTACTCCTAGTGCTTTGAAAGGAAAACTAAACTAAAAATGCCAAGGGACTAGGGAAAGAAGGATAACATGAAGTAAATTACACGAAAAATGGGATAACATCATAAAAGAGGGGTGAACACTATACATTACGAGTGAGAATGATAGGGAATGCATGAAAGGAGGCTAGGCGGGAGTAGCACAACAAAACACGCATTCACTAGATTGCTCTCATGGAACACTTTGCTAAGTATGGAACTGAGGGGATTTGAAATAGCACAATAATATACAATGCAAGAGAAGAGGCAAGAACAAGGAATGTAAACATGTTAGGATAGAGAATAGTCACAAAATGATGCTTCTATTACTTCCGTAAATGCACAGGGATCACATGATGATAAGGAGGTCGATATCCACATGCCAAAGCCAAACATAAAGGTCTGCAACTTAAAATACAGAAAATATGGAGTCCTTAGTAGCATGCGTAAGGATCTAGAGTGTCAAACATAACAAATGAGCCTTGCTCTTACATTTATAGATGAATCCATGGAGGAAGAAGGGAAAATGAGGGAAAACCTGAATTTGAAACACAACCACCAATAAGAAGCATTCAATGTTTGTAAATCCACTTAGAAATCTATGAAATACACTTCCCCATGCCTATTTGACGTG
Source organism: Taxus wallichiana var. yunnanensis (assembly GCA_018340775.1). Taxonomy (NCBI): domain Eukaryota; kingdom Viridiplantae; phylum Streptophyta; class Pinopsida; order Cupressales; family Taxaceae; genus Taxus; species Taxus wallichiana. The sequence continues at coordinate 94,767,951 of CM031238.1, forward strand.
TTGAAGACAAAAGAGAGTGGATCATACCAAATTGGGTGGTTGGAGCAATCAGATCTGCTCATCAATGTTCGGACAAACATTTTCCCGATTCTCACTGCGGATCCGCCAAAATTTGAATTTTGAATTTTTGCACACTGTAGATGATGTTAAGCACTCTCGACAAGTCTAGGCACACACCGATCTAAGCTCTGTAGCTGATGATATGGCTGTCAGAAGATGTCAAAGTCGTCGGCGTATGCAAAACACATGGCGCGCACCAATTGGCTAAGATGGTGGCCAAATGTACAACTATTTGTTGTTTCTACCACATGTCAATCATTCATTTGTTGCAAGGATTTGGCACCCTATTGGCGTGCCTTGACTGGTTGCATGTTGCACACTTAAGCATGTCAAAAGATGATCTAGCACAGAAGGATAGGAGGGAAGGGCGCGCAGAGAAAACAAAGGAATATGCGGACGAGGCATGCGTGATGCGCACGGGAGATGAATCAAACCAGTGAGCAGAGAACATATGGTTAAGGCGTAACTATTACAAAGTAATGGGTGTGGCACGCAAATGGCCAAAGAATTAGGCACACGGGATGGGAAGAAACTGACTCGGAAGAAGGTGAACGTGCGGAAGGTGGGTGCAAGAGAGAAGTGAAAGGACAAAAGGAAAGGGGGCGCAGGTGAATCATGACCAAAGGAATGTGCCAAGTGATTTTGAGCACGTGCAATTCTTTAATGGATAGCTTGGGGCTAGAATGTGTATGTAAGTTATCCATATCACTAGGAGAGCTATTTGGATAACATTAACTACTAAAGGTTGTTCTTAAAATTTGGTATATGGATTTTTTATTATTTTTCCTGCCCCTTTACTCAATATATATGTTTATGTAATTGTTTATAGATACATGTATATATGTACATATTATTATGTTTCATATAAATGTATATATAAATGATTATCATATTTTAAATGTATAAGTCGTATGAAATAGTCATTTCAAGTATTTGTAAGTTTGTTTCATGATGCACTCAACAAAATAATTTGCATTATCCTAAACTCAAAAAATTTAACATACGGACTAATCAACTTTTACCGGATTATAGGTTGAACTTGTGTCATAGATAGGCTCTTATCTATCAAGGACTTTGATATTATTATTGCCAATAGGTCAAGTCTACTGAAATTTCATGTCACATATAATAAAAATTAAACAATCCAGCTTAACTCGATCCATAATGCATGTAAAATAGAAATAAGTATAAGGTGTGAATGCAGCTATAATGGATTCCTTTTTATAATCTCAACACTCAACAATTCGTAGAGGTATATCTCTATTAATCTACAATTCACCTCCCTCAATTCCCTTCTTCATCTCTCCTCTTCTCCTTGTATTTTTCCCCATCACTACTTCAACTTTAACTTTAAATTCGTAGAGCACATAAGAATTTAAGGTTACAATTATTTACAACAACTCTTATTTGAGTTGGATCCTCAAATTGTTACAACTTATGTTCCTCTATCATTCACCTATATAGAAGTGTATATGTGGGGTGAGGTTCAAATGGTAAGGAGATTGATGAAGGATAAAGGAATTAAAATGAAAATCGGATGTAGTTGGATTAAAGGCCCTAAAATGGTGCATCAAGGCAAAATAAGAAGTAATTTTGGCCAAATGTTTTAGTTTACTACATTATTTGCTCCTCCCGATCATAAAAACTTTAAACAATTTAAGACAACATAAATTACATGTAAAAAATTACACTAAAACCTCAAGGCATTAGTGAAATCTGCACACGAGGATCATAACATCCTACCACGCTTTTGTATCCCAAACCTTGGACTAGATTTGTGCCCATGTAGCAGGGATAAGGCCACGCCTATACAAGCCCAGGCAAACACTTCAATGTCAGTGTAGCCACCGTGTCAGGACTTGAACTTGGGTGGTTGCTCTGATACCAAATGTAACAAATCATTACATTAAAACCTCAAGACATTAGTGAAATCCACACATGAGGATCACAACATCAAGCACTTGAGTGATTCTTACATTTACCTAAGGGATGCGTTACCACTTTATAGATCTATCTTAGAGGTTTGTTAGATACTTATCATTTAATATGGACTCATAGATCACCATGATGGATTTGTGTAATTCCAAACAAATAAATGGTGAAAAATTATCTTCATTCTTGTGAATATGGAGAGCCTTGGGCTAATCGCCTCCCTTGTTAATTTCTAGAAAAATAATTAGTCAAAATTTTCATTCCCAGGTCTCAATGTAGAAGTACCTTTGAATCTCTCGAATGCATATGTGAACACCTTAAAAGAAGTTGTTGAAAGAGGAACACAAATCAAGAAAGATCTTGTCATAAAGGGAGTAATCAAACTCTTTGGAAATGATTACCATATATAAAAACCATAAGAGAAACCAATTTTTTTAATAAAACCGAAAATAATGTTGGTGACGGATTAACAAAATCTAAGAATATCCAAACCATTAAACTGAATCCCCACATTAAAATCCCCAAGGAAAACTTGAATAGGAGAACAAACAAAGGAAATACACACCCTGGTGAATCTTTAAAGGTTGTTTTTCATTGACTCAAAAAGGTGAATATGATCATGTATTCGAAGATTAAACCCTAAGATGAAAGTCACCCAAAATCTTTTTGGTAAAAAAGGAGTATTGTAAGTTTCATCCCATTAGGGGCACTCAAAAAAATGGTCCATGATATTTAAAAATTATATTCAAGACTCGATTGACCATGGGGATATCAAAATAAAGGGACCAAAAGCTCTTGTACGCACCCAAAGATTACATGGTGCAACACATAAAACACAATGTCTCCTATGATGATAAAAACCTCTTCTAAGGTAAAAATGAGATCCATATTCCTCCCTCTCTCCTTTGCATACCTTATTTAACTCAAATCAACCTTTTTGCTTTAACCCTAGACTTCAATTTTACTTACAAGACCGCATTTTGGCTTTTAGAATTGTTTTTTAGCAGTGGTTGCGCAATCGTCACTCGCCAAAGAGTGGTGGTTACACAACCACTATGGTGGGTTTGTTGCCCCTCCGGAAAATACTTGTGGTCCTATCACTATCAAACAAAAATTAAAACACACTTTTTTAAACGTGTGTCCTGATTTTGGGAGTGATTTTCTCACTTGTTTCTCAATCGATTCGTCTATTTTTAGGATCATTGGATTCGTATTGGAATTATCTTCCTTTTTTATTATGTTTAGAAGGTTAATTGCCTATCCTACAAATGATTTTCCATTTCTTGATCGACATATGTAAATTGAATTCTTCTTTCCGATATTTTTGTAAAAGCCAAGTTTTTAACTGTATGGTTATTGGATATTTCACATTCTTGAGGTAAATTTATGCTGCTGAATTTTTGAGAGGAACCACATAAACAACCAGCTCATTGCTCTATTCTTTCTTGCCATATGCTTTCAGTCATTTCTTGAACCAAGCCATCCAAAACCATTTTTTCACTTTCCTTTATTACCAACCAACATCTACACATCCCAAGATCAATTGGATTTCATCTTTGGAAGAGGATACAAAGCTAAGGAGACAACAAGCACATCTCACCTTTGGGAAGCTACCACAGACAATAAGTAACCGAGTTGAGATTGTACTTAAATTATTTAAATCTTTAAATAATTGTTATTTGTTGTTATTCAGAAGAAGTTGTGTATTTAGATTATTAGAAGTGAAAGATTCCATCACTTCCTGCATACATTCTTTATTTAGTATTTCTTTCAAAGCATTTCTTACATAAATCTTCCCTTGATAACTTATTCCCAGCTTATCCCTATGGATCTTCTTGGGAAATTAGTTAGAGGAAGAAGTGAAGAAATCCATGCACTTATTTTATTATTATTTATTTTAATTAGTTTAGATTTACTTATGTTAAGGAAAATTCATACAACAAAGAGGAAATTACTTCCGAAAACATTTTCCCTTTCCACAAAACTTGAGGCGTGCTTTTCCGTAAGAAGGTTTATTTTATTTTATTTAGATTAATGATCAACCCTCAGCTCATTTCATCCTTATGGTGCTCATATTCATCCCACAAGTCTTCCTACAACATTCATAGAGAAACATTCCTATATATTCAATACTCCATATCCACTTGACCCTTCACAATCATCAAACAAAGTTAGACCTTAAAATATACTAAGATCAAGTCCATATCTCTCACGTTCTAGAGGGTATTAGCTGACATAAGGATAAAGAATCAATGCAAGAAGTACAATGTTGCACTTGGTCCACTATTTGTCAATCAAAGAACCATACTCACTTTGACAATCTTGTTTTAACCATCTAGAGTACCATGTCCATAGTATCATGAGTTGTAAGCTAAAATGAACAAGAGGGAGTGTTTAGGATTGTGTTCTTATTTCCACCTACCTTTCTATGTCCACAGGTCCTAAAACATTCATATGACCCTTTTTTAGTTCCATTTCATGTCACAAGTACATAATAGTATTAGTTATTACTTGTATAGCACAAAATGAAGAGTTTACTACCTCACCTTAGGTTCATAACCATCTTAGTGGCCTTATAGGGAACAATACATTCAGTCAAGCCTTGTTTTACTAGCATGAAACTAGGGAAAATCAATTAGAACCATTCTACTTTATTATCTACCCTATCAAAACGGGAATACAAATTTATACTCCTCCTTAGAATGTAGATTCCTCATTCATAGTAGTATTCAATTGGATGAAAGGCTCATGAGCTCATTCACACATATTATCATATTGGAGATCTCATTGGAAATAATAAACTTATATAGACTTGGTCATGCATTAGTTCTTCTCCATTTTCCTTAACACTCTGCCTTTGCCTTGTCACAACCCTTCATACACACATATACCATTCAAACCTTGTCATACTGAGCATAGGTTCATAAGACTATTCATACCTATTTTAGTCATAATGGGAGCCTCATTTAAAGGGAATGGAGCTACCTTGTTTTCTCAAACAATAATTCTTTATTGTGTTTCTTTATACATTGCCCTTAACTCCTTTATAAACCCCCTCCATACCAAACCAAGTTCATAAGTGCAAAAAGATAACTTCAAGCCATATAACTATGATTTCTAGACATATTGTACCCTATTTGAGGTATTCTCAAGCTCTCAAGGACTAGATCCATCCATATTTAACCTAGCTCACCCTTTTCATAACTTCATAGTGACTCGCTTAGGTCTAGTGTTGTGCACAATCAACTCATTTTCCTAGATAATAGTAATTTATTCATGGATTCCTCCTAAATATGAATCAAACACCTTGATTTCACTCCCCTTAATCACTACACCGAACCACAAATCATGTTCATAAAGAATTTGTAAGAAATCTATCATTTTTCCTTTCTTGTCAGGGCTCTATCAGGCCTCCCTGAACAATCAAACTATTATCATCAATATATTTGAATGCACAATTTCATTCTCAATGAAATTTTGGAGTCTTCTTCCTTCACCCAGGATAGAACTTTTCACAAAATTGTAGACATTTTCATGTGTAATTAAAACTTTCAAGATGCCCTAGATCGGGTCCGAGAGGAGTAATTTGTTCTAAAAGCCATATTACTTAATGTCAAGACTTTTAAAAATTATATTCATGCTTCTTATACCCTATGACATCTTTCTAACCTAACAGTCAAGAGCTTCACATCATTTTTATGGTACTAAGGGTTTCTAGCTCACTTCTCTCTTAGGGATCATAATCCACGAGTCCACTAGAATGCACACAATCTAGCATTTAACTCATCAAAATTGATAAGTATACATCATTCATACCAAGTAGAATGAAGGTCTAGAAACCATCATACATTTATAACACTCACATATATCTTTATTATGGCCTGAAATACAAGCTTATCCATGCATATTTCATGGTGTCTCTGCATTCTAGCTCCACATAAGTTATCTTTTTCATACTCACAACCTATCTCTCCATCCTTCCTCTTGATGGCTTCGACCTTTTCTTCCTTTAATTTATCTATATTGTTACTTTCTTCCTCTTATTTTGGTCAAATCTCCATGATTTGTGAGATATGCCATCACTCATGCTTGTGAAGAGGAACAAATATCTAATTTTGACTTTGTGACAACTTTTACAAATTGAATAAGGAAGCTTTTCAACCTTTTCCTACGTAGACAAGACAACTCATGTCTACTAACAACTAAAAACTCATTTTTCTAACCTTACATCATGGTAAAATTCACTATAACTTCACATATTCAAACCAAGAATTTGCAGGAAGAAGACTAAAACAACCCCTAGTACATATTTACATGCCTTTCAAGGTCTATTCATCCTTAGTTATGATCTCCAAGCATCATGGAGGATGGTCCCGCATCGAGCTTCCTCACTAGAAAGGATTTGAACTCCGCTTTAAATGTAATATTTTCTCCATCCTTTAGTCTTCATTGTATGTCCGGGTCCCATGGTCTCATTGTCAATGCTTTGATGTTTTCTTGAAGTAGTCTTTATCTCTCATTTCCTCACTCTTCAACCTCTTCTTGTGTGTTCATCTCATCAACTCCTCATCTTCATATGCCTCAACCTCATCATCATATATGTCTTTTATATCTTCTAGTTCTTTTTCATTCATGAGCTTTCTCAAGTAGATTAGGTGTTTGTCTTGTCTTAACACCTTCCAAACATGTATTCACAAAAACAAATGAAATGTTAGAAGTAAAAATGTGAGGCCATTTAGCCTCTTGAGTTCCTTCAGAGTGCTCTTCTTCTTCATTTCTTTTTGTTTTTTCATCGACCATGTTCAACTTGGTCATTTTCATTCTTTCTCTCTCTTGCTTTTCCTCTTCCTCATGTTGATAACTGAAAAATTCATTATAATTAGAGCTCAAAACGGCTACTTGGAGGGATTCAACAATTCTTCTATCATCCTCAACTCTTCATTCAAGACTCCATCATCTATCTCATCATTGATTTCATCAAATTTAGGTGTTAGTTCCTTGTTTTCATCCTCCATACCCTATTTTGCATCAACATATTCTTCCATTTCCTCTTGTTTTAAGAAGCTTTCATCACCTTCATTCAACCTATTTTCACTTTGCATCATTCTTTGATCATAACTATGACCTTCACTAGTCAATCTAGAACTTTCACCCTGTTGCATATTAGTCTTCATAGACAAATCATTCCATATTTCATCATTTAAGCTGATTTGAGAAGATAAATAAGAATTACACTCATAATCATTACCATACAAATCATCAAAAACAACCTCTTTACCTTTCATCTCCTTTGTATACCTCTTATTCTCATTGATTGCTTCTTGTTTGCTTACTATTTCATCTTCATTCTCCTACTTGCTTGACTTTACTTCCACCTTCTTCCATAGACTCCTTGGTGACACTGTCATCTTTTCAAGCCCATCATTACCAGCTGCATCTTCTTGAGATGTAATTTCATCATTCTTTGTATTCTTAACTATCCATACTTGTGTTTTCACTGGAGGTTTTGGATTTTTAAGCCATTTAAGAACTATGTAGCCATGATCACTAGCTAATTTTAAGATGTCAACCTTATTTTTACTTTCTCCATGTGGCACACCTGTATATGCATTAGAATTATGAGTAAAATAAGGCTTTGAAACAAAAATTTCATTCTTGTGAACCTGTTGTTTTGATGTATGCTTCTCCATGGCTTGTGTTCTTGCATTTTCCTCTTGATTGCATGACTGAAATCAGTTTCTAGATTCTTTTCCATTCTTCTCATAGGCTGGCCTTTGATGACATTATCCTTCAAGTCCAAATTTTTATCTTGATACATTTGCTTGGTTTCTTCTAGATCATGTTCTGAAGCATCATAGAAGTCTAGTCCTTCTTCTATATCTTCACTTGCATACTACTATATTTTATCAGCTTCTTCTTCTTCTTCTTCTTCTTCTTCTTCTTTAAGTGCATTAGGATGCACTTCTTCTTCTTGAACTATCACAAGTTCTTTCACTTCTCCATATCTCTTCTCAAACTCTTGGTTTGACCCACTTCTTGCTAACATTAAGATATTTTTCTTGATCTTCTCCACAAGGTTGCCTATACATGCAATTACCCATTCAAAGAAAACATTAGATATAAAAACAAGAGACCACAAGGTCCCCATGAATGCCTCCTTCATAGACATTCTTATCTTTTCAAGTGCTCCTCTTGGAACTTCACCTTCTCTTTTCACTTCCTTTTTCTTCTTCTTGTTCTCCACAATGAGAACTTTCTTTATCACCTCTTCATCTTCACAAGGTGATTTACTTTTCTTCATATTTCTCTTTATGGAAATCATTTCCTCCCTTTTTTTCTTCATGAGTAGCTTCAATTGCCATTTCACTCTTTCCTTATCTTCCATCCAACTCATTGGGTTGGTAGCTTCATCATAGTTTCCATCATAAACTCTAACTCTTCAATTCTCTCTCTAATCCTTTTGATTTCTTCTACCTCTCTTTGATGTTTCTCTTCTCTATGCTTTCTTTGTTTTTCTCTCTCTCTAGAGCTCTCTCATCACTCTCCATATTGTCTCCATCTCCATTTTTTTCTTCCTTCACTTGAGCTTGACTATATCTTCTTCTAGCTTCTCTTAGCTTCTCTTTTTTTCTTCACAAACTTGCAATCTTCTATATACCAGCAACAAAAAGTCTCATTAGCAACAACATTAAATGAATTAGATGCACTTTTGACAAAATAAATAAGAAAACACAAGTGTACCAATGATTTGATACCACAATTGATGCGCCTCATCTTAGCTCATCCTTATGGTGCTCATATTCATCCCACAGTCTTCCTATAACATTCATAGAGCAACATTCCTATATATTCAATACTCCATATCCACTTGACCCTTCAAAATCATCAAAAAAGTTAGACCTTGAAATATACTATGATCAGGTCCATATCTCTCATGTTTTAAAGGGTTTCACATATGAGCTGACATATGGATAAATAATCAATGCAAGAAGTACAATGTTGCACTTGTCCCATTCTTTTGTCAATCACAGACCATACTCACTTTGAAAATCTTGTTCTAACCTTCTAGAGTACTCTATCCATAGTATCATGAGTTGTAAGCTAAAAGGAACAAGAGGGAGTATTTAGAATTGTGTTCTTATTACCACCTACCTTTCTATCTCCATAGTCCCAAAACATTCATATGAACCTTTTTTAGTTTCATGTTCTGTCATTGTCCATAATAGTATTAGTTATCACTTGTATAGCACAAAATGAAGAGTTTACTCCCTCACCTTAGGTTAATAACCATCTTAGTGGCCTTATAGGGACCAATACATTCAGTCAAGCCTTGTTTCACCTACATACAACTAGGGAACATCAATTAGAACCATTCCACTTTTTTATCTCGCCTGTCACAATCGGGCATACAAATTTATAATCCTTTTTAGAATGTAGATTACTTGTTCACAATAGTATTCAATTGGAGGAAGGGCTTAGGAGCTCATTCACACATGTCTTATCATATTGGAGATCTCATTGGAAAGAATAAACTTATATAGACTTGGTCATGCATTAGTTCTTCTCCATTTTCCTTAACACTCTGCCTTCACCTTATCACAACCCTTCATACACACATATACCGTTCAAACCTTGTCATAATGAGCATAGGTTCATAAGACTATTCATATATATTTTAGTCATAATGGGAGCCTCATTTGAAGGGAATGGAGCCACCTTTTTTCTCAAACAAGTAGTTATTTATTGTGTTTCTTTATACATTTCCTTAGCTCCTTTATAAACCCCCTCCATACCAAACCAAGTTCATAAGTACAACCAAGAGAACTTCAAGCCATATAACTATGATTTCTAGACATATTATACCCTATTTGAGGTATTCTCAATCTCTCATGGACTAGATACATCCATATTTAACACATCTCACCCTTTTCATAACTTCACAATGACCTAGTTAGGTCTAGTATTGTGCACACTGATCAACTCATTTTCCTAGATAATAGCAATTTATTCATGGATTCCACCTAAATGTGATTCAAACACCTTGATTTTACTCCCTTAATCACTACACCAAACCACGAATCATGTACATAAATAATTTGTAAGAAATCTATCATTTTTCCTTTTTCTCTTATTTGGGCTCTATCAAGCCCCCATGTACAATCAAACTATTGTCATCAATATATCTGAATGCACAATTTCATTCTCAATTAAATTCAGGAGTCTTCTTCCTTCACCCAGGATAGAACTTCTCACAAAATATTAGAGATTTTCATATGTGGACTTAAAACTTGCAAGATGCCCTAGATCGGGCCCAAGAGAGGAGGTAATTTGTTCTAAAAGCCATATTACTTACTATCAAGACTTGTAAAAATTATATTCATGCTTAGTATACCCCATGGCATCTTTCTAACCTAAAATTAAAGAGCTTCACATCATTTTCATGGTACTGAGGGTTTTTAGTTTGCTGCTCTCTCGGGGATCATAATGCACAATCCGTTAAAATGCACACAATCTAGCATTTAAATCATCAAAATTTATATGTATACATCATTCAATTCATAAATCATTCATACTAGTAAGAATGAAGGGCTAGACACCATCATACATATAGAACACTCACAAATATATTTATTATGACATTAAATACAAGCTTATCCATGCATCTTTCATGGTTTCTTTGTATTCTAGCTTCACATACTAGCTTTTTCATACTCATAATCTATCTCTCCATCCTTCCTCTTGATGGCTTCGACCTTTTATTCCTTTAATTTATCTAGATTGTTACTTTATTCCTCTTATTTTGGTCAAATCTACATTATTTGTGATATATTTCATCACTCATGCTTGTGAAGAGGAACAAATATCTAATTTTGACTTTGTGATAGCTATTACAAACTGAAGAAAGGAAGTTTTCAACCTTTTCATATGTAGACAAGACAACTCATGTCTACTAACAACTAACAACTCATTTTTCCATCCTTACATCATTGTAAAATTCACTATAACTTCACATATTCGAAAAGAATTTGGAGGGAAGACTAGAACAACCCCTGGTACATATTTACATGCCTTTCAAGGCTTATTCATCTTTAGTTATGCTCTCCAAGCATCATAGAGGATTCTCCTGCATTAGGCTTCCTCACTAGAAAGGATTTGAACTCCAGTTCAAATGTAATGTTTTCTCCATCATTTAGTCTTCATTGTATACATGGGTCCCATGGTCTCATTGCCAATGTTGATGTTTTCTTGAAGTAGTCTTTATCTCTCATTTCCTTTCTCTTCATCCTCTTCTTGTGTGTTCTTCTCCTCATCTCCTTCTCATCTTCACATGCCTCAACCTCATCATCATATATGTCTTCTATATCTTTTGGTTCTTCTTCATTCATGAACTTTCTCAATAGATTAGGTGTTTGTCTTGTCTTAACACCTTCCAAAATTGTACTCAAAACAACAAATGAAATGTTAGATGCAAAAATGTAATGCCATTCAGCCTCTTGAGTGCCTTCAAAGAGTTCTTCTCCTTCATTTATTTTTGTTTTTCATTGACCATGTTCAACTTGGTCATTTTCATTTTTCTCTCTCTTGTTTTTCCTCTTCCTCTTGCTGATAACTGAAACCTTCATTCTAATTTGAGCTCAAAAATGGCTACTTTGAGGGATTCAAAATTCTCATATCATGCTCAACTCTCCATTCAAGTCTCCATCATCTATCACATCATTGATTTCATCAAATTTAGGTTTTATTTCCTTTTTTTCATCATCCATACCCTATTTTGCACTAGTATATTCTTCCATTTCCTCTTGTTTTAAGAAGCTTTCATCACCTTAATTCAACCTATTTTCACTTTGCATAATTCTTTGATCATAACTATGACCTTCTCTAGTCAATCTATAACTTTAACACTCACAGTTGCATATTAGCCTTCATATAAAAATCATTCCATATTTCATCATTTAAGCTGATTTGGGAAGATAAATAAGAATTGCACTCATAATCATTACCATACAAATCATCAAAAACAAACTCTTTACCTTTCACCTCCTTTGTATACCTCTTATTCTCATTGATTACTTTTTTATTGCTTTTTTATTTCATCTTCATTCTCTTGCTTGCTTGAATTTACTTCCACATTCTTCCATATACTCCTTGGTGCCATTGTCATCTTTTTCAAGCCCATCATTACCAGCTGCATCTTCTTGAGATGTAATTTCATCATTCTTTGTATTCTTAACTATCCATACTCGTGTTTTCACTTGAGGTTTTCGATTTTTAACCCATTTAAGAACTATGTAGCCACGATCATTAGCTAATTTTAAGATGTCAACCTTATCTTTCCTTTCTCCACGTGGCACACCTATATATGCATTAGAATTATGAGGAAAACAAGGCTTTGAAATAAACCTTTCATTCTTGTGAACCTAGTGTTTTGATGTATGCTTCTCCATGGCTTGAGTTCTTGCATTTTCCCTCCTGATTGAATGACTGAAATCAGTTTCTATATTCTTTTCCATTATTCTCATAGGCTAGCCTTTGATAAAATTATCCTTCAAGTCTAATTTTTTATCTTGATAAATCTCCTTGGTTTCTTCTCGGATCATGTTCTAAAGCATCATGGATGTCTAGTCCTTATTCTATCTCTTTACTTGTATACTATTGTATTTTATCAGCTTCTTCTTCTTATTTAAGTGAATTAGGATACACTTCTTCTTCTTGAACTATCACAAGTTCTCTCACTTCTCCATCTCTATTATCAAACTCTTGGTTTAACCCACTTCTTGCTAGCATTAAGATATTTTTCTTGATCTTCTCCACAAGGCTGCCTATACCTACAATTACCCATTCAAAGAAAACATTAGATATAAAAAAGATACCACAAGGTCCCCATGAATGCCTCCTTCATGGAAATTCTTATCTTTTCAAGTTCTCCTCTTGGCACTTCACCTTCTCTTTTCACTTCCTTTTTCTTCTTCTTGTTCTCCACAATGAGAACTTTCTTTATCACCTCTTCATCTTCACAAGGTGATTCACTTTTCTTCATCTCTCTCTTTATGGCAATCATCTCTTGCCTTATTTTCTTCATGAGTAGCTTCATTGTCCATTTCACTCTTTTTGTTATCTTCCATCTAACTCCTTGGGCTGGTAGCTTCATCATAGTTTCCATCATAAACTCTAACTCTTAAATTCTCTCTCTAATCCTCTTGATTTATTCCACCTCTCTTTGATGTTTCTATTCTCTGTGCTTTCTCTCTCTCTCTCTCTCTCTCTCTCTCTCTCTCTCTCTCTCTCTCTCTCTCTCTCTCTCTCTAGAGAGCTCTCTCATCACTCTCCATACTATCTCCATCTCCATTTTTTTCTTCCTTCACTTGAGATTGACTAGCTCTTCTTAGAGATTCTCTTCTTTTCTTCACAAACTTACAATCTTCTATATACTAGCAACAAACAATGTTTAATTAGCAACAACATTCAATGAATCACATGTACCTTTGACAAAAGAAATAAGAAAACACAAGTGTACCAATGCTCGATACCACAATTGATGCACCCTCATCTCAGCTCATATTTTTGTGCTCATATTCATCCCATAAGTCTTCCTACAACATTCATAGAGCAACATTCCTGTATATTCAATACTCCATATCCACTTAACCCTCCAAAATCATCAAAAAAGTTAGACCTTGAAATATACTATGATCGGGTCCATATCTCTCATGTTCTAGAGGGTTTCACATATGAGCTGACATATGGATAAATAATCAATGCAAGAAGTAAAATGTTGCACTTGTCCCACTCTTTTTCAATCACAGGACCATACTCACTTTGACAATCTTGTTCTAACCTTCTAAAGTACTTTTTCCTTAGTATCATGAGTTGTAAGCTAAAAGGAACAAGAGGGAGTGCTTAGGAATGTGTTCTTATTTCCACCTACATTTCTATCTCCATAGTCCCAAAACATTCATATGACCCTTTGTTTAGTTTCATGTCCATTCACAAGTCCATAACAATATTAGTTATCACTTGATAGCACAAAATGAAGAGTTTACTCCCTCACCTTAGGTTAATAACCATATTAGTGGTCTTATAGGGACCAATAAATTCAATCAAGCCTTGTTTCACCTACATGTAACTAGGGAACATCGATTAGAACCATTGTACTTTATTATCTCGCCCTGTCAATATTAGGCATATAGATTTAGACTCCTTAAAACGTAGATTCCTTGTTCACAGTAGTATTAAATTGATGGAGGGCTCATGAGCTCATTCACTCATGTCTTATCATATTGAGATCTCATTGGAAAGAATAAACTTACATAGACTTGTTCATGAATTATTTCTTCTCCATTTTCCTTAACACTTTGCCTTTGCCTTGTCACAACCCTTCATACACGCATATACCATTCAAACATTGTCATAATGAGCATAGGTTCATAAGACTATTCATACATATTTTAGTCATAATGGGAGCCTCATTTGAAGGGAATGGAGCCACCTTGTTTTCTCAAACATTAGTTATTTATTATGTTTCTTTATACATTTCCCTTAGCTCCTTTATAAACCCCCTCCATACCAAACCAAGTTCATAAGTGCAAACAAGAGAACTTCAAGCCGTATAACTATGATTTCTAGACATATTCTACCCTATTTGAGGTATTCTCAATCTCTCATGAACTAGATCCATCCACATTTAACATATCTCACCCTTTTCATAACTTCACAATGACCTAGTCAGGTCTAATACTGTGCATAGTCAACTCATTTTCCTAGATAATAGCAATTTATTCATGGAGTCCTCTAAATGTGAATCAAACACCTTGATTTCACCCCCTTTATCACTAAACCAAACCACTAATCATGTTCATAAATATTGTTTTAGAAATCTATCATTTTATCTTTCTAAGCTAGGCTCACAGCCTCCCTGTATAGTCAACCTACTCATCATCAATATTTTTGAATGCACAATTTCATTCTCAATGAAATTTGGGAGTCTTCTTCCTTCACCCAGGTCATAATTTTTCACAAAATTGTAGAGATTTTCATCTGTGGAATTAAAACTTGCAAGATGCCCTAGATCGGCCCGAGAGGAGGTAATTTGTTCTAAAAGCCATATTACTTATTGTCAAGACTTGTAAAAATTATAGTCATGCTTCTTATACCCTATGGCATCTTTCTAACCTAATAGTTAAGAGCTTCACATGATTTTCATGGTACTTGAGGCTTTCTAGCTCGCTACTCTCTCGGGATCATAATGCACAGTCCACTAGAATGCACACAATCTAGCATTTAACTCATCAAAATTGATATGTATACATCATTCAATTCATAAATCATTCATACCAGTAAGAATGAAGGTCTAGACACCATCATACATTTAGAACACTCACAGATATCTTTATTATGGCCTGAAATACAAGCTTCTCCATGCATCTTTCATGGTGTTTCTGCATTCTAGCTCCACATACTAGATTTTTCATACTCTCAACCTATCTCTCCATCCTTCTTCTTGATGACTTCGACCTTTTATTCCTTTAATTTATCTAGATTGTTACTTTCTTCCTCTTATTTTGGTCAAATCTCCATGATTTGTGAGATATGCCATCACTTATGCTTGAGAAGAGGAACAAATCTCTAATTTTGACTTTGTGACAACTGTTACAAACTGAATAAGGAAGTTTTCAACCTTTTCCTATGTAGACAAGACAACTCATGTCTACTAACAACTAACAACTCATTTTTCCAACCTTACATCATGGTAAAATTCACTATAACTTCACATATTCAAACCAAGAATTTTGAGGGAAGACTAAAACAACCCCTAGTACATATTTACATGCCTTTCAAGGCTTATTCATCCTTAGTTATGCTCTCCAAGCATCATGGAGGATGCTCCTTCATCAATTAATAACTTTCAAATACATTATTTTAGAATAGCATTATCAAACAACCATGCAACAGAGGAATAACCACATCTAGCTACCCCATGTTTTAGTTTTAGTTTAATTATAAGCAATTGTTAAGTTTTAATTCTTTCTTTGTTGTCTCGTATTCGTGTTCTGTGTTTGTATAATTTGTTTTGTTTATTTATTTTATTTAATCCTAAAAATACAAAAATCAACGATTGTTTAATTAGTTTCTTTCAATTTCATTTATTTTAAAATATTGTGAGAATACAAACAAATAGAATAGATATTTACCTTGTTTTAATTAATTAATTGGGAATTAATATTTTTAATTGAAAGATTAAACACACTCGTATTTTATTTAAAGTAATTTTATTTCCTTTATTTATTTAAAACGAAGTTTCAACATAATTTAGAAACAAAATCGAAACAAAAATTCTAGCCGTAGGAAATTCACGTTACCCAATCATAGTCACTATTTATCCCTTCGATCTACTCAACTATTAGGATTTCATACTATTACTTCATATCCCCTAAACCACCTTTAGTTTCCTATCACTTATCCATATAATCTTGCAAACTTCAGTTGTCTCGGATGACTTCGGGAAGTCGAGTACATCGGGAATAGCATGTCATTTTTCCAGTGTACAAATTTTGGTGAAGGTGACGTGAAGGACTAGTTCCTTCTCATTTCAATTGTTCCACCTTCCCCCTCTTCCTCTATTCGGTGGGTATTTTATACCTCCCTGAATATGTCTGTAGATAGTTTTATGGGCCATTTGAATTTGATAGATACTATACTCATGTTCAACTACAACAATCCCCTTCTCTTCTAGGATGGGTTGATAACTACACAAATAACATGCAAGCTTCCCTAGCTATATCTCGATCCTACAAATCATGTGAGAATAGAGGAGATTGAAAAACACCCAAACATTCAATATAGTCAAATTCAATTTAAACATTATGAATTTTACGAGTGAAACTAGTCTTGACACTAGGCTATTATCAACACCCCACATTAACAAGCAAGCAATGGAGGATGACATTTTTACGCAAATCATTAATCCACTTCGCACAATAGATGAATCTTTAGAAAGGATTAATATTCATACCTCTAAGATGTTCAACAATAATGTATCGACTATAAGCCCCGAAACTCATGCTTTTAAGGAAAATAAGAATAACAATGTTGAACAATTTATAATAGGATATGTCATGTCCCCTAAACCAAACCTCACACAACATACACCCAAACAAGGGGCTCAATCCTCACCATTTCTACCTTAGTAGGGAGGATTAGAGATTTAGAGAGTGCCCAAACTCCACAACTAACTTGTACAATGGGGAATAACATGGGGTATCCCATAGATAACAAAGGATACACTCCTTCTACCAACACACAATCAATGCAACACCTCGTGCAACAATTTTATCTAGTTAATCAAACCCGGGTGATCTTCTCATAGGATCTGACACACTGGGGATAGGTCCTCACCTATATCACTCTTACCACACGCAATAATTAGTTGGAAATTATTTCATGTACACCATTCCCAACAATGCATGCTTTTATAACCAGACACCCATGAATGCATTTTATAACATTATTCCTCCTTACTTGCATATGTAATCAAAATATCCACAACCAGATATATATTAGTTCCTGGTCCATTTAAACTATTCCAAGGGACTCCATACGCTCCCACCAATACTTATATTATAGCTTATCTAACTCTTCCTCCTCCTCCCCCTCATCAAGGAGCTTCGATGGTATAATCTTATACAATGGGCACTTACATTGAATACTTAAAGGAACCCATTGATTTCACCATATGAGGTGTTATGCTTCCATGCCCATTTCCTAATCTTCCTAAATTTAAAGGAGAGGGGAATCCTAATTCCCATATCAAGGCCTATGCCATCTAGCTTAGATAGCTTTTGCCTTGGGATGCAATAGTGGCTAAGATATTTGCGAAGCTCGAAGGAATCACTTTGGAATAGTACTATCAAATCCATGAGGCTTTTATACATTCCTTCAAACAAATTATTTCTAAATTCAAAAATCCTTTGATATGAACAAGTTGTTGAGAATGAGAATTAGAGAGTTCTTGCACATTAAATAAGAACAAAACAAATTTATCACTCATTTCATTCAAAGATGGCGTCAAGTTCTTTATTCCTCTCGTAAGTGCACCTAATGTTAGAAGCACAACCATTGGGGGTGAAATAGTGGGCATTAAAACATTATAAATACATTCACTTCAGCCATTCATTAACCATTCATCAACTTATATATTAAACAATGAATAACCATTAATCATGCAAAGAACCATAACCAAACATGAGAAAATGAGAACACATCAACACACGAACACCAAATATAAGTGGGAAAACCTCAAGGGTAAGAAAAAACACTGAAACAAATCCTTATTAGAGAAATTATTCAAATTTAGTTGAGCACTAATCCAACAAGGAGCATTAACACCTAGGTTTAGTGAGGCGTCAACCCCACAAGGAGCATCAACCCCTAGATATAGTAGAGCACCAACCCTACAAGGAGAAAGAAACCCCTAGATGACTCAGAACTAAATAAATCCACTTGATGTGTTTTTCATCTCTAAAATTTTGCACCAACAACTAATGATGACACCGTGAATCTCTCTTTCCATCTATCTTCTCCAAATTTACTCTCTAGGCTAACTTGTTTAAGCACTTATCCACCAAGTTGAGTAGGCCTAATGACTTATCTATCCAATAGCCAAAAACACTGTAGAACATCAAAAATTCTCTTATCCCTCTCTTTATGGTCACAAATACCTCCTTCACCTTCTCAATCAGCCCTCTAGCTTGCACTTTCTCATTCTCACCCATCATCAAAATATTACACTAACACATGCTTATTATACCTTACTTATGATTATAAATAATCTAGGTCAACCATCATACAAAAATTAACTTAAAGAAACTTAATAACATCCTAGAAACATCATACAAAGGACCATATAGGTCGAAAATATCATCTTCACACCCAAATCCTTCATTAGGACACACTAGGCCCTAATACACTCAAATAGCCCACTCACCAAAGATAAATGTTCTTGAGCATAAATAACCATCACCAAACCTTAGAAACAACTTAGAATTTTTTTATAATCCTTAAATAAACCTTCTACAAAATTTTATAGCTCTACACTACCATCTCACATCATGGAGCCGCTAAAAAGGACAATTGCCCTCACTAGCTCTCTCGACCTCTAAAACTAGTCTTCAAAGATTGAGGCAAAACCCTCATCAAATAACCTCAGATATGTAAGTGTGATATATCAATGGAAATATCATGACATTAGGGTCATCCAAAAAATCATAGGAAACCATAACTTGGACTGAAGAAGCCCAAAACCACCTCTACAACCAAGTCACCTGAAACCGCCAAAACTCCCCGAAAACCAGCCTCATAAAATAGACCATAATAGGCATCCTAAGGGATCAACCATGATCTAAAACCACCATGTACATATAATATGGTTTCCCAAATTCCTCAAACACCAATTTATTTAATAGGTCTAGTGCATAAGTTGGAAGAAAACAAAATTTCTTTAAACTTACATTTTTGAGTGGGGTCCACATACAATCATGACACCTAAATGCCACCTGAGAATCTAGAGGAGTTTTTTACAACCTCAAATCATCATACTTGAACAAATAATCAATTATAGGCATGACACAACAAGTTCTTCTCCATCAATTTTGAACTAGGGTTTTAAGAGGGTTTAAAATTTGTTTACCTTCTTAACGATTGTTCATAAATCTCTTCCCCTCAAACCACAAAATAATTCCTAGAATGTCATATTAGGAACCTTCCCTAACTACCATGAAGATCTTGGACCACCATATAGAGTTTACACGTGCCAATGAGCATCAAAATGTCCAAATATTCCTTAGTTTCTCACTTTCAAACATTCAAGAGAGCTAAAAATCACATATCTTGATAAATATTACAAAATAAAGACCTAAAATTTGGACCACACCTCTATATAAACCTACTACATCTTCTACAAGTATCATATTTACATCAACATACTGAAAAACATACTTTTTCTTCTCATTTGGACACCTAGGACTTGAGAATAGGTCTAGTAGACCTAGAAACCATGACTTAGCCCTATACCTACACTCTAAGACACTTGTGAGTGTCTCTAAAACTCATCTACATACTTCACATGCTCTCACCAAGCTCAAATAACTCATACATACATGTACTCCATCATTACATACCATACATGTTGACTAGGTCTCAAGAACAAGCACCTTGAACACGTTTGCACCAACCAAACTAAATTCCACATCACTTTTCTACTCTTTCCAACCTTCAAGAAACTTCATGAACCCATCACATCATCTATCTACCTTAGCAAGTCACTACAACACTCCTACAAGATACTACACTGCTCAAGACACTCCTACAAATTAACTCAACACTACCAATCAAACTTCATGCTTCTTACTCTTTTTGACATCAATGTATCAATGAAAACATCTACATCATCATACCAGTTTAACATCAATGACAACACAATGCCAACAATCTCCCCTTTGTCATTGATAACAAACATAAGTAGCTCATTCTCCCATTACGGTATTCACCGTGTCATCAGTTCATTCTCCCCATTTTGACATTAATGACAAAGAAAAATACCTGTAATATCTTATTCCTTTTCTTCTAAAAACACAATATGCTCATATTTTGGTTGAAAACATCAACCAAATCAAATAAGGTCCATTTGACCTCTTAATCTCTAATTCAACAACACAACTCCCCTTGAGGAGATGCATACCCTTATCAAGATCATAAGCTACTAAAATCATGAAAAAATTACCTCACCTTATGCCTAAAACCAATGGACCAACTTCAACTGCGCAACTATAGAACCACTATACACTCATTTTCCTACCTTTCAAGATTCAAAACAACACAACTAGCTCTGTCACTAATTTCTTCATGTTTCATGACCTGTGTACCAATTTACTTACTTTCTTGAGCTAAGAATGAAACTGATTGACTTCCCCTAAGTATTTGACATCACTAGCATAAATCCATATCTACAAACCTGTTGTTCACCTTATCAACAGTATTGTAGTAATTTACATCCTTGTCATCATGACTCAATGTGCCTTCTTGGCACTACAACTTGCCTTCTTAAGCCGAGAACATAACACATTCTCCCCTCGCTCTTGACAAAAAAATCTACATGAATTTCAAGACTCCTAACACACCTACTCAGCTTCTTGATATTTCAAACCTTCATAAATAAACTTTCCTTGATTTATAGATACCAAACACACTTTGAACCAGCTAACACAAACCTTTCTTCAACTAGAATATCCTCCTTTTTCATCTCAAATCCTAGTAGCCACATTAAAAGAATAGTTTTATATTACTCAACAACCAAGTATGATAATATATGGTGCACATTCCTTCTCATGCAAGAAAAGTACCATGGGGAAAGGATTTGGTAGGGTACCCACCCCTATTTTCAGGGATTCAATGCATCTTGTTGGTGGTTGAAGGAAAAATTTGAGTCCCCTATCTTTTCTCTCCTCTCTCTTTCCCATTATTTTATATAAGGTAAAATATCCCATTTGTGGAGAGGGATGTTCTAAAATGTAAAGGAAATATGTCAAAATTATTCCTAAGAAGTTGTGAGTTGTAGACCTCCATTTGATCTTGGAAATGTGTTATTGTGCCTTCTTCTTCACATGTAATGGTTTGTGCATAATTTGAAAGTAATAAAATATTTGTTTTGTGGTATTTCTTAACCATGACTTACATTTTGTTGCATTTCCTTGCCTCTCCATTCTTATTGTATTTTGTGCATGTATTTCTCCTTTGCAGGTTCATTTAGTTGTGTCTCATGGAGAATAGAAGGTAAAGTGTTGTTTTGGATCTATGTCATTCATATTTGACCTCTCCCTCCTTCATTTTCTTTCTCCCTTTTCCCTCATTAGAGTGTCTTCACCCTTTTCCTTGATGTTATCACCTCCCTTTAGTGTAGGATTTCATTTTAT
Source organism: Taxus wallichiana var. yunnanensis (assembly GCA_018340775.1). NCBI lineage: Eukaryota > Viridiplantae > Streptophyta > Pinopsida > Cupressales > Taxaceae > Taxus > Taxus wallichiana. The sequence continues at coordinate 94,789,907 of CM031238.1, forward strand.
GCATCTCCTTCTCACCCTGGTCCCTTGGAATCATAAACAAGGATTGGATAGTTGCATTTCCACCAAAGAGGGAGTAATTTAGCATTAGGATTAGGTAGAGGAACCAACCTTCTCTGGAGGTTTATCTCACTTTGTAATTCCCACACTTGTGATATCATCCCATGTTAGCAAAAAGTAGGGATCCATAACAGAAAATATTAGGGTGATACTTTTTTGTGATAACAGAACCACACAGACAACCAACTCATTGGTCTGCTTTTTTCCGCCACATGTTATAAGTCATATTTTGCACCAAACCAATGACAACCAATTTTTCACTTTCCTTTTTACCATCCAACATATGCACATCCATGATCAATTAGATTCTTGGAAGAGGATACAAAGTTGAGCGGACAACGATCACATTTCACCTTTGGGAAGCTACCACTGTACAATAAGTATCCAATCTAGGGTTGTACTTAAATTATTTGAAGCTTTAAATAATTATTATTTGTGGTTATTCAAAAGAATTTTTGTATTTAGGTTATTAGAAGCAAAATATTCCATCACTTCCCACATACATTCTTTATTTAATATTTCTTTCAAAGCATTTCTTACATAAATCTTCTCTTAATAACTTCTTCTCGGCTTATCCTTGTGGATATGCTCAGGAAATTAGTTAGAGGAAGAAGTGAAGAAATCTCTCGCACTTCTTTATCATTTATACTGTTACGCAATCGCCCCTCTCGGCAAAAGTGGCGGTCTTGTCACCATTTAGCGTGAAATTAAAACACCATTTTTGAATGCATGTTTGGATTTTGGGAGTGATTTTCTCACTTGTTTCTCAACCATTTCGTCTATTTTTAGGATTGTTGGATTCGTATTGAAATTCTCTTCCTTGTTTACTATGTTTAGAAGGTTTACTACCTCTTATTTAGATGATTTTTCATATCTTAATCGACACATGTAAATTGAATTCTTCTTTCCCAGATTTTTATAAAAGCTAAGTTTTTACCTATCCGATGGTTGTTAGATATTTCACATTCTTGAGGTAAAGTTATATTACTGAATTTTATAAGAACCACATAGGCAACCATCTTATTGTTCTATTCTTTCCTACCATATGATTTTAGTCATTTCTTGCACCAAAGCCACCATGACCAATTTTTCACTTTCCTTTATTACTAGCCAACATTTGTACATCCCAGATCAATTGAATTTCATCTTTGGAAGAGGATAAAAAGCTGAGGAGACAAAAAACACATCTCACCTTTGGGAAGCTATCACAAAGATAGTAGTAACTGTGTTGGGGTTGTATTTAAATTATTTGAAGAAATAATTGTTATTTATTTTTATTCAAAAGAAGTTGCATATTTAGATTATTAGAAGAGGAAGATTCAATCACTTTCCCGCATACATTCTTTATTTAGTATTTCTTTCAAAGAATTTCTTACATAAACCTTCACTTGATAACTCCTTCTCGACTTATCCCTGTAGATCTTCTTAGGAAATTAGTTGGAGGAAGAAGTGAAGAAATCCCTGCACTTCTTTTATTATTTATTTCTTTTGATTAGTTTAGATTTACTTTTTCCAGGAAAATTCATACGGCAAAGAGGAAATTACTTCCGAGAATCTTTCCCCTTTCCAAAAAACTTGAGGTAGAATCTTTGCCAGAAGAAGTTTTATTTTATTTTATTTAGATTAATAACTTTTGAATACATTCTTTTAGAATAACATTATCAGACAACCTTGCAACAGAGGAATAACCACATCTAGCTACTCCATGTTTTAGTTTTATTTTAATTAGAAGTAATTGTTTAGTTTTAATTATTTCTTTGTGTCTCGTATTTGTAGAAGTTATTTTCCTTATTTATTTTATTTAATCTAGAAAAATACAACAAACAATAGTTGTTTATTTAGTTTTTTTCAATTTCATTTCTTATAAGATCTTGTGAGAATACAAACAAATGGAATAGATATTTATCTTGTTTTATTTTGAAATATCCCCAAATGGATATTTTTTCCCTAAGTTGGGTTTTAGGCAAATCCCAACACCCAAATGCAAATCGAAATCATATATATCAGATTTTTAGTATGCAGACCTGAACTTTATCATGAATTTTCGACTTGAATAGTTACATTAACTTATACTAAACAACCCACACTTCATTCTTACCCACTCCCAAGTATCTTATAGATTTTATGAACCCTAATCAGATCATGATTGGTGTAAAAGACCATACAAATTTCAGTTTGTTGACTGCTGCAATTTTAATCCAGAAATTGCGACTAGGATCTATTGCAAAACCTCCACACAACAACACTTAAAAATATGTTTTTCCAATCCATATTAATCTCCCAATTTTTATCAGCCATACATGCAATAAAACTCAAATTTTGGAGAGAAATAAGGCTGAAACAATACTCAGAATTCTGCAGATTTGTATGGCTGAGAATAACACTTTTTAACCCTTCAAAAGTTCTGCAAACAAGCTATTTGGACTCACAAAAATCAGATTATAATAGAGCAATACAAAACAGTATTTGGAGTACCTCAAGACAACTCAGATTTGGAAATGAGTGGGTCGCTCCACCATGAGAAATATTAGCAAATAATTGCTGCAACAAGATCCACAAACCTTCTACCAATCTGCTTTATTAATAGCTGCAAACTCTAATAAACACTGCTGGAAAATAGTAGAAAACTTTGCAAGAACCATGGAAAATCCTATGTAGAAATTCCCCCAAAACTCTAAGAGGGTTTTCATCCTTAGAATATTTTTATACAAAAGCACCAAGCTTAAGATAAAATTCAGATTTGATAAAATGAGTATGAGATATCTCTCCTCTAAGTCGACCTTTCCTTTTAAAGGGAAAATTGACCCAAAAGGACCTCCATAATCACCAATCACAATTGGTGATTATTTCTAAACATAAGTCCCAAAACTCTCATCTCTCCAAGTCGCATTTTCCTCCTAGGGAGGATACAAATTTATCATGGGCCTTATACTACCCAAGTGGCTAATATTCCTTCTCTAGGCAAGTCGCCAAACTCCTAGGAAGGATACAAAATTAATATTAGACCCCCCCCTTGCACTTTTCTAGATATTACAACTTAATTTATAAGTGCATCTTTTTATTAAGCCAAATAAATAATTATAAGTGCTTTAATAATTTTATTTTATTTTTTATAACACTTTATAATAATTTATTACAACTTAAGTCACCCTTATATTTTTCCTTTGGCCATCGAGTTAACAAAATAGGCCAAAGGTCTTCGATTGGGAAAAGGGGACATTACATATTTAATTAATTGGGAATGAATCTAGTTAATTAAAAGATTAAGCACACTCATCTTTTACTCAAACTAAGTTTATTTCCTTTATTTATTTAAAACGAAGTTTCAACATAGTTTAGAAACCAAATCAAAACAACAAATCTGGCTATAGAGAATTCACGTTACCCAATCATAATCATTTTTTATCCCTTTGACCTGCTTAATTATTAGGATTTCATGCTACTAGTTCATAGCATCTGAACCTCCTTTATCCACCTATCACTTATCCATCCAATATTGAAAACTTCGGCTATCTCGGCACGACCTAGGGAATTCAAGTACATGGGGAATCAGTGTGTCATTTTTCTCGTATACAACTCATGCATAAGAAAACCAACATCTTTGTAGATATTGAAATTCATTTCCCAAACAAACATATCTTGATATGAAATTTGATCAAGGTAAGAATTCCTATACTAACCACATCAACCATGATAGACCTTTATTTTACAACATTATTAGTTGCATACATCCTATCGAAAACCATGTCGAAACCATCATGATCAAAGCTCTCAATTATTTTTTCACCACTTGGTGGAACAAAATTAATGTAAAATCAACTCCACTTCTTACTCTCAAAATCCAATATGATATTATCAAATATCTTGAGAAGAATCACACACAAATATCTATTTTGGATCATTTCAAAACATATATTGTTTATAAATACATACCCCATCAATTCTTGACAAGATAAGAGTTCTCAAGAACATCGACCCTTAAAAATTTCAAGCTTTGGTTGGTCATTATTCACCAAACTAGCAAATAACCTTCACCCAAAATGACATCTCGAGCTCCAATCCATGAGAAAATTTCCCTTACACATCGGAGCATTCGCTTTCTAAATACAATATTAAAAGGGTGCTTTTAGACAATAGTTTCATTTTAAATATCTATAGATTAAATATAATCAAGCACGTAGGGTATTCAAAGCAATCACTAGTGTGCAACATATTAACTATCAAGGCATGTGAAAATGTAGAAAAGTTGTTTGTAGGAACTATCTCTCTACCACTTTATATAGTTATACTTGTCCTTCACCAAACCGCATTTCACATCCTCGATTTTGATCTCCTATTCAATATTATCCTTGGTCACAAATGGATTAATGTTATGTGGGTTGTTCCTTTTACTCACCATTAATTCATAAAATTCCTTTATGAGGGAAAGAAGTCATTGTATTAGGTGATCACCCCTTTACAATATCACATAATGTTGTAAACTATGTACAAGAAAGATATTTCTTGCCCAGCTTACTAAACATGCTAATAATTTTAATCAAAAGAATCAAAAGCATCATCATTTCATATATTCTTCCAAAATTCCACATCCTAACACCCACTTCAAGGTTATTGAAAAGTTATTAGGAATATGAAATCCAAAATTTCTTTCATGTAGCCTAACTTACCCTATCACCTCATAACTATGGTAGGCCCAACATGCGTAAGCGAAAAGAATAAATTCCCTTTCAACTTGGAAACTTTTATTGGGCATTGTGTCGTTGTTGTCATTGATGTTAAATGGTGTCAAGTTGTATAGTTGAGTCAACATGATTCTTTCATTGGTTCATTGATGTCAAATGAGGTGTGTTTCATGATGTGTTGCATTAAAAATTATGAAGTAACATGGAGTCTAGGTGTGTATGCATGGTTCTTAAGGCATGATCAAATAACTAGGTGTTGACTATAGACTCCAAAGGATGTGTGAAGGCTGATATATGGTCTTACATGTTTAATATGTTTTTTCAAAGGTGTTAGATGGTATGTATGATGGAAAACAAGTCAATTCATGAGATTCATGTGTTGAAACACATCATTCTAGGTTTGGTCCTAGACCTAGTTCAAGCAAGATGATGTGATAACATGAGAGATGGATCAGAACAATTAGTGTGAGCTTGATTGAGAATTATGATAGCGCATAACAGGTATGGAAGAGGTATAAGGTTAAGTTTCAGATTTATGGTGCTAGTACAAGGTCCTTTGAAGCAAGTTCTACAAGACAGGCAAGGAAAGCATGGGAAAATCATGGTGCTTGAGAGTTACAAAAATTTCAGAGCATGGTTGAGCATTAGGATCGTTGAAGGAGGTTTTTTTAGTATTGTGTGCCAAGTTTTAGGTCGAGAGAGTGAGGATAATGTAAGAAAAGTCATTTTTGGCTCTACCGAGCTTTTATAAATGCAAATCCCAACTCGACAAGAAAGTTTAAATGCTCACCCACAATTGTGAGCTGTGCATGGGGGTTTGAGCTCTTGGGGATGTTAGTATATGGAACTAAGATCATTTTGTAAAAAATAATGGGTTCATTTTTTCATCACATTTTTATGTGTAGACACCTAAATTCTGCTTTTGAAATCTTATTGCCAAACACACACAAATCACTCTCATTCTTACCAATTCCATTATAATTAGTGATTTCCACTAATTAAATAATATTTCTTACCATTTTGGCCAATTAATATCACATTTTTGATTTCCTAACCTCTTTCGCATTCAGGATGCCACTTTACAACGAATCGTAAGTCAAAATCCTCTTCCAAACAGACAATTAGCGATTATTAGCTAATTAATCTTATTTTGCCTTTGTTTTGGTCAATCAAAAGCTTATCCTAGCCTCCTAATTGACCCTAAGTGGTTGATTAAGGCTCCTCACATCTTAATCACTTGTTAATTCACTAATCATGATTAGTAAGCCTTAATCATGATTAACAAGCCTTTAATCTTCTTTGTACTTTTAGTCCCACATGCACCAAGATGCAAGTTTTCCTCAAAGGAAAAACTATAAATAAGACTAAGTACTACCTTCCAACTTTACACCATGCTTTGATTTGCATCTCATATAAGAAATATGATTTATAGCCAAGCTCAATCCTTGCCTAAAGTCTTCAATGGGGTTAGTAGATGGGTATCCAATATGATCTTGTAGTCATTGTTGGAGAGACCATTTCACCTCTCTTGGAGTAGCAACAAACCCAATTTGATTTCCCTCTTAGATCTATTTAGGTCTATGTTAGTTTAGCAATTCATACATAGTAAGGATGCTTTGTAGATTAATGTTTAATTCCATTTAGTTTACATTCATAGCATGCTTTTAAGCTTTGATCATTGATGTTACATTCCTAAAACTTAGAGCTTGACTATAGGTGGAAATGGTGTTAGCCTTTCCTAGTTAGTCATACTATTTTCTTTGTAAAGTTTGGGGTGTTATCATTATGAACCATCATTAATAAGCTAAATAAGTCTAAAACCCTCAGTAAACCCTAGACCGAGATCCATAGAGAAGAATTTATAAGTATTTCCATGAAATGGATTGAGTAAGCTGATATGATGACTCAAGGTTACAGAGGACTCTTCAGGGCTCCTATTGGTGGTAATTTCATGTTCTAGTTATTTTGGCAAGTTGAAGAAAAACCCTAGTTTTGTGGAAATTTGTAGATAGATACTTGAGGTGAAGGTTTAGTGAAATGAAAGAAAGTGTTCCAAAATCTTGGGATGTATGATATATGACCATGAAAATTTAAGATCGCGTTTTGTGGAGAAAATTGGTGAAAATGGTCTTCCAATGTGCCCTACCACTTTTAGCCTTAACGGATAAAACCAGTCATGGAGGTTTGAGACGAGTCTTAGTGTTTTGCATGTTGTAGCAGTTGTCTAATAGGAATGGATAACTTTTTGAAATATGACATGATGTGTTTGAGTTCTTAGTTTGATATGGAATGATGCATTTTGGTGAGAGACCTAATGGCCAACATGCTCTATTAGGCCTATCAAGAAGGCTTATGGATCATGTATGTAAGTGTGAAATTTAGAGTATGACATATGCTTGTGAGTACAAGAACATGTTGGTGGGGTCCTTAGTGAATTATTCCAGGTGGTGGAAATTTCTACAAGTTGCATTTAAAGTGTTGAAGGATGAAGAGCTTAACATAGATTCTTGAGTCCTTGGCCGCTTTGAGTTGTTTAAGAGATGGAGGTGTTCTTGGGTCTTGTGCCTTGTTCTCGATGGATGTAATAAGTTTTTTCAGTTATCTGAAATTTAATCTTTCTATTGATGTGTCATTTGTTCCTTGGTGAAGTGTTTTTACATGAGAATTTTCTCGATCTTAGAGAGTGGAAATTATGTGCTTGAGACCTAATGAGGTTTGCTTGCTAGATGGATCGCATCTTGATGAAAATGGAAGGTGCATAGTTGTTTGAACCTTTAGATGAGTGTGAGAGGCTAATTTTGATGTTCTTGAAGCTTCAGATGTCATGGTGGTGCTACTTCATGTGTTTGAGGTTCATGACATGACCGTTGTAGTTAAAATCATTTTTAGGCCTTATTGGGAAGCCTTGAGCAAATGCGTGTGTGAATGACCTATGTCAACCTCTAAGATCTATTTAAGTGATTTATATGAATGTGTAGATGTGTTTTTCATTTTTCATGACCAACCTTAATGGTCCTATTTGACATGTTGTTGTGTTTGTGATGAGTAATGTATAAGAGTGAAGGTGTATGTACTCATTTGAGCTAGAGAAGTGGATGGAGAAGTGAGTGAGCTAGAGGAGGTGAAAGAAGAGGCTAGAGGGCTCAAGAGAAGAGTTGATAAGAGGAATGAAGAGTTGAGAAGAGTATATGAATATGGATTCAAGGTCATTATACCTAATCAATGTGATATGATGCAAGTTTGAGTGAAGAAGAAAAAGGCATGTTTGAGAGGGGTTTTTAATGAGAAGATCTAACATGGGGATCACAATCAGTTGTTGAAGCAAAAATAACATTAGGTGATCATCCATTTCATGTGGCTAGGTGGGTGCTTAGTCATCTTAGGGGGTTGTATCCTCCTTATAGGGTTGGTGCTCCTTGTGGGGTTAATGCCTCACTAAATTTGAAACATGGAAATATAATGTTATGTTTTAGTGGGTTTTCTTCCCCTTGAAGGTTTCCCACTTAAATATGGTGTTCTTGTGTTCTCTCATGTTTCATGTTTATGTGGATGGTTGATATGTTTCTTAATGGTTTGCTAAGATAAATAATATTCTGACATTTATTAATGGATGTTTTGAATAATGTATGTAAGTTAAGATAAATGAAAGAAAAGTTTTTCTATGAATGATTCACCCCCGCCACCAACTGTGCTTCCAAAAAATTTGCCTTCATTAAAGTCAGCCTTCTTGGAGATGATTTTTTTAAAGATCCTTGAATATTAGTTATATGATGGCATCTTTTCTTCTTACTATCAATATGAAAAAAATACCATACGAAGTAGTATGATGAAAATCATGGATTACATATATAAAGGGCTAGGCATTAAAGAACAAGGCTTGTTAGAACCTATCTTATTTCCCAAAAATTGACCACTCGGTATAGGATGAAAACTATCTAGTAATATGCACAATGGTATTGATGATATTACTTATGTTAGAGAGGAATCCTCTGATGAAACCAAACTAGGATATTTTTGTAGCATCTATGAGGATCTTACCACCACTAACCCCTTCCATAACATTATTGTATTGAATATCCACCTTGACTTGCAATACCTCGAGATCATAGAATGGGATAACCAAGATCACGTACCAATCACATTATTCTAAAATGATGAGGTTATCACTCGCTTCATTGAGTAAGGTACGATATCCCATCAAGGGATCACAAGAAGGGATTTAAAATTGACCATGATGCACAACCCTCTTTCAAGGAAGATGTTAATATCCTTAGTCACAATAAAGAAAAAAACAAAAATAAAAGTAAAAATAAATTTCCCTAGTGAAAACCTCCTTGGGGCTATCGACACAAAAATAAAAAGTAAAGGAAAAGATGTGTCTATTGGTGAAAACCTCCCCAAGGCACCAAAATAGAAGGATATCAATCTTCCCCGTGCATCTTCTCACATGGAGTATGGATCCAAAATATGTATGGAAGAGACCATTGATGTGAACATCAAAATGAAATATAATCCCAAGATCATCAAACTTGGGGACACTAGATCGAGTGCTCGAGAATAGAAGAACTTTGTCACACTCCTAAGATAAATTTCAAATGTCTTAATTTTGACATATGCATACATGCTCAAATTATATCCATCCCTTCTGGTTCATCATTTTGTGATCTACTTGATTTAACAAAATTAAATCTTAATCATATGATTGAGATCAATTAGATAATATCATAAACATACAAGATATAACATGTAATGGCAAGCAAATAAAAGTAAAAATAGGACGAGAATGACTTAGTTGATTCATGTTTTTCTACGATGGAATAGGTTGATCTTGGTTGAATGTGCTTCTTCTTAAGAATAGATATCTACAAGTCTTCTGGAGAGTAGCGCCTAGAAGGGGAAAGGACTGCCCCAGGCACTAGTGTTTGTAATAAGTGCTAGTGTCCGGCATTGATTTAAGATATATTATTTTCAGGATATGATCATTCCATCTTCACTTCACTTTATGTCACTATGACTTTTTTATGGTTTTCCTTTCACACCTATACCTACAAAACAAACCCTATCTACCTACACAAGACTCAAGCACACATTAGATGAAATAAAATATGTATATGCTTGAGTCAAACTAACCTCATGGTCACCCCAATGTGATTTTCATTGAGCGTTGCACTACATTTCATACTCAATATAGTTTTGGTGTGTGTGTGTGTGTGTGTGTGTGTGTGTGTGTGTGTGTGATAAAATCGCATCCTTTGAAGCTAGGTTTCCCTTGTGTGCTACTGTATAATATAATAGGATAAAACTAGGTTTCCCATAAGATGGATTTGGTTGATGGAATTCATAATTTTCTCATCATATGTAGTGAATAATGCAACCCAGATGCAATCCTCAAGTGTTTCTTTTCTCAAGCAATAGATACAAAGTAATAGCCCAATTTTTCTACTTTTCCTCTTGCCCTTTAGAATAGTTAGTAGGTCATGTATATATATGATTCCTTTGTTATAATTTCAGCATTAATAACCCTAAAAGATGACCCAAAGTGATAAATAGAAGTTTAAGAAAAGATACCAATCAATGTACGACATTTTAAACATAAAAAAGAGAGGAAAAGGGACAAAAATTCCCAAATGGGACAATAGGGCCTGAGCGCTCCTGTGCCTACTAGGTGCTAGTGTCCAAAGAGATTTGGAGATAAAATAATAAGTACTGAGTTGAATAACACATTGTGTAATGTCCAAAAGTAAAGGGATAATTCCAAAAAGTAGAGGATGAAAGCATGGGAGGATAAAACAATGTCAAAGTAAAGCAAAACAAGTGTTGTCAATGTCTAGTTTTCTTGCTTAGGAATCATGCATATAATGGCATATTAGAGGTGTGATGTAATAGTACTAAGTGCATAATTTTGTATCTACATTTGCCTCCACTTTATATTGGTGAATGAATATTTGACAAAGATAAATTAGATAGGAAGAGTGTACATTATGGAGAGCAAGAGGATTGTGACTCGATAACATGCTAAATGAAGATTATGTGTGTCACATGGAGATCAGATAATGTGTATCGTGGAGTCTAAGAGGGGATAAGAATGTACTTGGAAATAATTTGGTCAATAATGTATCATCACAAGCATAGTCCAAACATGTAACATGAAATGATCTAAGATGCTCTTGTGGATCTCCATTAGCATCAAAAATAGGAAACTTGGGTGAAAAAAAAAAAGAAGGAAGTGGGTAAGAAGAAATTGCAGGTGTAAGAGGACTATGTAGGAGAACAAGAATCAAGGGATAGAGAAGAAGAAACATGTTGTAATTTACAAATTTGATCTTGTAAATCATGGTACAAGGAATCTAAGCCATGGATGCCTAAAGAAGAACTAGGTTGGTTATGAGAAATGATAGGAGAAGAAAAGTGAGTGGTAGGTGTAGGAATAGGAATATGAAAATGTATGTCCCTACAAAGGGTGGGGGAGGAAAGAGGAATATAAGGAGCGGTAATAATAGATAGCTCTAAATTACAAACCATAATGATATGAGCAACCTTGTCACAAACATGTTGGGCCACTAGAAAAGCATATAAAACATGTGGGATATTAGTGGAATGTTTACGTAATGTGGAACAGAAATTAGTGAGACTATCAAGTTGGTCATGATCAACATTAGTGTCTTCATCATAAGAATTATCCCTATCAAAAGCTTCAATTCCATTAAGGGGTACATGAGCTCAATTTCATTAAGGAACATATCAATGTTTGTAGCTTCAACCATAGTTTTTTGGAATGATTACAAATAGGTGGGAGGAGTTTGATGTGTTGTGGAGGACCAAACCAACCACTATGGGTAATGGGCATAAAAGAGGAAGCATGTGAAACCTATGGCCACTATAATTTGGAAAAGAATAGATCTGATACAAAGAATGCAATATTTTTGCTCACAAAATGATTTAACAAAATTAAATATTAATTAGAGGACTGAGATCAATTAAATAATATCATAAACATAAAATATATAACATGTAATGGCAAGAAAGCACAAGTAACAAGAGGATGGGAGTGACTTAACTGATTTATGACTCTCTATGTTGGATCTAGGCTGAAATAATGATGGAACGGGCTTGATCTGGGTTGAATGTGATCCATCTTGAGAACAAAGATCTATAATTATTCTAAATAGTAGCACCTGTAAGGGGACGAGACCGCCTCGATTCTAGTGCATGTACTGGGCACTAGTGTCCCGATAATGAGTCTGGATCTAATCTTTTTAGGATTTGATCATGTCACCTCACTTCACTTCATGTCATTTTGACTTCATTTTAGGGTTTTCATGTCACACTTGTACCTACAATATAAACATTATCTACTTGTATAACGCTCAAACACACATTAGATGGAATAAAATATGTATATGTCTGAGTCAGAATGACCTTGGTGGTCACCCCAATGTGATTATTATTGAGTGTTGCACTACATTTTAGACTCAATGTAGTTCTAGTGTGTGTGTGTGTGTGTGTGTGTGTGTGTGTGTGTGTGTGTGTGATAGAATCATGTACCTTTAAGATAGGTTACCCTTTTTCTAGTCACACCAATATAACAAGATACAACTAATTTTCCCCCAAGATGAATGTGGGTGATGGAATTCAGAAATTTCCCTTCCTATGTAGTGAATAATGCAGCCTAAATGTAGTCCTCAAGTTTTCATTTTGTCCAAGTAGTAGATAGAAAGTAATATCCCAATTTTCCTAATTTTCCTCTTGCCCTTTAGAATAGTTAGTAGGTCATGTATATATATGATTCATTTTCTTGAATTTTGTCATTAAAAACCCTAAAATATGACCCAAAGTGATAAATAGAATTTTAAGAAAAGATAACAATTGATGTGGTATTTTAAACATAATAAAAGAGGAGAAAATGATAAAAGTGCCCAAAGGGGAGAGTAGCACTTGGCTTCTCTTGTCCCTACTGGGTGCTAGTGTCAAGAGAGCTCTAAAGATAAAAGAGGAATTACTTGAGTTGGGTAACACATTGTGTAATTCCCAAGAGTAAAGGGATAATACTAGAAAAATTAAAGGATGAAAACATGGGAGTATAAAACAACGCGTCAAAGTAAGGAAAAACAAGTGTTGTCAATGTATAGTATTCTTTCTTAAGAATCATTCATATAATGACATTATAGAGGTGTGATGTAATATTACTAAATGCATAATTTCAGGTCTACATTGCCAAGACACCAAATCAGTTGTAGACACTAAAATTTGGTATCTTTTTCTTATGAAGTCCTAGTTTGGCCATGTTCCTTGATAAAACAAATGCTCACATTAAAATCGTATCTCCTCGTCTCCTGTAGCTTTTCTACAACTTTCTTACCTTTACACTTTGCTTTTTCATTAAATTTAAGAATATTATTTAATCAAAGTAGAATTAAAACTCCAATATTCATTACATAACTTTAAGTTTTGGTATTCATCTATCTAGTTTGAAAACATATGTGGAAGGGTTGGGATGTAGGGTTATCTTGGCTAACCTATGCGGTCCCACCCATTCACATTCGCTGACTCCAATTTTAGTTTTAAATTCTTCTTTGGATCATTTCATCCTCCTAAGGTCGAATTATTAGAATATTTCACCTATAGAAGGCTATATAAGCAAGTTAACATCACTTTATAATTCACCTAACACTCTTACAAGCTACTATTGTGGATATATCTCCAAAAGCACTCAAATGGTTCCTAGATCTTCTTGAATTAGTTGCACATCATCAATAATAGTCCATACTACAAGTCTAAAGCACTCAACCAGTCAAATATTCTAGCTTCATCCATTTCCAAGCATGCAAAGGTCATAGAGCCATGTTTTAGCAAGAGAAAATTCACTCCAAACATTACACAAGGGTTTCAATAAATAAAGGGTTAGGTCACATAGTTAAGGTACACCACATATCACTACAATTACATTGGGTTCATTCTAAATTATGCATTTAACCCACTATCTTGGTGTCAAGAGACACAAGGGCACCCCGGGGTTTGTTATCTAATCACACTTACACAAGAACCTAAGAAAACTACATGAAGCTTGATCCCGCAAAGATGGCATGCAAAGGTGCAATCGGATTGGTTTTGTAGTTGGGAGGTTGACCACCAATGGTATTCCAGTCCTCACCACACACACGTGTTTTCTATTTTTGGTTGTTAATGCTCTAATGAAGATTTTTATAGGTTGTTAGGGTTTCTACTTGGTTATAAGTGAATACAAGTCATCCTAAAGTTATCCAAAAAGAGTGACATACACAAAAGATCATTTCTAGATAAGCAAAGAGCATAGAAATTTGCAGATCTAGACAAATCAAAGGGTCCAAAACCATATAGATCAAGGTTAATACTATACAGCTTCAAATATGGACCGTACATAAGTTGTTTGGTCCCACCCCGGTTGGGTTTTTATTTTTAGAACTTCTACTATAGAATCTATAGCTCTAGTTCATCTTGTTTCACCACATCTCGCACATCTACATTCTCTCCAAGATGCCCTAAACAAGTATGTTAATTTCTCATCTTATGTATTTGAGAAAGTACTTATCGTTTATCAATTGTTTCAATCATTTCAAGTTTAAATGCATTATTTTGATCATGTATAATTGATGTTAGAAGTTAATTAGATCATAATCATCTACATGTCATAAACCCTTATATCCTTTTTAGTTGTATTATAATATTCTTAAATCTAACGAGGGTGTAAAAATTTAGTGAACCTAACTCTATATCAAATCTTCCACCTTCTTTCAAACCCTATTTTCCCTAGGGTTTCATCTCTATGTTGTATATTCAAATCCAAACCTGGTTTTCATCTATCACCTGCCCTAAATATCATTTTCACAAATTTCCCCGAGTTCCCATGGTTTGTATTACCCTTAGGGTTTGTTATGTGACTAAATCCTTGTATATTTACCCAAAATATTGAAGTAACTCTAATTTAGTATCTTGGGTCTATACATTATGTTATGAAGAATATGTGTTTATAGCCTCTATGCAATACTAGGGAAAATTTAACCATGACTTGTAGAATCGATGAGATTAGAAATATATGAACGTAACCACCCTTATATATTGACAAGGTAAGTAAAGATATAAAGTTATAAAGCTCGATTGTTAATGTGGCTGATGAGTTAAATAATTTATCAAGTGTTGTTAAAGTTGATGTTTATTGATGTGTTTATATTGTGTATTTCAATTTAAATTAATCTCAACATATCCTTTTTCTAGGCCACAATGTATTTGTTTCGATGACACATTTGGCGGCATTTGGTGGTAGTTAAATGTATGTATTAGAAACTATTTCCAGATCAAAGAGACAAATCTATCCATTTTGTGAGCTCGATATCCTTTAATGCAACAAGTCTGTGCTGAAATTAGTAACATGTGTTGTATTTTTCTTTTCAAAACTATGTATTATTGCTTGGGTGAGAATTCCATATCATTTCAATTGCTCTCAATTTTTTATTCTTTGTTCAGTTGTGTGTTTTTATAGGCTTTGCATTCATCTACATGGATGATGAGTGTGATGCGAGAATGTAATTAGAGGGCTTGACAAAACAGAGTTTGCTCGGTAGGGGCATTGATGTCTCTGGAGTGGATAAAGGATCATTTCAATATTTTCTTGATTTTTCCTTTATATTTTATGTTGTGATGGGTCTGTGGAGTGGACAAAAAAAATTTGCATTTGTATCATACTCACCACCAAAGTAGAACTTTAAGGCTAAGAAATAGGGACTCTATAACATCTAAATTTTGGAAGGTTATAAAAATAAGGGGATGGCTAAGCATCATCCACTTTGAGATAAATAACCATTACCAAATTATATGTAAAAAATGCAATCTTAGTTAAATGCATGTATTAGAAGCTATTCCCAAATGGAAGAGACATATATATTCCTAGGTTACAAAATTTCCATTTATAACAACCATAGTATTTATTAAAATCTTTATCAATAATATATTGATACACTACAATAAAATATTATAATAACTACTCGGTTCAACATCCATGGAGAAGGATCATTGAATATACAAAGATGATTTCAATGGTAAAATCTGAATTTGTATTGATTTATAAATAAACAAAGACCATTTTAAAATAGGTCACTTAAATAATATCCCCTTTTGAGTAAAGAGTTTTAACATGTCCATATTTAAGCCAAATGACATTTTCATCACTTCTACCATCAAAATCCAGTTGCCCCCTCTAATAAACCTATAAAGAATCTCTTCATTTAATTTTCCTTTATTCATCAGAATTCTTTCTAGAAGACTTCAGATTCTTATAATAATGATTGTGTGCCTTTTCTTTCATAATTCTTTAGTATTTGACTATTTTTACTCTTACAAGTAAATTCCAACACAAAAGTTAAAAATGCAACAATTTTGGATAATAAAATGGAGTCTAAGAATATGAAATCATGCCATACATTAATTTTGTGATGAATAACAAAGAAAAACCCATTATCATGTTTCTTCATTTTGGTGTGAAATCTAAAATTGGGATTAGTTGTATGGGGGTGGTTGACCCTCTGTGAAAAAGATGTCTTTAGGTGTGATTATGAAGAAGCTTTCTTTCTGAAAGGTATGCCCAATATTCATTTCAAGTGTGTTGTTAGCTATGACAATCTTGGTGCTTAGGTAACCATGCAAAGAATTGAGATAAAATCTTATTTTAATTTTTCATCTTGTAGTTTGAGCTAGATTATTGGCTAGATGGAATCAATAATAACATATAAAAATATATTCTTTCATAAGTTCAAAAACACAATAACAAACTGTCTTTGAGAAGAATCTTTCTAGATTCAAAGAGGAGTGATTATTTATCAAATTTATACAAAGATTAGGTGTGTTGTGTTGAATATTCTAATCATAACTAAAATCCAATTGTATACTTTTTGGCCTCTGCTTTGCAGGTTGATCTTTGGGATAAAGAAGCTATAGAGAAAGTATTTTCATCGGATAAGTGAGTTTTATCCTATATTTCTACCCTTAAAGATTTGGTCAACACACAAGAATAATCATGCTTTCAAGTGTATCAGGGAGATTTGGTATATATGTTGTGTAATCTACATAACCCATAAGCATTTCATTGAATAAATTACAACAATGTTTTCCATTTAGAATCTATCAAATTGAACACATTAAGAGATAAATGCATATTACACAACAACAAATATTTTAATGCATATTACGCAACAAAAAAATTTCAAGTAAACAATGACCAGCTTTTTCCAATAACAACCTGCATTTTTTCTTATTAATTCACCCACTTCTAACCCTTAAAACAGATAAAAGTGTGCTTGAATTTATTTTTGAAGGGGAAAAATTGGCTTTTGGGCATTTTGTTCCTTTTCCACTTGCCCAAGAGGAATGTTTTCATCAAAGCTAAATCAATCCACTTCTAATACTAGTAGTAGTACACTCTTATGTTGCTTCTTGCTCTAATTGTATAAGGTTCCACAAGAAAAATAGTTGGATCAAATGACATCAAGCAAGCTCGTGTTGATATAATTTTTGCTACATTGGACGAAGAGCATCGTGTGTAGTTCAGACCAAGATAAACTTAATTGTAGATATAATTACAGATAAATGACAAGAATAATATGCTTATTGGGTTTGTGTTCTCTTTAAATGCTTTGCTTGCATGATCCCAGGTCATGTTGACATGGAAAAGCATAAATGTAGGTCCAGTATTAATCTTGTGATGAACTTCCACCTGGTTGGAGGATTGAACTGATATAACAAAAAAGGTATAGTAGTTGATTATTGTATTAATTTTGTGAATACAAAGTCGTGACCGAGGGCTTCACGCCCGATAGGATGGTACAAAGCTACGACCACGAGATTCACGCCTAATAGGGTGGTAGTGTAAGTAGTTCGGATCTACCATAATTTTTCTTACTCCATTATTTTTATTTTTGATCACTTCCTCCAGTGATTCAATCTATCAACCTACATCTATGCTTATGTTTGTATAAATGGAACAACTCTCCATTTGGTGCGAGATATTGTAAATGCAAAATGTCATACGATCTGGATGTTCTGATTGTGGTGTTCCCAAGGACTTGGATATGTTGCCAATCATATGGGTAGCCCATTAATTTGATTATTGTTTTCAAAAAGGCTTGAATCTATAGTTAATTTACACTCTACTTTTTTTCTCTCGTTTTCAAGTCAAGTTAAGAGATAAAACTAATATATTTGTATTCTTTTACCTATGTCTTCAAAGATATGCTTGGATTGAAAGCATAGAGGGTAGTTTTTACACAAGATTTGTCAAAATATAAATTAAATATATCAATATTTAATTGTGTTCTTGTTTATTTTCCTTTCCATACATCTACCTTATAATGTATTTAAATACATCCGAATGCGATGTGCACCTACCCCTGAAGCCGCAAATTCCCATTAGAACTTTGATCATGATCCCCATTCTTTAAAACATCACGCCCTTCTTCAAGATTCTCATATCAATGACTGGTCAATGTAGAACCTCTACAATGTTTACCTTTGGATTAGCCTTGAATTGCGTGTGGGGTGTGATAGCATCTTCCATGGTTATAATCCTCTCTACTTGCAAAGCTCACCATCGATAGTTTTGTTGCACAACTAGCAAACGCATTGGCCATGAAACCACTCCTAACACATGCAACGTAGGTCAACTTGCAATCTTGCCATGGTCAATGTAGAACCTCTACAATGTTTACCTCTAGATTAACATTGAATTGCACACAAAACTCCATGTGGGTTGTGACATCATCTTCCATGGTTATGGTCCTCTGTACTTAGCAAACTCATCCTTGACAACTTCTCCACACAGTTGCAGATGGATCATTGGCTATGACATTTCTTCTTACACGTGTAATGTATGTCAACATTCACTCTTACTTCAAATCGCAAGACTATCATTTCGCTACCTCCACCTCCATACCTACATTTGCCAAACTTTTCATTTCCTCCCCAACAAAATTATCAACAAAACACAATTTGTTTTTGTGCCTACATGTCCCTAGAAAAATAATTATCTTCATATGCTACCATGACATTTCTCAATCATTGTTTGAATTTATTATACAATTTAAGACTAGAGTGCATTAACTTAATGGTAAACTATTTGATTGAACATCGAACTTCACCACCCACTTCGAATGCATGTTAATTGCCTTAAACAACAACAACTATGAAGATAACATAACCTCCTTGCTCTCACCTGTGACCTTTAAAATTATGCTCGATAGCACTGGTAGCCATCTCAACCATATCAACCTAGCCACCGATATAAGTTCCTCCAACCAAATCATGGGAGGCATGTTCGACACATTTCAAAATGAGTGGGACAACACATCAAACCAAGTTGCTAATCCTCCATCAAACCCTTCTTCATCATCTATCATCCTCTTTGATTTTTTTGCTTCCTCATGTTTAAGTCTCTGTCATCCATCCCTTGTTTCCATCGTACATTTCAAGAATGATTGCTAGTTCATAAAACACATACAAAACATTTAACCTTTATTTCCCATGAACTCGAGAGCGCGTGATTGGTGGATAATGCTAATATGTTAGTGGGCCATGTATCTTATGATAATGTGGAAATTAATACCCCACGGTCCCCACTCAACTATGTCCTTCACTACCCATGATCTCATCTTTGTGTTAAAAGTTGTAGTTGTTATGTTGAAACCTCGAGAATCAAAGAAAGTATGTGTTATCCAAATAGCTCTCCTAGCAATTTGGATAACTTACATACACATTCTGGCCCTAGGTTATTCATTGAAGAATTGTGCATGCTCAAAATCACTTGGCACATTCCTTTGGTCATAGTTTACCTGTGTGCCCCTTTCCTTTCTCCTTCCACTTCTTTCTTGCGCCCACCTTCCACGCGTTCATGTTCTTTTGAGTCGGCTTTCTTCCCATCCCACGTGCCTCGCACTTACTACTAAGTCCTTGGCCCTTCACGTGCCGCACCCATTACTTTGTAATAGTTGTGCCTTAACCATACGTTCTCTGCTCACCGGTTTGCTTCATCTCCCCGCGTGCATCACGAGCACCCCCTTCATGCCTTCCTCTATTTTCTCTGTGTGCCCTTCCTCATACCCTTCTCGTGCGATCATCTTTTAGCACACTTGAGTGTGTCGCGTGTAACTACATCAAGTGTGCCAATAAGGCACCAAATCCTTGCAACAAATCGAAGAAGTGCGACACATGGAAGATATGAAAAATAGTTGTACATTTGGCCACCACCTCACCCAATCAAAGACGTGCCACATGTCTCGCATACGCCGACAACTCTAACATCTTCTCGACAACCATATCTTCTCGCTATAGAGCTCGATCGGTGCGTGCCTAGACTTGTCAGAGAGCTGCTGACATCAGCTATAGTGCCAAAATTCAAAATTCAAATTTTGGCGGATCTAGTAGGTGAGAAATGAGAAAACATCTCTCTAAACATTGATGAGTAGATCTGATTGCTCCAACCACCCAATTTGGTATGATCCACCCTCCTTTGTCTTCAACAAGTCATATAGGCATAGGGAAGCGTATTTCATAGATTTCCAAGCGGATTTGCAAACATTAATGCTTCTTATAGGTGGTTGTGTTTCAAATTCAGGTTTCCCCTCCTTTTCCCTTCTTCCTCCATGGATTCATCTATAAATGTAAGATCAAGGCTCATTTGTTATGTTGGACACTCTAGATCCTTATGCATTTTGCTAAGGACACCATATTTTTTGTATTTTGAGTTGCAGACCTCTATGTATGGCTCTTGCATGTGGATATTGGCCTCCTTCATCATTGTAACATACTTCTATGCATTTCTAGAAGTAATAGAAGCATTGTTTTGTGACTATTCTCTATCCTAACGTGTTTGCATTCCTTC
Source organism: Taxus wallichiana var. yunnanensis (assembly GCA_018340775.1). Classification (NCBI taxonomy): domain Eukaryota; kingdom Viridiplantae; phylum Streptophyta; class Pinopsida; order Cupressales; family Taxaceae; genus Taxus; species Taxus wallichiana. The sequence continues at coordinate 94,810,547 of CM031238.1, forward strand.
TTCTTGCCTTTTCTTTTACGTTGTGTGTTGGTTGTGCTACTTCAGGTCCCTTGCAGTTCCATATTTGGTTGTGTTCCATGAGAACGATTTGGTGAATGTGTATTTTGTTGTGCTACTCATGCCTAGCCTCTTTTCACACATTCCCTGTTAATCTCGCCGTAACATGTTGGCTAAATTTTCTGCATAGCACAAAACCTAGGCGATCATGAGATAAATCTCCTCATTTACCAAAGGTGAGGCTCCCATGTCATATTTTTCAATTAAAGTATGCTAATATCTAAATGGGGTTTTACTTTAACTACTCAGTTCATGAACCATAACTGAACAGTTCTGCAGCAAGTAAGCAGCTGTTTAAGAAAGGAAATATTTATAGAAGAAGGAAGTTATGTAATCACAAAGAAGAAATGGGGAAGATGTGCATCCCAATCAATAGATAACAGAGTTGATTGCATGCACATAGAAGAAACCAATAGATATCAACACAAAATTATAAGCAAAGGCAGCTCTAGATCTAGATCTAAAATAACACAAAGTTTATTCAAAGATCTAAGATAGAAAGCTAGAAACAAAATACACCGTGACACAAAGTTCTCCGGAAATTTGCTCCTGTATATTCCTTTACTTTAAGTGGCTCTCAAAGGTTTCAGCACAAAGTCTGGAACACAAGAATACTGCTTACAAATTCTGATGATTAACTTGAAGGTTCTTCCTCTACTTATAGAATGTAGAGGGGCAATCACAAGTCAAAAGCTTTTAGTTGAACTGGCACATGTGGAAGTCGAAAAGGAGACTATTGGCAATCTCCTCCGAATTCCTCTTTGCATGACATGCATGATTTGCAAATCAATATAGAACCTTCTATTTTACACGTGCCACCTATCTCTAAGTAGTTGACTTCTTCAAGTAATGGTTTTTAAACCAATCACTTAAGTTATATAATTTAATTGATTGCTCAATTACTTTGTCGAGGAAAGAAGGAAGGGGAAAGCTGTAGTCTTGTCCTTTTTCATGTCTGCATGCAGCTGATTCTTTTGCCTTTGATTCTCACCAAACCGACTGGGAGCACTGGATCTGAAGCAAGTGGATCTAAAACAAGCTGGAATTGGAAGCAATCGAATTTTGCCTTCGCCTTGTCTTCTCTTTTATCCTTGAAGCTTTTGCAATTCTTCTCCTATACATGCATCAGTGCAATGTTTGCCATAAATAACTCTTTATTTTTAATTGCATATGAGCAATTAAAAATTCTGGAAAGCACTCCGGGTGAATGCAACTTCAATGAAGGTTTCAACTGGAAGATTGGAAGCACATGCACAAGATCCTGGAAGGAATTTTCCACGCACTGACTTCTTCACGAGCTGCATTTGAAACAAGAGGATGAAGCCTTTGCAATTATGGATCTGAATCTAGATCTAGATCTAGCACACTCCATAACAAATTCTGGCAGCTGGGATGTGAATGGAAATGTTGCAGCTCGAATGATTCCACTGCTTTTAACTGCACACATGAGTGTAGTCTTTCCTGCTCTAGATCTATCAATCAATTCGGAAAGAGGTTCTGGACCTAGATCTGTGTCTCCTATGTCTACAAATTTGGAAGTGATGCATGACTCCGTTGTGCTCTCTTTTTCATCTCTTTGTCATGGCTTTGTCTATCTTTGTCTGAATAATTCTTTTTCTTCTTACTTGGCCGGATTTCTTCAAAAGGTGCAGATCTGGATAATTCTTCAAATTTGGAGGATATATTCAATGTATTGACATTGATTAAAGCTCCTTTTCTTTTATAAAGCACTTGTAATGAATTCCTGTAATTAATTTAGACAAAGATGGCAACTTAACATGAACAATGAATTTTAATCATAAAAATCTGCACTATTCAAGCCTACTGCTCCAAAAATTGATGTTTTATTTGCATGCAAAGTGAGCATGAATTTTTCCAACTTCACCTGAGCACCTGTATCACTTATGCAAACAATTATGCAAAACACAAATCAACCTCCTTCAATGCATGCACCAAAATTAGAAGCTTTTAGCATTTATTTGATCTTCTTTTGAGCAAAAACCTCTTCAATATGGGGCGCACTTTTCTTCTGGCTGCACTTCTTCACCTATGAATTAATTAATTCACCCTTATGGCAGCCCATACTTATATAACCCTCATAATTCTATAATTAATAATTGCCCTTCCTATTCCTGGCAATTAATTAATTAAAAATCATGCTCTTCTCTTTAACTAGTGTGCTAAAATTGCATGTTTAAGGACAACCATCAAATAAATTAAATTTATTCAATTTAATCATCCACTCTTCACTTCACTTAAGCTTCACAGTGTGCTTTAACCTTAGCCACTGAAAATAGGAATTAATTTAATCATTTAATACTTTAAAAAGTATTATCTTTCTCCCAAAAGGGGCACACTTTTTGACATGAAGGGGCTGCCATTAAATAAATTAATTTATTTAATTTTAGAGCAATCTATTTTCAACCACCTTTTGTCCTTTGCCTTTGTTGACTTTTCCACAAGCCTGGGTGCCTATTTTGGGTGAATAATTAATTAAATTAATCAATTTAAAGGCTGCCTTTACTTCTCCAAAGGGGGCACACTTTTTGACATATAGAATTCTATTTTTAAGAATCACATGACAATGGGATTATTTACCTTGCAAGGCAGCCCTAAAAATCCCATGATTCACTTAAGTCACTTGACTTTCATAATGGGATTATTTACCCTGCAAGGCAGGCAATAAAATCCCATGATTCACTTAAGTGATATTTCTTTTATTCCACAATGGGAATTTTTACCCTACAAGGCAGGTAAGAAATTCTTTCCTGTCTGCTGCCTCTAATTTTCCCACTGCAACTTAAGTGAATTTTCTATCATGGGAAGAAGTAACCTGCAAGGTAGGTACAAAATTCCCACCTACCTGCTACTTCTAATTTTCTCATTATCCACTCTAATCCTTTGTTTTCCAAAAATGCGGCCAGCCCAGAAGAGGCTTTTTAGTGCATGACTTCGCCTTTTCCCAGTGAACTAGACCTTCGATGGTGACTTCCTTCATGCATAATGTGCGTATATGTTCTCCAGTTGCTCCATGCTAAGAATCAGGCTAACCCAGCAAAGGAATTGGTCCAGAGAAATTTCACAAAAAATGAAACGGGACAACACAAAAACACGAAAAATTGCCAAAAGTCATAAATAAAGCCCAAAACTTATTCCTAGTTAAAACCCTTCTGATATATAGGAATAATGATATGTTCAATCACAACAGGGTTAAAACGGAGCACAAATTGCCTCAAATGGGGCTCAAAATAATTAAATACAAATTTCCCGCAAATAAATCCCGATGACAGAATATAACAATTTTGGGCATTTGGGTATTTGGTGAAAAAGGCTAATATGGCTCTTTGGGAATATCTTGACGCAATACAAGAACTTTCAGGCAATAAAAACACAAAATGACCCATTATTTTAAAAGTACAATTTTTTTTTGATAGGGTAGTCGAAGATTTCAGGATGAAATCCGGGGGACACCAAAACAGATAGTGTTCATCCCTATTTTCTGGTGTTATCACCTTTTAGTGTAGTTTACTTCATGTTATCCTTATTTCCTGGTCCTCGGCATTATTATCTTAGTTCCCCTTTCAAAGCACTAGGAGCAGCAGTAGTAGTAGTAGTAGTAGTAGAAATAGATAGAGGAATCGGCCTTCTCTGAAGATCCGTCCCAATCTTGCAAGGTCCCACAACTTGGAGATGGTTCCATTGTGGTCTCAAATACCTCGACCCCTTTCGAGATCCAAGACGCGGTGCACATTTGAGCAACTAACAGCTTTAAGACGCACGGTGGGACCAATATTGAAAGCTCAAATTTCATATCTCTAAGTTTTGGTGTGTGAACTTAGTGTTTCAACCTTTAGAGGCTCATTTCAAACACATCTGGCAACTCCTAATATTTTAAGACCCGGTGGGACCAACATTGAAAGCTCAAATTTCATATCTCTAAGTTCTAGTGTGTGAACTTAGTGTTTCAAATTTTCTGAGGCTCATTTCAAACACATCCGGTGACTTCTAATATTTTAAGACCTCTCTGTTTCAAGATCTGAGTGCCTTCCATGAGAAGAGTGCACACAAGAATAAGTGAAGTAGCTTAAGATTCTTTTGAATACCTACAACTATCCCTGAGGAGAGTTCGTTCTAGAAGGCCCGCATGCATATCTCTATCTCCAGCATGCCGCGCCCATTCAACTCCTCCTCAAAACACACAATTTGTGTGCCTCTTGCATGGTCCATCAAAGAACCCTCCATTAAGAAGCTTTGCAAACTTTGATGAAAGGAGTCCCTTACTCCTGGCCGTACAATATTATATGTCAAATGGCACACTCAAGAGTATTCCTTACTTTACTGATGAGAATCAAGTCACCCCTCGGGAGCATATCTAGGATGTAGCAAATGTGTGTTCACTCTATCTGATCACACATAATGATGTAGCAATGTCAGTTCTTTTGAACCTCTTTCATAGGTAAAGCACTTCAGTGGTATAAAGGCTTGAGACTTGGATCTATTCACACCGGGATGAGCTGGGACAACTCTATGTAGTTATTTTGAAGACAAGTCAGATCACCTATATTTGGTGGAGCAACTGACAATGACGAGGAGGGCACCCAATGAGCAGATGACTGATTTCAACATCAGATTTCAGAAGACTTGGGACATAATTCCTCTTGTGGTAAAACCTACAGCCCAACATGCTTTCCTTTATTATCTGAAGGTGCTCAACAATGACATTTCAGTTATAATCCAATCTATGGGAGGAAGGACTTTACCAGTTGCTTATAGCATTACGGTAAGGGTAGAAAATAGTCTCATTAAGGTGGGGAAGTTGGCCTCGAGACCACCCATGCCCCGGTTCCCGTAAATATCACAGCACCCTAACGTTTTTTGGCCCCTATTCCTATCCTTAAGCAAAGCGCACAACCAGTTGCCTCAACATCCTATTCTCCATCACAGTAAAAGGAAGATGAAGAATTGAAGTCCTTGATCAAAAATTTATCTAACAAGGTCATATCATTAGAAAAGCAAAGAAGTGCAAGTGTATATAGGCAATTCCATTAGGCACATGGCTAAGGAAATTAGCCATGGTGGAATCAATATGGAAATCAAAGATACGCGTCTAATCGCAGTAAATGACAGATGGTAGCCTAATGCACATCTACCCTTGTAAGTTGTTCCTCCCATGACTTCTCTCCCAACACCTAGCACGAGCCGAGCGCTTGTTCCAGTTTAGAACAACTTGGCACAAGAGTCACAATGGTGCTTCCTTTCAAAATGCCTCATAAGTCCGATTCATTGTGTTATTGATGCGCATGCCCAAGCCTTCATGATCTAGAATGCTTCATCCTATGAGCCCTTAACAAGTGCCCATGAGGCAGATGATCCAGAAGGACTAGAAGTTCCTCCGAAGTCCAATTTGATGTTCTTTGGTGTAGAGGACTTCGTGCAATCAACCAAGATGTAAAAGATACAAATAGACCACGTGCCCAAGTTATAGACAACACGAGATACAAGAAAATAATGTTAGAGTCAAGTGCATAGGTTATACCCCAATAACGCAAGTAGATCCTCAAAAGAAGAAAGAATCAGACAAGGCATCATGCAGTAAAGGTGCTCAAATCCCTATGTAGGAGGCCCCTCATAAAGCTCCATCTGAAAAGAACGTGCCCCTCATTTGGTAGGCCAAGCCTCTACCCCAGCTAAAATTCAAGCTTTCATGCCTGAACAGTCAAAAAGGGATGTTATTCCCCAAATGCACAAGATGGGGAGGCTTCCATTCAGCATTGTTGACTAAATGAAGAGAACAAACATAAACGTCATGATGTGGGATGCCCTGACCATTCCATCTCAGCGGGACCTGTTGCATGAAGCTCTGGCACAACTCCTGCGCTCTAACCCAGTTATACAGAAGCCATGCAATTCTGTCAAAATCTGTTAAGAAGAGGAGAAATAAGTAAGTAAAGCTGCTAAAACCCCACCCTTCTATATGTCCTTGATTATAGGTAAACACCTAGTGCATAACTGCATGATTAACTCAAAGCTAGTACTTCAAGTATGCCTAAGAAGATAACTCGATGCCTCTGGCTTGAAATATAGCCCATTGTCTAAAGGAGTCCTACAACTTGATGACTCAATTGTAACCACCTTAGGAGTCATCAAGGATCTTGAGTTAATCCTTCATGCATTCCCAAGCCTAATAATTACTCAAGATGTGTCAATTATTGACCTACCTCCTTTGTTTGCCCTATGTCTATCAAGAGAATTTACTGCCAAAGTGGGTGGTTACTTGTCTTCTGATTGGTCTCATATGTTACTCAAGACAAGGTATGGTACCCGGTTTACCATACAAGCTAAGCCTATATTTTCCTATCATGTAGAGTCATATGTCCCATCCCCTCTCCAAGCCAATTGTCTTATCCAAGAAGAACAAGTTTCAGTTCCTGAAGAGTAGTCTCTTCCACCCTTTGTTCTAGACCTAGTGCTTGATGAATGGGTGGAAAGGCATCACAAATTTGATCCTTATGTTGAAGAACTAGAAGCCTATGAAACTAGGCTTGTACTTATCGTGCATTCCGAAGAAGATGTTACGCTTCCGTGCGCTCATGGGAGACAAAATTTAGACTGGTCTGGAAGTTGTACTTTGATGGATCCAGAAGCAGAAACGGTGTGAGAGCAAGAGTGGTTCTCATTTCCCCTAAGGATGAGAAATTCTTCTTCACACATAGGCTGCAGTTTGCATGCTCTAACAATGTGCCGAGAATATGAAGTGCTAGTGCATGGCTTGCTCATTTCCTAAAAGAAGAAAATTAAAGTGTTTAGTAAGCATGAATTCATCATCCACCAAGTCACCAAAAAATGTCAGATAAAGAATAAGCTTCTTAAAGCTTATAAATATAGATTTTGGGACCTACTTGAAAGCTTTGATGCCCTTAATCTACAGGTAGTCCCGCGTAGAATGAACAAAGAAGTTGACCAAATGGCCGCGCTCGGTTCACAGTTTTCTCCTGCTGAGGACTTTGTCAAAGGAAACACTCAAGCACATTAAGATGGTAATCAGACCATCCATTCCATATAATAACACCAACTGGCAAGTGTTCGACAAAGTGATGCACAAATCATCCAGTTTATCCAGAATGAAGCTAAATTTTCATCAAGTATGCAAGTTGACTTACATGACAACTATGGTGACCAAGTAATATAGTTGAAGAAAAATAGGTTGCCTAAAGGGCTGGTCACCTTAGAGAAAATGTTCAGCCCTAATGATGAGTTCAAGGGTGAAGAAAGATACATGTGCGCCATGCAAGAAGATTGTTCAGCGATTACTATTGTTGCACGGACTGGAAAAGAGCTACCGCTTAACAGGACTTGTGCGTATGAAGAGAAACAGGCCTTCACCTCTCTCTGTCAAAAATATAGTGATATCTTCTCATGGGAGTATGAAGACCTCAAAGGTTTTGATCCTACTATTTTTCAACACTCCATTGACCTTGATCCTAGTATAAAGCATGTCAAACAGAAGCAACGGCCAATCCAAAAATAGAGCCCCTCATGAGAAAGGAGTTATCCAAACTCATTGAGGAAAAAATTATCTTTCCCATCAAATATTCCACCTGGGTCGCAAATATTATTCCAGTGTGCAAGAAAATGGTGAAATCAGACTCTATGTTGATTTCAAAGATTTGAATAAGGCATCTCTAAAGGATCATTATCCTTTGCCTTCAATGGAGCAGATTCTACAGACCGTGGCTAGTGCACAGACATTCTCCATGCTAGATGGGTATTCAGTTTCAACCAGATCCTAGTCAAGGAAGAGGATCAATTCAAAACAACATTTACAACCAAGTGGGGAACATATGCATATCATAAAATGCCCTTTGGTCTATCAAATGCGGGTGTAATGTTTCAACGCGCCATGGATATTTCCTTCAAAGGTTACATCAATGAGTTCATCTTGGTTTACCTTGATGATATAACTATCTTCTCAAAGTAGAGTGTGGATCACATGGCGTGCTGAAAGGGTTTTTAGAGATGCGAGAGAATTTGGGAATCTCTTAACCCTAAGAAGTGCAATTTGTGGTGGCTCGGGAAGCTCTTGGGCCATGTGGTTTCAAAGGATGGCATCACCATTGATCTTGAGCGCGTTTCAGCCATCCTAACCCTTTCCCTTCCTGCGCACAAAAATGCCTTACGATCCTTCCTTAGCAAGATTAACTTTGTTAGGCATTTTATCCCTAACTTTGCATGGGACTGGTTCGGCCCATCACCCTTATGCTTAAGAAGGACATAGCCTTCATATGGATAACATAAGGAAAAGAAATCTTCAACAAGATAAAGAAAGAGAGTACTTGTGCACCAACACTCATCAATCCAGATTACTCAAAGGATTTCATCCTTTATGTTTATGGCGTTGATGTAAGCATTTATATTGTCCTAACACAGGAAAATGAACAAGGGTTGGAATAGCCAGTGGCCTTCTTTAGCCAGATGTTGAAGGATTATGAATTGAAATATAATCACACGAGAGAAGTAGGTCTTTTCCATCATGCGTGCGCTCAAGAAATTCAAGAGCATGCTCGCCACAAATCATATCAAGGTGTTAGTCTCCCACTCATCTGTCAGAGACTTCATCATGGGAGCAAAAATTAGTGAGAAGAGAGCATGATGGGTGACCAAAATCATGGAATATGATGTGACTATTAAGGCCACAAAGCTAGTAAGAGGTAGTGTACTCTGCAAGCAGATTGTTGAGGATGCGCAGAGTGAACCTGAGGCTTCATTATTTCGAATGAAGACCTTCCGTGTGTAGAACTTAAACAAAATATAGACCCTAGCACGCGTGACTAGATGAAGGACATGATCACATTCCTTTCCGAGGGTGCATACCCTCCCGGTTTAAATAAAGAAAATAGAAGACATCTGAGGTTACAATCATCCCTTATGTGTTGATTGATTGACTTCTCTTCAAAATAAATCTTGATGGCATGTTGTTAAGATGTATCAACGACACGCAGACTGAAAAGTGTTAGCATAATTTCACAATGGATTCTCTGGTGGACACTTCTCTGCCAAGACTACAACAATAAAGATCATAATGACATGTATCTTTTGGCCTACCCTATTTGTAAATGCACATAAGTGGGTCAAAAATGAAAGGAATGCACTTTCTTTGTAGGAAAGAAAATATTGGCAGCGCTTCCCCTTCGATCAATCCAAGCGGATCATCCCTTTGTGCAATGGGGTCTCGAATTCATAGGCATGATCAATCCGCCTTCAAGCGCTGAACATAAATGGGTGCTAATAGATACAGATTACTTCACCAGATGGACAGAAGTTGTTGTGCTTAAAGAATCAACTAAGGCAGTCATCCTTGACTTTCTAGAGGGTTTAGTCACAAGGTTTGGCATTCCTCAAACTATTATCTCTGATAATACAAAATCCTTCCTTAGTGCTAAAATCACTGATTGGGCTCTAAGTCTGGGCATTTACTTGAAAACCTCTTCCAACTATTACCCTCGTGAGCAACAGTTTGGCAGAATCAATAAACAAGAACCTGATCAGAATCATGAAATGCACATTGAAGATCAGCCAAAGATAGTGGCATACGAAGGTCTTGCACATGCTCTGGGTAGATAGAATCACAATAAAAAAGGCAATAGGAACTTCACCTTACAAGCTTGTCTATGGCTAGGAGGTTGCCCTTTGACACTAGATTTAAATTCATTAGTGCTTGCCCAACAAAATAGAACTTGAAGGCACGAGATCGAGATAAATCATAATGACAGAGTCGATTCATCTTCAAGAACTCAGAAACTCTGTCATGATCAAGCTAGAACAACATCAGCAAGCAACAAAGAGATTTTTTGACAAAAAGGTTAGACCCCAAGCTTTCAAAGTTGGGGACCCGGTTCTAAAATGGGATGTCGACAGAGCTAAGCCATGGCGCTATTCAAAGTTTGATGCACTTTGGAGTGGTCTATACATCATCGGTTCCTCGCAAAGAAGATAACTCTTTTGATTTAACTCATTCGGATGGAAGCGCACTACAAATCCCAATAAACGGATCTATCTCAAACCCTTCCATTAGGTTTGATGCATCATGTTGTATTTATTAAAGTAGTTTCAATTCCTCTAAGTGTGCTCCGCGCACATTATTTTTTTGTACATAGTTCTTTCCTCTCGCGTGCTTCCTACGCACGCTCTTTTGTTACTTCCAAAATGCAGAGCCTCTCTCAACAGTTGTGAGATTCATAACAGAGTGCAGAAATGATTCTCAAAGTGATCACAGGGGCATTTTCATGATTGAACAAGCAGACTCCATGCCTAATGGATGCTTTAGGCTACTGATCTCTTGCATCTAGCAGGATAAGGCCCCGAAAGTTGCCAAAACTGTTATCCAAATAACTCTCCTAGTGATTTGGATAACTTACATACACATTCTGGCCCTAGGTTATTCATTGAAGAATTATGCGCGCTCAAAATCACTTGGCACATTCCTTTGGTTATAGTTTACCTATGCACCCCTTTCCTTTTCTCCTTCCACTTCTCTCTTGCGCCCACCTTCCACACGTTCACCTTCTTCCGAGTCAATTTCTTCCCATCCCATGCACCTCACACTTACTACTAAGTCCTTGGCCCTTCACGCACCGCACCCATTACTTTGTAATAGTTGTGCCTTAACCATACGTTCTCTGCTCACTAGTTTGCTTCATCTCCCGCATGTATCTCACGCTCCCCCTCCACGCCTTCCTCTGTTTTCTCTCGTGCACCCTTCCTCATACCCTTCTATGTTAGATCATCTTTTGACATGCTTAATTTTGTCACATATAACCACAAAGCATGCCAACAGGGCACCAAATCCTTACAACAAATTAGTAAGCGACATGTGGCAAAAATGACAAATAGTTATACATTTGGCCACCACCTTAGCCAATCAGCGTGCCACGTGTCTTGTGTATCTGTATGCCGACAACTATGACATCTTCTAACAGCCATATCTTATGTTATAGAGCTCAGATCGACAGGTGCACACCTAGACTTGTCAGAGTCATTGACATTAGCTATAGTGCCAAAAATTCAAAATTCAAATTTTGGTGGATCTAGTAGGTGAGAAATGGGAAACGTCTCTCTGAACATTGATGAGAAGTTCTGATTGCTCTAACCACCCAATTTGGTATGATCCACCCTCCTTTGTCTTCAACACATAAAACAGGCATGGGGAAGTGTATTTCATAGGTTTCTAATTGGATTTACAAATATTAATGCTTCTTTTGGTGATTGTGTTTCAAATTTGGGTTTTCCCTCCTTTTCCCTTCTTCCTCCATGGATTCATCTATAAATGTAAGAGCAAGGCTCATTTTTTTGGTTGAACACTCGGATCCTTACGCATTTTGCTAAGGACACCATATTTTTGTATTTTGAGTTACGGAGACCTCTATGTATGGCTCTTACATGTGGATATCATCCTCCATCATCAGTGATTTTGTGCATTTATGGAAGTAATAGAAGCATCATTTTGTTACTATTATGTATCCTAACGTGTTTGCATTCCTTCTTCTTGCCTTTTCTTTTACGTTGTGTGCTAGGTGTGTGCTACCTCAAGTCCCTTACAGCCCACATTTGGTTGTGTTCCATGAGAACGATTTGGTGAATGTGTATTTTGTTGTGCTACTGTTCCTAGCCTCCTTTCACGCATTCCTCATCATTCTCGCTCATAACAAATAGTGTTCATCCCTATTTTCTGGTGTTATCACTTTTTATTGTAGTTTACTTCATGTTATCCTTCTTTCCCTGGTCCCTTAGCATTCTTAGCTTAGTTCCCCCTTTCAAAGACTAGGAGTAGTAGTAGCAGAATAATAGAAATAGATAGAGGAACTGGCCTTCTTCGGAGATCTATCCCAAGCTTGCAAGGTCCCAAACTTGGGGATGGTTCTATTGTGGTTTCAAACACCTCGGCCCCTTTCGAGATCTCGAGACCCGGGGACACATTTGAGAAACCAACAAGATGAAATCCTAAGATCCCGTGAAACCTTGAGAGCCTAATATTCCAAGAACCACGAGTTTCGGGATTCTACTACAAATATCAATCTCAACATATGTCACCAACTATCCTCCCTTTTGTGTCATTTATTATCTACTTTTAGCTAATAGTCTAACATGAATAATTCATTATTAGTCATTACCCAAAGTCATTATTCAACCAAGCGTGCATCTCATGATTTTCTTCGTTGATATTTGAACCGTTTATTTTTTCTCAAGTCCAGTGATTGTTTTGTGAACTCGAGTACATGATTGGTTGATGATTGTGACCCTATTATTGGGCCATGTGTCTGCATTTTATGTTCAAATATATTGTCTAAAATATCTATGTTGTTTCGTGATACCACCTTCAAGATTCATATTCGCATAGATGTATTTTTCATTGTAAAATGTAAATGTTTCCACCATTATAACAATGTGGAATCAAAAACATAGCTAATTACCAAGTGTTGTTTCCACAAAGCCTCCTTATTCTTACATGTGGAATTATCCGTGTTCCCTAAAGTGATGGTTCTTAAAGTGATAACGAGTGATTCAAACAATCTAAAAATAATATTCTTAGTGAGTTTTTCAAGTTTGAACATTATATCTACGAATAAGAAAATATTTGAAAGAATGAGATCAAATTTTTGTGTTATTTAATTATGGAAGTTAGAATTTCAATAGAGTGAGAAGGAATGTATACAAACATGAGGTTTTTATTTTCATGATTATATTCAAAGTCGGGAACACACGTAATTTAGCTTTTAAAAACATTATAGATAACTTTGAAATTGTGTAGATTGCAATTAGAAGCCAACGACCTTTGTGAAATGTTGTGAGTGTTGAGAAAGACAAGGTAGAAGTCCTAAGTAATACCTTATATGGAAATTGGTTGAAGTAGAACCAAGCTAGATAGTTGATTCTCCTAAACATTTTGGTTTCTCCATGGGCAACATGTTAGCAATGTGTCGAATTTAGATGTGCCTCTATCCATTGGGCATGTGAGTGCATGTAAATATTTGAAAACTATTGAAAAACTTTTTGTGTTGTGGATTTTTTTAGCTTAATAAAAATTAAACTTCCTTCTTTTGTAGTAAACTAAAAATTTTCTTCTTCTGATCTCTTTTGGCATAGTCCTCAAAATTAAAACTAAAGAGATGGTTAAGACATGTATTTTGCAAAATAGAAATGAATTGATGTGTGTATGTGTGTGACCAATCAAATGTGATCCAAACTTCGCTAAATGATCAAGATATAATTAATATTAAAATTGTAGTGTGTAAAATAAGATGATGGAAGCTCCATGTCACTTTTGTAATGACAATCTTGTTGATCATGGAAGAAAACACTTTAACTCCAAGACCTTATCAGTAATATAAATGTCATAGAAACACAAAGTGGATATTGATAGCAATCCTCAAGCATATGAATGTATTATGAATTGATTGGGAAAAGTTTTGATAAAGAGTTTGTGTTATTATATTAAATTTCAATTTAAGGTAGTGGTAGTCATACACATTTAGTGTAGGTATGTATCGTAGATTTATTTTACCGCTTAACTTATTGAACATATTGGTTAGAAATAGGTGGTGCTAACGACCAATGATGCCATAGGAAATACATACATCTGCATAATTTGTGATTAAAAGACTCTTATTTGCAATATTAACTCATTGTAATATAGTTGTAAGAGAATTGAACCCAGATAGATGCTCTAAATCATAATGCCATGATTTAATACTTCTATTTTGATTTATATAAAGTTGTGAAATAGTTAAATAAAGTAGGAATTTTATATGTAGAAACCCCTTCTTATTGCATGCAAAATATTGATAGAGCTTCTAAATTGTATATAATATCATAATTCCTTTATTAAAGTGGTAATAGACCAATTACCTTTGTGATCAACATGTTACTTTATGTCTATAAGGAGTTTTATGACTATTAATCATGAGCCATTAGTTATAGACCAAATCCTTATGATGTATTTATAAATTTTCAACTAATTAATGAATGATTCAAGGGGAAAATCTTGATGAGATGTAAGAAATCTTAAACTCTACCTTTAGTATTGTGACTTAGGTCTTGCTTTTAGGTGTTCCAATTGCTTTCTAAGTTATGATGGTTGAAAGTTGTAATCCAATGTAATTACTAATATTTTTCCTTTCTATGGAATTCCATCTTGAAAAAAAAATTATATATTGCATGATGTTGATATTTTCTTGAGCATGAGAGTTTTTAGGATGAATGCATTCGAAATATATTTCTTGTAAAATTGATTAATATTACCACTTTATGTATGTTGTCCTCTCAAAATTTCCCCTCTTTTGAAAGTCAAAAATTGAAAATTTTGAGTTGACACCCTTTAGTGATGTTCTAGTGAAGTAGAAAGTTGAGGAGATAGTAAAATTCAAGTTTTTGGAGTCATTTTGGTGATTTGCGGGTATGTCAGACATTTTTGTCCCTCATGTCCCAAGTCTGTCGGGCTTTCTTTTCCCCGATCAGCCACATTCCCCAAAAATCTGTTAACTTTTAGTTCTGTCGGAACTTTTCACTCCGTATGTTCCAAGTTCGTCTGGGCTTTCTGTTCCCCAATCGCCCACATCGGCTGAATCACATCCTTCGCGTACTTTTGTCCCATCAGTCCCAAAAGCATTTGTGCCTTCGTCTCTGATTTACTCCGCATCACGTGCATCAGCTGGATCACGTCTTCATGTCCCTCGTGTCCATCGCATTTCCAAGTTTTTGGACCGCCTGTGCTCATTTGGCCCGCTTGACCCGCATCGCCCGTGTCGGCCGGATCGCGTCCCTCATGTCCCAAATGTACCAAAGACCATCTCGGGCCAGTTTTTTCCGCTCTTCCCGATTCTTATCTTTTTGAGTTGGTGTAATATGAATTTAATGTGCATTTAATGACCTTCTCTCTCCTAAATGGCTTTATAATGGGACTATCCTCTATGCATTTGACACACTGCTCACTTGCCATCATTTTCTTGAATCCCTGTAATTAAAATCATTTTCTCGTGCTCCCATTCCTTTTGCATTTTTCATTACGAATTCGATCCTTGAAGGCTATTTCTCTATACACTACGAACATGAAGATTAAATTTCAAGGTCAAGAACAGGTTTCACCTCTCGAGTCCTCTGTTCCCGATATCGGGGATAGTGAGGTTCGACACCTAGATTTTGGGGATTTTTGGAACAAACTGACTAGCCCTAACCCTTCCCCCATGGCACAAATGATCAATGACAATGGTCTTGCGTATGCGGTAGGCTTCCCTATCTCTGTACAATGTGCCAACACTGTGCTCGCCTGTGGGGCTCATTTTAACTCGGACACCAAAGAATTGTCTAATGTGCATGGGGAGTTGATTGCCAAACTGGATGTTACTACCATTTCTGCTGCTCTACGGATTCCAGAAGTTGAAGACTCCATCGTTATCACTCAGGCTCAAGCTCAGACTCTATTCGAACAGGAAAGTGATCAGTATAAGGCAAGGATAGTAAAATCATGGTTGAAGAACCCTAAGAAGGGAGCGTCCCCAACTTTCTAAGGCATTATTTAGGGCCAATTTCAATGAAGAGTTATCTGATTTCATCATCTTGCTGGCCCATGTCATGGGATTTCCCTCTACCAATGAGTTTCACTTCTGGATGTGCCCTCTCATCAACATTATCTGCAAAGGTAGTCAGAACATAAATTGGGCAGAAATCATTTGCATGAATTTGACCAAACAATTATCTAATGTGTAGCAGACTAAGAAGTTCTATATGACTTCTTATCTCATGTATTCCCTAGCAGCATCCCAACAGTGGTTTGGATTCACATACATGGAGGGCCAGAAGGATGAACCCATTTATGCATATTGTCCTCAATTCAATCTTAAAATTAGAAACCACAACTTCAAGAGGGTTAATGATCCCTTTACCATGTATATTGTAAGGATCTTAAAAGGTGATACTGCCAGAGATTTTCTGATGAGGCCATGGACCTGATAGCTAAGTATGGAGCTTTCTTCATTCGGGCCTTCAAGAAGTTTTCATATATTAGATTGGCTGGTTATGAAAACACACCTCTCAATCTCCCCATGGTTTGTAATGACAAGATGGCTCTAATTGAAGTGTGCAGGCAATTGGATAAATTGCATAGAACCTATAGGGACAAGAAAATCTCTGTCTGCATTTCCCTATTTCCTTGGGTAATTATACATGTAAAACAACCTTGGACGCTCAAAATATAGAAAGGGCCCTTGCTCCCATCACTATCCACTTTTTCAAGCCTAGGACCTATTTTGATTTGAAGAAGTTCATTGCGCAAAATCTCAGAATAAATTATCATCATATGTCAGATGTTGAGGACTACTTTGGGTCGATCATGCGCGAGATGACTTTGAAGCAAGGCGGAGGCACTATGGTAGATTCTCTCTGCAGCTGATAAAGGAGCTCAATCTCTACCAAATTCCTGAAGGGTTCCAAGATGATAATGAAGACTGGTTATCTTATGAATATGAGACATTAATCAAGCATACTCCTTTGGAAGATCTGGACTGGTACAAGAAGGAGAAGGATGACTTGGTTGAGATTTTGGCCCCTGTCCTTGTAAGAACCAAGGTTTGGTTTGACAGAAAGGTTTGAGAGCTTAGGAAGAATCAAAGTGGATCTTCTTCCAGAGATACTTCAACACCTAGGAAGGAATCACATACACCCAAGCATGGAGGTACCTGCTCAAACCCCTCCTCGCTTCCTCAATTAAGGAACTTGAATCATCTACTCCCTCTTCTTCTACTCAA
The DNA here is from genome assembly GCA_018340775.1 of Taxus wallichiana var. yunnanensis. Taxonomy (NCBI): domain Eukaryota; kingdom Viridiplantae; phylum Streptophyta; class Pinopsida; order Cupressales; family Taxaceae; genus Taxus; species Taxus wallichiana. The sequence continues at coordinate 94,827,400 of CM031238.1, forward strand.
GTGTACCAAAAGAAGATAAAAGAGGTTAAACAAGAGCCAATTGAGGAAGAACCCCTTTTAGGGCATTCATAACTACCTTCAGGGCCAGAGAACATTATTGTTCTCAGTGAAAGTGATGATGGTGAAGTACCAAACCCTACAGGAACTTCAGAAGTTACAATAGAGAAAGAGAAGGAAGTGCCTAGCACTGAACCTCCAAGTACCACTGATTCCTCTGCTCAAGAAGCTCCAGATGCCTCCCTCACATCTCTACTAGAAGCAACAGTGGTGAATAATTTAAGTGCCATGAGCTCACTTTCTCTTGGACCTCTTGTTCCTTCTTCTTCTTCCTCTACTTTTGCATGGGTGCAACCCCTGGTTGACAACAGGAAGAGGAAACCTTCTTCCCATTTGTCAGGGCCAAATTTTGATGTTGTGGTAGCCTTGTTAGGCACTACTCCTCCCCCTCCAGCAAAGAGAGCCAAAGAAACTTCAAGAATAGTGACAGATGCTCAGGGCCAACAATTTCTAGAGGTTACAAAGCCTAAAGTTGATAAGGCAGAGCAAGATCTATTAGCCTCTAACCTGGAGCTTTCTAGGATTCCAATGGGAGAATCTACTCCTGAGAGTGAGGTGCATAACCTCCAGGAAATAGTAACCAAGGTTATTGAGAGAGTGGAGAAGGGAAAAAGACCATAGAACAATTGGAAGAACAAAATCAGGTTCTTTCTAGCTTCATCAAGTCATTATTGACTAAAGATAAGGTTTTGGATCCTACTCCACTAGCTGCCCTTCCACCTCCTATGATTCTCAGTCAGGATGAAGTTCAGAGTATCAAAGATATACATAGATATTCCACTTATGGAAGGGCTATGGAAGCCATGGTCGATGACATGATCATTGCAGGCTTGAATTTTATTGTAGAGGCCTTCAAACTCAATGAGAAGGTGGTCAACCTGCAACAAAAACTCTCCTCCTCTATTGGAACTATGGACAAAGAACTAAAACTTTGGAGTAGTTGCATCATAGATCTTCACCTAATGGAACAGTTGATGAAAAGATATTAATGGCCAATAAATTTTTTGATGATGTCAAGGACAACTTGTCAAGGTCATGGGTTTTCAATGTTGAATGGAAAATAAAAGTTTTGGAAGAAGCCTTGGGAGAATTGAGGAACAGTTGGCAGAAGGGAGAATCTTTCAAGACTTGTGTTGTATCTTCCTTCAAGGATATTCACTATCATCTTCATGATGAAACTTCAGGTGTTCCTTTCTCTCTTCAAGAGATTAAAACTCAGTTCAGGGCATTTGTTAAAGAAACCCTATTCAAGGGGGAATGAATTACCAAAGAGAAGATAAAGGAGATTTTCTCTTTAATCTACTATTGAAGAGGCTAATAAAGAATACCTTGAACATACCGAGTTTGATAAGGACATGGAGAAATTTCTAGGCACTTGGTCTCAAGCCACTGCCAACACATCAGTCCCACGAGGTAGAGAGATAGTTGAAGCATTGAAAAGATTGCATACAATGATTCTCAAGTCGATGGCCCCTCCTCAACGAATAAGCAGATGTTTTTTTCTTCTAGCTTCTCCTCTCCTCCTTCTTTTTCTGAAATTGAGCTCATTGTAAACTAATTAAGGATCTTGTGTCAAGCACTTCCTTAATTAACATTTTAGTTAAAAGAAATGGTTACCAAGTGTAACCAATTTGTAAGCTATATAATGGGCCCTCTGCACCATTTTCAAGGGTTGGAACTCTATTTATTTTTTAAAGTGTAAAGGAGTAAAAAGCTATCAATACAAGAAGATCTCTCTTACTATTTCCATCTGCTCTTGTTCTTTCATTGCTATCTGTTAAAAGTTATTGAATCATTAGTCTATTTTACTTCAAGAAGCTTTGTATTCTTGTAGATGTCATCTCTGGAACTTTGTGTCTGTGAAATAACATCTTATGGTTTTTAAATGCAAATGATTCTGTTCTATATGATTCCATTCTGGCATGCGTAAGGAATTATTTTATCTATATTTCCTGAGAGTGCTTTTCTGCATCATCCCATTCCTTAATTTCTTCTATATTTTTGTATTGATGATCTGATATATCAAACACTTCCATGATATCAGAGTTCCTCATTAAAGCTAAATGTTGTACATTTGTACATAATTTTTTGCCTTTAAATAAGGGAAACTCTCCCATTAAAGAGGAGGGACTTTCTGTCCCCTGAATATTGCTTTCAATAAATTCCTTATTTGATAACCAACAATGTATAAAAATTTCTCTCTATTGAGAAATGTAGCAAGAAAGATCTAGTTGATTTAAGAAACTATGTTAGGTACGGTGTTTGTGACATGACCAGTCAAAAATATAATTCTTGCTCTTAAGTTGTAGTCTCATTTATCTAAGGATAGATGTTGAAACCATCACCTTCTATTTGGTTTATAATTGTGAGAAATATAAAATAAACTCTACTTTAGTACCGTGGGTCTATACATTATGTTCTAAAGAATATGTGTGTATAGTCTCTACGCAATGCTAGGGAAAGTTTAACCATGGCTTGCAACTAATGAGATTGGAAATATATGAATTTAACCACCTTTATATACTGATAGGGTAAGTAAAGGTATAGAGTTACAAATCTTGATTGTTAATATGGATGATGAGTTAATTAATTTACCAAGTGTTGTCAAATTTAGTGTTTATACTATGTATTTTAATTTTAATTTGTTATGTTTAATCTGCTTTATTTCTATATAATCAAATATCTAGAAAATAAGCACATCACATTTGTATCAAATATTTTCTCCAACTTTTCTCTTTAAATACATCTTGTTGTCCACTCAAAATTCCCCGCCCTGATAATAGTAAAAATTTCAAAATTTTGAGTTTAAGTGTCTTTTCTGTCGAGCTGGTGGTGTGAAAAGGCCGTGAAATTGAGAAAATCTGTGTTTTGGGTCATTTTGTAAGTATTTCGGGCCTGTCGGAACTTTTTGTCCCAACTGTCCCAAGTCCAAACGGGTCTTCTGTTCTCCGATCGGCCGAAATCCCCGAAGTTGTCCCATTTTCGGGCCCGTCGGAAGTTTTTGTCCCAAGTGTCCCAAAACTCAAAGTGCACTCTGTTCCCCGATCGGCCGAACCACCCGAACCGCGTACTTCGCGCTTTCCTGTCCCATCTGTCCCGAAGCCAAAAGTGCAAGTTGTTCCAATTATCGGCCGAAGCACCCGAATCGCGTCCTTCGCATATTTTCGTCCCGAATGTCCCAAAGTCAAATCGGGCAAGCTGTCCCATTTTCGGCCGAAACTCCCGAACCGCGTACTTCGCACATTTCTGTCCCAAATGTCCCAAAATACATTTGTGCCTCTTCTCCTTATTTCGTCCGAACTGCCGAGCTGCCGTGAGCGTGTTCGCGCATTCGCGTCTCATGTCCCTAGTGAACCAAAAGCCATTCATACTTGGTTTTTCCCGCTCTACCCGAATATGTTGTTTTTTCAAACTGGTATGAAGATCAAGTTTCAGGAACAGGAACAAATTTCGCCGCTCGAGTCTGCCATTGAAGAAGCCAATAATGATTATCATACTCACGTCGAGTTTGATAAAGAGATAGAGGAACGTCTTGGATTTTGGACGCAGCCTTCGGCCAGCACGTCAGACCTCGTGGCAGGGACATAGCTGAGGCGTTAGAGAGATTCTGACAGCGGTTTCTGAAGTCAGTGGGTCCCTCTCAGCGACTGGCCACCTGTCTTCTTCTCCTTGTTCTTTTCTCCTCTTCCCTTTCTTTTCCGTTTTCTTTGTAATAGGTTGAGGTATTGCGGTTGGCAGTCCTTAACGGTTCTTGATTAAAGAAACGGTTACGAAGGGTAACTGATTTGTAATCTATATAACGGCATTTCTACGCCACGGTAAGGAGGAAGAACTTGGCATATTTTCTGCAAGTGTAAATAGATCATAGAGAAATCAATACAAAAGGACTTTCCTTTCTTTGTCTATCCAATCTCTCGTTATCTCTGTGTTTTCTTTTAATTTCATGAAGATCATTTGTTTCTAGTTCGTTAGTCTCACTTGATTGCATATTTTCAAATATCGCGAGTATAGTGATCTTGTATAACCAAGAAGGAACTTTGTGTCCTTGATTAATGAATCAAGAAGATTATTTACTGTAACTTTGTGTCTAGTAATCTCATCTTGTACAAAACGATCTTGTTTTAAATTCACCGCAACTTCGTATACATAAAGGATTATTCTGCTATCTATAATCCTGCATTTTGCTCTCTTCGCTCACCCTCGTATTCCCTTTCCTCGAGTCCTTTTGCAATCGATGATCCTTGTGGAAAACACTTTCGTAATACCCAAGTTCAACTATAAAATCATGTTTTGTATATTTGTAAATAAGTTCATTTCTCGAATAAGGGAACCTCTCCCATTAAAGAGGAGGGACTTCTTGTCCCCTGACTGTTGCTCTTCTTAAAAGTCCTATTTGACGACCAACAGTTTTTGGCGACTCACTCTTGGGAAAATCACATTCCAGTTCGTAATTTTGATCATCTTTTGATCTGGCAACTCCGCGTTTACTCGAGGGAGAAGGACCCTTGGTATTGAAGACTCTCGGTTTGAACTTTTGGAGCAGCGGGTTTTCCTTTCCTTCAACAAGAAATAGAAGGACTCGTTACAAGCACACCACCTGTTCAAGAAAGAAGTCCTGCGGGTGGTATTCCTTCAAAGCCTGCTAGTCCCAATCTACGAGCTTTGATCCTCGCTGGTGTTAAAGTTCCTCTCCAAGCCGTTTTTCCAAGAATGGCGGCGCCATTACCATGGGGTCATCGTGTCGGGCCCCTGGCCCTTACTCAGCCTTTGCATGAGTTACCTAGAGGTAACCGGAAGAACTTCCCCAAATTCAAAGGCGATGGCAAAGTGCATCCTGATGAACACATCGCAGCTTTCATTGTTGCCTGTGGAGTTTTGGGAGTTGAACATGAAGACGTCTCCGTAAGGCTGTTCGTGGAGACATTACAGGATAATGCTGCTGATTGGTTCTATCACCTTCCTGCCGGTGCTATAACCGACTGGGACACCATGAGAACCCAGTTCGAGAATCGTTTCAAGCCGGCAGAAGATGTGCATGCTTTGCTTGCCCAAATTTCTCAGATAAAGAAAGATTCGCAAGAACCCATGAGAGAGTTTGTGGCTCGATTCAACAGGTTGATAAATAAAATTCCAACAAACACTCGACCTGTTGATCGGATTCAAAAATGTTTCTTTCTGAATGCCCAATCACCTAAAGTTAGTTATGCACTAAGAAGGGCTAATCTCGGAACGTTAGCTCTGGACCAAGAACTGGCTGTTAGTGTCGAGGATGACTTGATCATGTCAGGGAAGTTGAGAAGAGACACTTCCAAATCTAAGTCTGCTGCTTCTTCCTCTTCCACCCCTGGACCTAACACTGACCCATTAGTTCAGAAGCTTGCGAATGATCTTCTTGCTATAAAGAAACAACTGGCTCAGCACGCTCCTTATGCAGACGTTCCGAGGAGAAATTTCCAGCCCAGGAATCATTTGCCTACTTCTCAAACAAGATTAGCACTTGAAGGACCTCCTGTTAGAGTCCCTGTCAATGCGACCTGCGAGGTGGAAGAACCAGATGATGATGAAGATAACGAAGCTTGCGAAGAGTTTGCGAGAGAATTTGATGATGAGGCAGAGGAACTTGAGGGATCTCGAGTGAATTTCTTTACCACTGAGGGCATTGATGATTATGATGAAGTGGTAGCAGACATGAACAGTGAATCTTTTTCTGTCATGACTTGAGAACAGACAAAGCAGAGGGAGAAGGTGACCCAGCCACCTAAGAAATCCAAGGAGCAGTCGGCAACTATCCCTGTAATTGCAAGAAGAGGATCTCCTATCCCTACTTCGTCTACACAGAAGGTGAGTCCTATCAATCCAGTTACCAAAGTTGCTTCTTCTTTTTCTCCTAAAGTTGATAAGCCTAGAATTCCAAATGATGATGGCCCGTCCACTTCTAGATCCTTTGATATTGTTGATCACCTGAAAAAGACCAAGGTACAAATCTCAGAAGCTGAGTACTATCAAACCCATCCCAAAGCCTTTGCCAAAATGATCCACTTTGTTAATTCCAACTCTAAGACCACTTCTAAAGGCCTTCTACCTACTCCTCCCTCTGCGCCACAGCCCAGTCTGGTAGCTGCTGTCACCTCACCTGGTGACAAAATTAAACCATTTTATGTAACACTTCTCATAGCTGGCCATAGACTCAGTAATTGTGTCATAGATTCAGGAGCCTCGGACAATGTCATGCCAGCTAAAGTAGCTCATGCTTTAGGCTTAACCCTCACTCGTACTTATGGATCTTGCTACTCTATGGAGAGTAAAGAAGTGCCTCTGGTTGGAAGGATTAAAGATGCACAAGTGGCTTTTGCTGCCTTGCCTGAAAAGAAAGTGTTGGCTACCATCCTAGTAGCAGATATCCCTCCTTCATACGGGATGTTGCTAAGTAGGAACTTCTGCAAAGATGTAGGTGGGGAAATCCAGATGGACTGGTCGCATGCACTCGTGCCTGTCAATGGACAAATGAAGAAGTTGTTGCACAAAAGCGATCCAGTATATTGTGCAGAAAACGGATGATCCTAGAGCACAAATACTCTATGAGGATATGGGTCATGGCAACTACATGATTATGTCCCCTGACGAAATCCCACCCCCCAAAGTGTCTCCTAGAGATCCTAACGGGGTTTGGATTTTAGAATTTGATGGAAGTTGTTCCTCAGCTGGTTCTGGAGCTGGTGTCCTGCTAGTGTCACCTGAAGGAAGCCTACACCCCTTTTCATTCAAGTTACAGTTCGAGAATACTAATAACACAGCAGAGTACGAGGCTCTCATTCTCGGATTACAGGTGGCCAAAGAACGAGGTGTGAAGAATCTTCTGGCTCGTGGTGATGCAGAGCTGATTGTAAAGCAAGTCAGAAGCCTTTTTCAGGTAAAAAATGGGAGGCTGAAGCATTACCGGAATCAGGTTTGGGATTCCATTGAATTCCTTGATGCTTTCTCTATTGAAGCAGTACCTAGGGAAAAGAACAGCAGGGCTGATTCACTAGCTGTCTCAGGGTCACTGCTTGATTCCTCATCCTGATTTCTCTCAGGACAAATTCACCATTGAAATGGTCCATCGGCCTAGTGTACCTGACAACACCAATAACTGGCAGGTTTTCAATAATGATCAGCATTTGCTTTCCTTCCTGGAACTCAAAGGTAATTTTGAACAACTGTATTTTGAGGGAAGTGACAACCTGCCTCGTGAAAGTGTGTCCTTTGGCCAAGCTGTCACCCAAGGAGAAGAAACAGATCAGGAAGGGTGCATTAAGCTCAAAGGAAACAAGATTCCTAAAGGGCTGGTGAGTTTGGAGGAACTATTTGATAAGCATGACAGGTATGTGAAATCTAGAGCTTCTTCTGGGCCTCAGCAATCAGCTGAGTATGATAAGATTGATATTGGGAGTCCTACTGACCCCAAGCTCGTGAACATTGGAAAATGTTGCACAGCAGATGAGAGGAGAAAAGCAATTGATCTTCTAAAAAGGTATAAAGATGTTCTCGCTTACTCTTATGAAGATTTGAAAGCTTTCAAACCAAAAGATATGCAGCACTCTATTCCCCTCAAGCCTGGAATTAAGCCTTTCAAGCAGAAACAGAGACAATACAACCCCAAAGTAGCTGACACCATCTTTCAGGAGATACAGAAGTTGTTGAAAGCTAAAATTATCTTTCCTATCCACCATTCAACATGGATTGCAAATATTGTGCCTGTTAGAAAGAAGAATGGTGAGATCCGCATCTGTGTTGATTTCAGGAACCTAAATCAGGCTTCTCTGAAAGATAATTATCCTTTGCCCATGATGGATCAAATATTGCAAGCAGTAACAGGCTCTGAAATGTTATCTATGCTTGATGGATTTTCTGGATACAATCAGGTAGAGGTTGATACTGTAGATCAACATAAAACAGCTTTCACTACTCCTTGGGGCACCTTTGCTTACAAGAGAATGCCTTTTGGGCTTATTAATGCTGGTGCCACTTTCCAGAGAGCTATGGATCTGGCCTTTGGGAGTTTGAAAGGGAAATGTATTGTCATATATCTTGATGACCTGACAGTGTTTTCAAAGACAAGAGCGGATCATTTTGATCACCTAGAAGCAGTTCTGTTGAGATGCAGAGAGCATGGAATCTCTCTGAACCCTAAAAAATCCGTCTTTTGTGTCACTGAGGGAAAGTTATTAGGACACATCGTTTCCAGGGATGGTATTAAGATTGATCCTGAACGAGTTCAAGCCATCCAGCAAATTCCTCTTCCAACCAGTAAAAAAGGCGTGCACTCCTTCTTCGGTAAGATCAATTTCTTGAGAAGATTCATCCCTGATTTTGCAGAATTAACTTTGAATATTTCTCAGATGATGAAAGGGAAACAAACATTTGGTTGGTCTTCTGAAGGAAAGGAATCCTTTGAAGGTATCAAGAGAGCTATCGCTAAAACTCCAGTTTTGGCCTGTCCTGATTTTAGCAAAGATTTTATCATCTATTGCTATGCTACAGATAATACCCTGGCTGCTGTCTTAACTCAAGAAGACTCAAATGAGCATGAACTCCCAATTGCGTTCATGAGCTACATTCTAAAGGACCACGAGTTGAAATACACCATGATGGAGAAGCATGCGTTTGCAGTGGTCAAAGCTGTGAAGCAGTTTCGCTTTTACATCCTCAACTCTCATTCCATGGTGTTGGTTCCAGATACCACTGTTAAGTCAATTCTCACACAACAAGAATTTGGATCCAAGAGAGGGAATTGGGTTGCTAAGGTCCAAGAGTATGACATTGACATTAAGCCGACCAAGCTGGTTCGTGGAAAAGGTCTTTGTGAGCTCATTGCTGAAGGAGCTAAACATGAGTTGCTGGAAAAGAAAGTTGACCTTCCTACTGTTCTGTTCCTTAGTTCATTGATTGAAATGGTATCTTTGGCCGACATCACCCATTTTCTCACCTATGGGAATGCCCCTCTCATTTAAGCTCACAAAAAAAAGAGGACTGTTAAATTGAGATCAGTACAATATGTATTATGGGAAAATGCTTTGTTGAAGCGTGGCTTGGATGGGAGATTTTTGAAGTGTGTGGACAAGGAACAACAGAGAAAATTGCTCTCAGCTTTTCATGATCAAGCATGTGGAGGGCACTATTCATCAACGGTCACAGCACATAAGATACTCCGTGGAGGGTACTACTGGCCTTCTTTGTTCAGAGATGCATCCAAGTGGGTGGAGAAATGTGAGGCTTGTCAGACTTTTGTGGGAAGACCTAAATTGGCTTCTTTGCCTCTCAAGCCAGTTGTGATTGAGGAACCATTTCAACAGTGGGGTTTGGACTTCATTGGTGCACTCAATCCTGCTTCTAGTGCTGGTCACACTCATGTGCTAACTGCCACTGACTACTTCACCAAATGGGTGGAAGCTATTCCAGTTAAGAGCACTACTTCCGAAGTGGTTTGCAACTTCATCAAGGAGAATATCTTGGTAAGGTATGGTGTACCTAACAAGATTGTAACAGATAATGCCTCGAATTTCTCTTCAGCTGAGATAATGGACTTCTGCTACGGATATGGCATCTCCCTGGCTCATTCTTCAGATTACTACCCCCAGGGAAATGGGCAGGCAGAGTCCACTAACAAAAATCTGGTGACTATCATAAGGAAGTTGGTCAATGAGTCTCAACGAAACTGGCACAAGAAGCTCTATGATGCCCTTTGGGCAGACAGAATTACACCAAAGAGAGCCATTGGAATGTCTCCTTTTCAAGTGATATATGGAGCAGAAGCTCAATTGCCAGTGACAGTGGAACTACCAGCCTTGCACCTAATGAAGGCCATTGAGGATACTAGTTTTAGTGATGCCCTGGACAAGAGGATTATGTACCTGCATAAACTGAATGAGGACAGATTGATGGTTGCTGATAGGATATCTGTTCACCAGCAAAAGGTAAAGGCCCTGTTTGACAAGAAAGCTAGGTTCAGAGATTTCCAAGTTGGAGACACTGTGTTGCTATGGGATAAAAGACATGAACCTCGTGGCAGCCATGGAAAGTTTGATTCCCTTTGGCTCGGGCCTTTCAAGATCAGGCACTTTGCTGGTAAAGATTCTTTCTATCTTGATTACATGGATGGTTCCCCCCTCCCACTTCCTTATAGTGGGCAGTATCTCAAGTTGTTCAAGTCCTAGGTGATTAGGGAGCCCCTTGTATATTCTGTACAGTGCTTTTGCTTCTGCGTTTTGGCGTGTTTCCCTTCCTCCTTTTGTTTTGGTGTGTTGCCCTCTGTATTGGTCTGTTCTTGACTCCGTTGCCCAATGGATAAGGCACTGGTCTACTTCCACCGAGTTTGTCTAAGTTCTTGCCTTGTCTCATTCCTTGAATTTATACCAAGTCATCCCCAGAAGGAGCCAGCTGTTGTCCACTCAAAATTCCCCGCCCTGATAATAGTAAAAATTTCAAAATTTTGAGTTTAAGTGTCTTTTTCTCATTAGTCAGTGGTGGTGTGAAAGGCCGTGAAATTGAGAAAATCTGTGTTTTGGGTCATTTTGTAAGTATTTCGGGCCTGTCGGAACTTTTTGTCCCAACTGTCCCAAGTCCAAACGGGTCTTCTGTTCTCCGACCGGCCGAAATCCCCGAAGTTGTCCCATTTTCGGGCCCGTCGGAAGTTTTTGTCCCAAGTGTCCCAAAACTCAAAGTGCACTCTGTTCCCCGATCGGCCGAACCACCCGAACCGCGTGTTTTCATCCCAACTTCGCGCTCTTCGTCGAGTTGTTCCCATCATCCCGTCCCATCGTCCCCGAAGCCAAAAGTGCAAGTTGTTCCAATTATCGGCCGAAGCACCCGAATCGCGTCCTTCGCATATTTTCGTCCCGAATGTCCCAAAGTCAAATCGGGCAAGCTGTCCCATTTTCGGCCGAAACTCCCGAACCGCGTACTTCGCACATTTCTGTCCCAAATGTCCCAAAATACATTTGTGCGTCTTCTCCTTATTTCGTCCGAACCGGCCGAGCCGCGTGTTTCGCGCATTCGCGTCTCACATGTCCCTAGTGAACCAAAAGCCATTCATACTTGGTTTTTCCCGCTCTACCCGAATATGCTGTTTTTTCAAACTGGTATGAAGATCAAGTTTCAGGAACAGGAACAAATTTCGCCGCTCGAGTCTACCATTGAAGAAGCCAATAATGATTATCATACTCACGTCGAGTTTGATAAAGAGATAGAGGAACGTCTTGGATTTTGGACGCACCTTCGGCGCCAAAGACGCCGACCTCGTGGCAGGGACATAGCTGAGGCATTAGAGAGATTCTGACAGCGGTTTCTGAAGTCAGTGGGTCCCTCTCAGCGACTGGCCACCTGTCTTCTTCTCCTTGTTCTTTTCTCCTCTTCCCTTTCTTTTCCGTTTTCTTTGTAATAGGTTGAGGTATTGCGGTTGGCAGTCCTTAACGGTTCTTGATTAAAGAAACGGTTACGAAGGGTAACTGATTTGTAATCTATATAACGGCATTTCTACGCCACAGGTAGGAGGAAGAACTTGGCATATTTTCTGGAAGTGTAAATAGATCAGAGAGAAATCAATACAAAAGGGCTTTCCATTCATTGTCTATCCAATCTCTGTTATCTCTGTGTTTTCTTTTAATTTCGTGAAGATCATTTGTTTCTAGTTCGTTAGTCTCACTGATTGCATATTTTCAAATATTGCGAGTATAGTGATCTTGTATAACCAAGAAGGAACTTTGTGTCCTTGATTAATGAATCTGAAGAAGATTATTTACAGAACTTTGTGTCTGGTAATCTCATCTTGTACAAACGATCTTGTTTTAAATTCACTGCAACTTCGTATACATAAAGGATTATTCTGCTATCTATAATCCTGCATGTTGCTCTTCTGCTCACCCTCGTATTCCCTTTCCTCAGTCCTTTTGTAACTGATGATCCTTGTGGAAAACACTTTCGTAATATCCAAGTTCAACTATAAAATCATGTTTTGTATATTTGTAAATAAGTTCGTTTCTGAATAAGGGAACCTCTCCCATTAAAGAGGAGGGACTTCTTGTCCCCTGACTGTTGCTCTTCTTAAAAGTCCTATTTGACGACCAACACATCTAGAGGATCGTGAAAACATCACACAGTAAGTCATAAACTCACCAACACATTGACTAACAAAAAAGGTACTAATATCAAATTTTAGTTCACACTAAAGACCCAAATAAGATTCACCTTTTTATTTTGGCTATAACAAATCATAAAATCAAGATAAGGTATTTTAATTAGGAACTTATTAAGTAATGTATCTTAACGTGGACTAAATTTGATCAACAAAGTGAACTACTAGATCTAACGGTCGTCTACCCCCGTAGGATTTAAATATCCTCTATTGGACTATATCTTGTAAATAAAATATTGTATACAATTCAATATTGGATGTCTCTAATATGGACAAGATGGGTGTCCCCAAATGTCCTACAATGTGCATACAATACTTATTTATCACTAAGTTAGTCAATCACTCACGATTGATTTACAATGAAATACTTAGTCACTAGTCTGACCCAGTGCACCTAACTACGAAGTTATGATGGAATCCAATACACAAATATCTTGGTATAATCAAACACAAAATAATTATTATATAGAACCTTAGTTCACTCCAATCATCTTATGATTTATCAAGATTTTCATATTTATTGATGTATAGCATTTATGACTACATCTTGATATCATAAATTATTTTGCATTTTTTTATCCCTTTTTCAAGTCTAATAAGAGTTTTCACGGGGTATGATACATATCCACACACACACACACACACACACACACACACACACACACACACACACACACACACACACACACATGAGCAGATGAACGAAGAACGAGCGAATGAAAAACATAAGAACTTTTCACACAGATCCTTTAAGATCACATGCTCTAATACCAAATGTGATGTACTTATTTTCTAGGTCTTTGATTAAGATTTATACAGAAATAATAGATTGAACATAACAAATTTAAATTGAAATACACAGTATAAACACATCAAAAACATTGAATCTGATAACATTTATAAATCAAATAACACAAATCAATATTGTAACTTATCATTAAAATCATAGAGTGTAGGTTACATATCTTTGAGGGACCTTTGGGATGGCAACCCAACTCTCACAATGGAAGCAATAGGCACAGTCACATCTTGTGTAATGAGGAATTTGTATCATGAACACATGTACATACAATTGACTAACCCCGACTAGGGACATCTAGAGTGTACTTTGTACCCCCAGTCAAATGCACTTTATGCACCCCATCTCAATCACAAGGTACTTGCCTCCCACTTGAGGTTTTTCTTTGATAAATATTTTATCAAATTCTATATCCAACTCATATATTTCATATATTTTGCATTTTTAATCCCTTTTTCAGAAGTCTAATAAGAGTTTTCACGGGGTATGATACATATCCACACACACACACACACACACATGAATGAGCAGGCGAAAAACATAAGAACTTTTCACACGTGATCCTTTAAGATCACATGCTCTAATACCAAATGTGATTTACTTATTTTCTAGGTCTTTGATTAAGATTTATATAGAAATAATAAATTCAACATAACAAATTTAAATTGAAATACACAAAGTATAAACACATCAAAAACATTGAATACGATAACATCTATAAATCAAATAACACAAATAAACAATGTAACTTATGATTAAAATCATAGAGTGTATGTTACATATCTTTGAGGGACCTTTGGGATCACAACCCAACTCTCACAATGGAAGCAATAGGCACAGTCACATCTTGTGTAATGAGGAATTTGTATCATGAACACATGTACATATAATTGACTAACCCCGACTAGGGACATCTAGAGTGTACTTTGTACCCCGGTCAGATGAAATTTATGCACCCCATCTCAATCACAAGGTACTTGCCTCCCACTTGAGGTTATTCTTTGATAAATCCTTTATCAAATTCTATATCCAATTCATATATTTCATAACCACATATTTCATTCATCATATGTTATCATATCTTCATGCCATCCACCGAGGGTCCCTTTACTTATTTATTACATGTGAAAGGGTCCCACCCTTTTGACACATCCTTTCATTACATAATTACATTAATTTCATACCCATGTTATCAGGTTTCCACATTTATTTATTTCACCCATACTATGGGATTTCTTTACATATTCTTTTTACTATCATTCTTTGTACAAAACTTTATCCTTTTACCCATTTATTTTCACAAGGGTAACATAGTATTTAATATTTCACCCCTTCAATATTTCTGGTAAATATATATGGATTTAGTCACATAACAAGGTCTCTTTATTGGGGTTTTTAATTGCCAAATCACCTTTTGTTGCATATTTAATACATAACAACTCTATTTCAAAATGAGTCTAATGTTTTTATTGATTTTTATATATTTAACAAAAACTTATTTTTGCTTTCCTAATTCTTAGCACAATTCTTGGGAATGCGAATTACTATTTTTAGTAATTAGGACATAAACAAATAATATACAATATTTTGCAAATTTCTTGGAGGTTTTTGTTCCACATAATCATATTCAAAAATACATATTTTGGTTATGTTAAATTCACCGTTTAGTTTCATAAATGGTCATTTTACTAATTTTATGATGGTAGTTTTTGACAAAACACCACTTTTATTGTTTATTGTTTATTAACCTTCTACTTATTCTTGAGTCTATACTATTTATTTTAAGGGTTAATTATTCTCTTAAAATGATGGATTATATTAGGGCCTTTTCTTTATAACATCATAAGGTCTATCATCCCATTAATTGGGGCCATGCCTCTTAAGATTTTGTGAGAAAGGCTTTATCTGTAACATTTCCAATGTTTATTCTTCCAATACATGTTTTATTGTTGATGTATCTCCTATGTACATACATAAACAATCTAAAATCCCTTTTAATATGAAATATACACCTGCTTCGTATCTTCACTCGTAGCTTCTCGGTTTATTCATGCATCATCTATTGTGGATGCATCTATTATTCCTACATTAGTGGTTCCTATATCTTTGGGGAAACTAGTGCACTACCTCACATTGTTACCATGTCTATTCCTATGAATTTTATTATTCCTACATATACTATATCCACCCATAGTGGTGTGCAATCTTTTTCTTTTCGCACAAAAGGCTCTTAAAACCCTTGTTTACAATTTACAAACTCAAATCTTACAATTGTAGCAAACTTCATCTACTCCTATTCATGTCATGGATTCTACTCTATTGCTTCATCACCCACTTGCACCTAAAGTGGCCTCCTCTCCCTTTCCATTTTTTCTCTCCTACATTTCCTATCTTTGATGTCAAGGGTGATCCTACAAAGAGGCTTTTTGCTTTCCAAATTGCTTTCTTCGACTATAACTACAATGATATATTACTTACCGAGTTCTCTCCTAAAATTCTTAAGGATATTATTTTACAATGGTTATATGATCTTCCTAAGCATTCGGTACGAAATTTCATTCCTTTATCTAATCAATTCCTTACATAATTCTCTATCAATATTAGGGAAAAAGTTTCCTATGCTCAAATGTCTAAAGTATGATAAGGTTTTAATGAGAACATTAGTGATCATGTCCTATGATACAAGACTATGCTTACTAAGATGAAAAATATTTTGGTTGATAGTGAGCTACAAGATATTTTACACAAAGTATTCTTGCTTTATTCTGAAGAGGTTGTTATCTTTGACAAGTTTCATTCATTTAACCATCTCTATCGTACTCTAAAAGAATGTGAGGCTAAGCTCTTCCAAATGAACAAACTCACATATGTTAATTCTTATAACAATTCTAAATCAAAGTTTCAAGGCAAGACAAATTTTAGGACCACATCTAATGAGGACAAATATGAAGTTAAAACCACTTTCATTTTTGTATCATAACCTAAAAAGCTACAATTACAACCCCATTGACCGAAATTCAGTTGTCACTTTGCACACCACAACAAGTGCTCAAATAACGAGTTGAGTTAAATTTTGTGTCTCTCGCTCCACCACTTGAGGTCGATACAAGTGTACCTCGTGGTAAGATATTTGATGTCAATGCCCATTGTGTTTACCATTGATGTATTTTTCATTACTAATAGTCGTTTCAAGCTTCGACGCATCATATAAGATCTTATAGATGTTGGTGCTATTGATTGAGATGTTCCTACTAAACTAAAACCTACTAATGATAATACGAAGCTCAAAATATTTATTAATCAACTTCAAACACGGTACCACTAAAACAAATTTAGAGACACCGCTCCTATCACATCGTGTCACCTCCCCCTTGTTATGATCACCCATTAGATGTTATGATTGGTGTTGTCACTACTATGCCTTTTTCTAGTTATTACTTTAAAAGACACGATATGACACATAGTTTTGTTTATAATATACTCTACATTCCCACTTTGATTAATAAACTTCCTATACACAATGTTTTGGTTGATATCACTACTCCCCGTAATATGTGCACTTTAATGTTATTACACTTCTCGGATATTATAAAAAGAATGTCATGATTGATCCTCAAACACACATAGGACATGTTGTCCTCCCTCTCATAGTTGGTCTTGCTATATTTGATCTCACATTCTTAGCGGCCTCTTTTCTTAAATCATGTGACATGAGTCTAGTTGCTCTTGACTTCACTCCATCATAGTTATACCTTTCGTACTACATCGATGCATTAAGTTAATTCATGATAATCAAGTGGTTATAACTAGGGAATTTCATTCAAATATCCTCCACCACCATAACTTGGCCCAAGAATATGATCACTACTCCCGATACGTACATCTATAGCTTCATTTTTATCTCATGTTATGCCTCGTTGTACTTCCATGCATAGTAATCCTATTGATCATCTAGAAAACATATTAATTATTGTAAGACATAGTCTCCTATATCTTTGACTCGATCATATTCTATGTATATTACCTCTCATGGGTCTTCCTACCTTGATTCTTCTATGTATATTACCTCTCATGGGTCTTCCTACCTTGATTCTTCTACAAAACATACTACACCACCTACACATGATCATAAATGAGCATCCTTCATCTCTTCTAACACTTGTGGGGCCCATGTACCCTCACTCACTACATGCAATATGCCTCTCGGTGAGACCCTTATCTGGTAGCTCTTGTGTTATCCCCTTTATTGTACATATTTATATTCAAAACTACCAAAAACATTCAAATAATCACATAATACAAAAACATTCATATATGAGAAAAATACAAAATTAAGCCTTTTTCTAGTTTGTTTGGTTAGCTTGTTACTTTATATATGATGTTTATCACATTGATTTGATAAAAAATATCTACACACATACATACATACAATATCTTGAGCTTGATGTAGGACATTCATAGATTGTTACATAATGATAAAAGCCTATTTGGTTCCTTACACTATTCTCTTGAGGGGCACACCTCCACTTTTGTTTCATTATATGTTACTTTATGCCTTCCTCATCATGCTTGATTACATATGTAGTGTGTATTGATAACTATTGGATTAACTGGATTAACACATGTGTCTTGTGTAGTGTTAACTTGTCTTGTTATCTCTTTTTTTACTATTAGTGTTTTGCTACACTTGATTTCTATGTTGTTGTCACTACTTGTTTATGCGCTTCATTCCTTGAATGCTTAATACATAGATTTACTTAATTGTCTTATCTAATTGTGATGTTATGAGTGTTCACTTTATATGGCTTAAGGGCTTGTTTATCTTGTGACACTATGGGTGTCCCATATTTGTGGATCCATGCTTAGCTTGAATGTATGCACTTATTTCTCTAACTGGGATACATTATGCCTTATATGATGATTGTATTGTGACATCATGGGTATCCCATGTTTATGGATCCATACCTATATTTGACTATGCTTCTATATGTTATTGCTTACTCAATTATACATTGTTGTTTCTATTGCTCTAATATTGTTAGTTTATGACATATGTGGCTTATATTGTATTGATTACACTTTATTTTTACTTGTCTCATGACATGTTGATTGCTACTTTGTTGTCTCTACTATGCTTCACAAATGTTTACTCTGTTGCTTATACACTTGTTCTTTTGAGTAAGACATGATTTCTAATTTTCTCTATTATTGCTAGTTGCTTTACACGTGTATTCTTATTGTTTACTTGTTACATGTAGATTTTCCTCCACACCATGGTTACCACCACATGCATCCCCTTTTACATGTACAATTTCTTAAAGGTGGCCACCATTACAACCTTCTATGCCATCTTATGCAGATTATTAGACATATGGTACATGGGTACACATTTATTCTTTTGAATTGCATGACCAAATGTTTTATCACACACACACATCTAAAGAGGGGGAATCATTAAGATATTTATATAGATACGAATAAATTACAATATATAAGAATATATTTTCACATGGATTAGATCCTCATAAAAGGACACAAATACTGAAAATGTGGTATAATTCAAACAGGGTCAAAAGCATACAATATGGTCTAGATCATGGTATGGTTTTAACCATTTCACATGTTCCCGGATAGAGGAAGATTCACTCAATTTTTCAATTCATATAAATTTTATGAATTTTTTACAAGATTTATACACAATTACAAATATAGATGACACAATTTAGATAAATTTACAATGGGAAAGAATACTTCATTTCTTCTCCATGACATTATTCAAATTTAGTTGTAAAAAAAAATAGGTTTGTGGGAATGGGCCTCCTTCTCCCCTTCAATGTTTCAAAATTCTACATGATCATTTCAGTCACGGTAGCACCTTATGAGGGTGTGGTAATGCTCATTCGTTATGATCTCTATTTTTTCAATTTGGTACAAATTGGGCTGAAATTTGTCTACAAGTGCGTGGTTTGTGGGTTTAGTGGAAAGCATCAAAGTAAATCGAGAGATTTATAAAATACTCTTTCCTCTTCTCTCACAAAATTCCTAAATGTTGAAAGCATTAAAGAAAAATTAAAAGCTTCGTAGACTACTTCTCATCCTCTCTCATTAGATTATCAAATAAGGAGTCGAAGCACATGGGTTCTTTGTAGTCTAAATCCTTCCTCTTATCTATTATCTCCTATGGCACAACATTGGGGACTAATCACCCCCATTTTTGACATCCCCGAAATAAATTCCAAGTATCCAAAACACAACAACAATGGAGATCCTCCCTCTACAAAATTAATAGGTGTAGTCCTTCCATCTTTTTCATCTCCTTTGTGCACTTTTTGTAATGTTCAATTATACAAGAATTATCTATATTTTTAGCTAAAGTTTAGTTTATATCATAGACATTGACTACACTTTGTGTTTTGGGTCCCATCTTGGAGCATGTCAATAACAACACATCAAAGAGACACTTTTGAGCAAAGACAAAATGTGTGTGCACACTAATGTATGTTTTTCCCTTAAGAATGTGATTTTAAATTACACGGTTAAAGGGGCAGAATGTAGATACTAGAATTTTGTAACTTGTCCTTGTGTTATGCCATGTTTGACCATGTTCCCTTGATAAGACAAATTCTCACATTTAGAATCAAATCTCCTTGTCTCTCTAGATCTTCTAAAAAAATTTTATCTTTACAATTTGATTTGTTGTTGATTCTAGAATATTATTTAATTAAAACAATGTATAAAACCTTTGATATTCAAGACATGATTTTAGTTTTGGTATCCATCTCTTTGGTTCAAAAATGTATAGAAGGGTCACGATTTATGGTCTAGTCTTGGCCAACTTATATGGACCCACCCCTTCACATTCAACAACTCCAATTTTAATTTTGAATTCTTCTTTGGGTTGTTCCATCTTCCTAGGGTTGGCCTTATTAGCATATTTCACCTTCGGGAGGCTATATACGCAAGTTAACATCATTTTATTTCTCACCCGACACTCTCACAATATAATATTATAGATATCTCTTTAAAACAACTCAAATGGCTCATAAATATTCCTAAATAAGTTACACATCATTGAGGGTAGTCCTGCTACTACAAATCTAAAGCACTCAACCAGGTGAAAGAGTCTAGCTTCATCCATTTCCAACAATGCAAAGGTCATAAATCCATGTTTTAGAAAGAGCAAAGTAACTTTGAACGTCACACAACATTTTTAATCAACAAAGGGTTAGGTCGCATAGATGAGGAATGCTATATATCATTACTACTACATTGGGTACATTTTATACTATGCAATTATCTTACTATATTAGTGTTAAGGGATATGAGTGAGATTTAGGGGTTGGTTATCTATTCACACTTGCACAAGCACCTAAAAGAGCTACATGAGGCTTGATTTCACAATGAGGGAATGTGGTGCAACACCTGGGATTGGTTTGGTAGTTGGGAGTATGATTGTTAATGGTATTCTAGCCTCACCACACACACAAGTTTTATCCTTTTAAGTTGTTAATGTTGTGGTGAAGGGTTATGCATGTTGTTATGGTTTCTACTTGGTTGCAGATGATTATAGGTCAACCCAAAGTTATACAAGTAAGAGAGACATACAAAAAGATAATTTTTATACACCTAAAGCACACTAAAGTTATAGATCTAAACAGATTAAAGTATATGAAACCGCATAAGTCCAAAGTTAAGACCATAAAGTTCGAGTCTGGACCATTTATAATTTGTATGGTCCTGCCTTGAGTTGGGCTTTTAGTTTGAGAAATTCCATTATAGAATCTACAGCTTCTAGATCATCTTATTTCACCATCCTGGACATCTAGATTCTCTTTTACCCGCCTTGGACAACTAAGTTTATCTCTCCTCTTGTGTATTTAAACAAGTACATATTGTTTATTAATAATTTCAAGTTTAAATGCATTATTGTGATTGTGTATAATTGATGTTGGAAGTTATTTATATCACAATAGGCTACATATTGTAAATCATTTCATTCTTTTTAGTTGTAATATAACATTCTAAAATATAACTAGGGTGTAAACACCAACAAATAACATATCAAGAAAATATATCCTATAGTAGCTCTTCTCACAAAGAGGGGATATAAAAGCTCTTGTACATATGTTTTATCCGACCTATCAACTATCTTGAGTGGATCTATAATATTGTGCATGTCCAAAAGAAAACGATAGGATCCAAAATTTGTACAGCTTTCGTAGACATCAACAAAGCTCGTATAAAGGATGACTTCCTTACACATAATATTGACATGATATTTTACTCAATAACAAGTCATGAAATGTTATCCCTTATAGATGGATTTTAAGGATATAATCAAATCAAATATGTGCCTAAAGGAACATAAAACTACATTCACTACACCATGGGGGACCTTTTTTTATCGTCATGCCATTTAGTCTCAATAATGATGGCATAACATATCACAAAGCCATGAACATTGTATTTCATGATATGATTGTTTCACTGATTCTTAGAGCATTTCTTTGAATATTGACGAAACAGATAAGGGTAAATGGGCTAGGAGGAATACCTGTTAAAGTTGGTTGAAGGTTGTTACACGCGTATGACTTCTTGATCCACAACTGATCATGAGAGCTTCCTTTTGGCTAGGAGGAACTACCTGAAATAGAAAACAAGACCACCAAATGGAAGTTAAACAGTATATGCAGTGGACTGCCTAGCGTATGCTAGATCCGGGAAGTGTGATACTCCCTAGAAGGTTGTCAATCCACTGTTTAAAACAATTCAATGTTAACAATAAATGAAATCCTACTGTAGTTAAAATGATTTAGGTATCTCATTCGACTACAATAAGCAAATTCGTTCACAACAGGCTAGGTTATGATTGAATCTGAAGGTCAAGGTTTCGTCAAAGAAATCACCGTCTTGGTCGGGGTCAGTTATGGGCTATTTTGGGTATTTGGTGGGGATTTTAGGCTCTGTTCTTGGTCTGAGGGTAAAACCTAGAGACCGACATTAGTCTGGTATGGTGATGTCGGTTAAAGTAAACCAACAATGGTTATGGGTAACCAACGTTCCGGCAGTGAAGTAGAGGAAACTTATTAAAATTTTGGTGTGAGGATAGATCTGAGGCTAAATGGAAATGGAGAGGGCAATGGCAAGGTCTATGGAGATCTTGGATGTACTCAGAGATCTTTAAAGGTCAGGTGTGGGCAGTTAATTGTGTGGGTGAAGGAATGATTAAGTTTTCATGAAGGTGAATGATGGGAGAATGGGAATGCAAGTAGAAACTGATAACAGAGGTAATAGAGCCTACATAAACGAAAGTGAATGAATGCTGGTTAACAAAACACTTACTTTGTTGTATGAGCTTGATGGCTGGATGGCAATGGCAGTTGATCAAATGGATGGAGTTTGGTGTGGTGATGGCGCTTCCCGGATGCTTCCGTGAATGTAAAATGGCTCTGTGATCGCTTCTGATGTTGGTTGTGGATGCTCTGATACGTGTGCAAATGTTGGTTCTGCTTGCATGCAGCTCTGGTTTCATCCCTTTTTTCTCTCGAATGTGCCAACCTTGAAATAAGGTTGTTTTGGGGAATAAATGGTAATCGACAACGGTTTCGGGTTAACCGACGGCGGTTTAGGATAACCGGCATCGATTAGGGTGGGATTTCCTAGGTTTACTAAAATGGGTAGATCCTCTAATTTCTTGGATCTTGTTTGTTTTTCTTCACGGATTAGAATGGAAATTTCCTTTCTAACAGGTGGGAATATGGTTAGAGGGAATGTAGGCTTTGATTTTTAGGGTTTAGGTAGGTCTTAGTTAGTTATGGCAACATACTAAGAATAGGTCTAGGGTGAGGTGGCTAGGTGAGGTGGTGGTGTGAGAATTATCTCAATTAGGATATTTAAATAATAAATATTATGAGATCATGAATTAATTAATTAACTTAATTAAATTAATATTAGAATATGGTGAAAGGGGCCAAGGTTAGGTGAGTGTGTTTGAGGTGATTATTTAACGAGGGACCAAGGGTAGTGTGATCCAATTTTGGTGTCTACAATGATTCACAACTTCATTGAAGACTATGTAGATAACATATTGGATAAATACAAAACTAGTGAAGATAATCATGCCATCATGCATCGAATATTTAAAAGGAGTACAAGGTGAACCTTCATCTAAAAAACTACATCTTTAGAATCACATACATAAAACTTTGTGCTTCATTATATCTAGAGGAGGTATTGAAGTGGATCCCTATAAAGTCACAACAATCATAGAAATGCCTCTGCCTAGGAATCTCACACATCTTTGTAGCCTCTAAGGAAGTATCCAAGTAATCTGATTTATATCACAATTGAACAAATAAGTTTCAACTATTCACATACCTGCTTTCAAGAAAATAATAGTCTTCCAGGTGGAACAAGGAGTCTCGAAACCTTTTGATCAACTTAAGAAATATCTTGCAAATTCATCAAAGCATTGGTCCCTCCTACTCTAAGAGAACCTTTGTTCTTATACATCTCAACAACACAATTTATCAACGAGTCACCTAAGTGAAAGCTATATTTTGATGGTTCCTTCACCACACATGGCTCAGGGATAGGTGTGCTCCTCATCACATAAAATGATGATATTATCCCTATTTTTTTTTGCATTGGGTTCCCTTACACAAAGAACATTGTTGAGTATGAAGCACTTATTTTAGGACTCAAAATTGTTATCCAATGGAATATACAACACTTAACAGTCTTTGTTGACTCTCAAATCATTGTCAAACCAGTCGATGGTGAATACAATGTCAAATAGAATAAGTCTATCCCTTACGTAAGTATGGTTGACAGTCTAAATGGATATTTCACTCATATTACCTTTGAGAAAGTGTCCTACATCTATAATAAATCAATGGATTCCATGACCACCATTAGCTTTATGCTAGACATACCAAAGAGTAGTACAAAGTATTGGTTCCGAGTCAAGCATATAAAAATCCTACCTATTAAGTACTAGAGTCTTATATGGTATGTGATATTATTGGTCCTACTTATTTGTGGTGTTATGCTATCTACACCTATCTCCTTGACCAAACTATCTCTTATGGTCTATCTTACAGTGACATAAATCCTTTATTCAACATGTTTCATGTTACACCATCATTTGTGGCACACTCTATCATATGGGCCATTATGGAGATTTATTAATGTGTTCAAATTCATAAGATGTGAACTTATTTATGCAATAATTTCATGCCAATATTTATGGTACACACACCAATAGAAAATTCCTAGCTAAGTTGTTTCGGGTCAACACTATTAGCCTACAAAGAAACAAAATCATGCCAATATTTCCAAATATCCCTCCCTTGTCAAAAATAGAAACCTCATCCACACACGCTCACAATATTTACATCCCATTATCACCCCATGGTCATCCTAATGGAGCCTCTATCTCATTAGAAACATTAATACTACTTCCTCTAATGGCCTTAAGAACATTATCATTATCATAGAACAATACACCAAGTGGGTTGAAGTTATGCCTCTCACCTACACCATAGGAAAACAAACATCAAAATTCATTTTCAATCATATCATTTACCATTATGGCATCGTTTCTAACAATGGTAAGTCTTATAAGAAGAAATATTTCAAATCTCTCTTACTGCAATTCCATATCAAAACAAAAATTTCCACACCTTATTAGCCTCAAGGTATTTTCAGGCATAGGCTTCAAATAAAATTTAAAAGAACCCTCTAAAATATTATCAACACTTCTAAAAAATTGACATCTTCAAATATATCCTTCTCATTGGGATTATCATACTTCCATCTATAAACTCACATAGGAAAACACATACTCACTTTCCTTTGGATATGAAATTGTCATTCATTTTGATATTGATCTTCCTTCCTTTGTATCTCCTCACAAGACACAATCGATAATGCGAATAATGAGATGCACACCTCCACAAACTAGAACTCTTGGATGAAAAATGCCTAAAATACTTAGATCGCTTTGAAAGGATACTAGAACAAGTTGTGACACAAGTACAACAAACACATCCAACCTAACAAATTTGATATAGGTGACTATACGTACCCAAAATTATAGGGTACTGCACCGCCATAACAATGTTACACATACCCCGATGATGATACAGGTCTCCTTGCAAGGTGTTCGGAATCCAGAAAAGCTCGCCATGTATATGTTTGTATCCTGCATGCCCCAATTGGCCTTCACATGCTTTGTTTTTCCCTTTGTCCCCACTTTTCTTTGCATTTTTGTCTTCAGTGATGAAATCACCACCTGCTTAAGCGGTGGTCCCGTGACCGCTGCCTAGACAAGGATGCGATCCCGTAACCACCGCTCTACACACAAGGCAATGGTCCCATGCGCATTTTCCAGATTCTTCCAACGATCACGTCAAACGTAAATCTTCAATTTCACCCACTTTCTTCAACCACTTTGGCTTGCATTAATGTTTTTGGTTCCCTGGTAATAGTGTTTTCCCTTTGTTTATAGTAAAAGAGTTCAATTGGGAGTTACCCTCTGGTAATTGCATTTGCTATAAATAGCCAGCTTGTTTTCAAACAAATGGCCCCTCACTTTCTCAATTCTATTGTTTAGTCTTTGAATTTCTTGCTTAGAGTTCTACTAGCTTCATATTTTGCATCAATTATTAGCTTTCCTTTGTTGTTTAGAAGTCATTCAATCTTCTTGTTTCATCTTGTTCCATTGTTGTTCCATACAATCAGCTTAGCATAGAATAGTTTCATTTCTATATTAGAATCCATTAAAGTTACAGGTTTTGTTTTGTCACAAGGATAGATTCTAAAACTCTCGGTACATTTGCGTTGTATTCCCACAATAAATCCCGCTAGGAATTGCATAGTCAAGCTCTGTTCACTTGTGTTATCCCTCTCTTACTTGCATTGTTCAGATTCGGTCTATATCCAAAGCTTTGCCATTGTTCAAATACCATCTTCTGTTGATACTATCATATACACGCTTTTCTAGATTCACGAGAACATGAAGGAATGAGGAGATCACACTAAGGGGAAAAAGTCACACACAACTAGATTTACCACTATTCTGTAAATGCCAGGTTTGAGCTATCAAAGTTCTAGTTACAACATATCAAATAGAGTAGTGAATTATTTTATTTCAGTCAAAAGCTCGCTCTCGATATCGCCAAGGAAGCTATGGGGATTGATAGTTTCTAAGAAACTGTGATTCATTCCTCACTTCTGAGGTAGGATCGAGAGTCTTTCAATTCAAAATAATTAGTTGCTTAGATATTTAGGATAAAATCACAACTGCACAGGCAAATAGCCATGTTAGGCTACTTTGTTTGTTTTTATTATGTTACTAGATTAGTTGTCCATTTTCTAAATATACTAGAATAGCTACTCTTTAATTTCATTAAAATACGTCATCGAAAATACAAAAATAGAAGAATGCTTGCATAGTGTAAATACATCTTTTGTAATCAGTTTATTAAATTTAGTTAAAAGTTGAAACACTTTGTATGACAATCACATGACCTAGAGAGACTAGAGAATATATATTTTAATCAATAGTGCCTCAACCAAATCTACCCACAACATTAGCTGATATAGATCAAGACCTTAGCATACAGGTCTTTCGAGAAACGGAAAACCTATAAGCAATTAGTGAACAACTGAGAGGGTTAACTATCGAAGACGACAAGGCATACACCTTTTGGTCAAATCATCCTAACCATAGATCGCCTTGATAAAATACCCGAATGATCGTATAAGGCTTCAAAAGAGAACAAGCATTTAGTTGCGATCCTTTAAATTCCACAAACCCGACGCAGAGACCTCCTCATTGACGTAGATACTAGCTTACGCATTCAAGTTGCCAGAACACCTATTAGTACTCGAGAAAATTATACAACTTCTAGTTCTAAACATAGATGCTTTGAAAAGGCGTATGATTAATGGATAGTTGGAAGAAGGGATTGATTCTTCACATGACCATAACAGTCCACAACAACCACGCACTCATGGTTGTGATCCCCAATTCCCACAACCCAACGGGCCTGCAAATCAGTTAAGTATTGACACGGGCTTACGACGATGGTATTTAGATCCTCACCACTCCCGCCGGATATTACAACACGCTTCTCTGCACTAAATATAAAGCCAATCAATCTAATATTTTTGGGCTAGACCGGAAAAGCCACCCATAGTTCACTACAAATCCACTAAGCCTCCTACCACCATTTTCATGACCTTGTCTGGAGATATATACGAAGCTCCCACATGTCACTTCCCACGTATCCAACAACCAAGAAATAGGATCTCGGCAAATCTCAACATTGATTGGAGCCTCCAAACAGCTATTATATATCCGAATGATCCATTACACCAATTCGAGTTAGGAGGGCCTTCTTTGCCTTAGATTCACATTCCATTATTGCGTATTGAGGATATAAGATCACCCAATTAGCTTGTCTCAGTATCCATTCATATTCAACATTCACCGATCGTCTCGGCAGATGACCTCGGGAGGTCGGAGTACGAGGAAGAGGTACTTGTAGAGATTCCCATGCTCGCATGTCACTTTTCCATCATACAAAATTGGTGAACTCGACGTGAACAAACAGTTCTTCCTCTTTTATTTTTCATTTCTTTCATCCACCGTCGCTCTTTCCCATTATTTTGCAGGGCATTCATATACCCCCAAATATCTCGGGATACGATGCATATGGTAGACCTCTCTCAAGTCTCAAAGCAAACTATAGTTGAACAAATAGACAACCATCACCTCGCTTTCTGCGGGGGTTGATAACTATTCAAGTAATTACTTGTCATCTCAAACTCCCCTCATAGAACTAGTTCTAGTTCTTCATTCCGATTGAGGAGTTAGATCAGCTTGCACAAACACAATAGCTGAGCCATCGGGCTCTAACAATATGACGTTCTTCGAGAGTCCACTTCATCTCCTTTTGTCTTGTTTAGACCACGGATCAAGAGATAGTCGATCCACTCCCATTTTTGGATGAGGAGTACGTAGCATGCTATGCTAAAAGTGAACAACGTTTCCAAAATATGTATCCACCTATAGAGAGTTTACAAATACAATTTGATACCCTATTCCAAGAAAACACCCCCATTCCTTCACCTATGGGAAATACCCTCGGTGAAGCTTGGCGAGGTAATGATCAATTCATAGCAGGGTATCATACCCCTTTGACAACCTTAAGGTATACAACAAAATCCATTAAGGAAAAACCTTGTGTCTTCACTAATAGAGGTTATTTCAGCCTTAGTTGAAAAAGTTAGAGAGTTAGAACTTGCTCAAACAAACCAAAATTCATATTTTGGGCAAATAGGAATCCCCAACCCTCCGCATCATCCCAATCAGTTGACTTCCTTTCACAGAACAGAACGTTAGGCATCCCTCCTCAAAATCCTTATAGTTACCCACAACAAACACCAACTAGGACCACATTTTCAAATGCCACTCCATTGAAAACATGACACCACCCGACTTGGCACCAAACAACCCATACCAAAACAATGCTCCTCCTTAAACATTTATTCAAAGTCACCACAAGGAGACATGTTCTCTTCTCCCGGGATGTTCATTCAACCACAGGGATTCCCTTATGTCCCTACAAACACATATGCTATGTCATATCAACAACCCTTACCACCACCACCTCCACCCCCTCAGCAAGCACCATCAATGGTCGAGGCCTACGTAGTAGGGACTTACTCAAAATATTTAAAAGAACCCCTAGACTTCACCATATGAAGTGTTATGCTTCCAAGACCTCTTCCCGACTTACCCAAATATAAAGGGGAAGGGGATCCAAACGCACACATTAAAGCCTACACCACGCCCATAAGGGAATTACTCCTCGGGACAGGGTTGTTCAAAAATATTCCCTAAAACCTTAAAAGGTATTGCCCTTGATTGTTATTACTGGAATACTTGAAGCCTCGATACACTCATTTACACAACTCATGTCAGATTTCATCAAAGTTTTTGATATGAACAAATTGTTAAGAACGGAAATTAGGGAGTTCTTGCATATTAAACAAGAACATAATGAATCTGCTACTCATTTTATTCAAAGATGGCGTACGGTTCTCTACTCATCAGCAAGTGCTCCAAACATGGATCAAATGGAACTATGCGATTTATTCCTTAATTCTCTCAATAGAGAGATAAAGGAAGAAGTCCAGAAGTTCCCACTAAGAACTTACGATGAAGTACTTGAGAGTGCTCTACGAATCAACCAAGCAGCGATAGATAGTGGTCGTAAGACATATGGAACAAATGGGAAATTAACCACTCCCAATCAAAACACTGTAGCCTATCCTAATACCGGGAATGCTAATCAAGGACCTAAGATCCTTAACAAGAACCGTGGAGTCACAACAGATGGAGTAACTGACCAAGTTAAAAGGAAAAACATTGTAAACATTTCGCCACCACAGTAATTAGCGAAATAACAATTTTACTCCAACAATCGACGAAGTGGATTTTAATCATCCACCACGACAACAACAACAAAAATCCAAACACAAAGTACAAATCAAAACCCATGGATATCGATTCAAAACTAAAGGCAACCTTTCAAAATTTTAACCCTAACAACCAAAGAACCTTATCGAATTTTGGGCCAAAACAGGTTTTAAATCAACACCTCGAAATTATAATCCCAATTTTATTGTGGCTTCCACAAGATTCAAGGCCACGATACTAGGACTTGTCGTGACTACAATAAATTCATGCAGTGTTTGCCAGAAGATCAAAAGCAACTCTTTATAGATATGTTTTTAGCAAATTCTGTAATACCTACGCTAAACACTTACACAGAGCAATTTCCCCTCAAAATGCACCCCTCAAGATCTTTAATGATCCACTCCCAAACCATTCTAACAATAACAGGTTAGATCCTAACAGAACAAACAAGGGTGTTATAACAGGAAACAATGATCATAAAGCTTCAACTTCATTAAATCCACTAGTCGCACCCCAACTAGGAACTCGACCCCAAACTAAGATAGTTGGTTTGGTGAAGTTAGACATCGAGTTACCCATAGAAACCATAACAAGAATACGGGATTATTCTTCTCAACCTACTCCAAGTTATCCATTGGAACCGGATAACAAATCAACAAACATTAGTAAAACCCATAAGCGCTTATGATTTAATTAATGACTTAACTAAAACTTTCTCTCAAATCTCCTTTTGGATTTGCTAAAGAACTATCCCGCCTACGTGGGCTGCCCTCCTAGAAGCATTAGGCCTTGGTCATTTAATCAACATCACTCCTCCTCTGAAAACGTAAGTAAACCATGTAGACTTTGATGTTTATCCTCCTGGGGCAGCCAGATAGGGATACTGAATTTATATTTGATATAAGAAAAATGCCAATGAAGAATCGAGATTGCATGAAGAGGTGACCCAACTTTACATTTGCAAGTATGGATTTACAATAATTATGTTAAACGTGCAATGGTTGACAATGGGGCAGCAGTTAACATAGTCCCCTTTGCTTTTCTTCAAAAGTTAGGATATGGAGAGACAAACTGTTCCACAACATGAAATATGTTAAGAGGATATGATAGCCTCAAGGCCACTTCAATTGGAACCATAGTTTTACTCGGTCACTTTAGGACCCAAGACGATCCTCACCAAATTTTATGTTATAGATCGGAAACCAACTATAATATGATCCTCAATCAGCCATGGATACACCACATGAAGGCAATCCCTTTCACGTTATTCCAAGAAATAATATTTCTACACTTAGGGAAAATATTCATGGCACAAGGTGACCCAAAACCCTTCGATATACACCTAGCTGATTTGAAGAAAAGATCGGGCGTTCACTCCGAGTTTGAACTCCCAACAAATCAACTCATCAAACCAATTAATTTGAAACCAAAAGAAGAGTTGATACCCACCACGAATTAGAAATTACAAATCCAGCCGAGGACATTCCAGCACTCAAAAATGAGACCAATGTTATAAAAATAGTGTCACTAGGGACCACCACAAAAATTGTCGAGTTGCTAGAGAAGGACTTACCTATTCTCCTACCATTTGATTCTATGGGTATGGGACACACCCTGGGAATTGCTTCTCTTCCATCAAATGAAATTTTTATGGTAGAAGTAATTGAAGCAAAGGAAATAGATACGATAGATATCCCAACATCCACTTTTCCAAGCAATTATTGGACGCTCCACTTCGATGGAGCTAGATGTCGCTTTAGAGTCAAGGCGGAGTAATCTTTACTTCACCCAAGGGAAAGATCCTACCTTTCACCTTTAAATTAAACCTTGAATGTACAAACAACGGGGCTATGTACGAAGCTCTCCTCCTTGGCCTCATCCTAGCCAAAAGAATGGGTTTCAATAACATTAGAGTGCTAGGAGACTCACAACTAGTTGCAAACCAAGTCTCTGAGATATATGAAACTAGGGCTGAACATTTACAATCGTACAAAACAACGGTTTTAGATCTCGAGCAAGGGATTCAACTTCATATCAATTGAAGTAATCCCATGAGAGCAGAACCTTCTCGCAGACTCGATAGCAACCTCAACTTCCCGTTTCACTCCAAACAGTGAGTTAGAAGATACAAATTTCACAGTATCACTTCATACCGAACCATTGGTGTGTAAAATATCAAAAAACTCACTCTTGACTCATGGAGAAGCTGAGGATGATTTTTCTATCATGGATCACTTCGACGATGATAGGGTCACTCTAGAATATCTAAACACCTATGTGGAGCTACACCTTGCTCATCGTATAGTTGATCTTTCCCTAATACCACATTCCTCTTCCTATTTTGGAAATCCCATGGTAGAGTCTCCTCCACGAGAGGACCTCAATATCTATGAGATAGAAAATGGAGAAAGCTTGGAACTACCTCCAACCCCACCTGATTTGAAGAAGGTAACACTTCTTTAATAGAAGAAACCATTGACATAAACATTGGAACGGAGGAAGAACCAAAAATTTGAAGTTGGGATCCTTGTGAACTCTAGGAGATAGAAATACACACCCAATCCTCAAGGAACATCAAAAGGCTTTTGCATTTAACTATAAAGAAATGACGGGCATCACACCGCATGTCACGGTACAAAAGCTGGTCACTAAACCGGATGCAAAACCAATTAAACGAAAGTCAAGACCAATGAAGCCAAAAGTGGCTCTCATGGTAAAAGAGGAAGTAATAAAACTTCTCCAAGTGGGATTCATCAAGCCCATTGACTATTCACAATGGGTATCTAATATTATCCTGTCTTAAAAAAATGGGAAGATATGCATTTGCATAGATTTTCATGATATTAACAAAGCTTGTCCCAAGGATGACTTCCCATTACCATCCATTAATGTTATCATTGATGCAACAACTGGATTTGAACTGTTATCCCCCATGGATGGGTTCTCAAGGTATAATTAGATTAAAATATCTAAACAGGATCAAGCCAAGACTACATTCATAACTCCCTGGGGAACTTATTGCTACGCTGTCATGCCATTTGGTCTTAAAAATGCCGGTGCTATGTATCAGTGGGTAATGACATATATATTCCATGATCTTATCCATAAAATTTTGGAATCCTATGTGGATGACTTGTTGGCCAAGGCCAAGAAATGTTGTGATCATCTAGAAGTGCTCCATATCATCCTCTCACGATTAATTGAATATGGCGTCACATTAAACCCAGAGAAGTGTGTGTTTGGTGTGACAGAGGCAAACTTCTGGGCTACATTATATCTTCACGAGGGATTGATGTTGATCCAGCCAAAATACGAGTTGTTCTTGAAATGATCCCACCATCGGACGAGTCTGGAATCAGGTCATTTCTTGGGAAACTCGGTGCAATCCAAGGTTCATCCCAGATTTAAGTTTTGCCATTCATCCAATCAACAATCTATTAAAGAAATATTATAACATTGATTGGACTGAAGAATGCAACGAGGCCTTTGAAGTAGTTAAATTCTTCTTGTTGTCTCCACCCACGCTAATGCCTCCCAAACCATACCGCCTTTGATCTTATACTCATGAGCCACTCATGTCTCGCTAGCCTGCATGCTAGCTCAAGAAGACAACAATAAATGGGAACGTGTGGTCTATTTCATTAGCCGAATGTTGCTCAATTATGAAACACGTTATACACAAGCAGAGAGAGAATGCCTTGCCATAGTCTTTGCAACAAAATGTTTAAGACATTACATGTTAAACCAAGAAACAAGGGTCATTGTAAAGACAAATCATTTATGAACATTCCTCATGCAAGGGTCTTTATCTAAAAAGGATGGATGTTTCATAACCTTAATGGGTGAATTCGAGTTGACATTCGTAAACCAAAAATCTATTAAGGGACAAATCATTGCAGATCGTGTTGGTGACAATCTACTAGATGGAGGCGGTCCAGTAAACTCGGAATTTCCTAATGAGTGTGTATACTTCATCAAAACTAGGCCCCCCATCTATACATGTCCCCTGGTACACGATATCATCAATTTTATCATGGACCATACGTACCCGAAGGTGCCACATCACAACAAAGAAGGCGGTTACGCATTATCACCACTAAATATGTTGTTTTAGAACAAGTACTATATCATAAAGCCTTCGATGGCATGCTTCTAAGATGCGTCGACACAGAAGAATCCAAAAAGATTCTTCATGAATCCCACAAAGGGGATATGTGGAGGCCACTTCGGTGGTCACGCCACTACTCACAAAATATATCGGATGGGCTATTTTTGGCCCACTCTCAAACATGACGTAGTGGAATTCGTACATAAGTGCCACAAATGCCAAGAAGTCTCTCACGAGATTCACATGCCAACACAATCCTCCGCATCTAATAAGCGACCCCGTTGGCCCTTCTCCACGTGGGGTATGGACTTGATAGGAAGTTCTCTCCTCATCAACCAATGGCCATAATTTTATAATTACTGACCACAAAATATTTTACCAAATGGGTGGAGGCCATGCCTCTCACCACAAATGCAGGTTCGGTAATTGCCAAATTCATTCTAAACCAAATTATCTACGGTATGGTGTCCCACAATTCATTATCTCAGATAATGGCACATCCTTTAAAAATGATGAAGTCTGTGAGTTATGTAGAAAATTCAAAATAAACCATCACACGGCCTCTCTTTACTACCCTCAAGCCAATGGGCAAGCCGAAGCGACAAACAAAACATTAAAGGCTAGTCTCCTCAAAACAGTCAAGGAGAACAATCGAGATTGATATTTAAAACTATATCTGACCTTGTGGGCTCATCGAACCTTAATAAGAACACCAACAGGAGCAACCCATTTCTCGTTGGTATTTGGGCGAATCAGTTCTCCCGCTTGAGGTTGAAATACCCAGTCTCCACATCTCATTACAAGGGATTCTGGATGAAGAAGCTTATAGGGAGGCATGCCTCTCTCAATTGGAAAGCCTTGACGAGGCCAGGCTAAATTCTGAAAAATGGCATAGAGCCTATGCTGACCAAACATGCTTTGGTAGTATAACAAAAAGTCTATGAGTGAGAAATATATGAGGGAGATCTAGTTCTAAGACTAGGCAACCGGATCGATAAGAAAATGGGAAGGAATGAAGTTCCGGCCCAAGTGGTTGAGCCCGTCTGCAGAGTCATGAAGGACTATGGAAATGGTGCGTATCTTTTGTGCACACTAGAGGGTGAGGAATTCAGTGAAATTGTCAATTCCTTGCATCTTAAACGTTTTTACGCATAAGAAATCGTAATCACCACCATGTACATTATAGCTACCTACATTGCATTAGTCATTTAGTTGTTTCATTCTATCCACTCATTTCATAAAAATGGTAGTCCAAGAACTTACTCTTAAGCAATTTTTCTTACAAATTTCTAAAAATATTGGCAAAAGCATTCAAAACACATCTCTTGAAACATCATCAACTATTTTCAAAATCTTCTCATCAAGTTCGATGATAAGTATTGTGAAAACCATACCAAGGCCTACATACTTGGTTTTTCTTTCTTTCTACTAAGTAAAGTTGTCCTTACTTAAGGTCCTGCATTCTAGAAGCTTCTTGGTGTCACATCTATCCCTCTTAAAATCTCTTTGAAAGAAAGGATATCCCAAAGTCGTAGATTAGAAATGTCAAAATCAAATAGAATCAAAAGCACCAAGCAAACAGAATATTTTATTTTACACACTTCTTTGCCCCATCAACCTTCGGTGATAAGCCCACATCTCTTATTGGTGGTGTGAGGTTGGGAAAGGAAAGGAGTGCCCTTACTCGCCTATATCTTGCTTTGGTGACAAACCCATGCTTCTTACTAGTGGCATGAGGCAGGATGTGGGGGGTCCATTCACACAAATCAACAAATCTTGGTATGCTAGAAGCACAAATCAAATTCCATTAAGAGAAAACAAATGTCCAAACTCCAAAAGAGATCAAATCCTCAAAACCAGATTTTGTCAACCAGGTTGCCATTTATAAATCTAAGTCTAGATAAACTAGAAAGTAAGTGGCTTTCTAAGCTTGGTGTAGTGTAGCTCTCGAGTAGGGTAGGTGTGTAGGTCTATGTTTGTTTTTCTGCTACTAGTTGTCTGTCTCTCATTGCTCCATTCGGTCCAAACTCATAAAACTTGTACCCTTCCTAACTCTTGGTGTTGAGCCCTCGCATCTTACTAGTTGCGTAGAATTGGGATTGGGGCAAGTTCATCTCTTTATCACTTTACATTCATCACGTTTTGCCAACATAAGAAGAAATTACAGACATTTCCCAAAGAGGTTGAAAGTTCAAAGCTACCATATGTTTATATCATCACATATCAACATTACAAAAGCATAAAAAAGAGAAACATTCTACTCAACATTTGTTATCATTTGTCATCCATTGCATACATACTAGAAAACATGAAAACAAATACTCTAAAAACATCTAGTAGAAACAAGTCACAAAATTCTAGGTACCAAGAGTCTAGATCCAAAAGATAT
The DNA here is from genome assembly GCA_018340775.1 of Taxus wallichiana var. yunnanensis. NCBI lineage: Eukaryota > Viridiplantae > Streptophyta > Pinopsida > Cupressales > Taxaceae > Taxus > Taxus wallichiana. The sequence continues at coordinate 94,863,414 of CM031238.1, forward strand.
ATATATATATATATATATATATATATATATATCAGGTTTTGTATACAATGCCATCATGCACTAGGCATGGTCAAAATGCTCAATGAGCCCGAAAAGTACAAAAACACTCGTATAGATATCCGATAAATACTACAAAAGTGGCCTCTCAATCCCTGTGGGATCCCTCAGAAGGTGCATGACCACGTCTAGGACTCTAGCTACGCCGGCGCTCCGAGTACACTAAGGGCTCGTGGTCACGGCTAGTAGCCATTGTCGTCTTGCTATGAGAATGACTCCTCATCAAGTGCTCAACTGTCCTATATCCAGCCTACCTCGGCGCAGAGAGAGAAGTCATGATCTTTTCCACATGCCAAACAGAAGTGAAAACATCGGTATGCATACCAACTGCCGAAGGCTCCCCCACATCTATAGATAGCTCAGCACAAGTCTTCTCTGAGGGGAGCAACAGGGTATCTATACATACTCGGTGAATCAAGCCTCGCCACTCATCAGCAGTCACTGCAAGTAAAGGAGAAAACAAGTTAGAAAACGATCAAAGATAAAACCAAGAGTAAACAAAAAAAAAAGGAATAACGACTAAGACAATTCTAAACTAAAACAAATGTCAAGAGAAGAGTGGCAACTCACTCAGATTGCCAGGCCTCCAGGAAGGATCTCTAGGATCCGCGCCTGCCACTGTTGCCGCCACTAACTGGTGTCCCTCTCCCACATCTGGGGTAATGTGACAGCCTGTAATGGACTCGCCATCTCCCCTAAGTCCTAAGAGAGCAACTCCTTTGAGACCAGAGTCACCCTCTCTACACTCCACTCCGCCCTCTCGGCCCGTAGGATTTCCTGAGTGTCATGCCACTCGGGATCACTATCATCCTCCCCACCCGTCTCTCCAATCTCCATCTCCTCTATCTCCTCCTCTGTCTCTCCCCCAGTGAACTCCTCAGACTCAGATTCCACATCAATGGGCTCATCACTGCTATGGGTGGGACCGGCGGTAATCCAAAGTAAAGGTGCCTGAGGAGCACTGGCTCTCCCTCGAGCACGTACCACCCTCCTGGCCGTAATAGGAACACCGAGGGTAACAATGGTCCAACCCCGGCCTCTAGGACCTCCCCGAGCCTCACGAATAGATCTATAAACTGGCCCCGCCAGAGAAACATGTCAATATAGGGGAGGCTGAACTGTTGTGGTACTCTATCAAAGGGATGGATCTCCAACTTCCCGCCTGTCTACCACCACCGGTAGTCCGACAGTAATCAATGTAATAGTCTCCTCTCCCCATACCCCTACCATGGCCTGATAAGGAGTGGCCTCCATGTCTGCGGTGGTCAAGGAGGTCACTAGCTGGTGGGGTGCTCTAAGAACTGTCATCCCTCTCCACCTCGCCGCCTCTAATGGCCCCAAGATCCTCTCGCCTTTACACCTCTCCCATATGGAGTAATATGCTCATATACCCAACTCATGACAAGAGTGGGGTGGCTCAGTGACTGTCCTTGTAGTCGGACCACCCTGTATAAATCATGGTAGGTGGTCCCAAGGATATCTACTCCCTAAGCATAGACACGTCCATGGCCCTCAATCTGTGCAATAATGGGGGCCCAACAATATAAGAGAGTGTCCCCTCCCTTGTCCCCAATCAGTCTCGAAGCAAGGATGCCCATGATGGCCTTATGGAGCACAAGAATGTCTGACTCAATAATGGAGTGGATCCTCACTCCCTTCTTCGACCCCATCGAAACAATTGCATCCCCCATATAGGTGGCCCACTGAACCACCTGAGATCTCGATATTCTTTGTCTTAAGAGATAGCCACCGCCCAAGGATCGGAACCCCCAATATCGTAAACATCCTCCAGGGTGATGGTCCACTCACCCCTAACTCTTGGCAGTCAGAAGGTGTTTCGATCCGCGTCCCAGTATGAAAATAAGTCACATTGTATGTGACTGGCAGGTGCAACGTGAGGGACCTGTGCAATCCTCCAAATGCCAGCCCTCTCTCGAAGTGTATCTCACTTTTCCCGAGTGAGTACCTCTAACATTCTTGAGCCAATCGCACTCCCTCTCTCGACTCCATCTAATGTACTCCTCCTTCTTCTACATACACCCAAAAACACAAAAAAGGAGCGAGTTAGTATCAAAATCCAATTGGAAAGACTATTAAGAACAAGTAAAAATGCTAAAAATATAAAAATAAGTTAAGTATTGTTTTGGCTTTCACGGTGACACTGCCGCCACATGCAGTGGTGGTTCCGTAACCACCGCCTTCTAAGGCGGCGGTCCCGTAACCACCACCACACGGGGTGGCGGTCTGTCTCCGACAATGCAAAAGGATCGAATACCCTAAAAACACCTAAAAACAGGAAAAATTCACCATTTTAGCTAAAATAAAGACCTACCCTATGGGCGCCCCCCCTAGAACAACATTTAAAACTAGTATTTTCAAAAATACCCCCCAAGACAAAGATTTCATCATTTCTACATTTTAGGTTTAAAAACAATAAATTGAGAAGAACTAACTTGAGACTTCGTGGGTCAATGTTCCGCTCTCGGAGGCATGATCACTATCTCACCACGAACATTTTGACTATACTCTCATCGAAAACCGTCACCGTGGGTCCCAGAGCTCAAAAACTATCAAATCAATCCACACAAATGAATAGTGAAATGAGTTCGTTTTATATATATAGCTTTCTAAAATTGATTTTGAATGTCTTTCGCAGGGTCGAGCATCGACGGAGGTAAGTTATAAACCCCACGTAGATGGTAAGTCCTCATTTCATATAAATTTTGTTTTATTTCTCAATTTATTTTATCTATCTACACTTGAGTCCCCTTTTTCATTTTACAGATAGCGGGATTTTGGATGGCGACTTTCCAACACACGGGCGTGTCAGGTATAACTCCTAACTCCCCATTTCGGGACCGCCATACTCGGATCCACCGTTTTATGCCTCTTCATGGCTAAGACGCTTCTCCGATGGGGTAATATGTACATACACGAAATTTAGGTACTGCACCTCCATAACGATGTCACACATACCCCAATGATGATACAGGTCTCTTTACAAGGTGTTCGGAATCTAGAAAAGCTCGCCATGTATATATTTATATCCCGTATGCCCCACTCACCTTCGCATGATTTATTTTGCCCTATGTCCCCCTTTTCTTTACATTTTTGTCTTCGGTGACAAAACCGCCGCCCCGCCTAAGTGGCGATCCATGGCCGTCGCCCGGGACAGGGGCGGCGGTCCCGTAATCCCCCACCTTGCACGGACGGCGCTTCGTATGCGTTTTCTAGATTCTTCCGACAATCGCGTCAAACGTAAATCTTCAATTTCACCCACTTTCTTCAACCACTTTGGCTTGCATTAATGTTTTTGTTCCCTAGTAATAGTGTTTTCCCTTTATTTATAGTAAAAGAGTTCAATTGGGAGTTACCCTCTTGTAATTACATTTGTTATAAATAGCTAACTTGTTTTCAAACAAATGGCCCCTCACTTTCTCAATTCTATTGTTCAGTCTTTGAATTTCTTTCTTAGAGTTCTACTAGCTTCATATTTTGCATGAATTATTAGCTTTCCTTTGTTGTTTAGAATTCATTCAATCTTCTTGTTTCATCTTATTCCATTACTGTTCCATACAATCAACTTAGCATAGAATAGTTTCATTTCTATATTAGAATCCATTAAAGTTGCAGGTTTGTTTTGTCACAAGGATAAATTCTAAAACTCTCGGTACATTTGAGTTATATTCCCACAATAAATCCCGCTAGGAATTGCATAGTCAAGCTCTGTTCACTTGCACTATCCCTCTCCTACTCGCATTATATTCGGTCTATATCCAAAGTTTGCCATTGTTCGAATACCATAATGCTCATACTATCATATACACACTTTTATGGATTCATGAGAACACGAAGGAATGAGGAGATCACACTAAGGGGATGAAGTCACACACAACTGGATTTACTAGTGTTTTGTAAACGCCAGGTTTGAGCTATCAAAGTTCTAGTTACAACGTATCAAATAGAGTAGTGAATTATTTTATTTCAGTCAAAAGCTTGCTCTCGATATCGCCAGGGAAGCTGTGGGGATTGATAGTTTCTAAGAAACTATGATTCATTCCTCACTTCGAGGTAGGATCGAGATTCTTTCAATTCAAAATAATTAGTTGCTTAGGTATTTAGGATAAAATCACAATTGCACAGGCAAATAGCCATACCAGGCTACTTTGTTTGTTTTTATTTTGTTACTAGATTAGTTGTCCATTTTCTAAATATACTAGAATAGTTGCTCTTTAATTTCATTAAAATACGTCATCAAAAATACAAAAATAGAAGAATGCTTGCATAGTGTAAATACATCTTTTGTAATCAGTTTATTAATTTTAGTTAAAAGTTGAAACACTTTGTATGACAATCACAGGACCTAGAGAGCCTAGAGAATATATATTTGAACCAATAGTGCCTCAACCAAATCTACCCACAACATTAGCTGATATAGATCAAGACCTTAGGATACAGGTCTTTCAAGTAATAGCAAACCTACAAGCAATTAGTGAACAACTGAGAGGGTTAAATATTGAAGACGCATGGCATACACCTTTTGGTCAAATCATCCTAACCATGGATTGCCTTGATAAAATACCTGAATGATTGTACAAGGATTCGAAAGAGAACAAGAATTTGGTTGTGATCCTTTAAATTCCACAAACCTAATGCAGGAGACCTCCTCATTGACATAGATATTATCTTACGCATTCAAGTTGCCAGAACACCCGTTAGGTACCCTAAGAAAATTATACAACTTCTAGTTCTAAACATAGAGGTTGAAAAGGCGTATGATTACTGGATAGTTGGAAGAAGGGATTGATTCTTCACATGACCATAACAAGTCCACAACAACCATGCACTCATGGTTGTGATCCCAAAGTCCCACAACCCAACGGGCCTGCAAATCAGTTAAGTATTGACACCGGCTTACGAACGCTAGTATTTAGATCCTCACCACTCCCACCAGATATTATAACATAGTTCTCTGTATTAAATATAGAAGCCAATCAATCTAATATTTTTTAGGCTAGACCAGAAAACCACCCATAGTTCACTACAAATCCACTAAGCCTCCTACCATCATTTTCTTGACCTTGTCTGGAGATATATACTGAAGCTCCCCGTGTCACTTCCCACATATCCAACAACCAAGAAATAGGATCTCGGCAGAGCTTGACATTAATTGGAGCCTCCGAACAACTATTATATCTGAACGATCCATTACACCAATTCAGGTTAGGAGGGCCTTCTTTGCCTTAGATTTTTAGATTCCATTATTGCATATTGAGGATATAAGATTACCCGATAACATTCACCGGTTTGTCTTGCTGGCACAACCTTGGGAGGTCCTAAGTATAAGGAAGAGGTACTTGTAGATTCCCATGCTCACATGTCACTTTTCCATCATACGATTACCTATTCTTGAAAGAGCATCAAATAAATACCACCATAGGGCACGAGAAGAAGCACAAGTTTAAGCCTAATTAGTTAAGCCCTTATGTCATCATTTCCAAATATGGTTTTAAAGCTTATAAGATGGATATTAAATATGCAAAGGAGCTTGATGAACCCATGAATATCATGCATTTTAAACACTTTTATACTCGAGTTCATTAACATCAAACAATAAAGTAAAATAAAAAAGAAAGAGAGAAAAAATAGTCCAATGGTGAAAACCATGCTTTAGGCACCTTGTATAAATACCTCGAAGAAAACCAGCTTCTAACATCATGCATATGACCAAATGTCTATGAGTACCCTACACTTGGGGGTATGACCTCTCCATCCTATTTGCATCAAACCATCCACGAAGCTACTTCCATTGTCATGTTTTCCTACTTATTACTCTGCTTTACAAAATGGATTATCCTAAAACCGTTTGGAACACTATTTTGATACATATGAGCTTGCATTGGGCCACATAACAATATAATACTTTATTGCAAAAATCCTGAAAATAATATAAAATACCAAAAACCAAAACAATGGAAAACATAATGAAAAAACCAAAATCCTTAGTCATACCCAAAATTGGTTCTTGACAAATGTAACAAGTCCTCATAATTATTACTGCTTGGGGAAAATCCTAGCTATCATCATCATTAATTGGTTAGGTGTGGGAGACATTATGGAAGAGATAAAAAATTACTTTATTTTAACTCGTGCATGTTTCTTTTTTCTTATTTGTATTATATATGTGCCTATTATTATTTACTTTTTGAGTTAAAAGTCCTCATGCATATTACAACATAATCATCATGATCTTCCATATCAAGGTGCATATTTTCATATACTATACTATATTTAAGATGCTCAAAAAGTATATGGACTTCATGTAAGATAAGAAACATATTTCACATCACTAGTATATCACCTATCATCTATCCACCCTTATTCATCCATGAAACGAATCTTACCAACCTCTACCACTCGCTCATCATAGCAATCTTACTCAACCACCTATTTAGCTTTGAGAAAATTACTAGAGAATACTTCTTCTGGTAGGTATCCCTTTCAAAACACCCTCGACCATCATTAATTTCTATCTTCATTCCACCATTCCTCCATAATCATTCATCTCAACCATCCTTTAAATCCATAACACGATCCACATTATCCTACATCACATCCTTCATCATCACTTTCTCCCTCTGAAGTTACTTAACACTCATCCATAAAACTAATCTCACCACCCCATATCTAAATTTATTACCATTGTCTCTCTCTCACCATCTCATCTTGCAAATATAGCTTTACAATCTTAATTCCACCCATGTTACTTGGAAATCTTATCTTGAAGGATTATTTTTGAGACAAGCTCGCCCTTCGCACATCCTCATCCCATTCCTTCTTCGTGATCTTTGCCCACAACCATCCCTAAAGTCACCACCTGGTCCACACTATCCTCCATCAGATCCTTCACCATCTGTTCTCCTCTCTGAAATTTGATCAACACTCATTTGACCACTCCACCACTAGCTTCACTTGGTAATATTACTTAACAACCATCATCTTGACCAATTTCTTTTCCTTCATATCCTCAATTACAACTTTTTAAACCCCTTTGACTATCATTGCATTCTCCTTGCCATCCTCAAAGTTAGTAATCATCCTCTTCATCATCCCTCACTCCATATTTTTTGTACCATACTTTGAAGTAGTCCCCTATATCGACATATCCAAAGTCCCTACCATCCTTCCATATTTCCTCATTATCGTCCTTCTCCAATTCACCTATTTAGCCGACATCCTCTCATCCCCATCTTCAGATCCATACTTTTCCCTATTTTCCCTCCCCTTCTTACCCACATTCCTAGCCTTTTTGGTACACAAATCCTTTAATAATTATCCATCATGCACTTTGTGCTTCCTCCCCACATGCACTATCACCTCCATCATCTTATCTTAAGACTCCATTCCACCACAATATCTCTAATATCTTAATCATCTTCATTTTTATTTATTTGGCTCCTCCCATATCATATTTATTTTCATTTTTCTCCACTTCAACTTACATCCTCATCATCCCCATCTTTGGACTCATCCCTTTGTCCTATTTCCACTTCCTTGCTTATCCTCATTCCTAACATGTGTGGTTTCCAAACACCTTCTTCACCATACATTGGTTATACCCCTTATAGCAAGTACCTCACCATCATCATCACCATTGGCCTTTTCACATACCTTATGCTTCCTCCCCACATGCACCATCACCCCCATCATCCCTATTGTCCTAATTTTAGACTTCATTACCCTGTAATATTTCTACCATCTTCATCATTTTCCTTTCATTTTCACCCTAATCCTCCCATATTCTTCTCATTCTACCTTTATCTTGATCTTACTTATTTCTCATACCATTTCCCTAGACATGGACTCCTTCACAAGCTACTAGTTGACTAACATTCTCTCGCATATGGTTCTAACCGCCTAAAATCACTTCTCCATATCCATACACACAATTGTGTTCTCCACTCACTACCATCATCTTGCCCAACATTATCACCTCATTTTTATGCAATCATATACAACTTATCTTTCACTCTAGTTCTTAGTTCCTAGCCACCTCTCCCATTTACACTTAATTCACTAGTTTTTACCTTTTTCTTTCAAAGTTCACATTCTTCATTGTTTCTCCACATCCTGGTATATACCTTATCTTATTGTCCTCATATGTTTCTTTACGAACCTTGACACTAACTTATTTTCCTTCCTTTGGTCATCCATTCAGTATGTTCACAAAATTGCACCTTCTTCTCGATGTAGTTTGGTCCATACTCACTTGCATACCAATTGACACCCATCCTTCTCTACTTGTGTCTCAATTTTTCTTCCTTATTTTTTACTTCCTATATTTCATGCAGGAGGTTTTATTCTCATTGCTTTATTTTTTCTTACTCTATGCCCTTATCCTCATACTTTTCTCTCCCGACATTAAGGATTATTTTCAACACCTCACTATTTATTCCACCACCTAGCCCATTCATCACACTAACATTTACTTTTTATTCATTAACCAAGTCTATTCACCCACACTCATCTTTATCCCTCAATACATCATCCCAATGACCATTTCAACTCTATCCATCTCACTTCATCTTCACCTTTTTCTCTTATATCTGATATCCCCTTTGTGTCTTACATCCATGCCCACCCTCTTAAGGGGGCATCATGTTATCCATCATCAATCATTCAATTATATTTTTCTTTAGAGGATACCATCATCAATCACTCAATTAAATTTGTGTTTTTGAGGGCACCATCATCAATCAATCAGTTACATCTATTAAATAACCACCTACCTAGAAAATTTATTTTGTCAATCCCTTCATTGGATTCACTAAAGTGGCCCATCGATTGACATTTCCAACAACCGTATACTATGGGAAATAAACCCATCGATCCCTTCATGAAACCCGCCAAAGTGACCAATCGATCTAAATTTCCAAGTGTCATATATCTTATGAAACCATCCTATCATTCCCTTCATATAATCTATTGAAGTGCCCCATCGATCAACATTTCCAAGTCCTCATCTATTTCTATTAGCAATACAATTAGGGGCATCTCCTTTTGTTCATCTCTTTTTATCTACTCTTTTTAAATGTAAATTGCTAACCTAACACCCTTCCAAAGAGGGGTTAATGAAGACATTATACTACTACCACCATGTTACTTAGTTAAATTTGGCATCCCACTTCAATCCCACATAATCCCATGAATAATTAGATAGCTAATTAATCAATATTAATTAGCTAATCATATCTTCACCTAATAAAATCCTACACCAACTATTCATATAATAATTAAATAATTCATCTCATTATCCACCTCATAATCCAACTCATCTCATCCACCTCAAATCCCACTTTATCTCCCATTTTCAAGATTCTCCACGTCCTCCACTAAAGTCTCCCGTCATCCCACTTTATCTCCGACTTTCAAAAGATCCTCCACTAAATTTTCCACTCATTCCACTTTATCCCACTTTCAAGATATCTTCCACTAATGTCTCCACTCACACCTTACTATTGAATAAAATACTCTGGTCCATTCTCCACTATCCCCCACTTTCAAATATTCTCCATTATCCTCCAAAGTCTTCCTCCACCAAATCCTCTCGATATCTCAAAAAAAAAAATACTCCACCACCAAACACACTAATTTATGTCAAAAAGTATATAAATATACCCCTTTATCTTCCATATTCAAGTATCAAGTGAGTGTAATGTTATTATGTTGGAGTATCCTTTAAACCATCCATTAAAACCACCAAGACAAAGAATTAAAATTCTACTTGCAATGAAACACTAATAAAATATCCTCGCAAATCCATTTCTTTAAGAATCTGCATCACATCTTACAAAAATCCACCTTATATCCCACTAAGAGTTTATTACTATAGCTAGCTTAGGAATCCATTTGTTTTTCTTTTATTTATTCCTACATGCTAACTCGCTTATTGATTTAACAAAAATAGAATTAATGCTAAACCCTAATTGCAGAGTAACTGAATGTACACTATGATATATAACTATTAGATACACTATGACATAAGTAATAAGTAAATAAACATGAAACCCTAAGTGTAAGAGAGAGAGGAAAAGACTTAACGATTTGCACTTGATCCGGATTGATGCAAACTAGGAAAATTGATGAACAGAAGATAAGAGTATTGCAATCACTCAAGATAAATTCTCGAACTATCGAGATAGTGGAATAGGGATCTCGGATCGGGTCGAGGGCATCTAGGTGCAGAGTCTCACTCACGGGTGCCCGTGACTACAAAAGTGGTCAAAATCTAATTTTTTGGTGTCGCAAGAGTGTCATTAATATTCATTGTTGGTCATCTCTATGTCACAATATGATCACCGAAGTACTTGTAACCTGCAAAAAAATATTCACATGTAAAACCCACAATACCACATCAAATCCAAAAAGAAAGATGCAAAATGGGGAGTCAAACTGACCCTGGTCACCCGACTGAGTGAACTTATGATTGAGCATTGTACTACATCTTAGACTCCATGTAGTTCTTGTGAGTGTGTGAAAGAATCGTGCCCTAGGATTCCCTTGTGGAAGCACACTTGATAGTGGGATGTAGCTAGATGTAACAATATAGATAGATGTGTGGATGGAATAATGAACTTCCCTTCCTATGTAGTATATGCAGAAAATTTAGTCCCTTGTCCCTTGAATGGATGATAGATGGATGCCTTTAATGCTCTTAGATGCCTTTAGATGCAAGTTTAGGTGATGATAATAGATGCTTAGAGCTTGGTCCTTTATTTTGGTCACATAACTTTGTATTTATATGATTCCCTTGTTTGAATTTCATAATTGACAACTAGAAGGTGACCCATAAGAAAATAATATGCTCAAAAGATAAAAGAGACCCAAAAGAAGTGAGTAAGATAGAAAAGTTCAGGGAGCGCCTAAAGGGCACGAGGGTGCCCAGGCGCTGGCATCCTCGTTGGGCACTAGTGTTTGAAGCCATGGAAGATAAACAAGTAAATTCCTGACTGGACTGTAGGGTGTGTAAGACCAAATAGAAAATAAGGAAACACATACAAAAGGTCAAATATAGTGGTCAATTACTAGTTTTCTCACTTAATAATCATATGAATACTAGTATGCTTTTAGGACCTACAAATGTACCCAAGTGTGTAATTTTGTGTCTACATTTATCCCCACTTTATGTTGTTGAGTGAATACTTGGTAACATAAAGTATTTAGAAGATGTGTACCTTTTTTTCATGTAGAGTGTGATTGTGATAGCGTGCTTTGAAGAGAAGAGACAAGCGAAAGCATGGAGTGATAAAAATGAAGCGTGAAAACTAAGAAAGAGGAAGTGACCCTAGGGGTGAAGTGTATTGTGTTGTACCATGTTATACCTATTGTTTTTCTTGATGTAGGGTTGTTTCTTGTTGCATATTAAGGATGAACTTGCAAAAAGAAGAGCGAAAGAGTAATCAAAGTCATGTATTATGAAAACTTTGTAAAAGTATGTAAATGTGTGTAAAAGTAGTAAAAGGAAAGTGTGCACCTAATGATCATGAGTGTAAAAGAATAGAAAGATGTTCTAAAAATGCTATGTAGAGTGATTTTTGGCCAAGAGCAAGTTTTTTGGGCAATCTCATGCCAAGAACGAATTTTTTGGGTGACCTCATGCCAAGAACTAGTTTTTTGAGTGATCTCATGCCACAGTAGAAGAGTGTTGGGGAGAGAGGTCTAGTCTTATTCTCCTTCCATGATTTTTTCTAATTATACACCACTGTAGATGGTGTGATCTTGTTTTGTTCTAAGTTGTTCTGCATTCTGAAATGGAGATAGAATGCATTCTACTTGTTGGAGGACTATGCATGTATTGTGAAGACTTCTTTGTGAACTAATGTAAACTATATTGATATGAGAATGTAGTTGTATCTGCCCTTAGGACATAGGCACCTAGGGGAGGTCAGGAGCACCTAGGTGCTTGTGTATGAATCGGGCATTGGTGTTTGTCCTAAACTAAGGACTCAAGTCAAATTTTGGGTCATTTTTGTAACTATATTATATGTTGATTCTATATTATTCATATATGAAAGTTAGCTCTAAGTTGTTATATGGGGTGATTGATTCACCCAATGTATATCCCCCATTATTTGGGGTGCATGTGACGATGATAGGAGCATGTGGTCCAAAGGAGAGGAATTGAAACTGATATGAAGTGGATACCCTGTAGGGGAGGAAATATGCATGCTAGAGACCAATCCACATGAAAACAAAAGGGCTAGAAACATGTGTTAGTGCAATCAAAGATAGTATGTAAATATAATACTATGTGTAATCAAGCAATCAAGAAGACAAGATAGACCGTGAAAAGTGGGTTTCAGACATTGGACATCACTCACAATGTCACAAGACAATCAAAGCTGAAGTATCTAAAAGCATACATTGTGCATACAAGACAAAGGGCATAGCCTACAAACAATGAAATACAATAGCAAATAGTGGCAAGCAAAGAGTAACACATAACCATAGTGGCATATAGTCCTACAAAGTAAATTCTACACATGAAACACTCGTTAGCATGTTAGAAAGATGAAAATAATGTCAAAGCATGCATGTTCTGATAGAAAGTAGGGTGTTATAGAGAATAATAAGTAAATAATGAAACAATAACACATGTGATGTGTAAGAGTAGTAAATGTATATGCCCCCGGGAGCCTTGGTGGGACTGGTAAGAGGTACAGTGCCAAACATCGTTGTTGCATGTAAATATTTGTATGAAGGTTGCATTGACAACTAAATACCAAGTGAATATGCATGTGTATATATAAAATATATTGACATACTAAATATCCATCTAACATGGGAAACAAAATGCACATGTAAGTATAAGCAAAGCAATAATAAATGCAACTAAGATATGCGAAGTGTGATTTGTATGAGTGATATGGAATTGTATACAATGTGTGATTGTGATGGTAGGAGTAGTGTGCCCCCAATGAATGTGTATAAGATGAGGTTCATTTATAAAATATCCCTCAACAATCAATAATGAACCATAGAACAAGAGTGTGCCATTGAGAAATGGTTTAAAAGAGATGTTATAAATATAGATCATGAAGCACAAAGCATAAAGTGTAGAAGAGGTGAGGTTCATTTCATATTTAGACCCTCAACAATTGAGTATGAACTGTGGAACTAGAGTGCGTCATAAGGTAGTATGATGTGTGAGAATGGAATGTTAGAAAGATGTATCGTGAAGCGTGGAGCATGAAATGTGTAGTGTGTGAGGTTCATAGATGTAGTATTCCCTCAACAGTCAAGTGTGAACCTTAGCACAAGAGTGTGTCATAGGGTAATTATGATACAATATGTGTATCAATTTTTGTAATATGACTTAGAAATATTTAGATATGAAGCATATATCATAATAATATAAATGATAGACAATTGATGATGTTAGGAGGGGGGAGAAAGTACGATGCGCCCAAATGTATCAAATATGGAGAGCTAGTGACGATGTAAGAAAGACATCGAAAGGGTGACAGTGTTTGAAATGTATCGTAAGAAAGCATATTGTTATCACAATGGTATGTAGGAGCAAGAGTAAAATTGGGGATAGATTTTGTGTTAAAAGGATGAAGTCAAAAGAGGCACTCTAGAGTTTGTTAGTCTTGCTTAGTGAGTGGTTTCTTATTTGGGATTGGTAACGTCGTAGAAGACTTGAGAGGAGGAGTGGGACTAATTTTGAGAGGAGTTTTCTTAGGAGATGGTGACACAATAGAAGACTTAGTAGGAGGAGGTGATGGAGGATGGACCTTGAGAGGTGATTTCTTAGTTGGAGTGGGTTGTATAGGCGGCGCTTGAGTGACCAAAGAAGAAACATTAGAAGTGATGACATGATGCTCATTAGACATAGATGAATCAGATTTAGGAACCCATTAGGATGTAGCAATTAGAGATGAACATGTAGCATTTTGTGTAGTAAATGAAATGAGACCATAATGCTTAAGGTGGCCAATTTTTCATTTAATATCATATCATTCATTATCATTATGTCCATTAATTCAATGATAATTGTAACATGGATGGCCTTGATATCGTTCAAGCCGATAAGGAGGATAATAATGACTAGACGGCAAATTGATCAATTGATGAGTGAAGAGTTGTGGCAGAATATCTTATTTCTTAGCATTTAAATAACAATGGAGAGGTGCGAGGAGCGGTAATACTTGGGGTTCATTGATATGAAAACATGTAGAAGACATATAACGAGGATGAGATATAGAAGAACAAGTATGGGCTTGAGAAGAATCTTTGAGAGATGTAATCATGGATTTCATAGCCTGAATTTTATCTTGAAAAAAAGAGTGTAAAGCTTGAATGGACTCTAAGATGAGTTGATTAGATGGAGGATTAGGTCCTAAAGAGTCATCAGATAGATGATTGAAGATGGAACTTACTTGAGTGGGTGACGTCGTGAGGTGGATACATAGTGTTTGTGGGATTTTTGAGAACATATTTACAAGGTACGTGCATTTTGAAGCAAGTCATGTAATGAGATCAAAGGATTTTTATGAGCCATGAGAGAAGAAAAAGAAGGATCCAAGTGTATTTGAATGTGGGTTCACCAAATGATTTAACAAAAGATAGAATTAATGTTAAACCCTAATTGCATAGTAATTGAATGTACACTATGATATACAGTTGCTAGATACACTATGACACAAGAAATAAACAAATAAACATGAAACCCTAAGTGCAAGAGAGAGAGAGAGAGAGGAAAGGACTTAGTTGATTTACACTTGATCTCGAGACTCGATGTAGACTAGGAAAATCGATAAACAGAAGATAACAAGTGTCACAATTTCTCAAAATAAATTTTGGAACTCACAAACAGAGCTGACCAGGCGCTGGACTGGGTCAAGGGTGTTTATGCACTAGAGTCTACTACTCGGGTGCTCGTGACTATGAAAGTGGTCAAAATATGATTTTTGGGGTGTCACAAGAGTGTCGCTAATATTCATTGTTGGTCACTTGTATGTCATAATATGATCACCAATGTACCTGTAACCTGCAAGACAAAGATTCACCTGAAACCCAAAACCGCATCAAATCCAAAAAAGAAATATGTAATATGGGGAGTCAAAATGACCCTAATGGTAACTTGACCGAGTGAACTTATGACCGAGCACCGCACTACATAATCATGGCTTGTAGGATGCCCTTAGCATTTGAGCGTACTTGATAGCGGGTCAGAACTAGATGTAACAATGTAGATAGATGTGTGGATGGAATAATGAACTTCCCCTTCCTATGCAATGTATGCAGAAAATGTAGTCCCTTGTCCCTTGAATGGATGTTAGATGGATGCCTTTAATGCTCTTAGATGCCTTTGATGCAAGCTTAGGTGATGATAATAGATGCTTAGAGCTTGGTCCTTTATTTTGGTCACATAGCTTTGTATTTATATGAT
The DNA here is from genome assembly GCA_018340775.1 of Taxus wallichiana var. yunnanensis. NCBI lineage: Eukaryota > Viridiplantae > Streptophyta > Pinopsida > Cupressales > Taxaceae > Taxus > Taxus wallichiana. The sequence continues at coordinate 94,878,925 of CM031238.1, forward strand.
TCCCTTGTTTGAATTTCGTAATTGACAACTGGAAGGCCAACCTATAAGAAAATAAGATGCCCAAAATATGAAAGAGATCTAAAAGAAATGAATAAGATAGAAAAGGGTCAGGGGCACCTAGAGGGGACGAGGGCACTGTCGCTGGCATCCCGAATGGGTGTTGGTGTTCGAAGCCATGAAAGATAAACAAGTAAAGTCATGACTGGGTTATAGGGTGTGTAAGACCAAATAGAAAATAAGAAACACAGACAAAAGGCCAAAGATAGTCTGTCAATTACTAGTTTTCTCGCTTAGGAATCATGTAAATGCTAGTATGTTTTTAGGACCTAGAAATGTACCCAAGTGCGTGATTTTGTGTTTACACTTGTGTACACATACCAAAACCACTATCTATGTAAATTATCACACATCTACTAGGAGGGAGAACTACATAGTCCTGAAGATTTTTTGTGGTAGTGCTATATAGGTAATGCTCAACATTGGAGGCTATCGAGGCCACTCCACCCAAATTAGACTCCATTTCCAGGTCGTAAAGCAAGAAGTTGGGGTTTCTACAAAGGAGAATCCATTTGTAAGTATCAAAGTGTGATCTTATGATTTTGATCACATATTCTACATCTAGGAACATAGACAAACTAGGTGTCAAAACTCAGTCATGAATTATAACAAAAAGGGTGAAATTGGCTACATAATGCTAGACATTTTTATCGAGTTCAAATAATTATGCATTGTACTCATTTTTAACATGCCATATTTTACAATTACTTTAATGAATATTTGCATAACCCATTTATTTAGTTAAATATCTATGTCACGTTTCCATACTTCATAAAATGGTGTTACCTCTCAATCCTAACCCCAATTTTAATTTATCTAGCTTTTAAGAGTTATGTTTATCAACATCTTGTCAACACATAGTTTAGGACTTTTGTATTTACTATATTTCTAATTTTAAATCATCATCAACATTGAAATAATGTATCTTAATTATATTAACCCCTAATTTTGACATTATAGGGCAATTACTATGACACTAGTCACATTCAACAAACTAGGGGCATGGTTCAATAGACCAATCAAGTGTAGTAATTCTTATGCATATTTAACTTTATTAAAAGCATTTGAAATATAAAAGAAAAATTCAATTTGCATATTTATATACAACATTATCGAGCCTTAATATACATGTCTTTTCCATGTGATTGTACATTTCATATCGATTGACACATTAACACTCGAGAGTTTATGACAACCAACCTATGATCGAGACACAAGGTTTACATTTTGTTTTAATTAAAGGATTTTTCAATACTAAATTAAAAGGGGGAAATTGTAGTACCCAAAAAGGTCTCGAGCACTTGGTAATATGATAATTAAACTTATATTGACATTAATCCAATTTATACATTAATGACCAATTAAGGAACCCGCATCCTCTCTTTTATGACCCAACTCTAATAAACCACATATATTCTTTATCTCAATTCCTTAGGATCCACTATAAGAATCCTGGAGCTACAACAAAACACATCTACAAAATTATTATTTTCTGGGATGATTCCTTGCACTCCCTAGATAGGTTCGTAGGTCTAGGATAAGTTTGACCTTGAACTCGTCCCACCTTCTACAAATTTATCCCTTATACTTCTAACGGTCATATTTTCAAATGCACATGTTAGCTTAGTTGACCTAAGTGGTACTATCAGTCTATCCGAGGGGGAAATCATTTGAATGGTCACATATTATTCACCCAAGCTATTAGGGGCATCTAGGCATCATATATATTTCACTTGCTCTAATAAAGTCAAGAGAAAGAATTGATACAACTTATTCCTTACAACATCATCAAGCAACAAAATGCTATTGAAAATCTAAATACATCTATATTGTTGCATAAGATTAACCATGAGATAAAATTGAAGTATCAAGTGTATGTTACCAATTGTGAGGGCCAAATTAATGGTTCCATCTTCTATTGTTCTATTCCATATCATGTGTGTCGCATCATAGGGTTAGGAGAACCATGTGTAGCTTGATCCTTTTATGAGTAGTGGTATATAATGTAGTGCTCCTCACATCTCAGTGTGGGTATGGTGAGGTAGTCCAACCCACTCATTACTAACCCATTTTTAGGGTTCCAAATAGTTAGAAGTTATGACTTAACACAACACGACGATCACACAAAAACAAACCCAAAAACGAGACTCTAGAGATATGGGAGCATTATATCAAAATTCATATCCAATATGTAGGTACAAAGGATAAGTTTGTAGCACTAGGAGACATGTTCGACCATGCATGTGTTTAGGCACCCATAAACCCATATGATGTTGAGTTTCGGATCCTAATATTTTATAGATAGCTTGATGAGACCCAAATATGCTTTTGCGCATATTCTAAATACTATATCACATCATATAAACATGATAGAATGATTCCACTCTCTAGCCCCGAACTCTAATTCTAATTTCATTGATTATCTATTGGAAAATTTATCAACAAATGCAAGAGTAATATAATTTAAGACTATTTGGATTGTTTATTATGGTTTTGAATTGTCATTATTTTAAAATATATTAAATAAAAATAAAACCCTAATTTTGTATTACACATATAAATAGCAAGTGAAAATATTCACTAACTATAACTAGGTACAAATTTTATATAGTTATAGCCATACATATGAAATCAAGTAAGGGGCCCACGTATATAATAGGAGGCAAGCTTGACTACATGCAATGAAGGGGTCTCAACTACTTACTAATTTAACAAAAACAGAATATGTGTGTTTCACCAATAAGTTAAAGCTTTCTAGGATGAAACATATATAAGGTAAGTGGTTAAGGAGGAATACCTGTGAAGCGAAGGTGGAAGGTAGAATGCACACGTTATTGACGTTATCCAAGTTGATCATAGAGAACTCCTTTTTGTCTAGGAAGGACTACATGTAAATACAAAACAAGACTACAAAAGAGCATTAAATAGCATATGATAGTGGATTGCCTAGCGTATGTTAGATCTAGGAAGCGTGATGCTTCCTAGAGAGGCTATCAATCCATTATTTAATTTAAAGTAAATAAGAAACTAAAATATAAAGGTTTTATTATAATGCAATGATTTAGGTTTCTTAATACAAAACAATATGTTAGATTTAATGTTAAATACAAAATGTATCACTAAATCTAATAAAACTAAAGGTTTATTCAGGATGAGCAAGTTTGTCAGAGGTCTGGTAAAGGTCTGGGACTGATTAGGTGAGGTTTGGGTTGGTTTTGGTTGAATAAAATGCTTGTTGGTCTAAGGGTGTAAAATAACACAGAGACCGGTATCGTTGGGTGACCGATGTCGGTATAGGGATGAAACCAACGACGGTAAGGTAAACCGATGTTAGTAGGGGAATGGGTGATAAATTAATAAAAATGGCTTTTTAGCCTCTCTGTGATTACACAAAGAGTGAGGAAGGTGTGGTTAGGCTCGTAATATGGCTAAGAAGACTCAGGAATGTAGAGGAAGAGGTTAAGAAAGGTGGAAAGGCTTGAAATGGTTGGGTAGGTGGATTGGTGGGAAGATGGAGATATCCGGGTAATAACAAAAATGGAAATACTGAAAAAAGTAAAATATCTGCATAAAAGTAAGCACAAATGATGAAAACCACATTACTTACTTATTGTTATGAAGATCTCATGAATGAAGGTGGTTGGTGATTGATCGGCGAGGTGATGGTTGGTTCAATGTCACGGCGGTCTGACAACCTGTGTTCACTTGCGTGGATACTCTAATGCTCCTAAGAGAACTTGTTTATCAGTGTTGCACTTTAGTGGTGTGTCGTCATCGTTTGGATGTAGGAATGGCTTTGAGACTCACGCTTGATTGTAATAGAATTCCCAAAACTGAATGACCAACCCATGTAAAGAGTTGTAAAATTGTATATAAAGGAACCGATGGCGGTTTAGGTAACCAACGTCAGCCGAGGATAAACTGGCATCGATTAGGTGAATTATTCCAAGTTACCAAAAATAGCCTAATTTTACTATGTTTGGCGTGATCTTGATTGTTAATCTGGGTCTCAAGTGAGGGTTGGCGCTTAGATAAGTGGGATTGTTGTGGGAGAATTAATAAGACTCTAATTTTAGGGTTTGAAAGAGTCCTCAGTTGGTTAAGATGAGTAGAGACTCAATCTTAGTTAATTAATAGGGTAGGAATAAGTCCATGATGATGTGGCTAGGTGAGGTGTAAATCAACTTAATTAAAGTAATTAAATTAATTAATAATGTGAGGATGAACATTAATTCAATTATAAGTAATTAAATTAATATGAATGTGGGGTAAGGGGTCATGGTTAGGTTAATATGTTACATTAATTAATTAAAGGGGACTAAGGGAGTGTGACCCAAATTTGGTGTTTACATTTCCCCCTTTTTTTCACGTAGCTTGTATTGATAAGTGACGCTGACAAAATAGGAAGTCGGTTCCCTAGGTGTGAGTGAAGGTTAGGTTGCCCTGGCAGTATGGGTGAAGGTGATCCCCCTTAAACCAGAACTCGATGATGTGTTAAATGAAGTCGCCGAGTGGTTTGATAAATGTGTAAGTGATGAAAAATGAGGTATAGGTGGGGTATAGGTAATGGTAATATTAGTGTGGTTAATAGGCATGGGCATTCAACGCACACACACATTATAAAATGTGATAAGGTACTAAGTTGAAGAGCTTCAGAAACTCTACTTCACAAAGGTTGATAGGTTTATCCAAACAAGGTTTAAGTGGTTCGGTATCCAAGGTATAAGATATGGTCATGAAACACAATTAGGCAAGGTGCGCAGAGAACAAGCAATAGGTTTCTTCCAAGGCACCAAAAGTTAGGTCAAGATAAATAGTATGACATTAGGCAAGGTAAGGTCATTAGGCGAGAACAACACAAGTATCATCATCGTAAGGTATAGGCTAGGAAGTGTATTCAAGTGTCACAATGATGGTGAGGTTGGGTTGGTGAAACTTATATAGTTGATGATGATATTGGACTGATGATGTACTTGGTTTTATTTCTATTGTTATGTTTATTATGGAAACTAGGTGAGTTAGGCATGGTTGAGTCTAGGTGTAGGCGTGGTGGAGTCTAGGTGTAGGCATGATGGAGTTTAAAAATTTCAAGTTACTAATTTTATGGAAATGATGTGTTGTATGTATGTTGTGTTTAAATTTCTAAGTAATTGATATCATGGAAATGTTAAATGATTGATGTATGATATGGTTGAGGTTATAAAATGGTAGGTATGATGAAACAATGTATGATTTTGTGATATATTAATCTCCAAGTTATTGTGTAAATGAAAACTAACTAGGTTAGAATGTGAATGTAAAGGGTGAAAAATGGTTAGGGGTAAAAGTGGTTGAGCTAACCTCCAAGGGCCCCATGCCCTAGGAGTGTTGCCTACATAGCCCCGACGAAAAGGGGCCTCAGGCCAATGTAGTTCTCCCATAAGCTAGGGAATAATATGATGGGGTAGATGAATGGGTCGTAGGTTTTAGGCATGATTGAGTCTAGGTCATTGAGGCATGGTTGAGTGTAGGTTTTTTTAGGCATGGTTGAGTTTAGGTTGAATAGGCATGGTTGAAGGAGAAGAAATCCTAAAATGTAGGTGTCGAAGGTCTAGTCCTGCGTAGCAAAATCAATAAGTAAGAAAAGAGATGAACGGTAAAAGAGGTGGAATGCTTCAGAAGTGGCAAGGACCATAATGAGCATACCGAGGATGGGTTGATGAACTTAAACCCCTAAAGGTAGTGCATGATTGACTGTTCTAAGGGTGAAGGAAGTTATATGATCACGAAATGTTGCATAGGATGGACTCAGAAATACCAATGTCTCAGAGTCACTGAAAGAGGGCCATGCGAGGTACGAAGTCAAAAGCTTTTCGAAAGTATACAAAATAATAATAAACTTTCAAAGAGCAGTGACGAGCCTCCTCAATAATAGCCCAAAGGGTGAAGATGTGGTCGATGGTGTGGTAACCAGGGTAAAAACCAACTTTGACCTCTAGCTCTAAGTTACTTTTGCTCCAAAATCTTAGACAACAACCTATGGAGAACTGTAGCATAGAGTTTGGAGAAAGAAAGACCCACCATGATAGTCCTGTAGTTGTTTGGATCAGAAATGGACCCATATTTGTGAATTAGGTGAATGATGTGATGGGATTAGGTAGGAGGGAATCCCACGCTAACCACCTGATTGAAAAGATCTGTCAAATAGTTACCAAAGCCCTCAAAACCTTGCTTGAAAAACTTGACCTAGAAACCTTCCACATCAGTTGCCTTACTACAATTCAAAATCCTTATTGCCTCTTTGATATTATGGTGAGTAAAGGGATTACAAGGCAGTGAGATGCTAATCTAGGTAAGCCATGCCCCGGATGTTCGTAAAGGGTAGAGGTGTGGGATGAAATGGAGATAGGATCGATCGTCGTGGAGGAAGGGGAGTGGTGGGGAAAGAAAATATGCCAGAAGGATTGATGGTTAGTCCTAAGGGAAGTGGAAAGCATATATTTATGGTGGGAAATTCACTTTTATAGCAGAGAAGGCACCAATAAGCAACCTTGAGAGTGGGGAAGGAGGGGAGGGCATGGGTAAAAGCTTGGCGAAGGTGACGGTGAAGGGATTTACACTCTACATCATATCATTGGTTCATGGGGTAAGATTTAGTAGTATGAGTGGTCGAGGGATGGGTGGTGGAGCTGGGAAAGGATCTCAGGGCAACCTCCCACATGGCAGAGGAAAGGCATGTATACTTGGCCTCCGCACTAGGAAGGTTAGAGAAGTGGGGCTCAGAGGGGAGAAGGTCGCGGATGTGGGATGAGTAAGATCCATAATCCCCTTTATCAAACTGAAAGGAGATGCGAGGGGGTGGGGGAGGGGACAAAGAGATGCCGAAAGACAGATCATGAATCACATAACGTAGAATGTGACTAAGAGGTGAGGTACATTGATGTAGTATGCCCTCAACAATCAAGTGTGAACCTTAACACAAGAGTGTGTGACATGGAAATGGTTTGAAAGAGATGCTAGAAAGATAGATCATGAAGCATAGAGCGTAAAAGGTGACGAAGAGGGAAGTTCATAGATGTAGTATGCCCTCAACAATCAAGTGTGAACCTTAGCACAAGAGTGTGTCATAGGGTAATGATGATACAATATGTGTATCAAGTTGTGTAATGATGCTTAGAAAGATGAAGTATGAAGCACATAACATAATGATAGACACCTAATAACACTAAAAGGGGTGAATAATGAGCGTGATGCCCCTAAGTGTATAATGTAGAGAAGAATCAAGTAACATCGTCTAAGAGATCATCATTGTCATAGTCAAAGCCAAATGGAGAAGCGTCAGAGACTTGATAAGCAATAGTATGGGGTTGATCATATAAAGAGAAATTACAATGTAAATTGTACATGCCCATTGTGTATTCTTCATTAGTGAAAGGTAGTAGTGGACAACCATGTGCATACCAATGAGTAAGATTTTGTGTATAGTTGAGAAATGAATCATTACAAATAGAAACACGACCGAAGGCATGGGAAATGTGATATAAATATGGTTAGGATCCAAAGTGCCACTAATATAGTCAAGCCAAGATTGCCCAAGTGTAAGTGGGAAAGGGTGAGAAGTGTGTGTAACAAATATTGATAGATGGATAACAAAGAGGCCATAAGCAATAGTGATGTGAACATATATGTGATAGAGGTGAGGAGAGTGAGGTGGAGGGATGAGATTATTGAGTGTAAATCCCAATCGAGTTAAGCCATCATACATGTAAACAATATCAGAACAAGTAGGATCAAATGGAATGTGATGCCAATAAGAATTATTTATGAAAAGAGTGCATGTAAAAGGAGGAGATGCCAACATAGAGGGTTCCTGGATAGATAAAGCAGATGACATGATATCTAATGCACAAATAGATCCTCGCAAACAAAGCAAGTCGATGGTAAAGGCGGGAGGTTCCATGAGTTGATATTCATCATTGAGGTATGTAGGAGGATTATGGGGATGACTCGACATTGTGATAGAGAAATGGAGTAGGAGAGTAAAGTGAGTGGGTCAAAGTTGTAATATTTAAATGGGTCGTGATTAACAAGAATGGTATATGCATAGCCATCATGTAGGAATTTAATGCACCGAAGAATCATAGAAGGTACTGCCTGCATAACATGAAGCCATGGCTCTCGCCAAGTAAATAATTGTATTGGAGCTTGGTGTCGATAACAAAGAATACTATAGAACGGTTTTAGGTCCAACTTGGAGAGGTGATGTGATAATGCCCGTGCACGGTTGTGTGGAAGAATCATAGCTACAAAGAGAAATGGATGTTGGACTGACATGAGTTGAGGAAAGGCCAAGTCGTTGGATAAATGTGATATTACAAAGGTTGATCTCGGATCCATTATCAACTAGTACTCACCTAATGCTTATGTTATAGATGTAAACCTGAATATAAAGAAGAGGATCAATGCCATAAACATAAAGAGTGACAACTACATCAGATGGGAAAGTAAGGTGCTAAAAAAACATATCTACACATAACTGATATACACGATCCGAAGGAGTATCAGAAGGGATGTAAGTATTATCCAAAAGAGGGTTAATTTTAGCCTTACTTTTAGGATTAGCTTGTAAAAAGACAAATGGAAAGATCCATGATGGAAGAAATCAAAGCAAGAAGGAGAAAAAGATCCAAGAGTGGTCGAATGAAGGGTTCAATAAATGATTTAACAAAATAGAATAAGTGTTAAAACCCAATTGAAGAGTCACGTATGATAAACAAATGTTAAAGTACAAATTAGACACAAGAAATAAGCTAATAAATATGAAACCCTAAGTGCAAGAGAGAGAGAAGGAATTAGCTAATTTGCGCTGATCCTGAACCGATATGGTGAAAAACTGCGATGAACAAGAAGGGCACTGCCGTCAATGTGTTCAATAAATTTTGGAACTATCGGATGAGCTTGGACCGGGGAGCCCGGAGTAGGTCAGGGGTGCCTCGGTGCTAGAGTTTGCTACTAGGTGCTTATGACTGTGAAAGTGGTTGGAACTTGATTTTTCTGGTGTCACACAAGTGTTGCTAGTATTCATTGTTGGTCACATGTATGTCGCAATATGATTGTTGAATGCGCCTATAACCTGCAAAGAGATGCTAACGTGCAAAACACTCAAACTACATCAAATCCCAAAAAGAAGAGATGTAATACGGAGTCGACTAACCCCCACGGTCACCCGACTGAGTGAACTTATGACTGAGCGTTGCACTACATCTCATACTCCATATAGTTCTTTGCGTGTGTGATAGAATCGTGTCATAGAATCCCTTGTGCAAGTGCACTTGATAGTGTGCGATAACTATATGTACCAATGTAAATAGATGTGTGAATGAAAAAATGAACTTCCCCTTGCTATGAAGTGTATACGAAAATACAAATCCCTTATCCCATGAATGGATGCTAAATGGATGCCTTTGATGCTCTTAGATGCCTTTAGATTCGAGTCTTAGGTGATGATAATAGACACTTAGAGCTTGGTCCCTTATTTTGATCACATAACTATGTATTTATACAATTCCTTTGTTTGAATTTGACAATTAGAAGGCCGACCCATAAGAACATAAGATGCCCAAAAATAAAAGAAGCCCAAAAAGAGCGAATACGGTGGAAAGAAGTCGGGGGCACTCAAAGGGGACGAGGGAGCAGGGGGCACTCAAGGCGTCCTAGTTGGGCGCTGGTTTTGAAGCCATAAAAGATAAGCAAGTGAAATACTGACTGGGTTGTAAGGTGTAAAAGACCAGAAAGAAGACAAGAAACAAAACAAAGAGGCCAAAAATAGTTGTCAATTACTAGTTTTCTCACTTAGGAATCATATGAATGCAAGTTTTCTTTTAGGACATAGAAATGTACCCAAGTGCGTGATTTTGTGTCTGCCACCTACAATGAGAGGAGACACCACCTCTAAACAAAAAAATCTTCGACATGCATAAGACCCCAAATTTTTGACCATATTACCCATGTATGCATACTTATTATGCCAAAGATGTCCAACTTTGAGTGTCATTCGTCGGAAAACATCCATAGTTAGGTGAATTTTTGGCGATCTCTTTCTTGGCATGTTGTAACTAATAAAAGACATGGTCATCCTCATGAAGCATTGATGATGTTTCACTCGATGCAACCAACAAGTGTTGGTCTTATGTACTATATTGATCACAAGATATGCACCAAATGAGTTTGTTTAAAAGGCCTCGAATAAAAACCTCGACTCATATCTAAATTATAATCTTTAATTTCGGACACTAAACAATATAATGCATCAATGCCATTTTTATTTACCAAGAGGGGAGTGGGATTGTACCTTGACTTGGGTGCAAATATTTAGGTATTTCTTCATACAATTATGCAACTCCTTGTCTACATGCTTCTCTTATGCTTTCAAGACATTTTTGCTAACTTGGTTTTTAGGAATTCCCCCATTGCTTTCACATTAATTCCCAATTTATGAAAATAAAGCAAACAAATAAATACATGTTCAATTTGATCATGGAAATATTTATTAGGTGATGGCATATAGCGAAGTGGAAGTTGGATGTGAAGAATAATTAAGGTTGCTTCTCTATTGTCCAAATTTAACAACACTTATTTGAGAACATCGACACTCTCACATATTTTTTCTACTAGCCACATACATTTTCTCATAAGGAGGGGCATTTTATCCATGGATGATTTCTTCATTCTAGGCGTCGATCAAACATGCACAAGTTGTTCTTGCCATCAACTTACAACTAGAGTTCTCATGTTTATAGTTTATAACTCCTTATCCTTCATGAATAACACTTCTTTAAAGGAAGGCCAAGGACTCGAGACACCAAAATGGGAGTTGTAGAACAAGTTATGCCCTAGTTTACATGTATACAAAATGTGGAGGCATACACAAGGGGCGTGAACTGTTTGACGTAGTGCCTCCAAGAGATGGCTTTAGGGAATTCCTTGATTGCATGATAGGCAAAAAAGGGCTTTTGCGAAGGTGCTCTTTAATTATTTCATTTATGAAGTGCTTTAACACATAACAAACCATGTAAGCTTTGTTTATGTTTCATTAACGTGGAACCATGAAATTTTAGTGGATGAAGACCATACATACTTCAAAGAACATGAGTGTCATTACAACATTATGCCCATAATTGATCATTATGTTCGCATGGTTGACATTTTTGATTGTATTGGTTATCTTTTGGAAACTCAACACTTTATTGTCAACATGCTAATTAAACATTTGGTGGTTTTGTAGTTGTGTTTGTTTGGAGCTTTGCTTATTTACAACAATTGTTCTTTTTAACCGATTCTCAAAATGATGTAACTTATGTTCTTATGTTAAACATCTACGAAAAAATGTGAAGGTGGGGTGATGTTCAAATGGTAAGGAGATTGATGAAGGATAAATGAATTAAAAAAAAGGTACTATATGTAGTTGGGTCAAAGGCCATAAAATGGAGCATGCTTTTTGTATATGAGACAAATCACACTCACACACAAAAACTATGCAAAGTTGGAGAATTTGTTTGGGGAGATAAAGGCAAAAGGATATTTTGTAGATTTTTAAATATGTACTAAGTGAATATTTATTCCTCTTCGACCATGGTCACTAGTGATAAAGAAGGGACCAAATTTTATTTTGAGTTTTATAATAAAAATGTAAGTGTTTGGAGATATATATGATGTTGTTGGCTTCATAAAATTAGATATATAATCTGCATTGTGCATCACTACCTTTAATATTAAAGGGGTGTTTGTTAAAGCTTTGTTTTATAATAATAGTCATGACATCGACCCATTTTAACGAAACTTGTGCATATCTAGGACAATAAACTGGGAGCCGGAGAAAGGGAAAAATAAAAGGTAATGTTTCTTTATTCCAACTTCCATCATTTTGTATGGTCTTTTAATCTAGAGTTATTTTTATTACATCATGCGGTTATGTTAGGTAATTCATTTGGGATTGAATTTAACATTTATATATGATTGTGTGTTTTATTTCATTCATGACAGAGATATTTCGATTTTTTTCAAATTCTTTCCTCGAGACCTTATAACTATCACATCTAAATGGATTTCCAAACTAGCTACGTATTTGACATCCCTTGCAACATACCTTTCATATCGCGTGCGATTGTTGATTCAATATTTTTCGTAAATAAATTTCTTAACTATCACATCTAAATACATTTCCAAACTAACTATAGCCTTGACATCCCTCCTAGAAATGCCTTACAATTCATGTGTAATGACATGTAGATCAAATATGCAAGTGTTTTAGCATCAACTTTGTTACTAGAATATGTTTTCTAAAGAAAAGGCGAAGGAAACAGAAAATTCATTATCAATTTAAACATTAACAAAAATAATAGTATACCATAAACCTTTTGGCCTCGTAAACATTAAAAGATATCTACCTATCTATATTATTAGACTTGTGCACATTAGTTGATCTAATGAAATGAAAACTTTTTAACGTCCACGAAGCTAAAATAGCCTATGAGACAATAAAACCAATTTCTTTTAGTTTCATCAATTCTGATTTTCTTTTGTTAATCTTGATGATGAAGTCCCCCATTTTAACTATCAACTCCTCATTGAACACAACTTCGTGAAATTAATTGCATATCTGGAGCGAATGTCATTCGCCGTAGGCGCCTACCTTTGAAGATGCCTTTCTGGAAAGTGTCAAATTTCGACGGCTTCAATGTTTGCACGTTGCCATATTTTAGATTTTTTTTACAGTTCTAGATATTTACTATCCTAGATATTTACTTTGCAAGTTGCTTTTGGGAGAGGTAGACTTGAGACCATCATGAGTGATTTCTGAAGTGACTGTTTTAATATCGCATTTTGAATGAGATATTGGCAAAGGTGTGGGTCATTAGCCCAAAATTGAATTTTTTCCAAGAGTTTATTACGAATGCATAAGTTATAGTGGTATGCGTTATGAAGAGGCATCTCCAATTACCTTCCAATGGCAAGGATTTATACCACCAAAATTAGTGGAGTCAGCAAGGCTTCCACTCATGAAGCAGCTCATGTATGAAATTCGACCTCTACCTTACTTACATATGCTTACTTCAATTCATCAAAGAAAACCCTTTTTAATTTGCATCAGCCTGTGTTTGAATGTTTCAACTCAAAACAAAATAATTTTAATAAGTTTCTGAACAAAGTTTCCATGAAAACATATCCCAAGATTTTATGTTGGAGGGACAAGTAAATCTGAACCCAGGAGGTTGTGTATGGTTAAGCAAGTAGAGCAGCTCAAATCTGTTACAAAACATTACCAATTTGGTCCACTGGAATCATTCCCATTATTATGCTTGCCCAACACTCAACATTCTCTGTGTTACAAGCCCTCACAATGGACAGGCATTTGGGTTCTCATTTCCAAATACCTGCGGCCACTTTTACGGTGTTCAATGTCTTGTCTTCCGCAATCGTGTTGGCCATCTATGACAAAGTGATTGTACCCTTTATTGCTCGCAAAAGAATAAAATATACATATTTGTAAAGAATAGAAACAAACATGTTTCTCTACGTGGTAGGATTGGGGGTAACCGCCATCATCGAAAGAAAATGTTTGAATGCTGAAAAATTGACGCCTACAATACCAATGTCGGCCTTGTGGCTCATTCCTCAAAATTTGACATACATTAGGCCCAGACCTTGGTTTTCCTCACAATCTCCAAGTCTTTCAAAAAGAATTATTTTAGCTTCTAGACCTTTTCAAAAATTGCGTTCCGTCTTCAAGAGGTCTTCAACAAGAATCTAACTTGCATTAATGGTATTTAAGGGACTAAACAACCCGTTGTTACAGATATTAGATAGTACAAGGAAAAGGGGAGCTTTCTAGTGACAAAAACAAAGCAGGGAGGACATTTTGCCACATAGCCATAGAGTTCAATTTTGGAATTTTCAAAGATGACAAATAAATTGCTAAAATTACTTCAAATTATGAAAAATAATGTTGCTTGGAATTCATAGTTACAAAGATTTGCCACACAGGTTGATAAGTATTTATGTGATTTTGTAATTGGGTGTATTTTTTTTATTATTTTAAGTAACTAGCAATTGCATATGAGTTGCAACTTATGTTAGTAAGGGTAACATTATTAAGTTTATTGGAGGTGTAATTTGTTATAAAATATATTCTATGATCTATGATAAATGTTTGAATGAAGAATATAAGTTGCATTCTGCTAAACAATTCATGTGCTTTTATGTAAAGTTGCACATTCTACATGTATGTGTACCAAAATATTTGCAACTACATCTAACAAAATTGCTCTATATTTTATGTTTTGATGGTTGTCTACACTTTGGGAACATTTAAATGCCAAAATAGGGGTTTTTGTAGAAAAATGACAAGTGTTCAACCAAATTATAAAACATGTTATCTTTTCAATGAATATCATAATTGCATTTTGCGAGAAGATACGGTCATCGTCAAGAGCCATTGCATGCAGTTCCATGAAATGAAACAAGTGTATATTCACCCCGATCAACTCACCTTTACGAACATACGTGTGGCCCGTAGCCAAATAAGAGGTTTATATCAATGTACGAGCATCCATCAAGGCATAATAGGTAATGTTTTTTTGTCGAAAGTTATTATATAGTCCTCTTTTCCGTATCACACAAACTTAAAATATTTTAAGATAACATACATTTCATTGCAAATTACAACTCCAACAATCTAAACATTATTATCATCTCCGGCATAAATTACAATTCATGTTCGATTGCTAATTATAAACATTACATTGCATAATAGAGAATGTAGACTATCTTGAAAAAGAGGTCCCAAAGTTTGAACCGTCCATAGTCAAACAGGGTCGTAGACCTTAAAAGGTCCAAATCCTTCCAAAACACGGTATCGCAAGCAGTAAAAATGCTGTGACGAAACTCTGAGTGGGCTGCCACGACATATTTTCCAACTCAAATTCACTACCTTCCTAAGAATATCATATCAGTGACAAGGTTTTCTAAATTCTCGATATGAATCAAAGGACGGCAGCCCTATGGATTAACAATTCTCACTATGTACAAATCAGGATTGCTTAATTTGTCCATAACAAGACATGTTGCGACTACTCTCGTCACACCAACACTAAAATGGACACATACAGGATTAAATGCTATTACTTGTGTATCTTTATGCTATGCATACTTTCGTTCAGGGCATATGCAGAGGTAAATTTATTTTATCCTATTCTTTGCCTTCACTATTTTGTTTCTGGTTGTTTTTGCACTTAAAATGAACCCAAAATATAGAGACTAAAATGAACCCAAAATACAGAGATTAAGTGAACCCTTTGTTTCTTTGATAATTGTGATGCCGAGTCTATATTTGTGTCTTTGATCATCCGTAGGGAATCAAACTCATGACCTCCGCTCGGAAAATGCCCTAAAAATAGCAGCTTTTTGATTTTTTTGGTGTGATAAAATTTAATGGTACTCAAAGGGTTTTATTCCACAAATGATATGGTGGACGGACCGGACTTATTGTTTCTATAATTTCATAACATGGCCGTGTCGGATTCGACTTGTAACATTTTTTTGGGTGAAATTTACCCTAGGTGCTCCATGCTTCAGGTCAGCTACCGTTGGATTATTTTGTTTTTCAAGTTAGAACATCTGAAACTATATGACACTAGTTAAATGACACAAACATTTCCCTCGGTAGTTGAATGGATTAGCAGTAATATCAAAAATTTCTGGCAAAAATTGTGACAATTTTTTTGAAAAATCGATGTCATTCAACCCGGGTCATTTTGAATTTGTGGCCAAAAGTACATCTTACTGGTGGACCACAGTGAGCAAGTTTTTGTGTAGGGTAGAGACCAACAATGCATTGAAATCAGGGACTTACAGGCAAAGGGTGCCTCTTTATGCACACAGCAGAGAGCTTTAGTCACATTTTAGAGCCGAGAATATTCTAGACACTTGAAAGAAGGGAATACTGGATGTAGGATCAATTAAATTATACTAGCTCCACTCAGGCAATAGAAGACACAATAGAATATGGACATTTGAAGGTATCAATAGGTATCAAAGGTACCTGCTATAAAGAAGAGAATGATTTGAACTGGTGATTAATGAGTTATACACCCCGAGTTTAGCAGACTGTTATTTGGAATCAAAATATCACTAACATAAGGTGGCTACATATTTATAAGTTTTCCAATCAAAACATAAGACTCATTATCTTGAGTACATCATGTCTCTTTATAGCTAGGAAGCTACACACTGCATCTTGAAGTGGTGCAGCTACTTTTGACTTTTTTATGCTCTTAGCTTAACTGTAGCTATTTTTAAACGGTATCTTAAAGTTGGTCAAGTAGTTCTTAACTTACAACTACTTTGACTGGCTTCTAATTATATTTGTCACAATCAAGTGTTACAAATTGTACGAGCTGAAACATCTTTCAGTGGCATAGAATAAGTGCACCACGTGAACTCTCGTGAGTTACAATGCCTGCCTGATGAACAGCAAGGGGTTAAGTGCTCATCTTGTGTGCAGCACAGTGTAGGTTTTTTCCTCAATAGTTCTTGGTCAGCGTCTCAAGCTTTCAGATATTCATTGTTCTACCACAAACACTGCTGCAATATTTGGTGTCCTGGCGAGGCCTTCCATCAAGAAATGATGAACAAAAGTCCAAACTGCACATAGAAAATTGGCATGTTTCACGGGGAACGTGCATCCTCACTCTTCGGTCTACTGTCCCTGTCCCCATGCTATTTACCATTCGAATGTCATTCCTAGGATTCCACTGGCACTTCCTTTTTTCAGCATCCTTTTTGCCTTTCTAGGTTTATACTCTTCCCCCACTCCCTACTGGCTGGAACTTGGGTAAACCCTAAAACAGGATTTACAAGGTTGCAACTGCACCTGGGAGCAGGGAACTAAGGTTGTTGGTTACAAGGGCCACTGAAAGAGACCATCATGAAGATGTCAAACAAGGTTATGCTACCAACTAATAAGTTCAGAGATAGATCAAGAGATCTTAATGTCAAGTCAAAGAAACTATAATTTAGGAAACACAGTGTGCATTTCCTTGAATGTTGGGCCTGAATGTAATTTAGAGACACTGTACAATTGCTTCAACCAATAAAAAGGATGGAGGTTATTTTTAGGTGAAAGTTCTTCTTAGATGAATGACACTTTATGTAATCACCAAAGAATGTCTAAGGTTACATATTTCAAATGACACCAAGACGGGATCTCTGGTTTACTACCAAATCTCAACCCTATATTTCAATGATCATAAAATTCTGCCTTATGAGTGTTTTTGAATTCAGATTCTAAATACATGTTTCACAGGGAATGTGCATCCTCATCCCCTGGTCTCCCGCCCCTGCCCCCATGCTATTTCCTATTCGAATGTCATTCCTTGGATTCAGGGGCACTTCGTAGTTCTCGGCATTCGTTTTTGCATTTTAGGTTTTTATGCCTCCCCTCAATCCCTGCAAAAGGGCTGGCTGGAACATAAGTAAACCCTAAAACAGGATTTACAAAGTTGTAACTGCACCTAAGGGTAGGGAATTCAGGTTGCCGGGCACAAGGGCCACTGAAAGAAACCAGCATGAAGATCTCAAACAAGGCTACAATACCAACCAATATGACCAGAGATGGATTAAGAGATCTTAATGTCAAGTCAAAGAAACCATAACTTAGAAAACACAAATGTGCTTTTCCTTGAGTGTTGTGCCTGTATGTAATTTTGATACACTTGCTTCAACCAATTAAAATAAAGGGGGGTTATTTTATAGGTGAAAGTTCTTCTTAGATGAGCGACACCTTATATAACCACCAAAGAATGTCCAATGTTACATATTTAAGGTGACACCGAGCTGGGATTTCTGTTTAACTTAATGATCATAAAATTATGCATTACGAATGTTTTTGAATTCAGACTCTAAATGCATGTGCTGTGTTGGCCTGGGGATATGCATGAGATTGATACTTGTTAATATGTCATCTATAACCAGAGAGTATGGGTTTGGGAAAAGTTTTGTGAACTTCATGAAAAAGATTTGGTCTGGTATTGTTTGGGATTTTGTCAATCAAAATTCTTCTGAGTAATTGGCAGAAGACTTTATACTCTTAATATATGTATATATTGATTGGTAAAATGAGGGTTTCTATTGGGGCCCGACACTTGAGAAATTTCGAGAAAGACAATGGAAGAAAAACCAGGAAGAAGAAGAGAGGGGAGGAGAGAGGAAAAAAGTGAGAGAGCAATAGATGAAGAATTACAAACCCATGAGCGGGCCAGCACATAGCTTTCCATAAATAGACCTGCAACCAGGCACATAAGCAGGGCAGCACAGAAAACTATAAACATAGCTGCAGGACCTAGTAACAGGCCAGCAATGAAATCTTCAAAGATCTCAAATTTCAATTGCAGGAAGAAAAACTAGGGAACTGCTCTTTCTGTGCAAACGGCCAGCTCTGAACAGAAGTGATAGCCTAGAGTCTTCAAGAGAATTGTGCTGCAAAGGAGCCGTGGATCAAGGAAAGTGCAAGAACAAAGCGACCAACAGGGAGAAGAAGAAGCAGCAGCATCACATTACAAGAGAAGGGTAGAAAAAACCACTATCTGGGAATTGGAGGCGTCCCTAGAAACAACCTCTTGAAGCAGAGAAACCATAATTCTGCTGAAGAAAAGAGCCCTATTTATAGGAAGAGCTGAATCTGTGCAAGAAAGAGAAGAAAGATTTTACTTTTACCCAGGGGGAAAGGTGCAGCCACAAACACAGCCCAGCACCTGCCAGAGCCAAGGCCCAACTGAGAGAAAAGGATTCAGGCCTCTGCGGCACACTTAAAGACAAATGCATGAAGCAGAAATAGATTTCAGGTCTAGTCACCCAACTTGAGCCAAATATCTTCTTGGAAAATGTATTCAAAATCTACTTCTGCACACAGCCCTGAGAAGAATATCCTCTAGCTAGTTCAGAAGAGTAAACAAGAAAAACGGAGAGTATCCTCTAGCTAGTTCAGAAGAGTAAACAAGAGCGACAGAGAGTATTCCAATAGAAGAAAAGAGGGCTGTGGCCAGAAGAGAAGAGAGGCGGGAGCTTCACCCAGATGGAGGAAGAATACAGCTCATGAAGGGGCCAAAGAAGGAAATCCATAGCTTCGAGCACAACCCAGCATCCTACCTGAGCCAAGACCCAGTTGAGAGAAGAACGGGTCTGCTTCAGCAACTGTGCAACCCATTCATCCGAAGAACAAAAACGGGAAGACACAGTGTTTTCCTCACTGAAACGACTAGCAAGAAGAGAAGTAGGAGTTGAACAACAGAAAGCCAAAGTAAGACAGAGGGCCCTGAAGAGAAGAAGAAGGTGCCACTGGGATGTTAAAGGACAAAACAGTTGAAGAAAAGGGCAGCACAGGAGAGGAGCCATCATGTACACAGAACACCTGGCAGAAGCAGAAAAGGAGGAAGGTTGACGCCTCAGAGCAGTTCTTTAGCAATTCTGGTAGAGGACACTGCTGTTGAGAGAGGGAAGATGCAGGAGCTTGCAAGCAGAGCCGAGGAGAGAGCTGTTGGAGTGAGTAGGAGAGTGGTTGGAGGTCAACCTGACCGAGTCTACCAGTTGCTACATTCTATTTTACAATATGGTTACAATAGAACACTGGTAGGTAGAAGTGACATTTTCCATACTAACAATATATTGCATGCACGCACACACATATCTTCGCATATACTTGTGGTTGTTGTTTACACCTTGTGTGCATGCTTGCACAGAGAAGGCAGTCAGTGACACTGTCTACCCTACATTTACCCTAAACTAAGGACCAATTAAGTCGGAAATGCACCTCTTTTCCATAGATTATCTCTTTTAGGATAGTGTGGTACTATTGTTTGGTTATAAATCTATATTCTGGATGTGGCAAACCCAGAAACTTGTAACAAAATCATTTGGCACCATGAAAACCTTAAATATTCTAATATGCACTTCTCTTTCTTCTAAAGGCAACCCTTTCTTTTGGCTGGAAATAAGCATCCCTCTCTGTATTGTTCAATCACCTGTTTGTCATTTTGGGAGATTTCCTTCTCAACTTTTTGTAGTAGAGCGCTTCTTTAAGCTTACTGGGTATGGAGCATGCTACTGAATACAAGATGACAGTATTACATGCAAAACTGAGTTTTGTTTTGGTTTTTAATGGTTCTATCTTGTCTCAGTTGTAATTTACAAAACACAAATTGTTAAAATGTCTAATCTGTGTATCGTAAGCTTTTATAGGAAGATAACCTAGAGATACCTAAAACATGTTTATGATTAAGCAGCTTAGGAGTATAAATTCAAATTGGCTTGAAAATATCTAAAAGCCTCTGCTGTACCATAAAAATGCAAAGCACAGAAAATATGCAGAAAATTTTCTCTTGGAATTATGCCTTTATCCTTTGGTCTCTAGTTGCTGCTATATGGAATTGTGATGTAGATGTATTCAGTTAAGAAATTATTTGATTGTTGTTTCAAAACATGACACAACACATTTGTAGCAGAACATCCTAGAAATGGCAGGACTGTATGTAAGACCGAGTTTTGTTTATGCATCTAAATGTCCTATGTGTCTGAAATGTATTAAATCTTAAATTTGAAGAATGCTTCGGGCATACCTGTGTAAAAAGTATAGTGGATCATTCTATTGGATTACCCATGTCAAAAGTATAGCAGATCACGCTTCTGGAATACGTGCTAAAAGTTTAACAGGTATTCCAGAAGCATTCTTGATTCTTCTAATTGACATGGACCGTGTAAACTCGAGAACTCTAAATCACAAATTGTTTCAAGCAATGCATCCATGTATCACAAGCTTTTCATGGCAAGTTAACTTAGAAACACTTGAAAATGCATTTTAAACCAAGCCAATTAAAAGCCAGAAACGGCCTAAAAACGTGGAAATAATCTGCAAGGACTCCAAAGACCCTAACATAGGAGACCTCATGAAATGTCGGAATTAAAGGTCTGAAATAACGTTTTGATGGTGTCATATTCTGTGATTTATTATATCTGTTTTGAACAAGCTTAGATATTCAGGAGTGTGCACCTAAATTTTGCATCTTATAGAAAAAGCCTTGAAAAGTGTATTTTAAAATTGCTTTAAGGTTTGCAGAAATTTATAAAACACGATCCTTGTGCCTTTTGGCAGAAATGTTTCTGGAAATCCTCAATCTATAGGGCCTGTTTGAATATTCTTTATCTATTTGTATAATTCACCAGGATCTGTGGAAAAACTAATCACTCTAAGGAACTTTCTCTGTTAACAGGGTCAAAAGTTGACTATACATAAACATCATCTTCATTTTCTATTATTAGCACAACTATTGTTTTTGGTCTGAGTAAGAATTCTGAAGTATATTTCTTCAATGTCTAGATAGACCCCGATTTTTGTGATAGGCTTCTCTAATTGGTAATTTTCCATTATTGGATGTTGTGATCCAGGAAATAGAAGACTTCGTGGCTGTCAGGTATGTTAAGGCCAACTTGTGTAGCTTTACTACATATAAATCAGAGCTTTACTCATTGTTATGCAATTAGGATGAATGGGACTTTTAAAGCATTTGATGTTTCATTTATCTATTGTTTATGTTTATGGGCTGGTGTTGTATAACTTTGGTTTGTTGTTGTAGTTCTGTCTAAGTCATTCTGCTAGAGCACCAGCCTGAATGCAGAATAGGAGTATAATCACATTGTACTCTACAGTTTTTGCATTTGCATTTTATGTTAGTTTATGTTGGTACACTTGTTATGTAAGGAATAGGAAAGCACAGATATGTTGTCTCTCTTCTTGCGGGTAATATTCTTTCAAATTACAGTGTGAAATAATGTGTGCCAGTTTGGCCAGTTGTCTCAGTTTTGTCTCTCTGCTAAAGGCATAGCCTGAAATACCAAATAGGAGCATAATATTGTAATCATTAATTTTTATTTGAAATGTTACCTTTTGTTTGAGCTCAGAATATTAAGAAGCCTTGATGTAAAAGTAGAATCATATTTGCAAAGAAGCTTAGCTATATGTATTACAGATTACTCTAACAGAAGCCTGCTGAAGTTTCAATTTGCATTGTTACTAATGGTTGGCGTTGGTGTTCTGAAGAATGCAACAGGACAAAATTGTACATCTGTTGAAGTTTCCATTTGCATTGTTACTAATGGTTGGCATTGGTGTTCTGAAGAATGAAACAGGACAAAGTTGTACATCACCCTGAAACACATTGCTCCAGGGAAAGAAGCAGGATAGCTTGGAAAATTATCAATGAGGTAACCATTAGATACTATCAAATCTATGCAGATTGATAAGCAGCCTCTGTTATGTGGGTAGAGTGTTCACAAATTTGAAACAATATTGTGGAGCATTTACATAAATATTATGAGTTAAGAGGCTTTTGGAATACTGTGTAAATAATTGTTGTAAATACTGTATAAATATTATCTCTTAGAAACATGTCCTTATTTGTTTGGTGTAGTATTTGATGCCATTTGTGGAGGAAGAGAATTACAACCTCTCTAGGGTTTGTAGGCTTCACCCAGCAAACGACATGTTTAGAGAACAGGAGCTACACAAGGATCATATACAAGTTAATGAATGGCAGTGTGGCTTTTGCCAAAAGATATTCATTTCAGAGAAGTTTCTTGACCAACATTTCGACAATCGTCACCAAAACTTGTTGAACATTGTAAGTAAATATGATTGTTATAGATGTGCTTCTGAACGTATCTTTATGGTTATTGCCTAATGACTTATCATTTGAGAAACTCAAATGCAAGCTGTGGCCTTTATAATTGTAATCATGATTGCTTTCAGTTCATTATTTATTTATAAAGTTTATATTATCAATTATATGCCTGAAACAAATTTACATTGAATTTTTTTCGAGTTCCAGATGTTTTTTCAAATTGAATTCAGTTCCACTTGATTTCAAATGGATGTATTTTAGCAATGATTCTTTGTGGAACATTTTTCGACAATGTTCAGACTGAGTTGTAATAGTTACTGTAAACCTCTATATCTCTTTCAAACATTAAAAAAAAGAACAAGTACATACGGGTTTAAATAGGAAAATCAGAGCTGTAATGGTTAATAACAACCATGTCAACCTTTTTTACATTTATGGCACTCTTATGAGCTATGCAAAAGGTATTAACCAATCTGGAGGCCAGTGGTGGGCGGTGCTGTCCCCATGGCTTGTTGACATGTGGCCAACAACTAGAAGGCACATTAGAGTGAATAAGGGTGTTCTGCATCTGAACAAATAAGTCTATCAGGCAAATTGATGTTGTCTATCATATTTTTAATGCCCTGATGACGGCACAAATAGACTTCGATTTTGATTGACATAGAAGGAATAATCTTCTAACTGTCAATGTTCCATCATAGGGTGGTGGCTCCTTTGCACTCTGAGAAGGCTTGGTCTTTGCTACTAGGACTACCTATATATCATCATGTATCTTGTGGTGCATACTCAAATTTATATGTATTCATGAATATTAGTTCTCAGACATAGATATGCATGGGTGGAGATGACCCTGTTTATGCTTTTGACTGCATATATTTTCCAGTCATGTACACATCTTTTGTCAGTTATGGGCATTAGTATAAATGATGTTGATAATGTCAGGCCAGGAATTGGATGGACTGTTAAAGAGAATAAAATGGAAATAGAATGTGCAAACCAAACTTTGTATTATATTCAGCAAGAACAAATGACGGGATTTACAAATATAAAGCCATTGGAATGGCTGTTACACTTCATATTCTCCATGACTGTTCATATTCCAAAGAAGACTCTTCACCTAGCACTATGGGACAAAAGAGATCCTACCCTAGGATTAACAATATTATGTACAATAATATTACATCTCCCTCTTAATCCGCAGGGGTAGTTGTGAGACCAAGCATGCCTCCGAACTTTTCAAAAATTTCTCTTCCAAGTGCCTTTGTCAGGATATCTGCTGGTTGCTCCGCGGTTGGACAATGTAGCATTTTGACACTGTCTTCTTTTACATGATGCTGAATCAAGTGGAATTTTGTATTGATGTGCTTGGTTTGGTCGTGAAAGATTGGATTTTTGCCATTTGAATTGCCGATGAGTTGTCAACCATGAGTGGTGTTGACGAAACTTGTTGTTCTTGCAAGTCTGAAAGAATCCTTTTGAGCCACAATTTCTCTAGTTGCCTCTGAAGCTGCAATGTATTCTGCTTCTACTGAAGATATTGCCGGAACAAATTGTTTCTTTGACTTCCAGCTGATCACTGCTATTCCTAAATTCATTAGAAAACCTGAAGTGGATTTACCATCTTTAATATCTTCACCATAGTCAGAATCAGAATATCCAACCAGTTTAAAATATTTTACCTTGGAGTATTTGATCACAAGATTTGATGTTCCAATTAGATATCGAAGAAATCTTTTTGCTACTACTCGACGACTTTCTTTGGGTTGTTGCATGAATCTAGAAAGAACACTAACAACAAAGAAAATGTCTGGTCTAGTTGTGGTCACATAGATTAGGCTTCCAATGAGTTGTCTATATTTAGCGGCATTGACAAATTTTGTATAATCTTCTAATTTCAACTTCAAATTCTGTTCCATGGGCATATTATTTTGTTGTGTGATGAAGATATGCTATTATTTTTGAATTACTTCAATGCCTGAATAGTAATGAAGAGAACTCAAATATGGCATTTGGTGTTCCCAGGATTTCACCCTGAAATTTTGGACTACCCCCTTTTAAATTTTTCAATCTTTTGAGCGAAGGGTTATGTTTTTGCTTTTTGTTTTGCCTGCGGTTGTTTGCATTGCTCAAAGGTATCTCTAGGAAGTCATAAAGCCATGTTCGTCAAATACCCATATGCAAAAGCTCACTCAATTCCCTTCCCAGACTTAGTCTGGTTATATAAAAGCGTTTTATTTATTTTTATATTAAATAAATAAAGTTCTTTTAAAAATAGATTGAGCTAAAATTGAGAGAATTTAGGTTATATAAAGCACTTCACCCCATCATTATTACCACACCAGTATTACTTTCACCTCAAAGTGGAGCATTCACCGGGGAAGAGTTTTACAAATTAGCTAATTGGAGAATTATTTTCGAGCAATTGCCCACAACTTCTTTCAGGTATTTTGTTTTTATTTATTTCTTTTGTGTTTTGGTTTTGGTCTTTCTCCGTGTTCCATCTGGCAAATCCCCATAGCCTTTTCTTTCTTCTGCGCCGGATTTGTTCCTTGGCCTAGGGTTTTGAAAGAGCCATCTAATGTTTTTAATTGCAAATCAATTTGTCTGCCATAGCTTGTTTTTGAAGGTAACCAGATCAACCAAGAGGAAAGCTCAGGATTTTTGCCTTGTCTGAGGTTTAATCCAAGTTAAAAGATCAAGCAAATCGTGGATTTGGAAAAGTTTGTCTTCCTTTTGCAGAGCAACCATGGCCAAGGAAGAAAATGCAACATTCTGGAAGATCATTAAAGGGGCAAAGTCACTCAGTTGTTCTTTCAAAGCATCCACGCAATTCTTCTAAGGCAAATCGTGGTTTTTTAGAAGTCTTGTCTTCCTTTGCAAAAGCAGCCATCCTTCATGCAAATCCACGTTGTCTTTTGGAAGGAAAGAACATTTAAGTGAAATCGTGGATTTCTATGAGCTTGTCTTATTTCAAAAAGCATCCACTTCATCCCAAAATCCACGCAATTTCAAAAGAAAGTATTCCCAAAATTCATGCAATTTCAAAAGAAGGAAATCACTTAAGTGGTGTCGTGAATATTCATGGTCTAGGCTTCTAATTTCAACGCAGCTTTTAGAAGAGAGAAATCACTAAAAGGAAATCGTGGATTTTGAATGCTTTGTCCTCCTTTCCAAGCTGCCTTCCTCCTTCAAAATCCATGCAATTTTAAGGCAAGGTGTTTAAGTGAAAATCGTGGATTTCCAAGCTGCCTTCCACCTTCAAAATCCATGCAATTTTAAGGCAAGGTATTTAAGTGAAAATCATAGATTTCCAAGCTGCCTTCCACCTTCAAAATCCACGTAAATAATAAAGGAGAAGTCACTAAAGCAAATCATGGTTCTTGAAGGTTTGTCCTCCTTTGCAAGCTGCCTTCCATCTTCAAAATCCACACTGCCTTCTTCCTCCAAAATCCACGCAAATTTAAGGCAAGGTGTTTAAGTTAAAATCGTGGATTTCCAAGCTGCCTTCCATCTTCAAAATCCACGCTTCCTTCCTCCTTCAATTTCCACGCAGCCCTTTTGCTATGAGTGGAAATTCACTTAAGTTTTGTCGGGAAACTTTAAAAGCTTGTCTTCTATGTTTTCCACACTGCTGCCTTCTCTAATTTTCCACGCAACCTTTTAATACAAAAGCAAAAGCACTTAAGGCAAATCGTGATTCTTCCATGCTGAGTCTCCTCTTTGCAAAAATTCTTGCCTTCCATTTTCCACGCAATTTCGAAAAGGAGAAGAGACTTAAGTGGTTGTCGTGAATATTTAGCAAGCTGTCTTCTATGTTTCAACGCAGCAATTGGGCAATTGTTTTAAAAAGAGAAGCAAAATATTCAAAGTGTTTGCATGTATGTATAGCCAGCTTCATCTTCCAGTTTCAACGCAGTTTTTCTTTGCCCAAATGCAGCCCATGTGGAAGATAATCATAAATTGCATGCAAAATCCCTCTCAAAGCTCATGCATGTTGTTCCCAATCTCCCAGTTTAGCCCACGTTGAGCCTACTTCTCTTTACTTGCATCCGGAGTAATTCCCAGAATTTACGGCTGCCCATATATATAAATAAGAGGGTGATGAGTTGCATATTTGTCTGAATTGTTTACAGGAATATTTCACTTGTGCACATACTTGTGAAAATTAAGCTGAGGTTGATGTCAAATACATTGGATATATCTTCAGAATCAGGGGAAGCAATTGCAACTTCTGCACAAATAGATCCAGCTCTCACAATTGCAAAAGCTTCTGGTAAAAGTGGAAAAAGGAGATCTCAGACAAAAGCTGGTTCAGGCAGAATGAAGGGTGATGACAAAGATAATCCAATAGAACCATGCATAGTTTCACTTGAGCACATACTTGTCAAAATTAAGCTGAGGTTGATATGAAATACATTGGATATATTTTCAAAATCAGGGGAAGCAATTGCAGCTTCTGCACAAATAGATCCAGCTTTGACAATTGCAAAAGCTTCTGGTAAAAGTGGAAAAAGGAGATCTCAGACAAAAGTTGGTGCAAGCAGATGAAGGGTGATGACAAAGATAATCCAATAGAACCATGCATAGTGTCCAGGCTTGTTGAGATTAATGATATAGACATGGGGCATGAGTCTATCAGTGAATTGATTGACAGATCCAGGGCAACCGGCAGGACATCCCTTATGCGGCTATAAGGGACAGTGGAATTATCCAAGCTGCAACATTTCCGGCTACGACCCAATTACCTGAATTTGTTCTAGAATGTGTAAAGTTCTACCATCCTCTATCTAGAACAATCAGGGATGCAACAGGAAAGACAATGATTAGACTGGATGCACAATTCATCAATTATTGCCTCAAGATTTTGACAAGACCCAAAGTAATTAAAGTCAGCATGCAGGAGGCTTTTGATAGATGGGAAAACAATGAACTACATGCTTGACAAATACATTCAGTATCAAAACAAAGGGCAAGTATGAAGTGTCGCTGCTGGAATGACTTCTTTCTTCTCCTCTTTCTTCTTCTCCTTATTTTCTTGACAAAAATTGTAAAACTAAAGTAATTGGTTAAAAGCCATTACTTCAAGTTGTTTGAAAAGGTCCTTTAATTAAGAATAGGTGGCAAACATGCAAGGCATTGATTTAGTCTTCAGTTGTAAATCATGCATGTCATGCAAAGAGGAATTCTAGGAGAAAAATTGTCAATTGTTTCCTTTTTTATAGCTTCCACATGCGGGAATTCATTAAAAGTTTCCTATTTGTATTTTCTCTCTATGCACTATAAATAGAGGAAGAGCCTACGGGTTAAGGAGATCATAATTTGTTCATCAGAACTTGTTTAGCAGAGGCTTTTGTAACTAGAGCATTCTTGAGTTTTCAGACTTTGTGTTGGAACCCTTGATGTGATTTCTGTGAAAGTTGGGGATTGAATAAAAGGTGGATTTCTGGAGAACTTTGTGTCTACAGTGCTTTGTTGATTACTTCTATTCAAGGTTTTAGATAAACTGTGTTATCTTAGATCTAGGTTAGAAGTTGTTTCTTTCCCTTTTGCTAAATGTTGTGATTTATCTTGTTTATTTAATTTGTGTGGATGAGACCAACTCTGATAACTATTGGTTGAGTCAGCACATCTTCCTTTCTTCTTTCCCTACTTCTATTTTTCTCCCTTCTGCAAATATTCCCATCACAGTTGCTTACTTGCTGCCAAATTACCCAGCTGTGGTTCACGAGCTGAGGGAATTAAAGTAAAACCCCTGAAAGTAGTTATTAGGATTCACCCCTGCAAAATAAATAAACATCTTACATGGGAGCTTCACTGTTAAATGAAGGAGATTTATCTCATGATTGCCTAGGTTTTACGTTGTGCATAAAATCTAGCCAACAGATCTCAAATTCCTTCATCAACTTTGCTTTGATCAAAGCTTCCAGGTGAGTTGTGGTCACATAGATTAGGCTTCCAATGAGTTGTTTGTATTTAGTGGCATCAATAAATTTTGTAGAATCTTCTAATTTCAACTTCACATTTTGTTCCATGGGCGTACTAAGAGGCTTTCAATCAGTCATTCCAAATTTGCTGAAAATTTCACCAATATATTTTTTTGTGTGATGAAGACGTGCTATTATTTTTGAATTACTTCAATGCCTAAATAGTAATGAAGATAACTTAAATATGTCATCTCAAATCCCTTCATCAGATATGCTATGATTTTTGCAGTGTATCTTTCATTATTACCTGTGATGAGTAGATCATCCACATACACCACCAAATATACAACTGTCTTGTCAACGGTTTTGACAAAAAAAGTTGCATCTTCAAACTCAAAATGCTTGAAGTTCATGTTCGAAGGTGCTCAATGAGCTTTTCATACCATGCTCTAGGGGCTTGTTTCAAACCATACAACAATTTTTTCTAGTTTGCACACTTTGTGCTCTTGGCCATCAATTACAAAACCTTTAGGCTAAGTCATGTACACTGTTTCTTGAAGATCACCATTTAGAAAAGCAGTTTTCATGTCCATCTAATGAACTTTCCACCCGTTTTGTGCTGCCAAAGCCAACAAAGTCCGAATGGTAGTCCACTTTCCTTTTCAAATCCCTTTGTGACAAGCCTTGCTTTATGTTTGTCAAGTGAGCCATCTGCCTTGTACTTGTTGCAAAAGACCCACTTGAACCAATTGGTTTACAATTTAGTGGGGAATCCACTAATTTCCAAGTTCCATTTTTGACAAGAGCATCAAATTCTACCTTCATAGCTTTCTCCAGGCCTCACTTTTCACTTGTTTGTATGAGGTTGGTTCTGAATCAACGCAACATTGAATTCTTCTTCTTCTTTGGAGGATCATTCAAGGTGAATTGTGCTAGCTTGTCTTGGACTTCTTCAAGGAACTTGTTTGCTTCTTGTTGTTTTTCTTTGCATTGGTACTTTGAGTGCCCATTTTTCCTACTTCATCAGGTTTGACATCTTTCAATGTTTGAGTGGCCCATTTTGGAATCTTCTTCTGTGGTCTTTGGTAGAAGGTGGTGCCTCAATTTCCTGATTTGAAGCTCCATTCTCCTCACTTCTTTTTGTGGCCCTTGTTCACTTTCTGATGAAGTTTCACTTTCTCCTTAAGGAGGAATATCATTTTCTGTTTCAGGAGACAAGATAGAACCAATTGATTCCCAATTTCTTGTCCCCCTTCACTTTTGGAACATCTAAATCAACCTCTTATAGACATTGAATTGAACTTGGCATACTTCTCCAATCGACTCAATTGACGATTGATGTTGGCCTCATCCTTTATATTTCACAAAAGACGACATCCCTTGCAATGAGGAATTTCTTGTTCTTTTCATCATAGAAATATCCCTTTGATGGATTCACAAAGAATGGAAATAGAAAATTGTGAAACCAAACTTAGTATAGTATTTCTTTAATCTCTTTGAGATCAATGTGTAACATGTGGATCCAAAAACTCAAGATGATGCATTGAAGGAAGATGAACACACCACTTTTCATACTGAGTCATCATTTGAATAGCTGATGATGTTGACGTGTATGCTCTTTGAGGTACCTCTACCTCAAAATGCAAATTTATCCCCTTGAAGTTCAACATTTCTTGACCATGTTCATCACAGTTTTGTTAATTCTTTCTTCACTTCATTTTTGGGGGAGTGGTGCTTCGTGAGATAGTGTTTGATCCCATTTTCTTTGAGGTATGGCTCAAAGGCTTTTGAAGTGTTTCACCACCATCATCTTATCTAAGAGTCCCAATGTGGGTTTGAGCTTCATTTTCCACCATCGTTCAAAACTTTTCGAATGAATGTTAGTAATGCTTCAAAATTATGTTTAAGGAAATAGATCCAAGTCATCCCGTTGTAGTGATCAATGAACAACATGAAATACTTATGACCACCAATAGAGAGAATTGGTAGAGAACACAAGTCTAAATGAACCAACTGCAACTTTGGCTTTCCACTATGATTTTGGAATGATTTTCTTTCATGTTTAGTAGGAATGGCAGGCCTCACACTCATGTTTAGCTAATATGCAGGCCTCACACTTTTCTAGTTTCGTAGGCAGGGTAGGCAATCTGCTACACCTTTCATTTGCATCAAGGTGAATGCTTTCATGATGGGTGTGCCCAAACCTTGCATGCCACAAAATACTTGCAGACATATCTTCTTCAACGAGATGAGAAAAATTTGTTAACATTGATGGCTCACCCCTAAGTTTTAATAATTTGCTTACTCAAATCTAGTAAATACGATTGCATTGTTAACTTTTTCTTTTGATAGTGACCTCCCCATTTTCTAGCAAAATGGAGTGCCCTTGTTGGTGAATGAGCACCAAGGACAACAAGTTTCTTTTCAATTGAGGAAGGTATAGGACATTTTGGAGAATGAGTTTGGAAGTGCATGACACTTGAGTCTTATTGTCCCTTTGCCTTCTGGTCCGTAGACTTGATCTGTCTACCAAGTATATTGGATTACAATTTTCTTCATGAAACTCCTCAAAGAAGTCTTTCGAAAAAGTCATGTGTTGAGTGGCTCCAGTATCTAGGACCCAAGCATCAAACCAAGTGGTACTAATTGAGGCATTATTTGCTTCATCACAATTGGAAAGCACATATTCACTAGTGAATTGAGCTAAGTTTGGCTCATTGGTTTGTTTCTTTTCTTTTCCTTCTTTTTGTTGACAATAGGCTTCAATCTTCTCCCATGAAGTTTTACATTCATGAGCCTCATGGCTCCCTTTTTCTGCCACATCGTTTGCAAAACAAATGTTTGTCATTTTGCTTTTTCCCACCATTATTGTTATTTTTGCTTCTCTTGATCCTTATTCCTCCCTTTGTTCTTTTGTTGGACTTCATTTTTGGAAAAAGTGGCCTTGGAGGAAGAACCCTTGAAAGAATTGTCTTTTTGATTGGCATAACATAAACTTTCTCCCCATGACTCAATTTTTCATCCTTTTCTCTTCTAGCCATCTTTTCAACCAGTTGATCAAAATTTAGAGTCTTCAACTGATTGCTTGCTTGCAAAGACTCCAAGTAGGTTAAGTAGGAAGAATGGGCTTTATGAAAACAATCATATATGTCAATTGTTACACCAATGGCTTCTACATCATGCTTGATTGCACGAATTTCCAAGGCCAAACTCATGACATCACCATTTTTCAACTCAAGATTGAACAATTTTAACTGCAATTATATGAACTCCAACTTTGAGTGAGAATCATACAAGTCCTTCAACTTATTGAATGCTTCCCATGCAATATCATACCTTTGAATGTGACGAAAAACTTTTGCATCAATTGAGGCCTCATTAAGGCCAATGCTTTCAAATTCTTTTGCTTCTAGATATTGGCTTCTTTTGCATTTGTAGGTGGTGTTGGCTTTGTGTCCTTGTCACAAATGTCAAACCATAGATCATTGAAGATAAGTGTGTTCTCCACTTGTCGAGACCACTCTAACTAGGTATCTTTGTTGGTCAAAGTTGTGCCAACAATTGATTTTATTGAAGTCATTTTGTACCAGGGAGATGGAGGGGTTCCTTATCACTCCAACAGGTTCCCTTTTCGATATACCACCGACTAATATACTAGACCTCTTGATATACTGCCCTTCCTATATACCTGTCAGTATGTGGAAGAAGCTCGCCCTTTTGATATACCCGTTAGTACGTGAAAGAGGCGTTAAGGTACGTGAGAGCAAAATGGTATACGGTACTTAGATGGTACGTGAAAGTGATTTGCATTGTCAATAACACCCGCTTAACAAGAAAACCTCATACATGGGCGTAACTTCCCTATATACTTGATTTTTCCTGTTTTTGGGATTTATGTCAAATGACAAATGTGAATGGGTAACACAGGTAAGAGAAATGGAAAATAAATGTTTCCTTATTACTCTTCGGCAGTTTATAGGGACGATGCCACAAACATCCTTGTTGCAGTTATATTAGGATACAATTGTAGTAGTTTGCAGGTGCAAACCAGAGGCATCATTAATACTGAACACTGCTATTTGTTTTGAATTAGCACAATAAATGACTTATGAAAAGTCAAAAATAAAAAAAATCACTTATTTGGGAAACTCCAAAAAAATTATGAGTTTTTTCAAAAATTAAAAAGCAAAAATGGAATTTCAATATAACTTATGTTTTTCCTTTGAAGGCTTCCTCCTTCACACTCATGTGGCTGATGGAATTGGAATCAATTTTATGAAATGCCATGAATTAGATGCAGCCCATAAATCATGCAATTGAAGCGCCCTGCAGCCAAAGCTACTACCACGAAGCCACTTTCAACGCATTTGCAGGAGAAAACAAAATAAAACTCCAATGTATCGAGTGGATTAAAAATTGCAGCTGCCAAAATGCCTCCTTAACAGCATCATGGCTTCAAGTTTGAACAGCAGACTGAACAGGAAGTTGAAATGCCTTAAACATAGCACTTATCTCTTTCTGAACAGCGCAGGTCTATTCCTCTGATTGCAACGCTTCAGGTCTGCTTTTTCAACCTAATTTGCAATGTAGTTTGACAGGTGTTTAACAGACAGAGAAAGGCACAGCCAATATTTGAAGGAGTGCACAGTGAACAATGACAGGCAGAATGCATATAATGAACTTCAACACAAAATGAAAATAAAATGATCAGAGTGGTGCAGCACCATACAGCTAGAGAGGAGGGAGAAAAATAATCTCCCAATGAAATTTTTATTAGCTGGGAAAACTTTTGCAGCAAGAAAAAATAATGGAGGATGAAATAATTGAAAAGCCCATACCCTGATACCAATGTCAGGCCAGGAATTGGATGTACTGCAAAAGAGAATAATATAGAAATAGAATGTGCAAACCAAGCTTTGTATTATATTCAGCAAGAACAAATGACGGATTTACAAATATAAAGTTACATTGGAATGGCTGTTACACTTAATATTCTGCATTACTGTTCATATTCCAGAAAAGACTCTTCACCTGGCACTACGGGACAGAAGAGATCCTATCCTAGGATTAAAATATTATGTACAATAATATTACAGATCGTTCCATTAGTTGTGGGCACTACTGTAAATTATTTCTTTCTTTGTTCTCATGCATTATATTAAACTTGCCCTTTTGGAAGATGGATGATCTTGAAATATGTGTAGAATATTGCTAATTGGCTGTGTAATAATGGAATTTTATGCACCTAGAATGGATATCAAATTTGTTGTGTATCTTTACTTTAAATCTACTCAGCTGTAATGTCCCCTCTTTCCGAATAAGCTTGGACGAAGACCTTTGGCCCTTTTTGTCTACCCGACGGCCAAGGGGGGGTTTCTAGGGTGACTAAGCTTTATTATTTTATTATATTGTGCTATTGTTTAAAAATAAAAATAAAATAATAATAATATTATGAAAAGCACATATAATAAATAATAAAGTTTAATAATAAATTAAAATGTCAACATCAAAATACAATTAAAAGTAATTGTATTTGAAAGGGAAAAGTGCGACTTGCTTTGGGAGTCATTTTTGGGAAATCGTGCCACTAAGCCCAAAAGAGGAAAATGCGACCAGCATAGGGAGTGAAATAATTTGATTGGCTGGGTTAGAGGTGGTAGTTGGGCTAATTTCCCTTTATATGAACAAGTCGACTTGTATGGAGGCATCCAGATTTTTATTATCATCTTTTGCATTGTTAAGAGCTCTAAGCTTTTATCAGAAATTCCAAGGACGAAAACCCTTGTGGATTTATCTCTTGCGGACGAAAACCCCAAGGGATTGAGAGGGGATTTCACTCAGAAATTCCCAGCGTTATTCATCAGATTTCCAGGTTCAGTTCAGCCGTGTTTGTGAAGAGGTTTGAAGGTGATTTTCAGTGATTTTCAATCAGCAGTTGGGTCGACCTATTGTAAGCAGTTTGGCAGCGATTCCAGAGGTATTTTCATCCAAAAATATTTGTCAAATGTTTGCCATAATACTGTAAACCAATTGCTGTACTTTTTTATCATTTTCTGAAGTGTATTTTGAAGATTTCCAGTCTGAATAATAACAGACTTCAGATCTGATTTTCTGGGCTATTTTGGACTGTAATAAGTTCAGTTTTCTGTATAATTCAGCCTCTAAATATCTGGGCAGTCATTAGAAATCAAAAGTATTTTTATTGGGTGTTATTTACATTGACATCTCTATTAAACCCTAGTCGCATTTTCCAGATCTGCATTAGGGAAATTGCCATAAAATACATAAATCTGTATTTGCTGTTTTGTTTGATATAAAAACTCATTGGAGTGTAAGGAGGATCCATCTAGGGATCTTTCATCAGCTTTGGTCAACTTGGACTTGTATAAGAATTCTCGAGTGTTGGAGTTTGGCCCATTCTGTTTTTTCACAAAATCTAATTTGAGTTCAATCTTTCTTGTGCTTGTATAAATTTTTTTTGCAATGGGAGAAAAGTCAAATGTATGTATCTTTGTTTGTCAAGGTTGGAAAATGATAACAGCTATTAGCGTCTTGAGTGCAATTGGAACAAGAAGATAAGTAAAAACTGGAATTGGGTGCAGAGCCGGAATACATGCTTGGCCGATATGTGTGGTGCATTACATTGTGATCTTATGGATAAGTCTAAGCCACCGAAGACAAAATGCAATGTTGCTGCTGCGGACAAGAATCATCATCTTTGCGAGGTTTTGATTAGCTACCACATTTGACGGGCTTCTTAGTTTTAGTATGCATATCTTACAGACTTTAAGACACTGTGTGCTATCAGTAGACTTGGGTGAAACTGTCTTTGTAATGAGATGTTTGTTCTGCAGAATCTTGCAAATAGTTGCCTCCTCCCAGTGAGGGTCCTTCTGCAAGGAGACTTCATGGTATGGTTTCCAGATTTTTTCATCTGCTTTTTATCTGAAAAAGAACAAATTTAGTCAAACATAATGAAAATTCCAAACTTCTACAATAATCCTCTGAAAGTTATTCGCAACCCTAGTTCTGCATAATCTCTGCTATATGTTGTCTTAGTATAAATACTCTTGAAATGTAGTACTTTGTAAGAAGTTTTCTTTAGAGATGAGGAGAATGCAAACTTTTTCTGGGTTTCATCTACAGATAGAACGAGAACTTTAGTGTAACAAGGCAATGATATTTCATACGGGAAAAGTCTATGAAAGTGTCAAGGTTTTACATTCATTGATTTGTTAATGCATTTGAAATTCATTCCTCGCACATATTTCTAAAGATTCTATAGGAATTATAAATGAAAGAAATGTTATGCTATGCTTTTTCCTCAATATTTATATGATTTATTTTTATTATTGTATATGGTGGAAAAATATGACACATACAAATTACAGTTCACCAATCCCTAGCACAGAAATTCTTCTTTTGTGTTGCAAATCCTTTGGTATCCTAGAGTACCATTTGCATATTTCATAAACCATTGAATGTGGTTGTATTGGATACAGTGATCCTTATTTTTGTCTCCTTAGAGGCTCCTTGTAAATAATATCATTGCAACTTTCAATGGAGTGCTTTACAGATTTCTGGTTATTGTCGATGTGTTCAAAGCAGTCTTTTGTACATTTTCGAAGGAATATATCCTTTTTGTTACTTTGGCTAGATATTTGACTTTTGTTTGTACATTTTGTCAGAGGAATATACCCTTTTGTTATTTTGGCTAGATATTTGACTCTCTGTCTGCCTTAATATAAATTTGTCTCTATTTCCAATTAGCGTGGCAAATTCATCCAAAAATAAATCCCATATAATGCATTAATTGATTCTTGGTATAGGCTGTATCTGTTGGCTTAGTGATAGACTCTTCATCAACAAAGATATGCTTAGATCTAAATGTACCCAGTGGCTTGTTCATCTTGTATTTGTTTTTTCACAAAGCATATGAATGCTTGAAATGTTCATTTCTAGTAATAATCTCTACCACTTTATAATCATCATCTTCCTTGTTTCTAGATCCTTAGTTTTTCACGATGATTTGACTTATGATATAAATTGTTTTCCCTTGAACTTTTGGGTTCTATTGTGGCTGTAATCTAGTCTTTATAGCTTGCTACCTTGGTTTAGCTATTTGAGTTGTTGACTTAGAATTTCTTGTTATCCATTACTTTGCTTACAATGTTTTTGTTGGATCTAGTGCAAGGCAATCATAACCTTGGGGACAAGGACCCTGAAAATAATGAAGATTCAATTTCTTGTCTCCTTGTTCCTTGTTAAGTTTTATGTCCTTGATTCAATCTTTTTTATATGTGGGGTTGATATGTTAAGGTGCTTTTCCTTAAAATAACTGAATCTCTATATCTTTTGTTTGTTTTTAATATTTTTGTTGATGCCTATCCTCTTATGGACTTGGAAGTTATTTAATGCAATGACTTTATATGCAGCTTTTATTTACTAATTGATTTGTATTGAGGGTCAAATGGAAGACCTACAATGATTCTTCTCATGGCTTACATCTTCCAAGCATTGTTTATACTTTATGTGCCATTTGACATCACATTGAGATACATTATTCATTAGAATTTACTTTCTAACAAGGGCTATTGGAAAATAGATCCAAGACATGAGAATCCCTTGATGACTCTTTAAATAGGCAGGACACACACCAGAGTCTTTCTCAATCTAGCATCATTAAATCCTTTCCACTTCAATGGGGATATCAACCTGTAGGAGAGATGCAACCCCTTCACTAGAATTCAAATGTCAGTCAAAATTTTCTATAGGTCTGGCACAATTTTATGCAATTTTAAGTGATGTGATTAATTGGGTTATGGACACATAGGAAGGGGCCTTTAGCTTTCATAAAATTTGGCTAGCGTTTGGGCAAGTAGAACTGTGGTGATCTACAGGGGAAAGGGAAGCTGTAGCTAATAGCTCCTTAAATGAAATATGTAGTCTGTATAGAGCTACCCTTCGGATATTGCATGCTATATTTCTCTGTTCTTTTTATAAAAAGATTCTCTATGGTGTTACCATATGTGATATATGGCAATGCACTTGCAGACCTTTGGATGTCTATCAAATAATTTTCTCAAGACAAACATCCAATAGGAGCAAGGTAAGCTATGGTTAATAGCTTCTTGTAAATAATATTTAGTTTGCACAGAGCCATCCTATGGATAGTTCATGCCGAAATTCCCTGTTCTTACCTGTAAAAAGTTTCTCTATAGGCAGATCTGTGATTGTGCATCATGTATTTTGCTCCAAAACTAGGGAGGAGTTGCCACAAGGTACGCTGAGATTTATCAAGAAAAAGCAGCATGGCAACCAGGAATTTCATGTTAGACAAACAAAGAAAGTGGTAGATATGCTTGCAGGCTATGTCACAAGGTATGCCAAGTTCTGTGGAAAATGTTCAAACTTCACCAAACTTTATCCCCATCAAACATTTACTCGAATTTTATCCATTACTTTAACCTGGGAAGTTTTTGACATGATTTTGTACTATTTTATAAATATGTATATATATACATATACCAAGTGAAAACAGAGAACAGAAAGCTCTCTTTCCTTTGTTCCTCTTGATGTATTTATAATTTTTTTTTTAGAAAATCTAAATGATAAAAGAAATTCTTTGTTCAAACTTAAAGATGTTTTCTTCGAGCTTAATCAATTGGCGAATTTGAGCCAAACTTTATCCTTGTCAAACATGATCTCGAATTCTAACCTTGTGACTTAGCCTGCAGGAGATCAATGTGGATTGCTTGGCAGGGTTAGTCTATGTCCTTTGGGGTTTGTTGGGCTTGTGTAGTAGGTCTGAGAACAAGCAGATTTTATTGAACTGGGTGGGTTTGTAAGGGAGGTATTGATTAGGCAACTAACTTTATGGCTCATTTTTAGTATGCTATTTGTAATTGGCTAAGATAAGATTAATTTCCTTTCACTCACATTGTTATTCACTTAAGTTTTAACCATGCTTTTTATAAAATGACAGCTCCCCTCTGAAACCATGATGGTGGTTCAGGGGAAGGTTGCCACCTCCAGCCGACCCTCTTCCTTCAGCAACATATTTACTGGGGAAATATACAGTCCTGTGGATGATTTAGTAGCATTTTTAGGTATAATTGTAGGCCAATGTCCATTCCTCAATCACAGAATTCTAGATTACTAAATGGGAATTGTAAAAATTATAGGCATTTCTAAGGCAGTGTCCTAGTAAAATAAGCCTAGCATCAGCTTTGTAAATTTGAAGAAAGAACCCTAATATGTTTATAGGTTAATGAGGTCATCCACAATGGAGGGTATATTACACCGGTAGCTATCCTACAATGGCAGCTGGAGGTGATGGTGGTGGACTGTAATATCAGTGAGTTAACAATTAATAGCCAACCTTAACTTTGACGTTTATTTGGCTGTCACAGGGCAATTTCAACCTTAAATTTCATGTCCATTTGACTGCCACTTTAAATTTTTTTCATTTTGCTTTGAAAAGTCATAAAATCTTGGCCATATGATGGAGTTTGAAGTCCGTTTTTACCTAGAAAGAAATTTTCAAGCCCGACACAGTGGTGCAGCTAGATTGATGCCATTTGTCACCAGTTAGTGGG
The DNA here is from genome assembly GCA_018340775.1 of Taxus wallichiana var. yunnanensis. Classification (NCBI taxonomy): domain Eukaryota; kingdom Viridiplantae; phylum Streptophyta; class Pinopsida; order Cupressales; family Taxaceae; genus Taxus; species Taxus wallichiana. The sequence continues at coordinate 94,918,210 of CM031238.1, forward strand.
AAATTTGTGAAGAAGGTAACATAATTATTAGTCAACGTGTTACATGAAAAAACTCAATGTGGTGTGTGAAAAAACCTATGTTGCTAGGAAACGGGTACAGGTACGGGTCCAAAATGCGGAAACGCCGATTTTCAAAAAAACCTTGGGTACAAAACATCACGGAAACGTCCGTACAATATATTATAAAAAATTATATATATCTGTGTGTGTGTGCAAGTGTGTGCATGTGTGTGCATAGTACTCATTTTCAAAATTTTAGTCCATGGACCATAAGAGATAAAGCACTCAAAATATTTTGTATTCATTGAAGTTCTAAAGATTCATCATTCAACATGGTTACAATTTCAATGTTTCATATATACATGATTACATTCTAGATTCACCTGAGAACAGATTATTGGTTGGCAAACATTTTATCAAGCAACAGTTTTACTATATATACACATTTCCACAGAGATCCTACTGGTCACTAATCTAAACGTAACAAAGAGGTTAACAATGAGAATTTGTCCCAGATGCTGACACAGTAAGCTTCACAACTCACTTGGCACTTAACACACTAAAAAAGCCACACTTGGCACTTAACAGTAAGAGTAACTATTTACTTGGCACTTAATAATAATATTTTCAGCTCTATGAGGAAATTGAAAAATATACAAGCGTTAATATCTCATCTATTCTTCTTTTACTTGCTCCATAACATTCTGTAAATCCCTCTGGTAGTTTTGGGAGATTTTGTTCTCCATCGGTGCAAGTAATCTGGACATTTTGGAAAAGACAGGTAGACTAGCTTATGACCCTCGGCAATATTTTGCCATTTAAACAAGAAACTGTTTTAGAAAATCCATGATAGACTGCCTTCAATCCATTACAATATTTTGTCGTGAGAATAAAAATAAATTGTTTCTTAAAATAATAAAATAAGACTATTAATATAACAAGAATAACTGAAGGAAATGTACCGGAAAGTCCGGGGTCATTTCCGGTACATTTCATACCAAAACGTTTCAGGCAGGGTACGGGGGGCTAGGGGACGTTTCCTGGCAACATACGAAAAACCAAGATACATGTTTTTTTGATATCGATGTGGACCTTGAGATTGATATGTCTTGGCATTTTTTCAGATACATGTATTGAAGATCTGAATATAGTCACATATTCCTATAACTATCTACTCAGTTTCTATAAAAATATTATTCCTTATTAATTCACCAACTCAAACCAGGCCTGATCTTCCCACTAAGGTGTGCTTGTCGTTAGTCTTTTTTTGCCATGGTTTTTTAGCTGTCATACAGTCAGATTTTTGCCATCTATACCTTTTAGTTAGTTTTAATTTTAAAAATTAAACTACTTGAATTGCTAGTAACAAGCAAATCATCAACATATAATATAATAAGAATAATTTGATTATATTCAATTTTAACAAAGAGATCATTATCAAATGAGCAATTACCAAAGCCGATATATTAAAAAAATTGTTTATTTTTTCATACCAAGCTTTAGGAGCTTGTTTTAAGCCATATAGAGATTTCTTTAGTTTACAAACAAAAGTTCTTTTTCAGGTTACTCAAAACCTTTAGGTTGTGTCATGTAAATTTCTTCTTTCAAATCACCATTCAGAAGGCATTCTTAACATCCATATGGTGGATTTCCCAATCATATTAAGCAACTAAAACAATAAGAATCCTAACAGTGCTCATTTTTGTAACATGTGCAAAGGTTTCTACATAGTCAATACCGGGTTTTTGACTAAACCCGTCAACCTATTAATCTGGCTTTGAACTTATCAATATTGCCATCAGCTTTATACTTGATTTTGTAAAGCCACCTAGATCCAACAATACTATGTTTTTCCGGAGGAGGGACAAGATCCCAAGTTTGATTTTTAATTAAGGCATTATATTCGACTTTCATGGCTTCTATCCATCTTTCGTTGTGAGATGCCTCTTCGAAAGATTGGTGTTCCGCTCATACATAATCATTAAGGCATGGTAGGTATGGTGGCTTCTAGTCATCTTACTAAGATTATTAGGATTAGAGTTTTGAAGTAAAGATTGAGCCCATTTAGGTCGTTTAGTTATAGAGGATACAAGAAGAGACTCTTGTTCAATTATAGAATCATTATTACAATCTATTTGTTCTTCATTACATTCATCAAGATCATTGTTTTCTAACTCATTAGATTCATCATAAACAAAATAAACAAAAAAAACAAATGATGAATTACAAAAAGGTTTTTCAAGGATTTTAACATTTCTGTTCTCAATAACTTCACGTTTTGCAAGATCATATAGATCCTTAGACCTTTTGTTTTACCTCCATAGCCTACAAAGATGCAAGGATAAGAGGTTTGATCTAACTTCTTCCTTTTAGCTTTAAGAATGAAGATAGAGGTAGGGCTTCCAAAGATTCTCAGATGAGATACGTTTGGTTTCTTATTAGTCCATTTTTCTATAGGAGTAGGTTGGAAAAGGGCTCTAGTAGGGACTTTGTTCATAATATGAACGATATTCATAATTTAAACCCATAGAAATTTAGGGAGATCGTTGAATCTAAATATGGTTCTAGCCATTTCAAGAATGGTGCGGTTTTTCCTTTCCGCTATACCATTTTGTTGAGGAGAGTAGGGAGTAGTGAGTTCCCTTTGTATTCCACATTCAATACAAAACGAATCAAATGCTTTACTAATGTATTCTCCTCCATTATCTATTCTAAGTCTTTTAATTTTACGACTAGAACTATTTTCAACTAGAGCTTTAAATTCTTTAAATTTAGATAAAACATCTGATTTGTTTTTAATAAAGAATGACCAAATCATACAAGAATAATCATCAATGAAAGTAACAACATACAATGAACCGTTTAGGAAGGAACTTCTAAAGGTCCTCTAACATCACTGTGAACAAGTTCAAGAGGTTCAAAGGAGTTTTCTTCATGATGGCTATGAAAGGGGTTTGTAGATTGCTTACCACATAAGCACCCTTCACAAGTTTCACGGGCATGAGAGATAGGAGGTAGTCCAACAACTAGGTTAAGACGAGACATGTCATACATGCTCCTAAAGTTAACATGACCTAATCTTTCATGCCATAATTGTAAATCATTCCTATTTTGAGTAGAAAGACATGAAATAGTTGTAAAACCTTTATATATATATATATATATATATATATATATATATATAAACCATTCTTTTGTATGCCTTTTGCAATAGTAACATCTAACTCATTTTTAATAAACCATTTATCTTTTAGTAAAATTATGCTATAGTTGTTTTGAGTTAGTTGAGAACATGATAGCAAATTCATTTTCAGTTTAGGAACACACAAAACATCATTTATAAAACCATTGAAAACTTTAGCTCTACCTTGATTTTGAACATCAAGAATGGAATGATCACCAAGATAAATTTGATCATTACATTATTTGTGATATATATATATATATATATATATATATATATATATATATTTAGTTACACATGGGTATCCTCGCGGCCCAACCCAATGACCCAACCCACCCTTACCATGGTTTTACATTTTGCCAAGTTGGGACAGGAAGGGGCGAGCCGGGCGAGACTAATCCCTTAGGATGCATGCAACCGCTTCAGAACTCATGTGCATCGCTTTCCTCAGTGCGCCGGAGTTGAATCCAAGACCTCGCGAGCAAACTCAAAGCTCAAGTCCGCTATGCCACCCATGCGGGCATTACATTGTTTGATATTAGAAAGAATATCATATCTATAGGTCATGTGCCTAGATACACCACTATTTAAGATCCATTTGTTTTCTTTTGCAATAACTAAAGCAACTACAATTGGTTTTTGATTATTCTTTTGATTTTGATTTGGTTTGTTTCCTTTTGCTTTTTGAAATTTGATTTGTTTTTGTTTACTCGACAATCTTCCTTTTCCGCCAAGTTTCCCATAATTATGACATTTTCCGTCAAAATTGACTTTTAGATGAATGTTCACAAGTTTCTTATCTTTACTAGGGATTTAAAGTTTGATTTACACTTTTGATTCTTGCTAAACCTAGAAAAGTTTTTGTAGGATTTTGAGCAAGAAGTGCCTTAGTGGCATTCTCCTTTTTGTCTCCTTTCATTTTAGCTAAAAAATTAACCACTTTTTCGTCTCACATCATGGGAGTCATTAAGTCAAGAATAAATTTTATAATTTTTGAAAGGCGTGTACCTTCGTGCATTGATTCTAATCAGTTTTCAAGCTTCGCTCGGACTTTCCTGGTTTCCAATGTGTAGCAGTAAAGTTGTCTCTGCACGCTTAGCAAAGATAATAGACATTGCTTCCTGCACTTTTTGTTGAAATGCAGAAATGTTGTCCGTTGTCGCCTGTCTATTGGTGGGTGCCTTTTTCGTACCGGTCACGACAGTCTAGAGGTTGTGTGCCATGAATTCTCGCTTTCAATCAGATCTCTAGATGTTGTAGTTAGTATCGTTCAACATTTGCGACTTATCAATATTGAAATGATTAAAACCCATTTTGAACGAAAAACTTATATCTTTACAAGAAAAGTATGTTCAATTCTTATTCTATACTTTTGATAAGAAATTAGGTTTATAAGGAGAATTTAAGAATTAATTTAAAATGCAAAAAAAAATCTCCTTGTCGTTTAGTCCGTGTGTAAAAGAAATTGGGATTTAATCCTCCTTGTGCAATTAATCCTCCTTTTGTTTATTAAGACATAAGAAAGGCACCTTGTCGTTTTTATCAATAATTTCATAACTTCATTATCAAAATAAATATTGATCTTTGAAACTAACAAGATATATATTTTCCAAATTACATCAAGATCAAAAATCCCTAAATATTCTAAAGAAATAATACTATAACATAATTATTTAAATTTATTGATTAAATCCTAATAATGAAAATTGAAATTGAATTTTTTTAAGTTTTATATTAGTTTTATCGAATTTCAATTTCATTAAAAAGAATGCAAGGGTTTTGAACCCTTTACCTATGGTTTTAGGAACTTACCAATTTACCTAAGGACCTTTACATTCATATATTCAACAAAATATTAGTTTAAAAAGTTTACAAGGTTAGATAAGTAAAATAAAAAATATTACAACTAAGCCTAACAAAATTCTAAGGACAATGCATGCCACACATTCATTATTTACCAAGCTTATTTAAAAACCTAAGTTTCCACCATATAAGCCAAGTTTCCATTGATGGGCAGTCAAAAATGGGGGGACTAAATTTATTTCAATGGAGCGGTCAAGGCATAGGTGGAGTGGTCAAGGCTTAGTGGAGCGCACTAAACCCAAACCTTGAATTATGCGCTTTACCCAATGCTAATGTGGTGGTTTGCTTTATTACCAACCAATGCCAAGGTGGAGCACATAGAGTTAGGAGTGGGGTTATTTTAATTGTTTGCAAGTAAAGGTGGAGCGGCTGCCGACCCAACATTTAATATGCCCACCAAATAAGGCATATAACAAGCGGTTTAGGGGGGGCGGTTTAAATGTCTTGATTAATATATATGCCACCTAATGCCACTTCATAACAAAGCACATAGTATATATGGTCTTTTGACCAAGTCAAGAGGAGGATAGTTAAAGGTTTTTTAAAAGACTTTTAATATAAAATGCAAAGTAGTCCACAAGTTTTATAAATTAACCAAACACAAGGCATATTATATATGCCACTTTATTTAAAGCAATTTCCAATGCAATTAATGGTTTAATGTGAGCAATCCCATCCAATACCGTGTGTTTCACGGTCCAATGAAATTTTTTGAAAGTCCTACAAACTTGGACGATGGCTCCATGTTGGAAAACATCCCGATTAATCCTTATAATTTATTTTTCCTGCCAAGGTTAGAGCATAACAAAAATTAAACCCTTGTAAATGTTAAAAGATTTTACAAGGTCTTACTTACATGCACTCAAATTTTAGGTGGGCCCGCACAAACGCCCTCGAACACATCATAGGATTTGAAAAATTTAAAGTTTTGCGAGGTGAAGATGTGTGAGTATGTAAGTTAAATAGAAGGGGACTCATTTTATATAGCCTGTGGGTTATAACCACCCACCAACCGACACAATACCTAATTAATTAATACAACTTAAATAATTTTTAACTCGACCTTGCTTTGGTTCCATGTCGAGATCCGAGTAATTAATTAAATAATGGAAAGTTTATAGTTAACATTGTAAAGTAAATAACATAATAAAAATAATACAAATAAACATTATAAAGTTTAACACAAATTTATGTGGAAAACCTCGTAAGGGGTAAAAAACCACGATGAAACATAGATTTCCATTTATTGAGAAACATAACTTTTACAGTCTAGTAAACCTTCTTCACCCCACTCCTCTCCACATTTCATTTCAATATATTTCAATTCGATATTTACCGGGCCTCGAGAGCCCTATTTAAGTGGATTTACGGGGTGTGACTTCCCGTGAAGCACCCCTCCACTTATTAATTGATTTTAATAATCAATTTAAACCATAACCAATAGTTTATATTTATATTTTTATTTATTTAATTAAAAACTAAACTTTATAACATTATAATATAAGAACAATTTAAGATGGGATTAAACCCTGCTTAATATTATTGTTCTAACAACTTCCGCATGGGTGGTTACATATCAATGTACCTATATATACTCATGCATACTCGAGGGGAAAACAAAAATTCAAGTCTGATTATTGTACCTTATACATTATTATACTTTGAAGTTCTCTTTTCCCGGTTCTGCACATACAATCTAGACAAGTGTAAATGATGCTAAGTATACGACACTTTTCTAACATGTAGTTTATGCACAATCTCCACGTACTATTCTTCTTTGGCATGTGCAAAATGGGGCTGCCACATTGCAAAGGGTCTGGTCTTGGTGCATCCTTCATCCGCAATTTCATGGATTTGCCATTTGATCTTTTCATTCTCAAGAGATGAACGACGGTATAGAGGAATTGTGAAGTAGTCGATAATAAGATCAATATTATGCTTTACCGCACATTGCTTTGACAGTCCAATATGAGACAAGAAAAGATCTCGATATTCCTTGAATACTCCATTCATTTGCTGGTTTTTTTGCTCAAGGAGATGTGCCATTAGCATGTAAGAAAGGATGTCCTTCTTGCACTTAGATCTCACCATCAAGAGCTCAAATTTCTTACTAGAAATTATTAGCTTCTTGCATTGCCTAGCATTAACAAGTGAAATGTTATGAAATAATTTTGGTATGAGGTATCTATTCTCACCACCATCTATGACAACATTTCTAGGATATGTTAGAAGATGTGGACAAAGAAATAATGAAGGATCACCAGCACACATTGTAAATTGTGTGTCTGTCATTTTATTATGCAAGAGATAGTTACAAAATGGTTGAAGTGGTTACAAATGTTCATTAGTTAATACATAACTAATAATGACTTAATAATAAACTATAAGCCTTATATTCTTATACCCTTTCTTAAGGCTTACACTATAGAAACTGAAAAAAACCTATTGATAGAAGTTTAAAATAACAAAACTAAATAGAGTCACACATTCTTCAAAATATTTCTCTTTGAAACAATTCTTTGACTAGGTAGAACTCTACCAAGTTGCCTTGTAACCCTCATAAAGGTGTAGCTCCCGAGTTCTTGGATTCCACCTCCCCGAACTCCCGAATTACGAACATCCCGCATCATTGGAAAACCATCCATTTTGAGTGACATCCATGGTGCAACATCAAGTTGTCTTATGATCCCCGTAAGGGTATAATTACCAAGATCCATAATCTCCCGAACTAACTAGGCAGCCATCCATGCTGAGCTTCATCTACACTTGACCCCTTCCTGTCTTCAAAATGTGGGGCATTTTTAAAATACATATTCTCCATCAATGATTTCTTTGCCACTTTTAACATCCGGTGGATCTTTAACAATGTGACGACAAGTGGGTGTGGTTTAGGCATCCGAGTCGTTTCACTCGAATGCTCAAATGGAATCGCACAAACACTAACTCAAATCCTTCTATTATATCAAAGACCTTAGGGCATCTACCATGCTTTTTTCCCTCTAATGGAGCGGTTAGAATACAAACCTAAACTATTGAGATACAATAATGGCGGTGTGTGTTTCTTAGGACTAATTGCAAGCTTTCCTATCTTCTTTGGTTCGACTCCTCATTTACAAAATTCCTTGGAAGGTTTGCAAAAGTCTTTACCGAAAAGTCCCTCCAATGATACATTTGTGCTGCTCCTATACTTGCTCATTGTAATCTCCTTTCTAGGGCTGAAACTTAAAATTAGGGTTTGGGCTCAAACCCAAATGAGAGAAATCAATTTTTTATAACCGCAGCTCGGAAAATATATATAATCCTAGCAGCGAACTGAAACTACCCCTTTTAGGCATCAAACCCACTTCCAAATGAGCTGAACATAGGTGTATAAATCCTACTATGGCAGCGAACTATAATGGCACTTAATGGCGTCAATTCCATGCAAACACAAGCTGAAAATGACATAGAAATAAGAAATGAACAGATAAATCACAACAGTAATTAATTAAATAACAACAGAAATACAACTCACATTAAGGGTTGTAAATGAGTGTCCCCAAACCCCAAAATATCGATAAAGTATGAAATCAGCCTTATAAATTATGAGGAAGGTGAGTATTAGCTCCAATTGCCCAAATGTGCCCTAGAAGGCACTTAACTCTTCCTCCACCCAAGTCGCTACTTTAGGAGAGGGTCCAAAATAAATGTAGAAACCTTAGTAGCTCTTCCTCTCTCAAGCCCTAGCTGCAAACCAACAACATCACTTTCTTTGAAGCCCTTAGAACCACCAATTGAGAGTTTTTCGTTCTCCAATTTGCACGAGGAAGGGTTTTGTCCTCCTTGTATGTCACACCAAAGGATTTTCACCCTCTAGTGGATAGGAATTGAGCAATCAGCCCAAAAACCAAACAAGTATAAATTTATGATATGATAGATGCCCAAAATGAGTCCAAGCGACCCCTTTTATATCCTCTTGGTGGCGCCAAAGATCAATTAGGGACTCTTCCCCATAACCAATTTTTCTTTCATGGTTTCTCTTATGACGCAGTTGGTGGGTTGAAGAGGTCTCCCAAAAGGAATAAAAATCACAACAAACACTCCCCTTCACCTCCTCTCCCACGGAAGTGGAATGGGCTAGAAGTCTCCAAAACAAACTAGTTTGAAAAAGGGGACATTACACTCATTCCCGCCTCAACTCCCATTTGAAATCTTTCTCGGAGACTTCCCTCTTCCCGCTCTAATTCAAATTCAAACTGAATCATTAAATGCTCCGAGATACCATACTTTCTAGATACTTCATTGTTTGTGCTTTGTCAATTTGGTAGTTGAGGATGATTGTCCTTGAGATCCTGTCAGACGATTTGTCACCGACCATCGGCTTGCTGCTATAACTCGACAAATGTCCTTAGTAGCTTCTTATTCATTTCCTTTGTCGCTATTGATATGCCTTCTTGGTTAGTCATTTTGTCGCGTATTTTCTTGGGCTCTAGTTTTGCGCGCTGATCTCTAATAGACCTGCACATATGTTTTACCCCATTTCGTTATCACAACGCTTGATGTTCCTTATGTTATTGCCAAAACTTTGAGCGCCATTACGTGCACTTGATTACACACTCTTGTGCACAATATGCGCTTGCCAACTATTGCGCACCTCCGCGCAATCACCAATCTGCTGTGTCTTGCCTTCTTCGTCATGCCTTAACACTTACCAACCTTGTGACTTAGCCAAAACTTCCAAAATTATGCAAGATAGTTGATGTGGCCGTGCTGCTTCTACATCACAATGACTACATTAACTTCTTTTGATATGCTTTTGAGTTTTCCCTTGAGAACTTCAGTGGCTTGAATGCTACAATTCCATGTTGTGTGACCTTGTTTTTTTGTAGTAATAACATTCAATTTTCCCTTTGTCTTTATCTGATCTTTTATGGTTTTTTGAGTATAATGCCTTCTCAGGTTGAGGATCATCTTCTCGTATCTTTTGAAATTGTTCTCTTTTCTTTAGCTAAGAGAGCTGAAATCATATCTTCCAGAGTTTGAGAAGGCAATTGGCTAAGAGTAAACATGACATTGTTAAATTTAGAAGGCAAATTGTTTAACAAAATGGCTTTGGCATCCTCAAGTTATCTCACCGGAGCATTAACTTCTGCTAGTTTTCCAAGGAGGGATCTAAGATTGCTTATGTGGCTAGACATAGTGACTCACAACCTTCTTGAATTTAAATAGCTAAAGATTTAGAGAAAATTTGCGTTTACCGCTTTTGCTTCAAACAATTTATTTAGAGTATCCCAAATTTCCTTGGATGATTTTTCTAGGTCTACATGATGTAACTTAGAATCAAAGAGAGAGAGACCAATAATGGCTTTAGCTTTATCATCTCTGCTCTTCCTATAATTTAGTTGTACATGTAGGTGATTTCTCTTTCCCATCACTATTCCTCACAAATCTGTATTCATCAATTGCATTTGTATTTTAACTTTCTAGTAGTGATATTTGATGCCAAAATATTTGTCTAATGGAATTTCCATTAAATAAAACTTTATTTAACAAGAAATACTCCTAAACAATGTGAATGCAGATAAATAGGCGGACTATGTTTTATCACTTGCCCCTTTTCGCCATTGTATTTCTGCTTCAGAAGATCCTTTTACAGGCTGTGACTAGAAGTTTACTATGTGATATTTAAAAAATTAGGAATTGAAAACATGTTGTTTGTGAAAATGTGCCCTCTGAAATAATGTTTTTGCAAAGGTGTCCCCTGTTACAGCGTGCCCTCTAAAATTTATGACTGGTGCCCTTTGAAATTTGTGACTATATTGATTTGCGATTCATAGATTCACGACTATATTCTCATGCCATACAACTTGCACGACTGTCTATTTTTCTTTAGAGCTTAACAATGGCGTCATATAGACTGGCATTGTTTGTATTTTGCCCTCTTTGTCAAGCCCTTGAAACATTTTTGACTTGCCTCGACTGTTCGCGATTCATAATATACCCTTGATGTTTTTGACTTTGAAGAAGCCCTCGTGCGAACCCCTGCATGCCCTAAATAGGTGCTTCAGATAAATTCGCTATTGACAATCTTTGTTACGTCTTCCTCCTTGCCTATCCGACTTTGATGCCAATGTTAGAAGCTGTGGACAAAGAAATCATGAAGAAGGATTGATTGCAATGCACACATTTTAAATTGTGTCAGTCATTTTATCATGCAAGAGATAATTACAAAATGGTTGAAAACTTGAATAGGTTACAACTATTTTGGAAATGCTTGATTTTATCCACCAAGTGACACTGATGAGTGGCATGCTTCTCAAGACCCTACCTGAACCATCTAATGATGCATGGTTGTGGGGGAGGTGTCGGTGAAAAATTTAATCTTCAAACTGCTCCATGAGAAATCAGGAACTTCTGACTTCCATTGTCTACAATGAAGCGTGCCGGCTGTATATTGACCCACATTTGAGAATGGAACAATCTTTTTGCATACTCTGAATCTCAAGTGTTGGCGGTTGCTACCATGGTGCTAGGATCAAAATCCATGATTTGTTTAACTTTATCTAGTGTTGCAAAGTTAGAATCCAATGCTTCCATTTTTGCAACTTGGGCTTTTCGAGCACAACGTTCCTTGGTAGAGTGTTTGTTAGAATTGTGCTCTATGCACTACACGACAGGCTTGGATTGCTTCTTTTTCTCTTCAAGTGGTGTGTTTTACTTTTGAGAATGATGTGAAGGTCCTCTTCCTTGGTGCTTTGAGTTTGGTTTTGCTCCGAACTTGGAGTTCTTATTCCGCAACTTATCCTGGGACTTGGAATCTTCATTCTTAGACATTTTCTCAGCTTTTGCTTCAAATTTGCAAGCATACTTGTAGGATTTTCTGAGGGAAGAGATATGGAGGTAGTCCATGTTAGTATGGATGTATGGTCTGAAGCTTGACCTACAGTTCAAATTGAGATTTTGATCTTACTCTTGAATATTCAACTTAGCAATCAAAGTATGAAACATGTCAATATATTCTTGGAGTGGTTGGTGACAACCTTGGTGTAGTTGGGAACACTTGATAAGTTGACCATCATAGTTTGCAACGGGTTAATGTGTTTCTTTCAAGGCCTCTATAAAACCCTTCTAGGGATCTACATGGGTAAGATCATCCTCATGGGCAATGATATAGCTGCTCCAACATTTCTTTATGGGCAAAGAAGCACTCAAAAGAGAAGGTCATCTTTTCTTGATTAGAAAACTGATTATGTAGTATGAGCAAATGAGGTTAATCAACCATTTAGAGCATCATCTATTTTACTTTCGAGAATATCAATATTAGCTTGTTCTTTATATGGTGTTTGACCACCAAATGATCAATGAGTTGATGAAGTTGATGGGTCGGAAGGGGATCGAACATGATGCAAGAGTTGAGCGAAGTGATCAATGATCATAGTTTTTTCTTGTACATAGTGTTTGTTCAAACCTTCTCTTTGCCATTGCAAAGCATTCTCTATCATGGTATTATTTGTCACCCTCACAATCTTCAGTGTCATTAGTCCCAAGGATTGAGATTTCCCTTGGCTAGCTGAGATTGCACTCTCACCAGCTACGAGTTGAAACTGATCATCACATCCTCAGTTAGGACCAGATTTGCTGTCTTTGCTCCCGCCAAAAGGTGGAGACTGAGGAAGACTTCATTTTTATATGCCCCACTTACTATGAGATCCAGGGAAGATATTACTTCCTCTACAAGGACTTTGGCAACAATGTATCTGCTTTCTTAAGATATCCAGACCAGCGGTACCTGACTCTTTATCTTCGCTAGGCTATCACCCTCCAACTCAGATCCCTTCAGGAGATATGTAGAGGTTCTAGAGCCACCATGTTGATTACCTCCTTTTCCAGCCCACCCAGGCAACATGAAGCACTAAATGATCTTTGGATACTGGTACTTCAACATATTAATGCCAATAAATCAGTAAGATGGTGCTTTTCTTAGTGCACCATTACTACTCAGAATCCCCAACCTGCTCTCCCTCTGCATTGTGACTCTGCTCCTTCCTGTCGACACGAGTCAGCCCCTTCTGGCGACATGGATCTACTACTCACTGGCTGCCCCTAGATCACAGTGGCATACTCATATTACAAGTTTCTTTTCTATTATGGGAGCTACATTGGCCTTGGATGTTAGGGAGTTTCTTGAGGAAGTGCTTTGCTTCCTCCTAGGATCTCCAAACTTGGCCTGTCCGACCTTGGATACTCTTCAACGAGCATTATCAGATCTTTCATAGTGACAGATGATGGCCTGGACGGGTCCTCCACTTCAGGAATAGACATAGATATTTGATGAGATTTTCTTCCAATCTTCATTGGCACATGCTTTTGGGGCTCTTGTTCCTTCATTGCTATTTGTATTGGTTTCATTACCACTTGTATTAGTGACCCACTCTTTATTTTGTATTTTTGTTTCTTGGATTCTCTCTTCCTAGAACTTTCCAGTGTCTACTGCAGTATCCTCGAGTCCTATTGACCTACTTTTGGTCATCTGTAGACATTAACATAATTTCCATTTTCTGTTTGCGAAGAACATGAAGGAGGAGGGTAATATGGAGGGTCATGCATTTTGAGACCAAGCTTCCTGTAATGTCTTGTGAGTGGGCATATGAAATGCATATAAGGATTTTATGAGAAACTCTAATACCAAAAAGGTGTGATCAAGGAAAATGTGCTAAGATACCACTCTTTTGGGGCCCAAAGGTGACTTGAGGATCAACTCACTCAAACAGATTCAAATGTGTTTTATACAGAAGCAAGTGAAATGATAGAGTGCAGGAATAATGATACTCAAAAGTGTTTAGACATGTAATACAAGAACAATATGCCATGCTAGATTTATAATTTGAAGATTGTATTATGCAAAGTTTTATACAATGATCCAAGAGGTCAGATGTATGCAGCAAGATGTCTATGTACTTCATCCATGTAATACCCATTATAAAAATGGCCAATATACATTATTTACAAATGCGGAAGACGAAGAGACGATTGAGCCATTGCAAAAAAGAAACTGGTTCACCTTTTGGCAGTTCGAATCCTCTGTTTTGTCATTTTCTGGAAACTTTGCAAAACAGCATTGACACTGTCAGAGAGTTGTGGCATAGAATAAGAAGAGTTAGGACTTTTCAGTTTGATCATGTGTGCTTGGGAAGCCTTAAAGCTTGTATTGTAGACGATATGTGGCACAAAGGAATGTTGTTCTACCTCAAGATGATCAAAGTGCCAAATTATCGTGGATCATCCAAGAGGCTTTCCTTTAGAAGCTTCCTTTTCCCTTTTTCTATTAGAAGCTTTCTTTTGTCTAGATGCTTGTTTGTTTATCATTTTATAGAGATAAATACTTAACACAATAGTGTACACTGTACAACATGCACGGTTGCGGCTTATTCCATTGTGTTATTTTTTTGCTTGCAATTATTCTCATATCAATAGATATTATGTATCAAAGCCTATTGATTGTGGCCTTTAGTATCAAAGCCTAATGATTGTGGCCTTTAGATCTAGTCCTCTAAAGTGTTTCAATCTTTTACCCATACTAATTCTAACACCCTTAGCCCTCTCAAAGAAGGCCGTTTTCTTCTTACCCTCCATGCGAGCCTTTTCATGCATGGTTGCAGCTTATTCCATTGTGTTATATTTTTGCTTGCAATTGTTCGCATATCGATAGGTATCAGGTATCAATGCCTATTGATTGCGGCCTTTAAATCTAGTCCTCTGAAGTGTTTCAATCTTTTACCCATACTAATTCTAACACCCTTAGCCCTCTCAATGAAGGCCTTCGATATAGTTTCATTGAGGGTTTTTTCTTCTTACCCTCCACGTGAGCCTTTTCCTATTAACTAGCATAAAAGATTTATTTTCTGCCTCGCTATATTCTGTAGCTTCCTGGACTCCCTTTTGTTCCAAATAATACACTTTCGGTGACTTTTGGCTGTCACTACAGTGGTCAAGGGGCAGCAGCCTCCATGCTGTAAAAAGGAACACAAATGATTTAGTCGCAATTGTACATGCTGTACACTCTATCATATTAAGTATCTATAAAGTACAATGATTTACAAAGAAGCTTCTAGAGGAAGGGGAGCTTCTAGGAGAAGACACATGTACAATAAGATTCTTTAGAAGGAAGCTTCTTTTATGTGCAAATAACAAGAACATACAATTAAAATACAATATAGCTTGTGTAACTACGTTCTGTTTTGGCTTGCAATTGTGTTCATTTCAAGCACAGAAAGATACGAGGGTGCAATACTTCATTCACTTATGCTCAGGTCTACATTACATTTATAGTGTTCGTTAACTGAATTCAATAATTTTCAACTATACCGCTTAACTGTAATCTAACTCATAGCTACCATCCATATAAAAATGTCATAACCAAGTATAATATGACTTACATATATTCTAATATGCACTCTTAATGGTCATTCATGGTACAATATAATTCTTTATCTTTAAATTCAACAAACTTGCCTAGTCTAAGCGGTTTCGTGATTAGATCGGCTTTTCTGCTCGAGTTGCACTATATTGCAACTCTTATCTTTCCTGTTTTGGCATGTGGTTGGATATAATGAAATTGTACCTCAATATGCTTTGCGTGTGCATGGAGGCCTGCATTTTTGATCATTTTAATTGCACTCTTAACTTTGTGAATGAATGTTTCTTGCTTCCATTTGAATCACAAGCAAATCAGTGAGTAACCTCCTCAACCAAACTGCTTCAACAGCTACAAGGACAAGAGCTTTATATTCCATTTCAGCGGAGGAAAGCAATACAGCTTCTTGCTTCTTGCCTGTTTAGATATAATGAACATTGCAGCAATATGCTTTTCATGTGGATTAAAGACTGGCTTTTGGTCACTTTAATTGCACTTTTCATTTGTCAACAAATATTTGTTACTTCCATTTGAATCACTTGCAAATCAAATGGAAACCTCCACAACCAAAACTGCTTCACCAGCTAACGAAGACGAGCTTTTTACTTCACTTCTGTGGAGAAAAGGACTACTGCTTCTTTCCTGCCTGTGAAACAACTCTTGCTTCTGGGCCAAAATTGTATCCTGTTGTAGATTTCCTATCATTTCTCATATCTGCCCAATCAACGCTGTGAAACCAACAAGCTAAAAATGATCACTCTTACCATTTTGGGTACATATATCAGAATTTCTTTTCCTGCTCTCCAATAATTTTTCTTTGGTTGGCTCATGAACTTGGAAATGTTGCTTACAAATGAATCAAGATTAAGCCTAGTGTCTGTAAGATAGATCAAGCTTCACAACTTTTGGAAAAATGGCACAGTGACCTTTTATGAGTCTATTGATTGATAATCTTAGACCAGTAGACCAGCTTCCATAGAACCAAGTTCCTATTTACAATTGTCCATACAAAACTTCTCCAACAAAATTTTTGCATGCTTCATTTATGAAATGAATACTCCATTGTTGGTTGTCCAAAATTCTACTGACAGGCCATTACTGAGAATCACATTTTTAAACTGATTAATATCTGCATCATAGAATACCAACCAATCAATCATACTGCTCGTGTTTTGGTGCCATAATCAAAGTACCATACTTCATTATTTCTATGCTGAGAAATAACTAGATCATTCATCATTATCTAATTTCCTCCTATTCTCCAGCCTGAATGTTTTCTCTAGTCCTTCATAAAGTGGTCCTTGTTGCTGCTAGTACAGAATCTTACATTCTTGTGGTAAATGTAGGAGCTTCACCTTGGCCATAAGTAGTACCTTTTCCTTTTTTGTTTTTGGCTGAAACTTTTGCTCGCCTTTTGCTCTGGCATCAATTGCACTCTCGGAGGCCTTTCTATTTGTTCCAAATTGATTCATCCTTGTTTCCTTCCGCAGGAACTTGTTACCTGCTAAATGTGATGTTAGCATCCTCAGAAGTTTGAACAAATTTTCGAAGGAGGCAGGATATTAAGAGTGATCACAATCAAATCCCCCTCTTCTACTTCCTGGCAATACCCAACAATTGATCCATGACATCTTTTATGTTCGGTAGATGCTTTTAAGTGAATCCCCCTCTTCAATTTCAAGGAGAACATATTGTTAAGATAGATCACAATCAGATCCTCCTCTTCTATTTCCTTCAATATCCAACAATTGATCTATGACATCTTTTATGTTCGGTAGATGCTTTTCAGTGAATCCCCCTCTTCAATTTCAAGGAGAACATATTATTAAGATAGAAGTCCCTCCCTCTATCTGAGCTCTGGTACTTTTCCAATAACTTACTCCAAAATTTTTAAGCAAGTTTACGACATGATACCTTTGGCAACATTCCAAATGAGAGTTTCAGAAGTTCAGGGCTTCTGTATTCTCATCTTCTTCAAATTATAGGCCATCTACCTCTGCATCTCGTATAGAAGTTTGTATGTCTACAACATCCATCAAGTTTTTATACTAAAAATCACTATCATTCAACTTTTCCAAATACTGAATTTATGATACTAAGCAAGAAACAGTTAGTTTAAGTTTTGGTATGCATGGTTTTTACTTCTTATTTTCTACCTGCAATAACAATGTCCTCCTTTTGAAAAAATTCTGATAAAAAGAGAAAAACTCGGGTATATGGTTGGGTAAAACTTTTTAACAGAATTATAAATAACTTCTTACTACCTTTGTTTGACCTTACAAAAATCCGTGATCGATTTGTTTGAATGGGAAATTATTCCTCTGCCAAGGCTGTTTCAGGAAAATCTGAGATCTCTTTGATCTATTTCTGCAGATCTTTTTCAGGCACACAACATAGAAAACTTGTACTGCTCAGCAATACACAATTGTTGTTGCTGACAGCAGAGTTTTAAATCTGAACAAACATCCTTTTTTTGAATGTCAAAATTTTGTTCAGGCTGTTCCAGAGAAAAAACCCGATTTATGTGTTCCGGCTGCTCCAGAAAAAAACAGAATAATTTCTTAGGGCTGTTCCAGAAAAGAAACATAAAGTTCTACTTGTTCCAGAAACAACAGAAAACTACGTTTGAAGCCATGTCATTACTGTTCGCAGAAATACCTTCTAACAACATAGGTATTCTGAATTTGCATGTGTACGTGCGTCTTTGGCTTCAATCTCTATCTTCTCCACGTATGCCTAAACCAAAGGTTCTGTCAGTCTTGTCTACCTCAGATGTTCAATTCCATACTTTGACCTTGACTCCATACTTTGACCTCAACTCCAGAGACCCATTGTCTTGCGCTCTTATACCATAACAGAGGAATAGAACAGAAATACTAGACAATACATAGAGAGAGAAGGGAGAAATACTTCATTCACTTATGCTCAGGCATGCATTAAATACATTTAGTACTAGACAATATAGAAAGAGAAAAGGGAGCAACTCAATTTTGTTCCTTTTAATTACCTCCTTAAAAACTAATTTATAAGTGCCAACTAACTCGTAACTATCAAATACGTCATAACTGGAATAACCTTGTATAACATGTCCGTTCATATATTCTAGAATCTAATGGTATGTACATTAGAAAATTGGATGTTCTCTAGGAAAATTAAAGCGGTGCTTGTTGCTTAATACTGTTGAACATTTCAGTATTATTTCTGTTACCATTGGAGACAGATTCAATATTTCGAGGTGGTCCTTGATCTCTCAGTAAAGCAGGGCTGTTTATGAAGCATTGTTTAAAGGCTCTCAATCCCAGTGATGCACGATAATTGATTTGTTTCCTCTTTAAAAAGAGTCAATTATGCCATTGTAGAGTATGTCGATGCTTCATACTTTATGTTGGATCATAGTGTTGTTATATAGGCTATATTGTTTTTCACCCTTGACTTGAAGAAGCTACTTCTAATGAAAGATATAGCTTATACATGGGAGCTGCCAATTGATTAATAAAGCACCCTTTTCAAAATGTGGGCAGAGTACTGACACCTACCATGAATATTCCCTACAACACCAACTAAAGCAGTGCTCACACATACTAATCTTGCAAGAGAAAATGGTTCCAGATCTGTAAATGCTACTGTTTCCAAATTACATAAGAAATATACATGGTTAATTGCTTTTCATCACTTGCATCAGTTCCAACTACAGAATGATTGTAGCTGATGGATCATTTTAGGACACTCTAAAAGATGTTAATACACTACATACTGACTTCACCTTAGGATACAACCCTTCAAGTAGGCGCTTTTGTTATTATTTGTTCTTCTTTGTAGACATTAACAACAAATAGCAAAAACATTTTCTAAGGTGCTGTCAACGTCATAGGAGGGAATGGCTTTAAAAGTACTGCAACCAGACATTTGAATGGAACCTCACTGTTTCCAAACTTGTTAGCAGAAGATTCTGCAACAGCAGAGTAGTAGTAGAGGCCTTGCACAGATGTAGTCTGCAAAGACGAACAAAGGCTTCTCCTCATTCAGGATAATGGCTGTTTAATGAGCCCCAAGTAAGAAAAAGAATATTAATCATGTTGTATATATTTTATAACCTCATCTTTCATGCAAAAACATTTTTATTTGTCAAGGAGAGCATTTGCAAGCGTTAGAAAAATTTGAATACAAAATTTGATTAAGAATGTACACCCGATCTTAAATCTGCATTAAAGCAAATGAGCTTTGAGGTGTTGAATTTGGCAGAATAAGCTAAACATATTTCTAGTTCTTGAAACGGAGCTTGTGTCAGAAGTGATTGTATGAGTTCTAGGATGTCTTATAGTGCTGCAATCTACACGGCAGAGGTAAGATTAATCTCATCCTTTTTAGGAGTAATAGGGAATAGCAATCAAATTTCATTCATATTTTAACCCGGAGCTTAATATGTTTATGTGCATGTACCAGCTGGTTTTGCACTGAAAGTAGTTTTCTATGAAATTGCTACAAATTTGAGACAATTTCATCTGATCTTGGATCTAAGTCTGCCTCATAACATCTTGCAAAGTAGAAAATTTGATTGAAAATCCCAAGTACCGATGGAAGGTTTCAGAAAAATGATTGAAGAACATATTCCAAGTGCCAATTGAAGGCCCTAAAATAAGTTTTTAAAGAGGTTTTACTTTTTCAAGATCAAGTTGTATCCAAGAAGATGCAGGCGAAGACTAGTTGCTTGGTTTTTTCGTTTGCGAATACATTATTTTTTATTCCACATGTAGAAAGCAAAAGAAGCCAGAGCTATATTTAACTGGTTGTTTATTTGTAAAGTTTTTTTTCATACCAAATCTTTTAGCTTCCAAGGCAAAACACACAAAACAAGTTCTTTGAGGGCAATTTGCTGAAAAATAAGTGACGTGGTAACGTGTTTGTGATTTTCATTCAAATGCATTATTTAACAAAAGCGGGCTGTTCTTTGTGCTCTAGAACATTAACTTACAACTGAGAAACCACAGCACACACTTGTTAAAAAGCTTGCTTTCATATTTTGAGACTCTTGTAGAGTTGTACTTATTGTTCTAATTTTCTTGTAGACTTTTTCTTGCGGCAGTTCTGTGATGCTCATACTTGCAAAAAAGGCAGACAACCATTCGCAAGGGGGACCGAAGTAAGCTTATCCTTCTCATCAGTTACTCTAGGGTTACATTCACAGCTTGATTTTGGCGGATAACTTTTGTCTGTTGCGATTTTCTTTTTGTTGCAGAAGAAGATCAGTTTGTGGTACTATGCGATTTGCATCTTGGTAATGATGATGCTTCCGATATTCTATTGTATAGTATATATGCATCAAAGGTAATTTCTATATTCCCTCTGCTTCCAAATTATCGCCAGTGGGAAAATCTTGGTTCTGCTAAGTAATATTCTCAACACAAGGGTTATTGAACAATTCTTTCTCAATTATATACAAACCACTAGATAGGAAAAGGAATTCACTGGCTCTGAATGTTAGTAGTCCCTTAACGATGTATAAATTCAATTTGTTTTGAGTTTGAACTGATTATTCTTCTTCAACTGTATCAGGAAATGAACAAGGACACAAAAATTTTGAAGCGCATCTCTGAAATGAATAGGAAGGGAAAATCCCATTGAGATTTGTGATCAGATATTTTCCTATAATTTATGTGCTCATAATTATTATTTAATTGTGTTTTGGTTTGAAACATTTTTTATTCTGCCAAAAACCATGTAGATTCTTGAGGAATTTAGGATTCACAGGCACAGAAAAGTAGATGCAACTCGGTGGTTTCCAGATAGATTTTAAAATAATCGGGAACCTGTGAAAAGAATCTCAGAAAGCCAAGATAGAATTTGTATGGTTTTCAAGTTCAATTCTACTAGTATTTCTTCCAGCTCATTCATCCTTTGAGTCGATCCTTTCTGATGAATATAGGTGTCAAAATTGTATGGTGTGTGTTGATGCCATTACAAATAGTTCTCTGATCACTTCTGGCAATTAACTGTATGGTTGTCTATAAATATTTTATAACTTGTCTTCCAAAATGTGATATGATGGAATTTGGTATTAGTAAAAGCGATAATGCGTTTCTCAGTGTTCTACGGGGTCTCGGAGATGGGGGACCAAGGGCCTAGGTTTGGGGACGGCGTGGGGATGGGGCGCAAATGTATATGGTACTTGAAAAATTAGTTGTAAAAATATTTAGAAGGAACAACAAATGAAACTTTGAAATATTGAACATTGCATTGAACAGTGAAAATGCCAAATATTATTATATGAATATTTATATTCAAAATGATGATTACAATTCAAATACAGTTGGCCAGTGGCTCAATGAAATGAAGACTTGGCACTTGCTCTAACTCTTGTTCTTACTTGTTGCTAATGTTGTCCCTTTTCGTTGCTAATGATCTCACTCTTGCTTGCTAATGCTCTCACCCTCTCACTCTTGCTTGCTAATGTTTTCAGTCTTGCTTTGAATTTTAGATTGTGATTTGGAGTAGGATGTAAGTCTTATTTATAGTTTTTTTGAAGTGCTTAGGGGTGAGTGAGACCCATTGAGTATTAGGGTTAGGGTTGGGGGCCAAAAATTATAAAACAAAATGATTTAATTTGTTTTAGACAAAGTTATGCCATCGTGGACAACAAGAGTATCTGGTACGGGTCAAGAGACTTATGTAAGTCTCCGTGATGTCTCCATGTCCCAATGAAGTCCCCAAAATGGGGGATGTCTTAGAAACATATTCTCTTTGAGGGGAACGATTCGGGGACGCGCCATGTAGCTGGTGGCGGTGGGGGGACGTTTCCCAGCTGTCCCCAAGTCTCGGAGTTGTCTCAAGTCTTTGAGACGTCACTTGAAAAGGAACACTGCACTGACTGTTTTTTTATTTCTTTTTTGAACTTAAAAGTTTTGCTCTAGATTAGTAGACGACATGTGTAGAAAAGAAGAATAATGCAAATGGGATTTACTCAAATGAACCTATGGATCATTGAAGTTCACATACTGAATTTTTATAATTAGTTTGACCATACTTCTTTAAGCCAACGAATAAAACTTGCTAGTTTATCTCTATCCTTAATATATTTTGATCATAATGTAGAGATTGAGAGTCAATTACAGAACTTGCATCTAAGAACACATGCATGAGAGTTTTGTAGTATACGCATCATATTTAATTCGCAAACATTTAATTTTAATAATCACACATGCTAAATTTATACATGGTGATAGCCCTCAATAGAATTACACTGCCCAAACATAACCCAGCCAAGCTCACAATTATATAAATTGTGAAGGTAAATTGCTTAAAAACAATCCATAATCAAAATTTATAGAGACATTACAACTCTAAAACTACTTGGGGCTCATTTCAACTTCTATGACCAGTTACGACGGAATATTATGGATTTTTCAATCCAAATGCGCCCTGTGTATGTCAATACTAACTAAACACATCCCAAATATTCAAAATGCATTTGATGTAGCACTCCATGCATATCAATAATCGATATGCATATGGCGTAGCTTTATTGTAGATCATTCCATATCATGCATGTTAATAGCATAGCACATTGGGTGTGGTAACGAGTGGAGATTGTCAATGGGGACGGACTTTCATTCTTTCTTTATGAGTGGAGACAATATTTTTGAGTGTTATGGGATTACAAGACATCTGTTTTAGTTATGGTTGTATATGTACTTTTATCACTTTATCTAAGGCACTATAGATCTTACTATTTCTTGTTCAATACACATTATTCTCCTGCTGTGACATCGCTATCTTTTTCAAGTGGCAGTTTTACCATAGGTATTACCTTCTTAAAGTTGCAATGAGATTGGACAACCACACTTCTGAGGCATTTTGTGGGTGACCCTCAAAGAAGAAACATCATGATGTTAGATCTTGCAGTAGTGGATTCTTGTTGAAGTTAGTGTGTCCACAAGTCTATGGAAATTGGTAAATTTCATCATTGTTAGTTCATCAACATGGTCATCTTTTTTTTTTATGTGCCTGTTATTTAAATTTCTATTTTTATTTCTATTTAAAAAGATTTGTAATTTAGAAATGCAAGTGGTCTATATATGGGAAAAAGGTCAAAAGTCTTTTCTAGAAGCAAGATGGTGGAGGCAAAGTTTGTTACACCTCTTTGGTCAACCTTCCCAGCCACCATATATCATAATGCTCTAACATTCACCCCTCCCTCGTAGTGCTAATTGTGTGGTTTACTTTTATGGTGGCACCATTATATTTTAATTGCTATTGCAAAGTGTGGGACCTACGAAGATAGGTAGGGGCATTATTATTGTTTTGTCACACAACTAGGGAAGCATTATTATTTTGTCGAATTACCATTTTTTCAAGCACATAGAATGTACTTGAAAGATGTACATTGCTCCCATACCTTACTATTTATTTGTTAGTGGGAAAAATTGTACTCTAATCATTAATGAAGTAGGTTTATGGTAAATAATTGAACACAAATATGTGGTAGCGTTGAAGGACATCTAAAGAAAAATGATCACTTGTATATAAATGAATTGAGTATAATGAATGGTAAGTGGGTGGTAAACAATTTCTATTTGTATTCCAAGAGTGTTTGGGTTTACTTACAATCCTAAATCAATTAAAATGTTTTAAATTAAAAAATAAGATAAGTTTAGTATTTCGTAAGAGTTTCAATCATGCTTTTAGTTTTTTGTTGTATTTTTTTCAATTAAGTCTTGTTTTGCCCGATAGTGTCTCATAATATTTTGTACATTTACGGTGTTATGCATTGTTTTTTGACCTAATTCATAGAGCTAGTATTTATAATGTTGTGTATCTTGGTGATGTATGCAAGTGTATGTAATAATTTATAGTTTGTCTTTTGGCATAGTTAGAGGAGCTTATGAAGCTTGTGAAATCTTATAGTGGCATGAACATCATTCAAAAGACGACACGAGCCAATATTTTAGACATAATTATATCATCACAACAACCGAGTACTTCACAAAATAGGTGTAAGCGATCCCTATTATCTCCACTAAAGAAGATAAAATTGTCAATTTCATTCATCATCATATCAAAATCCATCATAAAATCATCATAGACAATAGTAAATCATTTAAGAATAAGAAGGTTCAAAAACTCTGTGAAACTTATAATATTAAACTCACCTCCCCACACCTACTAACCACAATCCAACGGCTAAGTCGAAGCATCTAACAAAACCCTTAACAAAATCCTTACCAAAATTATTGATTAGGTTTGGTAAAGATTGGAACCTTTAAATCTCCTTTGTATTATGGGCCTATTGAACTAATATTCAAACCCATACAGTGCTATGCATTTCTTGCTAGTCTACAATATTGAAGTTGTTCTTCTACTTGAAGTCTAGATTCCATCATTACGCGTCTCATTTAAATATTTCATCCTTGAAGAAGAAAATCATCAAGAATGTCTATCACAACTAGAATTGTTAGACAAATGCTAACTAACCAACCTTAAACATATCAAAATTTATTAGGAATGAATCAAATGAGCATATAATAAACACCTCAAAGAACACAAATTCAATTTTGGTGATCTTGTCCTCAAAGAAAATCAACACGTCACAAATATGGAAAAGAGTAAATGTGGAAATTTTGCTCAAAATTTTCTTGGACCCTACATCATCAATCATAAATATGGATATAGAGCTTATTGTTTGGCCCTCTTGAGGGTAAACTTGAAAAAATCCTCTTAATACCTTGCACTTGTGACATTTCTAGTGTTAACATATATACCTACAAAAAGTAGTCGAACCGAAATCCTCTATCCCCGAACCAACCACTTAAAATCCCTCACCTATGTAATGATATGGAATCATGTGGTCTTCCATCAATATATCTACTACGACCTTAAATATTGGCACCATGGCCCCGCTCATAGAATATTTCACATGGACAAGTATGCTTCACACTAAGGGACCCGTAATCATTATTTCCCCACCGCACCGTATCGGTCAAAACACATGCTATATTATACACCGAACCCACCTCGATGGTATCTTAGGCCCACCCTCACTAAAAGAATCAAATTAAAAACATCTTATATACTTCTTCTTTGATGGAAAACTATCAAGCCATCACCATTGAATTCAAACTATTATCGTATACGACTCCCTTGAACGATGGTTACCCATAATTTCAAAACATATATATGGCAATAAATCAAAATCATACCGCATTGGTCATATTTCTAAAAACATGTTTAAAAATAATTATCATCCTAGTAAAGCATCCCACATCTATCAAATTTATCTTAAAATATGCAAGCTTCATGCGTTGATCAACTTGCACACTATTAAAATAAAAGCTGGGGTCAAGCCTAAAACCTCTAAGGAACACATAGTCCCTTGTATAAGATACATAAAACTCCCAAACATGTACACAAACTTAAATAATGTACCTCATCACATCCTAAATCCATCGACAACCTCAATGAACTAACTTCTATTAGTTATATATTACATGTGGTTAAGGTTGTAAGTGCGTTATCCCAAAATCACCATTACATACATACCACAAATTATAAAACACACCTTAACCATCCTCATATATACATCAATCAACAATACAAATATCAATCTAATCACATATAAAATCCATTACAATAAAAAAGTTATCATTATAACATAACCATCATCATATCTAAAATCTATCTATAATCTCATATAAATCATCACATCAAAATAATTAACATACCTTTTTTAACACATCCATAAGTCCAAAAAATATCATATATATATCAAAATTTGATGTACATCTCATCAAGGATTAGGATTTATGGCCCATACAATAAATCTCATCATGAACTCGTACATCCGATATCCATTACAATAAAAAAGTTATCATTATAACATAACCATCATCATATCTAAAATCTATCTATAATCTCATATAAATCATCACA
The DNA here is from genome assembly GCA_018340775.1 of Taxus wallichiana var. yunnanensis. Taxonomy (NCBI): domain Eukaryota; kingdom Viridiplantae; phylum Streptophyta; class Pinopsida; order Cupressales; family Taxaceae; genus Taxus; species Taxus wallichiana. The sequence continues at coordinate 94,944,573 of CM031238.1, forward strand.
TCAAAATAATTAACATACCTTTTTAACACATCCATAAGTCCAAAAAATATCATATATATATCAAAATTTGATGTACATCTCATCAAGGATTAGGATTTATGGCCCATACAATAAATCTCATCATGAACTGTACATCCGATATTCTCAAACCACCCGCCACTCCTCGGATCCTCTCGAGGACCACCAAAACTCCTCATACTCGCCACAAGACCCTACTACAACGCTTTTTATTGGTTTGCTACATATTGTTCGTAGCGAGGAACCTAGGGTAATCTCTCTCTTACTAATCCCTCATAATACCTCATATCCTCTTGTCGGGCATAGTATTGAGCCATGCTCAATGTACGTGGCGGCCCCATATAAAATCTTGTACCCACTCCACCTACCTCTTCGATGCTCATCTCCCACCAAGTGCCCCCACTCTAGACTCGAATCGCCTCGAAACCGCTAGTGTATCACCAATCAAACCGAAAATTTTCCTTAACGTATCCCGATGTTGATGGTACCTATCTTGTGCCCCCGAGTTTGTGCCAACCCCGCCTCCGGTGTGGCCACCCACTAATCCCTCTCACTCAACACCTTTGTCAACCTCGTCACCTCACTATCTAATATAACCGCTCAAGTATCCCTATCACTCAAGAATCGCCTAAATCTCACCACCTATGCCTCTTCACCCCTCCTACCCCGCCCCAGTAAATGCCTCTTCCATCACCGCATCCTCCTCCCTCGACTTCGACCGTACCCTCGCTATCCTCACTTTGCTCGGGATATCATCTAGCCCCGCCACCACAATACATACTTGGGTGTCACCCCAAAATCATCTATCTCCATGTAGGTCGTCACCTTATCCTTTGCCATCTCCTCCTGGACCTCCCGCATCTAAGCCGCAGTAGCTCTATGTCCCCCTTTACCTTCATGTATACAATATGGAATTTGTCGAGGAGTGCAATCGATATTCGAATCTCTTAGAGAAGGTTGACTCGTTAAAATTGTGTGAAGTCAATGGGATTTTATAATTACTCTCATTTCCTAATTTAGCATATAATGTCTTAGGCATTCAACAATGAACACCATCATGAGGAATTATTTTTCATCCCGAGAATATCATGTTTCAAAGTCTAAGAGCACACAAATGATAAAATACATAGCTCATTTTGTATAATTGTCATCTTCTTGGATAAGCATGTAGGTCACCGAAACATCGGTCACCCACATGTAAAGAATGGGAGGTCTATCGATCATGGATCCATGAGAGTGGGTGGATATAATAGGAAGTTCTTGATGGATTCAAAGGATTCGTGGAATTCTCAAGTTCATTCACTGATTTTATATTTCATTAACATATTGTTAATCATGTTAACTACATAGGTAAGATCTGGAATGAATATGTGTACAACCCCTAATTTTCCAAGGAACGATTATATTCATAATTCAATAGTTGGTAGGAACATCTCTAGAATATCATGAATCTTGGTAGGATCAAAATCGATGTCCTGTTTGGATATGATATATCCTAGTAGCTTTCCTCTTATCACTTCAATCACACACTTTTCTGGTTTTAAGGTGATATCATATTCGATGAGTGACATCATAATGATATGTAAAACTCCGACATGAACTTATCTTTTTATCCTTATTCGAAGGCCATAAAAATAGGACTCAATAATTTTGTGAATCAATTCATGAAATATATGATTCATTTCTCATTAATAGGTTGCCCATGTGTTATTGAGGTTAAAGGGCATGAATGTGTAACAAAAAGTTGTGGTGAATGAGGTTTTTTTATAATCTTATTCACAAACATGTATATGATTATAATATTATAACCAATCCATGATCGAAAGGAGCTTAAATCCATTTGTCTCGTTAGTAATCACGTCAATACAAGGTAATGGAAAATCATCTTTGGGATACACTTTTCTAATATCGTGGAATTTGATGCAAATTTGAATCTTACCATTCTTTTTCAATACCGACACGATGTAGGATAACCAATTCATGTAATCTACAAGTCTAATGAAACAATCTTTGAGGAGTTTGATGACCTCCTCTTTCACCATTAGTGTTATTTTAGGTTTCATTGGTCATAGATTTTGTTTAACTCGGCTTGGCTTCAAGTATTGCGACAAGTTGTATACAACAACATATGTATAGATATTGGTCATATCAAAAGGTGAAAGCAAAATCCTTACATAGTTTAGTGAGTAGGATCTTATGGTATTCAACTTCTTGTGGTGACAATGAAGATCCAAGTTTTAAGATCTTTGGCTCTTTCTATATTCCTCTGTTTATGTCAATAGTCTCTTTGATAACATAAGTATTACCTTATTCAAACTTAGGTAGAACTGAAAGGATTTCCAAAACCTCCTCTTCGCCACAAACATCAATGTCTTTAGCGATCAAATCATAATTTTCAATCTCGCGATACATATCATAGTATTCAGTTCTTAAGGAGGAGAAAGGATACAAATTTATGTTAAAACCCCTCTTGTGATGCATGGGAGGAAGGTATTCATAAACATTTAGATACTATAGAATGGTTTCATCGTTATAGGATATGTTAATATTCATTAAATCGATGTCATAGATCTTGATGACACATTTTTTGAGTTGGGATCCCTTTTTGATGATGTTAGAACTATAATACTAAGTGCATCGTAATATTTAATTTATATTTAAATAATATAGAATAACTTATATTCTTATTATTTAAATATAAACTATATATTAGGTGGTTGGTTAATTTAATTAACTAACAATTAAATCGGGGAGGTGTGCCCCATCACTTACGAAGGTCACAACCCTTCGGGTTATTTAAATATGACCATATGTCATATTCAAGATAATCAATATATTAGATAGATTATAATATTCAAATATCGAATATGAAGAGTGATCCTGGTAAAAACATGGAGTCTAAGTAAGGAGTGAGTTATTGGACTGGTTGTAAACGTTTCTCATATAGTTGATTAATTCTTCAGTGGTTTTTACCCATTTAGGGGTTTTCCACATTACATGCTATGTCATTGTGTCATTTATTTTACTTAGATGTGCACATTCATATTTATGTATATTAATTAATGTTAACCTAACATTTAATAAGGTTAGTAAATATTTATTCCACCCCTCGTCCTGACATGGTACCAGAGTGGGATTAAATAATCTAATTTAATTCTAATGTTCTAAGGTTGCAATAGTTGGGAAGTTAGGTGGTTAGTTGGTTGAAATCCTATTTAACCCCCCCTTCCCTCTTCGTATGGATGGAATGTATGGTGTGTGCACATGTGGAAATTCCTTGGATCTCAACAACATGTAGAAAGTTCGAATTCAAGAATTACCAAGACCCTAGAAATTAAGGTAAGGGTGAATAAATTTTGTGAAATATTTTATATAGTTTATAAATGTGTGCAGGAAAATTCAAGATATCAAAAGAGAGTAAAAATTCAAGTGAAATTCAAGTTTACAGGGGGAGACAAGAATCCAGAAAATAGGTTTTTTGAATTTTCTTATTGGTCGGTTAAAACATCTTGTCCCCTGGTAATGTAAAAATTTTACTTTCACTTTGAATTTCAAACCCTATCTCATGTCTTGATGGACCCCCGTAAAATTTCTTGCACCTATAGTTTATAATCAATATAAACTATATTTTTAATATTTTCTATAGTTTTTTATAAAATTTTGTGTTTTATAATTATTATAATAATAAATAAATAAATTATATATATATACATACACACATATATATCTAAACCTATAAACTATGGTTTATATATAAACCTAAACCATATAAAACTATGTCACCGATATAAAAAAAGGCTTATATAATTAATTTTTCAAAGGTTATATGGGGTGGCCCCCTCCAACACCCCCTTTCATCTCAGTGCCACATGACACGTCTCGCATGGCTCGCACAACCCTCTCTCTCGAGTGCTTTGCGTGTCTTGTGGGCTTCAACCGACCACCCTCACCATAGGACCCCCTCGCCTATGCAAAGTATTTGTCCCACATGGGGATGACAATGGGAGGCTTAAGGATTTATAAGCATAGGCGATGGGGATGGTGGTGTGATTACGATCACACTACCCCATTTTGTTTAGAGTCCTTACAGGTATAGCTCGCTTGAGTGGCTCGCTGTATTGTGCTTGGATGACTTTGTAGATCGGTCGTGGTAACATTCGTGGCTCAGGTTGGTTGGTAAGGCATGGTTGATTAAAATTTCATAGTTTAAAATATATGGTTTGGAAATTATATTCGGTTAATATGGAAATGGTAACTCGGTAATAAGCTCACCGAGTTGGTTAGCCAACTCATTCGAGTTGATAGAAATTCTTACCTAATAAGGAGCAAGAGCTCCCATTTTTTCAAAAAAAAATATATATGAATTATTTGTTTACTTTTTTCAAAAATATAAACAAATTATAAAAAAATATTTTGTGAAAAATAGTAAAATAGTATCATTTTATTTAAAAATGATATATTCTTACGATACGATGACAAAATTTATCATCGTCATTTTGTTAGAAAACTAAAAAAAATCACTTACATTTCAATTTATTTTTTGATATCATTCTAATGTATTTGTGTATAGATTATTCAATTAACATGATCTCCTTTTTTGGCATAAACTGATTGGTGTTCGATTGCGAAGGATTAAAATATGACAAGGGGACTTCTATTAAACTCTTATTTTAATCCTTGTTTATTAATTATTTCTATTTTATGCAAAAATGTGGTCTAATCAATTTTCAATTAATAAATCTCAGATGTTGAATGGTAACAACTACAACATTTGGAAGATTCGATTGAAGGCAGAATTCATGGCTCACAAATTATGGGCAATTGTGAATGGACATGAGAGAGCTCCAAGAAGACAAGAAACGATTGACAACATTGCTACGTATCAACAAAAAGTACAAGAGGCGATGTCCATCATTTTATGAAGCGTACAAGATGATTTTCTACTTCATATCAAGAATCAAGAAAGTCCAAGTGAGGTTTGGGCTCAATTGGAATCAATGCACGAAGGTACGCGTTTGTCAAAAAATATTAAATTAATTTTAGAGCTTATGACAATTCCCATGAAGGGAGATGAAAAAGTGATAAATTATTTAGCAAAATTCAAAAATATTAAGTCACAGTTAGATGGATGTGGCAATAATTTGATTTAGGATAAATTGCTTTATTTTATTATTCAGTTGAATATTCATGAGAAATTTAGAAATTTCATTTCAATTTTGAATTCAAAATATCAAACAAAACAAGACATTCCAGATTTACAAACCCTTAGTGCTCTCCTCATATAGGAAGAACAAGTAATGTCAAATTTTGATTCTAAGGAGAATGCCACTCAGAACTTCTCACTCAAAAATCAAAAGGTAAAACCTCTAGATTCAACAAAAACCAAAAGCAAAATTTTAAACCTCCTAAAAAAGATAAGAAACCTGAAATCTAAGAGTTAGCTTTAATGGAAAATGTCATTATTGTGGTAAATTTGGCCACAAGAAAGAAGATTGTAAATTTAAAAATAATAAGTCAAATTTCAAAAATCAAAAGGGTAACAAATCTGACCAAAACCAAAACCAAAACAAGAATAAAAAAAATAGTCAAAAATCAAATGTAATTACTTTTTATGCCGCCTTTATTCATCAAAATAAAATGAGTGGATATTAGATAGTGGTGCCTCTAGGCACATGACCTTTAGATATGATATCCTATCTAAACTTAGTGAGTGTAATGATCAGATCTATTTGGGTGATCATTCCATTCTTGATGTTCAGGGTCAGGGAAAAGCAAAAGTTTCAAATGGTTTTATTAACAATGTTTTGTTAGTTCCTAAACTTAAAATGAATTTTCTTTCTTATTCTCTCATTGACTAAAAATAACTATAGTGTAACATTATTAAAAGATAAATGGTTTATTAAAAATGAACACATTGTTACTATATTTGAAGGCATTCAAAGAGATGGTTTCATATGTGTTTAATGGTTTTCCTTCTACTTCTTGTTTAACAACTCAAAGAAGTGACATGCAATTGTGGCATGAGAGACTAGGTCATGTCAATTTTAGGAGCATGTATGACATGTCTTGACTAAACCTAGTAACTAGTCTAGCCACCTATTTCCCAAAATCATGAAACGTGTGAAGGATGCTTATGTGGTAAGCAATATGCTAATCCCTTTCACAATCATCATGATGATAATTCTTCTAAACCTTTGGAACTTGTCCATAGTGATGTTTGAGGACCCCTAGAAGTTCCATCTCTTAATGGTTCTCTGTATGTTGTCACTTTCATTGATGATTTCACTCGTATGATTTGGTCTTATTTCATTAAAAATAAATATGATGTCTTGTCAAAATTTAAAGAATTTAAAGCTTTAGTTGAAAACTCTTCTAGTTATAAAATTAAGAGGCTTAGGACTGATAATGGGGAGAATATGTCAGTCAAGCATTTGACTCATTTTGTGTCGAATGTGGCATTCAAAGGGAACTAACTACTCCCTATTCCCCTCAGCAGAATGAGATTGTGGAAAGGAAAAACCATACCATTCTGGAAATGGATAGAACCATGATGCATTCAACTCAGTTCCTAAATTCCTCTGGGATAAAGCAATGAAAAATACTGTTCATATCTTGAAAATAGTTCCCACTAAAGCCTTGGTAAATTCCACTCTTCTAGAAAAGTGGTCAAGTAAAAACAAAGTGTATCTCATTTGAGAATCTTTGGTAGCCCAACTTCCCTCTTCATTCTGAAATCAAAATGGAAGAAGCTTGATCAAACCTCTTTTCCTTGTATCTTCATAGGATACGGTGTAAAAACTAAAGGTCTTAGGATCTTTGATCCATCAAAAGAGAAGTTATAGAAAATAAGAATGTTAAAATTTTAGAAAAACCTTTTTGTTCTTCTTCTTCTTCATCTTTCTATTATTTATGATGATTCTAATGAAAATGAATTTGAAAATGATGTATGTGATGAAGAAACTAGTGTTGAACCTATAATTGAAAATGAGATTGTTCCTAGTTCCTTTGTAACTAAAAGACCTAGATGGGATGAGTCTATTATTCAAGACTCTAATCTAGGAAACCTTCAAAAAATGACTAGAAGTCATCATACATATCATGATTTGATGACTTTGTATGAACTTGAACCCCAATTTTTGAAGAAGCTTCTTCTGATGAAAGATGGATAGATGCTATGAAATATGAATATATTGCTTTAATTAAAAATCAAACTTGGGAATTAGTCCCTCCTCTTGAAAAATGAAGTATAGTTGGATCTAGATGGCTATACAAAATTAAATATAAAGCAAATGGAAGTGTAGATAAATTCAAAGCTAGACTAGTAGCTTGAGAGTTTACGTAAAAACCCGGTATCGACTACATGGAAACATTTGCATCAGTTGTAAAAATGAACACAATAAGGATCTTGATTTCCTTAGTTTCTTATTATGGTTGGGAAATCCATTAGATGGATGTCAAAAATGACTTTTTGAATAGTGATATAAAAGAAGAAATCTATATGACCCAACCTAAAGGATTTGAAGAACTAGGTAAAGAAATGTATGTTTGTAAATTGAAAAAATCTTTATATGGTTTAAAACAAGCTCCTAGAGCTTGGTATTCTAAGATTAACAATTTTTTCAATGAAGTTGGTTTTTCTAATTGTTCATCTGACAATGATTTATTTGTTAAAATTGAATAAAATGCTATCATTCTCATTGTATTGTATGTTGATGATTTACTTATCACTAGTAATTCTAACAATTTAATTACAAAAATTAAAGCAAAATTAATGCAATATTTTGAGATGACAGACTTAGGATTATTGCATCATTTTTTTAGGCATGGCTATATTTCAGATAAATATTCTATTGTAGTATCTCAATCACAATATATAACTAATTTACTTAAAAGGTTTAATATGATTGATTGTAAACCAATTGATATTCCTATAGAAGTTGGATGTAAACTTGATCCTAAACCTGCATGTGAAAAAGATAATCCTACTTTGTACAAGCAACTTGTAGGTAGTTTGATTTATCTAGTTATTACTAGACCTAGCATTTTTGATGCAAAGTAAGGATTGATTCAAGGTTTATGCAGGAACCTTATCAGGATCACTGGAAGTTAGCAAAAATAATTTTGCGTTATATTAAGGGCACAATTAATTTTGGTTTACATTATATTTCTTCTAACAATGCATATTTATATGGATATTGTGACTCTCTACATCTTTGGTGATGTGATATATCGAAGTCTACAACTGGATATGTATTCAAGTTTGGTGCAAGATGCCATTACTTGGAGTAGTAAAAAGTAGCCAATAGTTTCCATTTATTCTACTAAGGCAGAATATAGAAGTGCAATAGAAGCAACAAAAGAAGCCATGTGGTTGAAGTGGCTATTGGAAGAGATGCACATGAAAGATAAATGAAGTAATCCTCTTCTGTGTGATAACTAGAGTTGAATTACTCTCATTAAAAATCCAATTCAACATCAAAGGGAAAACATATTGAGATACATATGCACTTTATCTGAGAGATGGTTCTTTGCGGTGATACTTGATCTCCAAGATCGCTGCAATGAAGATCAAGTTGCGAGACTTGTTTTTCAAGCCATTGTGTCTTTGAGAAGTTTTGCAAGTTCCGTTCAATGCTTGGCCTTTCAAAGTTTCCATTAAGGGGAGTGTGCATGGAAATGCCACCTCCTAACGACTAACCGGTTGTTGAATCCTCCTCTATACTTCTATTCTGGTTTAAAAACATTGTAAAAAGATCTTGTATGATCTATATAAATTGATAGAGTTAATGGTAAACTCATAGAGTTTACGAAAATATAGTCTAGTGTATGCATCTATTTGTAAAGGATGTCCTTGTGTTATAAAAGGCTCCTAGAGATGCGGTATAAGAATTTTTCCACGAGAAACAATGAGATTTAGTCTCACAAATACATATGCTAGCCTAAACCTTTAGGGTTTATGGATTTGTAAATCTGTTGTACAAATAGGTAATGTTGGCATATGGATCCCCACTTAATATTAAGGGGGAGTGTTAGAACTATAATATTAAGTGTATCATAATATTTAGTTTATATTTAAATAATATAGAATAAATTATATTCTTATTATTTAAATATAAACTTTATATTAGGTGGTTGGTTAATTTAATTAACTAACAATTAAATCAGGATGTGTGCCCCATCACTTAAGAAGGTCATAACCCTTCGGGTTATTTAAATATGACCATAGGTCATATTCAAAAGAATCAATATATCAGATAGATTATAATATTCAAATATCGAATATGAAGGGTGATCCTGGTAAAAACATGGAGTAGAAGTGAGGAGGGAGTTACTGGACTGGTTGTAAAAGTTTCTCATATAGTGGATTAATTCTTCCGTGGTTTTTACCCATTTAGGGGTTTTCCACGTTACATGTTGTGTCATTATGTCATTTATTTTATTTTGTTATTTATTTTACTTAGATGTGCACATTCATATTTATGTATATTAATTAATGTTAACCTAACATTTAATAAGGTTAGTAAATATTTATTCCACCCCTCATCTTGACATATGAGAGGATTGTCTCTTTGTGAGACAAAAATTCGAGATACATGAAGCCTGTGGAAAGGATAATACCATGCGAAGCAAAGTGGAAATAACATCATCTATATGGTTTTGGCTCCTAGGAATAAATTTAATAGATATGAAATTGAAATCTTATACCAAATCTTGGGAAGGGTCCTTATATAGTTGCAAGTGTCTGGCCTTTGTATGATAGACCTCTACCACATAGTTAGTGATAAGCTACAAATTTCCAAGGACATAAATTCTCCAAATGACGAGTCTAAGACCTAAGAGAATATTAGTTAACAAGGTTTCATATTTAGTCATATTATTGGTGCATTAAAAATCTAAAATAAAACTGCAGGGAAAGATCCTCCCCAGGAGAGATCAAGAATAAATATGCACCTGCTCTTATGACACACTTTTCTCCATCATGGTACATGGTCCATAAGTCACCTTTAGGGAAAGGATCGTAGGATAAAATGGAGGGAGGGACCGGTTATTACCAAACCTCAACCATATTCACATCTTCTACCATAGCCATAACATGTTGATCTTTGTTGTTTTTAGGTCGTGAAAATGGTACATGGAAGGCCCTTTTGGGTCAAACAAAAGTACACGAGGTGAATCCTTTTCTACAATGTTAATAATCAACATGATTTTCTCAAAGGACATTGTTTAGATTTATGATTTAGGGCTTTGAGTTGACAAATATATTTCCTTTCCTTCTCTAGGATCCTTCTTTGTGTTTGTATTTCAAGGGGGAGGATCAAGAGCTAAGAAAGAACATTTAGATTCAACATGATCTTTCATAATCTAGTTATTACCATTTTCTAAGGATGTGGGTTCTTGTAATTCATTTGTAGGTAGTTCATGATGAATGTGAGTGTTTGGAAACCTTCTAGTACTAGAATGAACTATATCAAACGGTTTCATGTCTCCTTTGGTGATGAAAAATTTCCCAAATGTAAAGAGATGATTTCCTAAAATAGCATTGAAGGAATGGCCTTCATTCAATGGATCCATGATCATCATAAGATCATATAATAGTTGGTTTCTTGATCTATAACATAAAATTAGTGAGGATTATTTTCAGACCGAGAGTTATAGGGAGGATAATGGTGTTGATTGATGTATCCCTAAGATTTTCATACCTACGAAGAGTATTTTGATTTGATGAGAATTTAGTTTCACCATATCCAAGTTTCTATGAAAAGGAAAAGGGGAAGATGTTGACAGCTTCCCCATAATCCACCATATCTTACTTTACCAAATTTTCATATATACAAATATGAAAATAGAGAGTGAAGTATCCTCTTCTAGAAAGTTCTGCATCCATGGGTGGTTAACACAAGTCAAATATATAGAATTTTTCTCTTCCTGTGGCACATAGAGGAAACATATCCATGTCAATGTGGTTAACATGTGCCTCTAGGCTGGGTGTGACATAAGATAAATAACCAAGTCATATAATGTCTAAAAGTGCAAGTCCATGGGCTAGAGAATTATTCAAAAGTCAAAAAATAAAATATGGAAAAAGTAAGGTCACAATAATGTCATAACTCGGTAGTAATTTGGGGATTCCATTATTTTACACTATTAAAGGGAATTTTAGATGAGAATTAGAATCTTGATATTCAATTTTTATTATAATTAAATTGTCTTCTTCATCAATTTATAATTCAATGACACTACTTAGGTGTGGTTGTCTTGGCATGCCTAGGCACATGGTAATATTAGGGTTAAGCTGCATTTATAAATTGAGGCTTCAATATCATGATTTACAACTTTGGTTATTTATTTATTTTGGTGTTTTGATTGTAGAGGTGGTTGTCTTTTTTTTTTGTTTCATGTTATTTGGAAGGGAATTTTGTTGATGATTTGGGAAAGGATTTTGATAAATTCCTAAGTGGGCATTCAAAGGTGCGACATGACTTGAATGAGCCATTGATTGACCATTAAGGTTTACTTCCCCTAGAAAATATTTGTTAAAGGGAATGTATTTGGAATTTATGGAGACATTGAATAATATTGTTATATTTCCTATAGGTAGTGGTATCATGACCCCCGACCCTATAGAGTATACAAAAGAGGTCGGGATCATAGTTACGTGGACAATGGTTTTGTTGATCTACAAATTTATGGAAGTTGCTAAAGTTATTGAGGCAACCATGATTAGGACAAAAGTTTTTGTTTTGATATGTAACTTCTTAGTTCCTATTATAAATTTATGGTTGCGATTGGTTTTGAGTTGGGTTGTAAATCATATTGGTATTTGGAGCCCGAGTAATTTTGACCACATTAACAATAGATTGATTGTTATTGGCACAAATGTTACCATTATGGGTTTTATTACTATTGTTAGGAAGAGTAACTATATTATAAGGGAAGTTGGGATTTTTAGGCTGGCTTGTAACATCATATATAGTTTTTTTATGGTTTTGGTTGAATATTTTTTGACCCTATATGTTTTGGAAATCTTGTATATTATTGTTGTTGTTTATTTGGTATCGCTTGGAGTTGTGGTTAGGGATTAAAAAGTATTCCATTTAAACCATAGGTCCTATAACCATTATCTATTACTACCCGGTCAATCCTTAAGTGCTCTCTAAAGATTATTCATAAGACTTGTATGGGAAATTATTCACATATTCCCTAGTTTCCATATTGAGGGCATGGAGGAAACGATTGCACAATTTCCATTGGTCCATGTTTAGGGTGTGGAGCCTATTTTTTTGTCTTCTCAAATCAGTATTGAAGTATGGAGTTCAAATTGGGAAGATGAAAGGTCATGACCATTTCTTTTCCAGCCATGGGAAGATGAAAGGTCATGATAGTTTCTTTTCCATCCGTGGGAAGATGAAAGGTCATGAATTTCAAACTTCTAGGGTTGGATTTTGGACTTCTTAAAGGATTGTAATCCTATAAATAGAGGTGTTAGGGTATCTTGAAGATATCTTGTGTGTTTAAGAGGTCTTGAGTCTTAGTGATCAAGAGGTGATCAAGAGTGATCAAGGTTAAGCAATTGGGTGTCAATGGTGGTTTAGATGTGGTTTAACATCTTTAGAATTATGTTGTGAATTCATAACTGATAGAAGACTGTGAGAGTTGTTTTACTCATGTTGATAATAAAATCTGAGCAAGTTCTTGGTGGACGTAGCCCACATTGGGTGAACCATGTTAAATTTTATCTTGTCTTCTTTTGTGCATTATTTATTTATGTTGTTATATTTCTGCATGTATTCTTATACTATATAGTTTCCTACTACTGTGATTTGAGTAATTGTTTCCCATATTTGTTCTCTAATTCCTAATTCTGCCGTATCGGAGCTTTGGTGGTTTTTTTTTTTTTTTTTTTTTCGAAGTGGTAAATCACAGGAAAGTTTAGCTTGAGTGGGAGCTATGGCGGATGAGGGCAGATCAAGGGTTGAGAATTTCAATGGGTAGAACTTTGGTTTGTGGAAGATGCAAATGGAGGATTAATTGTATCAAAAGGACCTTCATGTTCCTTTGGTCGGGAAAGAATAGAAACCTACAACCATGTCGAATGTGGATTGGGAGTTCTTTGGATAAAAAGACACTCGTGGAAATTTGGTTATGCCTTGCATCTTCGGTTTCTTTCAACATATCGTAGGAGAAGACCATGAAAGGTCTCATGAGTGCATTGGGAAGTTATATGAAAAACCTCTCGCCTCTAATAAAATATTTTTGATGAAAAAGTTATTTAATATGAAGATGTCTGAGAATGGTTCTATTTCTGTTCATTTGAATGAATTTAATACGGTTATGAGTATGTTAAACTCGGTAAAAATTGAATTTGATGATGAGGTCAGGGCTTTGTTGATTTTTTTCTCCTTACCAGATAGTTGGGACAACTTGGTTATGGTTGTAAGTAATTCAGTCTCTAATAATTCAAAGCTGAAGTTTGAGGATGTAATAGGTGTGATCCTAAGCGAGGAAATGTGAAGGAAGAGCACCAGAGATTCTTCTACTTCTGGAAATGCTTTGATGGTGGAGAGCAGAGGGAGACAAAAGAACAAAGGGAAAGGTAACTCATGGGAAGTCGAATGATCATGGAAGGTAAAAGTCCAAGAGTAAGTTAGAATGTTGGCACTGTGGGAAGGTTGGTCATGCTAAGAAAGATTGTTGGGCTCTTTGGGATAAGAAGAATAAGGAGGAAACTAAAGAGGTAAATGTGGCAACAGGTGATGTTTGTCAGATGCCTTAATTATTTCTTTAGATAATATTACTGAGTCTTGGGTGTTAGATTCAGGGGCTTCTTTCCATGCCACCTCACATAGACATTACTTTACAGAGTTTGTTTAAGGAGATTTTGGAAATGTATATCTTGGTGATGATGAACCATGCAACATAGTAGGGAAAGGTTGTGTTTGGGTGAAATCATAGAATGGGAACACATGACTAATTAAGGATGTCAGACATGTGCCTAAGTTGAGGTGGAACTTGATATCAATGGGTCAGGTTGAGTAGTGATGGTTGTACAATCGGTTTACAATGGATTCTTGGAAGGTCACCAAGGGAGGTCTTGTGGTTGCAAGAGGTAAGAAAATTGGTACTTTGTATTTAACTAGTGGTGATTATTATTGTAATTTAGTTGCTGCAGATGGAGATGCAACTTTGTGGCACCAGAGACTCGGTCATATGAGTCAAAAGGGCATGTAGATTATAAAGGACAGGTTGCCTGGATTAAAGGAGTTAGATTTAGACTTCTGTAAGGACTGTGTTTATGGAAAACAGAAGCGAGTGAGATTCCTCAAGGTTGGACCTACCAGGAAGGAGGGTAACTTGGATTTAGTGCATACAGATGTATGGGCCCCAACTAAGGTAAAATCTATTGGCGGTTCATGTTATTATGTCACTTTCATTGATGATGCAACTAGAAACGTTTGGGTATATTGCATTAGAAATAAATATGATGTGTTTGAAACCTTCAAAAGATGGAAAGCCTTGGTTGAGAATGAAACATGTCTCAAGTTGAAATGTCTCAAGTCAGATGATGGAGGGGAGTATTGCAGTAATGAATTTCTTGATTACTGTTTGGTAAATGAGATCCGCAGGCAAAGAACGGTTCTAAATACTCCACAAGAAAATGGAGTGTCAGAGAGAATGAACAAGACAATCATGGAGTGCGCTAGGTGCATGAGGTTACATGTGGGCTGCCATACATGTTTTGGTGGAAACGCGGTGAGCACAACTGTTTATCTGATTAATAGAGGACCCTCTATGGATTTGGATGGAGGTACACCTGAGGAGGCTTGGTCTGGTAAGAAAATTGATTACTCATTTCTTAGAGTATTTAGATGTGAGGTATTTGTTCACATTGATAAAGATGATAGGACCAAGTTAGAGGCTAAGTCTAAGAAATGCACCTTTGTTAGATATGGTGAGGATGACTTTGGTTTCTATGTTTGGAGTCTTAAGGACAAGAAAATATTTTGGTCTAGAGATATTGTCTTTAATGAAAAAGTCATGTATAAATATCAGTTGTAGGAACAAAAAGAGGAATCAAAGAAAGAATACACAGTGTTAGAGGACATTGTAAACAACAAGGTGTCCAAGGGGCCGGTTTAGGTGCAACATGTTCCTAGCACAGCCAGTTCAGAACCTACTCATCAGGAACCCCAAACTCTTAAGGTGAGAAGGTATTCTAGGGTAAGAAGGGAACCTGAATGATTTACTCCACTAAATTATTTATTGCTCACTGACAGTGGAGAGCCAGAGTTCTTTGAGGAAGCAGTGCAGGTGGATGTCAGGAAGAAGTGGGAGTAGGCCATGGATGAAGAGCATAGATATCTTATGGAAAACCAGACTTGGGATATGGTGGAGCTACCCGAGGGCAAGAGAGCATTGCAAAACAAGTGGGTGTATATAATCAAAGAGGAATATGGAGGCAAGAAAAGATACAAGGCTTGGTTGGTGGTCAAGGGATTTACATAGAAGAAAGGTATAGAATTTGATGAAATTTTTTCTCCTGTTGTTAAAATGACTTCTATTAGAACTGTTCTTGGTTTAGTAGCAGTAGAAGACCTGCACTTAGAGCAGTTGGATGTGAAGACGCATTCCTTCATGGTGAGTTAGAGGAGGAATTGTATATGCAACAACCACATGGTTATGAGGTCAAAGGGAAGGAGAGGTTAGTGTGTAAATTGAAGAAGAGCTTGTATGGCCTAAAATAAGCTCCACGGTAGTGGTACAAGAAGTTTGATAGTTTTATGCAGGAGCAGGGTTACTCTAGGTGTCACTCAGACCATTGTGTGTACATCAAGAAGTTTCTTGATGGTAGTTATATTATTTTGTTCCTGTATGTGGATGATATGCTTGTTGCAGGGAAGAACATGCAAGAAATAAAGGTACTCAAGAAGCAGCTAGGTGACTCCTTTGCTATGAAGGATTTGGGGGCAACAAAACAAATCCTTGGTATGAGAATAACTCGGAATAGGAAGGAGAGGAAGCTAGTGTTATCTCAAGAAGAGTACATAAAGAAGGTCTTGGAGAGGTTTAGTATGTAGGATGCTAAACCAGTTAGTAATCCTTTGGTAGGTCACTTTAAATTATTAAAGGAGAAGAGTCCCAAGAATGAGGAGGATAAAATCCAGATGTCCAGTACTTGTACTCATCAACGGTTGGTATCTTGATGTATGCTATGGTATGCACTAGGCTTGACATTGCCCATGTAGTGGGAGTAGTGAGCAGGTTTATGAGTGATCCAGGTAGAGAGCATTGGCAGGAAGTGAAGTGGATCCTTTGGTATTTGAGAGGGACCATGGGAGAAACATTGTGTTTTGGTGGATCGACATTACATTGTGTGGTTATGTAGATTCATACATGGCAGGAGATTTGGACAACAGGAGGAGCACACCAAAGTTATGTATTTACGGTTGGTGATACAACAATGAGTTGGATTTCATGGTTACAAAAGGTTGTGGCTTTGTCAACCACAGAGGTTGAGTATGTTGCTGCCACAAAGGAAAACAAGGAGATGATTTGGCTACAACAATTGCTTGATGAGTTGGGTCATAAGTAGGAAGTTGGGAGACTACATAGTGATAGTCAAAGCGCTATTCATTTAGTGAAGAACTCGCTTTTCACTCTAGGATGAAGCACATTCAACTGAGATATCATTTCATCAGGGGAAGCTTTGGAAGAAGATAATTTGAAGTTGGAAAAGATTCATACCAGTCAGAATCCTACGAGATATGATGACTAAGGCGGTCACAATGGAGAAGTTGAAGTTGTGTTCAACTTTGATTGGCCTTCATGGTTGATAATGAAGGGTTGAGAACTTTGCTTAGTAGAAACAATCTCCAAGTGGGAGATTGTTGGGGTGTGGAGCCTATTTTTTTGTCTTCTCAAATCAATATTGAAGTGTGGAGTTTGAATTGGGAAGATGAAAGGTCATGACCATTTATTTTCCAGCCATGGGAAGATGAAAGGTCATGACAGTTTATTTTCCATCCATGGGAAGATGAAAGGTCATGACTTTCAAACTTCTAGGGTCGGCTTTTGGACTTCTTAAAGGATTGTAATCCTATAAATAGAGGTGTTAGGGTATCTTGAAGATATCTTGTGTGTTCAAAAGGTCTTGAGTCTTAGTGATCAAGAGGTGATCAAGAGTGATCAAGGTTAAGCAATTGGGTGTCAATTGTGGTTTAGATGTGGTTTAGCATCTTTGGAATTTTGTTGTGAATTCATAACTGAGAGAAGAATGTGAGAGTTGTTTTAATCTTGTTGATAATAAAATCTGAGCAAGTTCTTGGTGGACATAGCCCACATTGGGTGAACCACATTAAATCTTGTCTTGTCTTCTTTTGTGCATTATTTATTTATGCTATTATATTTCTGCATGTATAATTTTGCTATATAGTTTCCTACTGTTGTGATTTGAGGAATTATTTCCACATATTTGTTCTCTAATTCCTAACAGAAGAGGAGTAAAGCACTTATCACCATCTTGTAATGAAATTTGTAGAATAATCATTAGGTTCTTGATTAATTTGGAGAAACTCCTAATACACGTCTTTAGGAGCTTGTTTATATCAAAATCCTTGAAAAATTAAGATATAAGCTACCCGAGTGTATGGAGTCTCAGTAGGAAAATGGTAATACCAATCAAGTGTTATGCCTTCAAGAGTCTTGGGAATATTTTGTGACAACCCCATTCTATGGGTTAAAGACATGAATTGTGGTTTTGTATGCCTTTATGTGGGAATTAGGATCCCCTTCACCATTATAGTTCGGTAACTCGAGAAGAGGAAAAAGGAGGAGTGCCATACCAATGTTGGAATTGAGAGGTTATTTCAAATATTCATCATAGGTTCCCAATGCACTGAAATCGGTAGTAAAAATGATTTTTGTTCCCAAAATTGGTTGTGAAACTTGAAAGCTACTAGTAAAATAGGGAATTGAAGTAAAAGTATGGGTAGGGACATTTGGTGTGTGAAAGGAAGCAAATAAATCGTTAGGTTGGGTAGATTTGGAGTACTAGTGTATGTAATGTGGTGTAGGACCTATGGGAGAGGGATTGGAAAACTATTAAGTGGGTTGGGAAAAGGTTTGCAATAGTTTAAGATAAGCTTGCAGAGACTTAGGATAGGATTTTGGTTGTTGAATATAGGCTTGTGAAGGTTTAGCATAGGTTTGTGATGAAAATGTAGATTAACCGTAGGGATGTGTGTGGTTTTCTATATTCATTGGCATAGAGCATAGAGTTGTGTCATTTTCCATTGTGTAAGTTAAGAAAACTTATGATGAGGGACCATTTATTCCTATATCATACCAACACCCATAAGGAGGTCTCCCGGGATTGGGTGTGTTACTTGGCTGGAAAAAGGTGGTTTTGTGACAATTGTTGCATTGGTTGGACATACCTTTGTTTTCTCAAGGTATGCATTGTATCCTAGATTGTTTGTTTTGAGTTTTGAGAAGGTAAAGCATTTTCTAGTTATTCAATTTGTTTGACCAAGGTAGAGACGAGATTTTTTATGGGACCTATTGATATGTTGAATAATAGGATTTGCACTTGGCTATAGAGGGGAATGCTTTGTACCCTTTGATACATTTATTTGTAGTTACTTCTCCTCTTTTAGACGCACTTCCAAGTTTGGGTGGAGTAGAAGTAAATTTGTCTTGCAAGAGGGTAGTGGTATATGATTGTAGCCTACCAAAAAATTAATTTATGGTTTTGAGTTGATTAATGATTTGAGAGAACCAAGATTGAAGCTCATCATTAGGCTATAAATAATATGGAAAGGTATCATATTGTATGATGATTTACCCTAGTCAAGAGTTGTGGGTAAAATCCTCCTTCCTTAGTGAATGTGATAGTGTTAGAATTGGAAGGGTCCATGGAAGACCCTTTATAGGTTGATAATCAATCAATCTCTTCAATCCTTACACTAGAAGATAAAATTATCATTTCAATGAAAGAAAGGTGTGGTAATTTCATGCTCTAGGAATATTTACAAGTCTAAACAAACAAATAAGGTGATTATTAGGGGTGTATGTAAGCATAGTAAGCTTCAGGCCTAAGATAACACTATCAAATTCCTAACCCAAAATATTTGGGGATGTATAAACACTCATATAGTAATAAGATAGGGAGAAGATGAGATGAAATAAATGAAATATATTGAAATGCAAAGAAATTAGTAATTCAATCAAAGTTTACTGATTTGTACACGCCAAATAGTTTTGATGCCTTTTGTGTGCACTCAACTCCTTGTGAGTCCAAGACAAGGTGGTAACTATATGGGATGATGTAATGTTAATGGGATAATGGTGTGGACCATGTGATGGAAACATAGGGGATTATAAACAAGATAAGGGGGAACGAGAGCAAGACCTTCGTCAAGGGCCAAAAAGTTCGTATAAATGTTCATAATGGATGGTGTGGTCATGAATTATAAAAATGCCAATCTATAGATCTATGTCCTAATATGTGAAGGGAGGAATGTTAGGTTGTGAAACCTAGATGAAGTGATTGTTTGAAGAGGGTTGGTCCTGATATGGAAAGTTCATATGAAAGAGAGTAATGAAGGATGTCATACATGCTAAAGGAACTTAAATTTCCAATGGGGTTAATTATTTGACGAGATTTCAAATGTGATTGTTTTATTTTGGGCTCCAATATCAAGAACAAAGAGAGAGGGGATGATATGTGTTGGGGGATAGTGAAGAAACAAATACCTCTTTTTGAGTTTAGAAAAGATTTTTTCCTGGATGTTTTGTTGTCTGATCAGGGAGAGACGTGAGGTAAGTGTTCAAATATTCCTTTGGATATTTGGCTATCTAGATTCATACATGGTGTAGAAATAAAAATCACTACATAGTGATTATTATGGTCCTGGAAAAAATCATGGTTAGATACTTGTGTTGAAGGCTATGGTGTGATAATCTCGGGCTCGTAATGGATTCATGGAGATGTGTTGTTATGATGTTTTATTAAAAGTATAGATTTTTTTCCTACAAATCAACGAGCATCCTTTTCATATTTTAGTATTTTATTGCACTTGAAATAGTGTAATTTTGTATCACATTTATTTCAATATTGTTGTTATTTATTTATAGGCTTGTTTGAATTTAAAAGTCGCGTGTTTCATTGTGTATAAATTAAGATTTTTGGGCATGTTGTCTATATGTATTTTGGTTGGATTTTGTATGAGTTATGAAAATTAGAATAAATGAAACACAAAAATCTAACTACCTGCTAAAAAGAGGATTTTTAGTTGTTAAATATTTAATTACATGCATTAAGAATCAATAACTATTATTTATTCTTTCACTACTCTAGCTAATAAGAATGAAACTATTTATGTTTTTGTTGTATTTTGGGGTTTGTATAGTGCTACAATATGCATGATGAATTTTTTTAAAGCAACAAGGTGGAATGTATTACAATGAACTAAAGAAGCACAATTGAATGAGGAGTGGAAATGAAAAATATTCCTATATAATTGTTGTTTTTGGATCTAAATTTTGTGAGTTGTTTGGATGTGTGTTCTCCAAACTAAGAACTGATTTGATGAGCTAATGATTTAAAATCCAAGATTTACAATACATACTAAGTATAATATATCCTAAAGTGGGAGATTATATGAAAATCTAGTGAAAAATGAAGATGAATGTAATTGATCTAAACTATGAACAATTTTAAAACAAATCTACTAGTTAAGTTTTTTTTTTTTTTTTTTTTTTGTTTTTGTTTTGTGAATTTAACTCCGTGTAAAGTTAAACTAATCTAGAATATTATTTAAGAAAAAATAAATATGTAGCTAAAATTAGAGTGTAGTCCCGATGTGAGAGAAGTCTAGAGCATGGGTATTTCAAATTATCAAATTACAAAACATGCATTTAATTGAAAAATTATAATCTAACACGATTCTTTACTTCATCTTATTTTTACTTGAATTTTCTAATTAAATACAAGAAAGAAACTAAATATAGAACATATTTGTAAAATAAACAAAAAATAAGCATAATGCCAACCTATTTATGTAAGCAAAATAGAGATGACCTTGGATTTTATTTTCTTATACCCTCATTGGAATACTCCAACTAATGTTGACAAATAGTGGTGTAGCAGTGATGTATTCGGTAGGGAGAAGGCAAATGCTTGATGCACTTTAGAAGAGGAAAAATAGTATATTTATGGCTAGTTCAAGGGGGAAGAAGGTTTATCTAGAGGCCCTTGTGTTCTATTTCTAAGTGGTAGAAACAATACAAAATCCTCAAGGTGTTTAGTACCAAAACAAATCTCCTTTGGGTTTGGTTTCTCTCTCTAGATAAAAAAATATAGTAGTAGTGTTTTTTTGGAAAAGATAGCTTCAAAATATGAGGGAAAGAGAAAATGAGCATTCAATTTTTCTTAATATAAATCATCTCGTGATATCAATCTTAAATCTAGATCAAAATAAAATCTATGGATTATATTAGATCCTTAGATGGTGAACTCAAGTGTTAGGGGGTAGTATTTGATGAACTGGGTGTTAAAAACAAGGTGAAATGCATACATGGTCAAAAGAAGGATTTAAAATCATGAAAGGAAAGTATGAGTTGAATTAGAGATGTAATGGAAATGGAAATGACAATTCCTACAAGATACATTTCTGCAACAACTATAGTGAGGGAAAGAACCAACAACGAACAATACGAACCACTACAACTAAACATCTAATCACCGAAATAGGAGATGGACCTACCACGTGGAGGATGGAACTACCATGATGAGGAATGGAATTGTTGTGGAAGTACCATGCTTGTTAATAAAAAGGGGGAAGAAAGAGAGGGATGTAAAGGAGTATCAAGGGGATAGAAGAGTTCGGAGGTGGTCTTGATCACTTCACAACATCTTTTCATGTTTTTTGGAGATCCTGTTTATCATCATTGGGTATTTTTACTTTGACACCATGTAAAATTGGGTGTGTACAATACCTAAAATGTAACTCTACTTTAAAATCAACATTTGACATTATATTCAAATGATTATGCATTTTATAAAAATCTACAGTTGAGTTATATTGAAATGTAATTTCTAAATGGAAATTTATATTTCTTGATAAATGATGTTTTTTATTAATGTTCTAAAAAGAAAATAAAAAATATGTACTTACTTTCATTTAGTAATTAATGAGTTGTAATGCGAACTTTAAAATGATGTAGTTTCATGATTTGAAAATAATCAGATTATTACTACCTGATCTCGGACCCTTGTAGGCTTTAAATATTTGCCGATGATTTTCTCTTTTTAAGTAATCAATTTAAAAATTAAGGCAAGACAATAAGACAATTGCACACAGATTGATTACGGAGTTCGACAATTGCCTACGTCTCTGGGTTCGTGGTCGAACCATTCCACTAGTAAAAACTTGTAAGTTACAATAGTAATTTCACAAGAAAACCTAATGGAAACTATTTAAACTTGCTTAGAAGAATAACCAGACCTTCGGACGACAAGGGTGAAAAATAGCACCCGACTTCCACCTTCCTGGCGTATTCGGCAAGCTTGATGGCTCCAGTTCCACTGTCAGAAACCTCCGGTTCTCGATTGGTCTTCTAGACGCTAATACAATGCCCTATGGCTCTCCTGGTCGATATACCAGGCTTCACAATAATTTACTGTGGCGCTATGGGCCAACTAGGTAGTTTGAATAACTCCTAGCCACAAATATTTAATTTATTATTGCCTAACAAATAATAGGTCAATAATAATCAAAATAATAATGCCTAAAATAATTTAGGTCTTCACACAACAACAATTTCTCATTCGCCTTCCAAGCTCTAAGCTTGTCTTCGTATTTTGTGTGTGTGTTCCCACAATAAGCTTAACAAATAATAAGCTTGGGTTGTGTGTCTGTGTGTTTACAATGAAATAGGTACCCTATTTATACAATTTTAGGGCCCTTGAAAATATGGAATATAATTTATCTTAAGGCTATTATAAGCCTCATCCCATAAAATGAATGGGATCAAATATTCCAAAAATCAAGCTCTCAGCATGTTTAATGGGATTAAATCCCAAATTTTGGGCGGCGTTGCATATTTAATGGGATAAAAATCCCATAGTGGTGGATTAGCATATGAGATGGGATTAATATCCCAATTTTGGCAGTTGAATAATGTTTAAGGCTTTAAATAGCCTTCCTTTACACAAACATAGTGGTCAAAGGACCACTTTGGATCATAACCGCCCCCATCTCCACGTGGATTAATACCACGCATGCTTAAACCTGCTCCCCACCACCACTTCACCTCCTTCCACGTGGTCCTCCATGCATGGCATGTGGGTAATTTCTAACCATTAATACATGGCTGTTATAATAAAACCCACCCCACTTAGTCATGTGGCATGGAAATTGATTTGTAAGTGGACTTACCAAGATAATAAAATTTCGACCCATATAATGTGGTATAGAAATAATTAACTCGGTCCATAGCATGTAATCCACTTGTCATCTCCCGATAGGCAAATCGAGTGAATTCGACGAGTGGTGGCAAGCCACTGGTCACAAATGCGATTCACCCAATATTGACTAGTTGACCAGAGTTGATTTTCTCGTTCATCGAACTTTGACCAGACATATCTAAAGCTCTTGATGTCCGTTTGTCGCGTTCTCATAGTCGTTGGAAAGATCTCAAGATGATATTCTACACTAACACCATTTAGGGATGTTTAGGGAACTTTTAAAAATGATCCCCTGATCACACCTCCCCACTGAGAAAGGCTTTTTGTCCCAAAAAGCTTCCATATTGTCCTGAATCTGAAAACTCTGCTGCCACCTCGGAAGTGCTACTGTAGTAGACCCTTGGGTCTTCTCCTCCAACCTTCTCACTTCAAAACTCTGCTCCAATCCTGGACTGTGGGTTATGGGCCCACGACGCTTCCATTGTGCCACTTTGATATCCGAAGAAGACCTCCACGCCTTCACTTTATGGTGCTAAGTTTCTGAATGAAACCTCAACGCTCCTTCTGTGCGGTGCTAAGCTTCTTGATATCTAAAAACAAGGATCTTCTTTTACTCTATAACACAGCTCCTGGCTCCGAGTTGATTCCACAGAATCCGAACTGGTTTGAAGGAACTCCATGTTACGTAGAGCTTTGATTGATCCGATGTCAATGATGGACAATGCCTTGTCCCTTTACAGACCTCAATGCCTCCAATGCATGATGCTAAGCCTCTTTCAAGACCTCGAGCCTCCAATACATGATGCTAAGTCTGTTACAGACCTCAACGCCTCTGATGCATGATGTTAAGCCTCTTGTAAGACCTAGAGCCTCCAATGCATGATGCTAAGTCTCATTGCACCTCAACGCCTTCGATGCATGATGCTAAGCCTCTTGTAAGACCTCGAGCCTCCAATGCATGATGCTAAGTCTCTATAGACCTCAACGCCTCCGATGCATGATGCTAAGCCTCTTTCAAGACCTCGAGCCTCCGATGCACGATGCTAAGTCTGTTATAGACCTCAACGCCTCCGATGCATGATGCTAAGCCTCTTTCAAGACCTCGAGCCTCCAATGCATGATGCTAAGTCTGTTGATCAGCTACCATTCGTATGTGTGGTCACAATGCCTTGACACCGAATGACGTTCCAAGATAATCCTTTGAGAGTTGCTCTTGTTGACATACTAATATCAGGTACCATTCTGCTGCACGGTCGCAATGCCTCTACACAGAATGAAGTTTTAACCCGACATCAATGCCAACGGTGATTCAGCTACCATTCTGCTGCATGGTCATAATGCCTCTACACAGAATGAAGTTTCGAGCTGATCTCTACGAACTCTATTGTCTGCACAAATGGCAGATCAATCTCCAAGCTTTATATGAGTTAATTCCTGTATCTAAGCTGTAATAGGTACTCACAAGCTGATTAGGAGATATGTTTGGAGCATTAATCAAATTTTCTAAATAAGAAAATCTACTGAGTATTGTAAACCTTTCTCTCAGCATTTTCTCATAGAATCTGATCTCCAAACTTAATACTGCATACGATTCACCAATCTGAATTATGCAATATATAATTGAAAAATTGTCAACTTACCCATTTTAAAGGACTTTCACTTTCAGGTATTACCTGGTCCTGGGTTGACTTGTCAACTGGTGGTGGAGTAGAAACCTCTTCTGCCTTTACAATAGGCCTCCATTCCATCTTTGGCTTGCCATTACCCTGATGGTGAGATGGATGCAGTTTCTAGTAATTTTCCACTTGATGCCCATTCCTCTGGCAATGAGCACAAAAATTCCTCTTAATCTCCTTCTTCTGGGATGAGGAACTCTCTTTGCCTTTTCTCGACTCTGCATGACGAGATTGGTCTTTCTGATTTTCCTTCTTCTTGATGAACGACATCAACTTCTTCATCAGTGTCCTTCTCTTCCAGCATCTGGCCACTGAATGATTATGCAATCCACAAAAAGTACATGGAAAGGAATTCCACATCTTTTGAAAATCATAACCATACTTTTTAAGCTGAAAAAGTGGATCAGAAGTTTTACTATGCTTCTGATTATGGTAAGAAACTGGAGGTGGAATATCATTACCTCTTCGCTGATTTCTCTTACCACATCCTGCCTATGACGACGAAACACACTTTTCCTGCTCAGAATCTTCTTGCAGGACTAGTGGGGTAATCACTTTGCTTTTGGAAGCTTGTCTCCCATCAGCGTTCTTGGAGCATTCTCCAATTTCCATTCCCACACTAGGATAACCCAAACCTACAAAATGAGGACGATCCTCAATCTGTATTGGGTTAGAAATGCCTTGGCCATTTTTCCCAAGGCCTCTTCCATCAAATCCCATTTTATCTAGTAACTTGGATTCAATGCCTCTAGTATGATTTTCAAACAAACCAAAGACTTCATTACATGAATCCGAAACCAAATGGGAGGAAGAAGAAGATTCCCATGGTGAACAACTTACAGTGCAATCATCTGCCATGGCCTCTGCATCTGAAGTTGAAGGTATTTCCTTCCTCTGATCACCACATTGCAACCTTGCCAAGAGCTCATCCTTGGTTTTCAGTTCCAATTTCAAACGAGCATTCTCCTCTTCCAAGGAGTAATACATTGATCACAGGAGAGAATTCTCTTCCTAGATCTGGTGATTATAAGCTTCAATTTCATCGAGCTTCACCTGTTTAGACATCTTTCCCATAGTGCACTTGTACCCTATTCACACAAATTGAACCAACTGCACCAATCTTGAAGCAATCACTCTGTTAATCAGATTTACTGAAAAAAAAATATGGAGCTAAACCAGCTCTGATACCAAACATGATCCGAAAATAATCAAATTATTACTACCTGATCTCGGACCCTTGTAGGCTTTAAATATTTGCCGATGATTTTCTCCTTTTAAGTAATCAATTTAAAAATTAATGCAAGACAATAAGACAATTGCACAAAGATTGATTACGGAGTTCGGAAATTGCCTACGTCTCCGGGTTCGTGGTCGAACCATTCCACTAGTCAAAACTTGTAAGTTACAATAGTACTTTCACAAGAAAACCTAATGGAAACTATTTAAACTTGCTTAGAAGAATAACCAGACCTTCGGACGACAAGGGTGAAAAAACAACACCCGACTTCCACCTTCCAGGCATATTCGGAAAGCTTGATGGCTCCAGTTCCACTGTTAGAAACCTCCAGTTCTTGATCGGCCTTCCAGACGATAATACAACACCCTATGGCTCTCCAGTTGATATACCAGGCTTCACAATAATTTACTGTGGTGTTATGGGCCGACTAGATAGTTTGAATAACTCCTAGCCACAAATATTTAATTTATTATTGCCTAACAAATAATAGGTCAATAATAATCAAAATAATAATGCCTAAATAATTTAGGTCTTCACACAACAACAATTTCTCATTCGCCTTCCAAGCTCTGAGCTTGTCTTCGTATTTTGTGTGTGTGTTCCCACAATAAGCTTAACAAATAATAAGCTTGGGTTGTGTGTCCATTACAATGAAATAGGTACCCTATTTATACAATTTTAGGGCCCTTGAAAATATGGAATATAATTTATCTTAAGGCTATTATAAGCCTCATCCTGTAAAATGAATGGGATCAAATATTCCAAAAAATCTGGTTTGCATGTTTAATGGGATTAAATCCCAAATTTTGGGTGGCGTTGCATATTTAATGGGATAAAAATCCCATAGTGGCGGATTAGCATATGAGATGGGATTAATATCCCAATTTTTGTGGTTGAATAATGTTTAAGGCTTTAAATAGCCTTCCTCCATGCAAACATAGTGGTCAAAGGACCACTTTGGAGCATAACCGCCCCCATCTCCATGTGGATTAATACCACGCATGCCATTAAACCTGCTCCCCACCACCGCTTCACTTCCTCCCACGTGGTCCTCCATGCATGACATGTGGGTAATTTCTAACCATTAATACATGGCTGTTATAATAAAACCCACCCACTTAGTCATGTGGCATGGAAATTGATTTGTAAGTGGACTTACCAAGATAATAAAATTTCACCCATATAATGTGGTATAGAAAATAATTAACTCGGTCCATAAAGATGTAATCCACTTGTCGCCTCCCAATAGGCAAATTGAATGAATTCGACGAGTGGTGGCAAGCCACGTGTCACAAGGTGATTCGGTCCAATATTGATCGAGCTTGACGAGTTGACTTTCCCGTTGACCAAATTTGACCTGACATATCTAGAGCTCTTGATGTCCGTTTGTCACGCTCTCACACGTCGTTGGAAAGCTCTCGAGATGGTTTTATGCACTCAAACCATTTAGGGATGTTTAGGGAACTTTTAAAAATGATCCCATGATCATTTCATCATCAAAATAATTATGATCGGTAATTAATTCCAATTATGTGATTAGATTATAATTAATGCATAAATTTGAGTAAATAGTTTTTCTTACACATATCATTAGGATGACTAGAAGGTCACTATGAAAATATGTGTGTTGCCCTTATATTTTTGAATAAAGAATCACATATTTTGTGCATGGTATCACATACTTCATCTTGATAGGTTCACATTCTCATTAAAGGTTCATATTTGATGGTACACACATATAATTGAAACTTCAAGGCCATTTACATTAATTTGAATACACCCACAAGGATTTGCCAAAAAGAATTGCATATAGTCTTAAGTACATGAATGAAATGTGTATGAGATATTAAGGAGTAGAAGGATTCACATTAAAATTATTCATTCTATATGGAGGAAATAGATGAAAAATATTCACCTAGCTTATAATTGTAATTTTTTATATGACTTTTCATGAATCAAGTATTCTGTGATTGTAATCGTGTTAAGGAAAATTTGGCCCTTATCTTTCATAAAGGAATGAGACACTTTAATTTAGAATGATTCAAAAAATATAATGTAGGTATCTTGTATCTTTGAGGAAATATTGTAAGTAGGTAGGTATTTGGTTTTATGAGAACCCTCCTTCCACTTCATTAAAGAACTAGTTGAGGATTTTAGAGCTACTCATTGGTATTTATGGGATATAGAATTTAAAATATAGTTTATTAGGGAAGAATGTTGTAGTAATTTAATATATTCATATCAATAGTGTTTTTTTATCTCTTTAATTATTGTGTTCTGTTGTATATTTTATGATTAGTCTTAAGTCTATGTAAGTATGAGATTATTTTATTTAGAAGTTCACATAGATTTCAGCCGATAGTACATAGATTCAAATCATATTAGTGAAATTTTACATAGTTCGGATAAAAGGTGAAATTTTACATAGTTCGATAAAAGGTATATATTTTTGACATATTTTAATAGTTTTATCACATATATAGAATTAACACTTATTTTTAACAACTTAAACAATTAAAATTGACATCAATAACGTAAAATTTGATCTTCTATGACATGTCATGCTAATCGAAAGGTTATTAAGTTAGTAAGTTTTTAATGTTATTGGAGAGGATATTAGGTTAACAATTTATAAGTTATAAGAAAGGAATTTAATTTTGTAAGTTGTTTTAAGACACCAACAAGGCTATTAGGTTATAATTTTTTTATGCTACCTTTGAAAGGCTATTAAGTTAGAATTTTTCAAAACTTACTCTGCATAGAGAAAACATCATGGAACTATTTATAATTAAACAAATTAGGGAATAATTTGGCATGACCATCACGTGTAATCATTTTTTTCACATTTTACTTTACTACAAGCTTTTAATATAGATTTTTTGACTCAATTTACAAGTTTGTATACACCATTGTAGAGAATCTATCTACACATATTTTTCATGTAATTGTAGGTTTCATGTGGATTGGTGTAGACAATCAAGGTTTTTACCAACCATCATATGATCTAGATTCGTGATATTTTTGTTTAATTAATTAATTAATCTTAAATAAAATCATTTTTCATACTATATTTAAAATGGGGAAAATATTTTTCCTAACTTTGTTTCATGAACTTAGCAATATGGAAATTTTCACTTATTTTGATATAGAACACACACAAATTATTTAACCAACTAAAATATCCTTCTTTCTTTATCTCACACCTAGTTATCCACTAGATGACAATAATTATCCATCTCATCTCCTAAAAAATAATTGTACTCACTATTGAACATTTGTATGGACTTCCACATATCTCAAACCTAATTTCCATGACATATTGGATAGGTTCATAGGTATTAAATGATTTTGTTATGGAATCTATCCACCTCTTATGTGTATACACCTAATTTTTCACTTTTCATCTTTCATACCTATTACTAAAAATCTACTTTGTGTAGATAAGGGTCACCGATGTTCTATTTCTGAGCAGTACCTTTAGGGGCCTTTCGAGAATAAGGAATGGGAATGGTTATTCATGTAACCATTATGGGTTAGAGACAGTACACAAAGAGAGTTTCACTATTTGGTCTTGGCCTTAGTTTTCCTTGCACTAGGTATCCTTGTCCTCCTAGGTCTCATGCATATCATATTCATGACTTCTTTCTTGCATTCCACCATTTTGTATCTTGTTCATCCACTTTCATGACTCACGACACATTTCTTTTACTTTCACGACATATTAATTTATTTTTTACATCCTCGATGACATGATCACCAAAGGGTGATTGTGTCGATGTTTTATTTTGTTATGGCTAACAACATCTACCATGGGTGATGTCATCATATATATACCTCCACCTCATTTGAAACTCATAAGAAACAAGAAGCTAAGACATCCAAACTGCCATTTTATCTGCTATTTTGTGCCATCTTCGCATATGATCGCTATGCTTTTTGTTCATCTTGAATTTTACTTTGATTGGATTAGACACCCTTCTTCTTGGGTGATTACTTACACTATTGGGTCATCATATAATGAGTCTAGGATAAAAATGGTCTTCCATTACTCCACATAATAACGATTCTCTCTCTGCATGTTACTTTTTAGGGAGATGGATGCATCAATGACCACCCTACAGGTACAAGTAAGTTCTCTAACCCTTCTTTGTCACTTTGCATAGATTATTTCCTCTCCTCTTCTTCATTGTGATATGTTAGTTTAGTATTATACATGCTTGACGCTAACTAGATCAATACTCTTACTAAATATCAAATCCTAGTTACTTTCATTTTAGTTATTGCATGTTTATTTCATTTATTGTTGATCCATACCTCTCCACACCCAACCACCGATATCTCAGTAGGGTTCCTTCCTCTATCTCAATTGCGGGCCTTAGAAACCCTAGGTTGACCTAGTGTAAGGGTTACTTCCCTCTAGATATGCGACCCTAGCACTCACTATAGCCCCTTTAAGTCTATCCCCTTGTATTTTAGTTCATGCATGTCTCCTACTCGTTTCCTCGAATACCCTAGTTGAATGGATGAGTAAGAGTGCATGTTGTTGAGACACATTTTGGACCACATACATTCTCTAGTGAACTTGGCATGAATGTTACGAGACCTTATAATCGAGTAAGACTTGTTAAAAGCACCCATATTTTATTTTGACTTCATCTAAGCATGTAAAAACCTAAAACCCTAAATACCACTTACACATACACCACCACCCTTAGGGGATCCTATCTATTCATGTCTGCTCACATACGAGATGCCTTCATCCCCTGTGTAGACTGTTTGCATAACCAATCCTTTTTGTTTAACCATACTTGCTATCATATGCCTTAAGCCCCTTTGAATTGTTTTCTATAGGGCTAATTTTGTCTATAGAATTCATCTTTAGACCTTTTCTTAGCCAGATCACCACTCCATCATGGAGTATCCGGGCCTATTGTCATATGACTCTGTTGTGTAGTAGTAATTTATAGAAACCTACCATCTTGAAGTTGAATTTCACTTATGTATGAAATGCTGCATTGTAGGAGCACCTAAAAATAAGCCTTCTACCCGCTAGAATGTCCCACCTGAGGATGAGGAGGAAGAAATCCAAAATGATTACACTTTTGACCATCCTCCTAAGATTCAGAAATTACTATCTTAGTTTCCTCAATACAAGGGAGAGTCGAAACAAATGATTTGTAAACGTCTTCTTGATTTCATCTCGAAGCAATTTACCATAGGAGAAAAAGGGGAAAGCCGCTGAAATAGGATCATCTGAAAATGCCTCCAATTCTGATCCTATCAATCTTATTCTTCATCTTATTGATAAAATGAACCAACAATCTTCCACTACCGCAGCCAACATCCCTCCAAAGGAATCTTGGAGCACCACACCCCCTCCTTTTCCAAATGATCCTAATGGGGTGCCCATCACTCAATCCCCCATTCGAATAAATTCATGTGAGAAATCCAACAGAGCCACTATCACCCTATATTTATAGTATGGACATTGGTGGCATTTCTCTATCTATCTGTTATGACGGGTATATTGATCCCACTCTTCACATCAAGGAATTAAAACATATTTACAAAGAATGGTGTTGTCATGTGTTTTTTCAAAGGAAAATTCAAGTTGAAAACAAGATGACTTTACCCTAGGGTCAATTTTCTCTTGTAAACCCTCCTAAGCACTTCTCTGGATTAATTATCCCTCTCGTATCCTACAAGTGATCATATGTGTTGTAATAAAATTTCCCAAGTAATTGAAATATGAAAACATGTTCATGAAGTTATTCGGATGCAGTGCTTCTCAAGGTAGATTCTTCAGTGGACATAGAAAGGCTATTTCTAGCCTTTCTAGGACAGGTGTGCACCCTCCGGGACAAATTCAAAGGCCAAAATTCATTAGGAAGTGGTATTGAGGAGATAAGAAAATATTTCAAGTGATTTATGAAAGTTTATGGAATATTTGAAGGTTTAGGGACAAGTTCAGTGAAAGCGGGTTTTTAAAGGTAAAGGAGCTTGTAGTTCAAAATAATGCCTGAGCTTCGAAGGATTATTATGGGATCTATGTAAAGAGTTAGAGATAAAAAAAAACCATTGGAAAGATAATTCAATGATATAAAGGATGTTTTTTTCATATTTTTCACAAGACTAAGATGCTTCTTCCCACATCCCATTTTCAAAGAGACACACCCTGCGGTCCCAAGAAAAAAAACTATTTTTGAGAGGGTTACATGTAGAATTATATCATGAAACCCATCCCATTCATAAAAATGGATGTTTAAATTCAATTTAATATATATAAGTTCCGAAAAATTCCTACTGGAGCTCCGGAAACTTCGTCTTCAAGGCTCTCCTCAAGGCAAGTTTTCGGACTTAGCCATTTTCACAGGTGCACACATGTTAGCCTGTGGTGAAGGTGCACTTTTATGTCCTATTTATCCCATACCTTTGGTATATTTTGGAGAAAAAAATTCACCCATGTCTAGTTGAGCCCCTTGGTCCATCACATGACCCTAATGAAGCCTAATGATGTCAGTTAAGCCCCTTATCACCTCATTCTAGCCCTTCCCATCATGCATGAGGGTGATTTTTAATGCCCCATATGTCCCATTACATTTGGATAGTTGGGATAAAAAAGTGTGCTCTATGCCCATCTTGGCCCTTGGTTTCCACATGGCCCGGGGAAGCCTCCGCAGGCCATTTTTAACCCTTTTCTCTCTTCGCCTCGTCAAATCACATCCTACCACTTGTCACTCCCTAATGAGGGTGTATTTAACTATCCCATCTATGCCATACCTTTAGGAAAGTTAGGATATTTTTTTCCCCACTCCAGCCCTTGCCAAGGTTCTTCATGTGACCCAATCTCAGCCCCGGGTGTTTTTTTGCATGCTTTTTCTCTCTCCTCCGTCAAGCAATCAATGATCGCCACTTGTCATGCTCAGATGAGGGAAAATTTTTATGCCCCATTTTCCCCATCCATTTGTGATAGTTTGGAAAATAAATTTCACCCCCTTCCAAGATGATTAAAAAATCTAAAAATTGCTAAGTTTTTCAACTACTGCTATTTCTTCCTTCCGTGTTCGTGCGTGAGAAGTGTTGTTTGGAAATTTTTAAAATATATTTCACTCCATTTTCATCCATTTTTTATTCATGCCCTCATAAAAATAGCTACAAAACACCCAAGAAATCTATATTTTATCTAGACACCATGCCAAATTTTTGCCAGAATGACTACATGCTCGAAAATGAGAAAAAATCATATCTCCCAATCCGGTAAAAGAAATTGAATGAAAATTTCATAGTCTTCCTCTTTCCTAGGCACCTTCAAGAATAAATTTAAAGAAAACTTAGAGGTTCCTTGGATTTTTAATAGCAATAAACCCTAGTTTTTACCATAACTTATGTTTTTCAATTTCCCATTATTCCTAAACGGATCGGACTAAATTTTTGATCATGTAGTCTAGAAGGCGAGCCTAGTCCAATAAAGCTATTTTGTCAAAATACGAGGTGGGAAAGGGAAGTATAAAATTTTAAGTCTCTTGTACCCTCACTTACTATAAATAGAAACTTTTCCAAAATAGAAAACCCTTTTAAGACAATGAACTCAAAAAGCAATAGGATGACACACTAGGCAATTCGGACCAAAAAAGCAAAAAAAAAAAAATTCATAAAAATATTAAGTGTCCAAGAATGTTAACGAAAAATCCGTGAAAATATTCCTAGCATGTTAGGGGTTCTAAAAAGATGAGTCCATGTCAAAAAGTAGTATTTCCAAAAATAGCAAATCCCAAACCTTAACTTCTAAAAATAGAAAGTTACCATTTTGAGTGCAGGAAGTTATTGTCATCTCCATTTTAGATCATATTATTGATTTTCATAAGCATGAATTTTAAATTTTTAGTCTTGATCCTAATTTTGCTTTGTCATGAGAATAATTAGGTGTGGGTGATAGTGATTTTACCTATATGAATCTGGAGGATCTCAAGAACAGATGCTAGGTGCACCCATGGAACCATTGGAAGAGAAATTCTACACGAGTAGGTTGTATAATATGGGTGGTCATCCCATATTTGTTTGAAGAACTAATTTGGTGTTGGAATGTTCTCACCATTAGGAGCTAGATACTTGCATCATAAAATCTGATGATAACTCGATCGTGCATTCCCAAGGTAATATCTCAATATATGCAAATTCCGGTTTGGAGAAACATGGTCATCATAAAAAAAGAGTTTATATCGGGTGAGTGGTCCAAGACAAAGTCCTACCTCCAAGGCCTTGCACTTTGGGTTCGTAGTTGAAGAAAGGTAGGAAGCCATCCCATATGCTAAAATATCTATCCCAAAGTGAATTTCATGAGGGCTTATCAGATGCAATAATCCTCCTGAGCCGACTAATGGGAGAATAAACTACAAAATATTTCCATCATTGGATGGCATTGTTCATCCTCACCATCATTAAAGGTAGAAAAATGATAGACTCGGGGAAACTAATTAGTGATAACTTGCATCATCAATAGTTCCAAGTGTTGGTTTCTAAAAAGTTTTCAATGACTTCATACTTGGTCTATGCCCTTGCAAGCACAAGACCATTCAAAGGTTTGACACTCACCCAAAAATTTCTCAGAAGGCTCCTACATATGAAAAATATCCACAACTGATCTTGAAAGAAAGAAACCAACATTTTGCAAGAGTGAACGATGCGTTCATGATGTTTGTCATCAAATTGTTGGAAGGAAACCCTCACTCAAGGTTGTCTTGACAAGCCGTTTCTCTAATCAAAAGGTATAAACCATTCTTCATATAACTTACAAACGTTTCCTACATCTGATTTTCTAGTTTTGATCTTACTCCATGAAAGATGATGTAATATCTCAAAGAAAAGGATCATGTTGTTTGAGTTGTGTAGGCATCTTGTTCATGTCAACGGTAAGGTTAAAAATAGAAAGAAGAAACCTATTTATTTCCCTATCTCCTCGGGATCTTCTCATGAAAAAGTGCTCATGAGGCTACCAATGTGGAAGCTTCCTTCTCCCCATTGAACCTATATTCATACACTTCAAGAGCATAATTTGATATTCAGAGTGATCCAAAACATTTCACCTCCCCGACTTGCATCATGTTCCACAAATTGAAGACTATTGGGTGAATTGTGTAGATGATTTCAAAGTCATAGAATGAGATCACATGAGGATGATAATTAAGAAAATGAGGAGATTCAGGATTGATTGGTATGAAGATGGCATCAAAGAAGATGGCACATAGATGTATGAATAGGAGTACCATGTAATGAAAGCCTCACCCCTTCCACAAGTGTCTTGGAGAATCTGCGAATCGAGGGATATGAATGAGTGGATTGAATCAGTCATCAAAATATAAAAAGAGTGTTTCAAAAATAAGAGAGATGCCCTCATTGCATCAAGAAACTGTCCAAATATCTAGAGGCAAGCATCCCATCTTTCCTCTTCAAAGGCCACTAAGAAATCTTCCATCTTAGCTCACTCAAGGAGAAAGGTAGTGGAATCAAAAGCTCCTCACTATAGAAGGTTAAAAAAAGGTAAGGATAGTAGATGATCCTATGGTAGAGTTGGAGCAAGGGGAAATTAATCCAGTTCATCCTTCATCCCTTAGTAGTCTCAAAGCCTCTCATCCTCCACCGCTGCACCAGCCCCTCCTGCAAAATATGTTATTTCTCATTCGAATAAGAGACAACAATCATACCAAAATTCAAGCCTGAAACACATGAGATTTTTCCATGGGTGTAGGAAATGATCGCGAAAGAAGCCTCCATAGTCTAACAGTGGCGGTCCCCGATTTCTTATCCATAGCCTCAATGGTCAAATTAAAGAAGGGAAAGTTAGCTCAAGAAGCTTCACACTTCTTCAGCGGTGCTTTGGGAAACCAATATGTAGAAGTAGTCCAACCAAAGGTAATTAATCCCATTGAAGAAATGACCCCAGATGACTACGAGATGAGCACCATTCCCCTAGGCCCAAAAACTCACAAGGGAGATGTAAATTTTTCAAGGAATCTTCCACTCACCTTATCATGAGAATTGATTAGTTGGAAGATCATGTGACAATTCTCACCTTGTATGTCCAAAATTTCATGGATAGGAATGTTGCTTCATCTCTTCCAATAAAATAAGTGACTCCCATCGTAGCTTTGATCAAGAATCCATTCAAAAAACACTGCGGTTTCACCATGAAAGGGAGAGAAAATGATAAATGGGTGAAAAATATTGTGGAAAAAGGAAAAACACTGCTTTCTGAGATGATTTAATTGTTTAAGTACATGAGCACAACAACCACAAAGGTCATAATGAAAAGAGATGAGATCAAGAAAGAAAAGGAACACTGGGATCAAGTATTTCCACTGGTGATAGAAATGGGGAAATCCCATTCTCACATATTGGTGGACAGGAAGGTATTCAATTCTCCATCCAAATATTTTTCACAGGTATGGGATATAAATATTGTCACATGGTATGAGATGTTGAACCATGCTTTAGAAAAGTTGGATTCAAATGAGGAACATTCTTCTAAGATACAAGATGATGTCAATACTAAGATATAGAAGCTTGGAGTGCCCACAATTGATGAAAACACCTCAGCGGATGACTTGTTGAAGCCATTTGAATAAATTTCTAAGAAATAATTTTGGGATCCCTTTTCCTTCAATGAGGAAACACTGGATTCTCTCATCAAGATAAGGGCTACAATATCAAGCACTATGAAGAAATATTAGTCTTGGTTCATGAAATGTTAAAAACATCAATGTCACCTCAGATGATTGGATCGAGTCCTTGAGTTTTGTTCATATTCCTCAAAGCTAAGAAAGTTACACATGCGGTGGATCGATATAGCAAAGAATTCAAAGGAGTGGAGATATTCCTAGAGGTACTCAGTAAAGGTACATCAGAGAGTGGATCAGAATCATCAAGGGAATTATCTTCATCAGATTAGTTATCTCTCTTCCTTTCTCTCTCTTCCCTCCTCCTTCCTCTCTTCCTTCATGTTTTATTTCTTCATTAGGGGTTGCACTTTTCATTTTTGTCTTATTTATTTAAATGTTACGATAGTTGATATTTTAATAAGTTACCCTCAATTAATAAAAAGGGGACTTAATTTCCTTCCTAGGAATACTACAAGTCACAAGTTGTAAAAGAAAAATGAAAATTCATGTAGGGGGCTAGGTGAAGAGTCTTTTCAAAATCTATATATTGTAATGACTTCCTCATTCCAAAAGTTGGTCAATTTTGCAAGTTCAAGAGTAGATAACTACCAAGAATAAGCAAAAGATAGAAATTTTTTCCATTTTCCTTTCCATATTCTTCTTCTATCTCTTTCATTGTACAAATTTGCAAATATGTAAATAAAGAAAGGAGTTTTAGCTTTTTGGATGAGTGAATAAGTGAAATTTAATGTTCATGGTTTCATTTTTTCTTGATATAACTATAAAATTTATTATTCATTATAATTGTGTGTGTTTATATCTCTGGTTAATCCTTACAAGAATATGATTTTTCCTACTTGCGGTATTAATCCCTCTCCTAATTTCTCACTCCCACTTTCTCACCTTCCTAGCAAAGTCATCCCTTTCATAAATTGCAAGTATTTTCCATAGGAGTATTAGAGTGTGCTGTTAAATACTCGACCTTTAGGAGAACAAAATATTTCTATTTTATTTCACATAGAATAATGGAGCTACCCAATTCAAGCAAAGGGACCTAGTCCTAGAGTGTTGGTGAAAATAAACTGATTTTTCTTAGTGAAAAATTATTTCTCCAATAGTTTTTTGCACCCACCACGGGGAAGATTTTGCTATCCTACACCTGTATATATTCCAAAAAATACAAAAAAATCAGCTATCTAAAAAACCAAAATTCTGAAATTTGAAAATTCCATGAGCCTTATGTCTTCCACTAATGGCTATTCCTAGTAATCCCCAGTCCTAAGACCCAAAATTATTTTCCACATTTAAGAAGATATTGCATCGAACTTGAGGATGCTATTTGGCATAACAAAGAAAACTTCTCTCACTCCTTTACAACTAGAAGAGTTATAAATTTTGAGGAAGAACATGTAGAAGCTTTGGAAAGAGAAAGACAAGTTCAAATCCAACAAAGGAGAGCTTGAGTTGATTTAAATTTTGCAAACTGGTTGATCGTAGATACACCATGTTTGAGAGGCAAAGAGGAAACATTGACCCCGTATTTGAAGAACTCCAAATATGACAAGAGAAAATTAGCAATTATTGTTATTCCTTTCCTCTCGTGACTTCTCACATTGGTAGCTCAAGTGATGTTGAAAATCCTAATCACACTCCTCTTGTCTCGTCCCTAGGTTTCTCCAATTTCTCCAAATCCATTGGATATAGAATTTATAGATATTAAAGAAGACTTTGAAGATGTAGAAGCAAAAAAAAGAAGTAAGAATGGGAGATGAAAGAGAGAGGTCTCTAAAAATTGTACCATGTATTTGAAGAAATATAGGTCCACTCGCCCTTGCTGCACTAATCCATGAATTACCAAATGAATCTCTAAAGAGTTTTCCCAAATTCAGAGGTGATGGTACACAACTCCTAGAAGAGCATGTGCATCGTTCATCACATAATGTGATGTATTAAGAGTAGAACATGAATATGTATCAATGAGGTTGTTCATAGAATATCTGCAAGATAAGGTAACATAGTGGTTCTATCTCCTACTAGCTAGATCCATCACTATTTGGGATGATATCAAAACCAGTTTTAAAGAAAGGTTTGAATCCACTAAAGAATGTCAAGACCTCTTAGTGTAGTTGGTTCAAATGAAAAAGGATCCTAACGAGACTATGAGTAAATTTTTAGCTCATTATAACAAATTTCTCAAGAGGATACCCTTTGAAGCTATACCCTCCGATGACAACATGAAAATATTATTCATTAATGCTCAAGTTTTCCGAGGTAGGATTCATTCTCCGAAGATATTTACCTGGGAATCTTAGAGAAGCTCAAGAATATGCTGTTGAAGTAGAGGATGATCTAATTCTATCTGGAAAAGTAAAAAATCCAAATGGATTTTTTTTTCAAAGTTCCAATTCTTCCTCTACAGATCCTCTAGTTCAAAAATTGGCAAATGATGTGATTGCACTAAATTTTTTTACACGAAGCACTTTCGAGATAATCAAAGGAAGAATAATTTTCTGAACAAGAGAAGAATTGTAACACCCCCTCAAAGACTTTCTCTATAGGCTCCCACCACATCAATGCAACCTGTGTTTGACAACAAGATGATGAATAATAAATTTTTAAACAAGATGATGATGAAGAAGAAGATAATGGGATTGAAATTGAAGAAGTTGATGATGCTGATATTGGTTACTTTGAGTACTCATCTAGGGATGAAAGTTAAGAGGATGAGACACTAGTTTCTCTTGTGTAGTGTTCATCCGTTCTTAATCCAAGAAGAAAATATCCCGCTGCCATTCGCAAGAAGAAGAAATATGCAGATTCTCTTATAGAGACTCCACCTAACAAAATAATCAATACAAGAGCTGCACTTCCACCTTCCATGGACTTGGCTAAGGAAAAACTAGATCTTGCAGTAACTAAGAAGTCCTTAGCTGAAACAATTAATTCCCCTAAGCCCACTTCTGTTAATACTTCTTCTTCCAAGCCCCCCAATTCTACTCCTAAGACAGTGAATGTCCCTAGCAAAACCTCAGAGGTTCCTAATAAGCATGCTACATCTCCCAAGCCTATTCCCTTGCCAAAGCAGCTCCCACATCAAAATTAATGTCTCCTTTATCTCCTAAAGCTTCTGCTGCTCTAGAGACATCTACGTTTGCTTCATTTGATATAATAGATAATGTAAAATGGTCTAAATTCCAAATTTCGAGTCCGAATATTTGCAAACCCATCTCGAACAATTTGATAAGCTAGTCTGGTTTATCAAAGGTAATAACACAAAACCCAATCTTTATTACACCTTCTTCTAAAGGGTTACTACCAACTCTTCTTCCCCATCACATCAAAACATGCTAGCATTAAACACATCTAAGACTGATAATAATGGATTGTTCTATGTTTCTCTTCTCATCGGAGGCTACTAATCCGAACAATTGTATCATAGTGTTGGCGAGGAATTTTTTCATTGGACACATTGGTGGATTTACACCAACACTCTGGGACTAGGTCACTTTGCTTGAATGGGGTAGCTCCATTTATTATGTGTGAATGAAAAATACAAATCTATGGTTGTCCTAGAGTCTAGGGATCCAACATGAACACTCCACTTGAACTGTGACAAATTCTTACAATTTCTTGCAAGGAGGAATTTTCTAAATAGGTGGGAAAAGGGAGTGGGAAATTAGGAAGGGGGATTAATATCATAGGTAGAAAATTTAGATGCATGCAATTATTAATCAGAGAACTTCAACACACATATTCGAAAGAACAAAAAAATTGTTACTAATACCATGACAAGATGGAATCTTGAACACAAAGTCTTAGTAACTCCCTCATCAAGAAAAGCATGTAACTCTTTTCTTATTTATTAACATTCTCACAAATTTGTACAAAAATAGGAATGGAAGAACATATGAGAAGGAGAATGAAAGAAAAAATAGTTATCTCTTTTTCTTATCACAAGTAGTTATCTACTCTTGAACATACAAAATTGACAACCCTTTGGGATGGGGAAGTCGTTACAATTTATATATTTCAAGAGGGCTCTTCACCTACCCCCCACATGAATTTTCATTTATCTTCTAAAAAATGTGACTCTTCGATTCCCTAGGGATGAAATTAAGTCCCTTTTTTATTAATTGAGGGTGACTTATTACAATATTGACTATATTCATGCTTAATTGAATAGGACGAAAGTCATGATTTCTTATAACAGAGAAATAGAAAGGGGGTAGAGAAGAGGAGAAAGAATGGAGAGAGAAGAGAAGGAATGCCCCACATCCTGGATGAGGATTCCTTTACCTTCGATGAAGATTAAATCCACTTGATGTTGAAGATTGAAACTTGTCCCAAGATGGCCCTCTGCAACACTTTCATGCTCCGTTGATGAAGGTTGCTCTTTTGGACACTTTTGAACACTTTTCCCCTTTAAAAACTCTTTGAAATAATGCACTTCTACACACTTCTTGGATACATTGAGAAGAGGGATGATGAAAAATTGAGAATAAGACCACTGAGAACATTGGAAGATGACTCCCCTCATTGAGAAAATCCTTCTGATCTTTGAGACACTATCACAACTTCATGATCAACCATTCACATGGGAGAAATTAGATGCACTTTTTTCCCTCGGTGGGATCTTGCTCCTACCACTACGGATGCACCGATGATGAATGATGTATGTGAAAAAACATTCTAATTCTAGAGTAAGGAGAAGGAGAAAAAAATAATTTCATCCACCAGTTGATCATGCATCACATGTGAAATGAATTGAAAGGGTCTTCAGTACAAAATTGGTAATTTTCTCGTTTTGACACTCTTTGCTCACCGCATCAAGGAATGCGGGAATTGACTTGAAAATAAAGAGGAGCTCCTGTGAGTGTTGAGAAAATTTTAGGATGAGTGAATGAATGAAATGTGACAACATTTATCTCCTTTCACTCATTTTCTATTTTTATAATATTCACCATTATGGTCTCATTTAGCCATTTTTTTGCCATTTTTGTCAATCTTGCCAATTTTGGAGTGTCTCAATCATGAGGGAGTGAAATAAGGAGTGTGAATGCACATTTTTCTTGAAATTAATATTTATAGTAGGTTATCCCATAGAGACTTAATAAAAATATAAAGTGGTCTTCTCGGTGTCAAATTCAAACGAAACCACTTGTAGAAGTTTACATAATTTATTTCGAAGTTATGTTCCAATTTTCGTGTGATTCCACCCACTGGAACCATGGGAAGTGAAGAAGTACCTTGCTAAATTTTTGCTGCTTGTCATGAAAGCCATTAATATATTCCCTAATATTTTTGGAAACTTTTCTTTCCCACCTCGGATTGTGATGAAATCAGCTTCACTGGAATATGTTTTTCATCTGGACTTTGTGTTCAAGTTTTTAGCTCGATTCGTCTGTTGGAATGATGGGAAATTGAAGGAATGAAAGATATGGAAAAAATGAGGGTTTTTAACCATAAAAATTTAGGGAATCATTTAATATGTTGTTAATTTATCCTTGAAGGAATTCTGAAATGAATAATATTACAAAAACCCTCACCTCGATCCGTGCACCGGTTTGTGAGATATGAAAATTTCACTTTCATGGGTATGGAGTAACTCAAGAAAGAAAACACACAAGATCCTTTAAAAAATCACAAATTTTGTGAAAAAATTCATTGCTGAGATCATGGAAACATAAAGGGAGGAATGGTGGAAAAAGAATATGGAATTTTTTGCTAGAGTTCGGTAGATTTTGAGCAAAATGGAGGAAGATGGAAAAATGCACTATCTCCTTGGTTTTCATGCCTTTAGGGGGTATGGCACATTTTTT
Organism: Taxus wallichiana var. yunnanensis; assembly: GCA_018340775.1. NCBI lineage: Eukaryota > Viridiplantae > Streptophyta > Pinopsida > Cupressales > Taxaceae > Taxus > Taxus wallichiana. The sequence goes on from CM031238.1 coordinate 94,987,445, forward strand.
TTCCTTATTTTCCCCTTGAAAAGATATTAAGGGGACAAAAAGTGCACCCTAGCTCTAAGAGGATAAGTGGGAACGTGCACTTTGAGGAGGAGAGAGATATAAGAGCTTAGTTTTAACACCCGGGGTTGAGTTGAAGTCACGTGAGGAACCAAGTGTGAATAAGGTGGGGAGAATTTTTTTCCCCCTTGTAATATTAGAAATGGGATTAAAGGGTCACAAAATGTGCCTCAACCTCATGGTGACAAGTGGTGGGCATGCATGGCACGAGGTGGGGGCTAGAAAATTACCAAAAGGTGCTTACAGGGGCCTCCTAGGGTCATGTGGTGGGTCCAGGAGCTCAAACGGGAGGGGAAATTTTTATATCCCCCTTTTCCCATTAGAAAGGGACCAAGGGGAAACAAAAGAATGCCTCTACCTCATGCTACCACATGGCACTGGAAAAATTGACTAAGTATGGAGCTTGTACCTTGGGAAGGACCTTAAAAATGACGTTGTCGGAGCTCTCAGAGGAATTTTTGGGCACTTATATGAATTTGACTGAAAAATGAATTTTGAGAATAATTTTATGGGTCTCAAGGTCTGATTCAGCCTAAAACCTCCTTAAAAATGTCCTTCTTTCTCAAGATCGCCAGTTGTTTGTGTTAAGAATGAATTGTGGAAAGAAATACACGGGTCTTGTGAGAAGTATGAAAACACCACCATGTAGGGAATTGAATCAAATTTACATTTATATATTTTTTGGAATATAGCTCATTCCAGATCTCTCAAAATCATCTTCTCAATCTTAGGTGTTTTTTTTTGCAGTATAAGCTCCTTTGCCCTCAAAACCCCACTTTTGTTGAATTGGCTCATAAACCTCCAAATATTTCTATAATATTCCTAAATCACTTGAAAATTTTTATCAGGTCATTAATACCACCACTTGATTAATTTATTCCTTCAAATCTACTCTAAAGAATGTGCACCCACCTTAGAAAGGCTAAAATAGCTATTCCTAAGCCCGTTGAAATATCTACCTTGAAAGACACTATCTCGGAAGAATCTTATGAAATTGTTTTTATCTCTCGAACACCAGGAACGCTTAAGACCAAAAACATGAGCACTAAAATATGGGGATAGGCTAGAAAAAGAGGATGAAATGATCTGGAAGGGTTCTGGGAAAGGTTCACAATAAAAATTTGGACACTAGGGTAAAGTTGTTGTGTTTTCAAGTTGAATTTTTCCCTTACAAAAACACATGAAAACACATAAACTCTTGCTTTTGACAATGTGATGCCAATAAAATTATCTAGTACCATTGGTCTCACACTAATATGGGATAAAGGCATGTGTTATTCCATGGAGACTAAAGAATTCCCACTTGTGGGAAGAATAAAAGATACCCAAGTTGCTTTAGTTGATTCCCCTAAGAAGAAAGTATTATTGACTATATTGGTGGCGGACATCCCAACCTCATACAAGATGTTTTTGAGTAGAAGCTTCTATATATATTTGGGAGGATAAATTTATATGAACTAGTCTTTGGAAAATATTCTAGTAAAAGGAAAAATGAAAAAGTTTATACCAATGAGAAAAATGAAGTACAAAGTGCAAAAATCAAAAGATCCTAGAGCTGAAATTCTTTATCAAGATGATGGATATAGAAACTACTTCTTAAAGGGGTAAATTTTTTCCTTTTCTTATGGAGTAGGAGAGAAATCATTTAAGGATAATGGAGTTTGATGGAAGTCATTCTACTATTAGATTTAGAGTAGGCGTTGTTCTAACCTATCCTTCAGGTGAGTCTCTCCCATCTCCTTACAAATTGCAATTTAAAAATACCAATAATACCTGAAAAATATGAAGCCCTTATTTTGGGGATGGATGTTAGGAAATCCATGGGTATCAAGAATTTGAAATGTCTTGGTGATGTTGAGGTGATTGTAAAGAAATTGAGAAATCAATATCAGGTCAAAAACCCTAGGATCAAGCATTATAGGAACCGAGTATGGGACTGCATTGAATCTTTTGATGTTTTCTCTATTCAAGCTATTCCCCATGAGAAAAATGAGAAAGCTGAATCTCTCGTAGTTTCAAAATATTTGATGACTTCACACCCATCCTTAAATAAAGGCATAGTGACTATTGATATGGTAGTCGGTTTGAGTGTGTTGGATAATGTAAATCATTGTCGGTATTCAATGACGACAATCAACTTCTCTCTTTCTTGGAATAAAGAGATAACTTCAACAATATTTTCTACAAGGGAAGTGATGCTCCAAATAGAGAGTCTGTTGCAGATGAAGAAAAAGAAGGGATAGATGGAGTTGATTCAAAATGTGTCATCAGATTGAAGGGAAAGACAAGTCTAAACGATCTTGTGTCTCTCAAAGACTTGTTTGATAAACATGACAGATTCATCAAGGAGAAAGCTAAAGAATCCTCTTGGTGTCTGCTAACTTTGAGAAAGAAAATATTGGTATTCTTGAATAACCAAGAATGATGAATATTGGTAAGTGTTGTTCACCAAGATAAGAGAAGATTCATCTTAAAAATATTTTGATGTTCTAACATAATCCTATGATGAGCTCAAGACATTTCAACACAAAGAGATGCATCATTGAATCCCACTCAAGCTCGAAGCCAAGCCTTTAAGGAAAAAGAAACAGTCCATATAACCCAAATATTGTAGATATAATCAAGGAAGAGGTCTTGCAAATTTTGAATGTGAGAATCATATTTCCTATCCACCACTCCATGTGGGTGGAAAATGTTGTTTCAACATGGAAGAAAAAAGAAGAAAAAAAGGATAGACTTCCACAACTTGAACTAGGCTTCACTTAAGGATAATTAGCCACTTCCTACTATGGATCACATTATACAGGTGGTCACAGGATCATAGATGCTCTCATTACTTGATGGTTTCTCTGGATATAACCAAATTGAGGTATTTGAAGAGGATAAACACAAAATGACCTTCACAACTCCTTGGGGAAATTTTTCCTATATAGCAAAATACGATTTGTTCTTATCAACGCTAGAGTAATTTTTTAATGAGAAATGGATATGGATTTCAAAGATCTGAAAATTTCATCGTCATTTATCTTGATGACCTCACAATATTTTCAAATAAGAAAGGAGATCATATGAAACATTTAGAACAAGTGCTGATCAGGAGTTACGACAACATGGATATCTCAAATACCTTAGAAGTGCATCTTTGGTGTTACTGAAGGGAAACTCCTTGGAAAAATCATGAATAAGGAGGGGCCAAAATTGATCTAGATAGGATAAGAGGAATCGAAGCATTGCATTTTCCAATAAATAAGAAGTGACTCCATTCCTTTTTAAGAAAGATCAAATTTCTTCGACCCTTCATTCCAATTTTTTCCGAGCTGACCAAGCATATCACTAGTATGATGAAGCCTCAAGCGATATTCAAGTGGAATATTGAAGGAAAGGAAACATTTGATGCAATCAAAGAAGCAATATTCAAGGGAATGGATTATTCCGATTGATGGTCAAGGATGAAGCTCTATTGACTCAAAAGGATGAGAAAGAATATCTCGTGCTATGAATGTGTAAGTAAAGTTCAGCCCTAAGTGATTTTTGTAAATACCAATAATGAGTGGTATGATAATATTTCCTACTTTCTTACCTACGGGAGTGCTCGAATCACTTGGACTATAAATAAAGAAGAAACCTCAAGCTAAAATTAGCCAATTACATCATTTGGGATCACATGCTATACAAAAGAGGATTAGATGGATGCTTCCTGAGGTGTGTTGAAAAAGAGAAACAAGAAAGGTTACTCAAAGTATATCATGATTAGGCTTGTAGGGGAATTTCTCTTCTATAGTGACCTCTCAAAAATTTCTTCTTGGTAGGTATTATTGGCCTACTTTGTTTGTAGATTATCAAGAGTGGGTTTCCAAGTGTGAACCTTATCAACAATTCATTGGAAGGCCATAACTTGTCATGCTTCCTCTCTGGTTGCTGGTTATTGAAGAACCTTTCCAACAATAAGATCTCAATTTCATCAAATTTCTCAATCCCGATTCAAACATAGGGCATACCTATGTGATCACGGAAACATACTACTTCACAAAGTAGGTGGAGACAGCTCCAATAAATTAAGCCAATTCTAAAATAGTATGTAAATTTATCAAATAAAACATTATCATCCATTTTGGGATCCCTCGAAGATCGCAGATTGATAATGTTACATATTTATCTTCCATGGAGTTGATGGAATTCTACTATAGTTATGGAATATCACTTTCTCATGTGTTAGACTACTACCCACAAAGGAATGGTTAGAACGAGTCAAGTAATTAGAATATTGTGTTTCCAAAATCTAGTTGATGAGAACCAAAGAAATTGACATAAGAAGCTCTATGATGCATCGTGGGAAAAAAATTAATCTGAAGAAGGAAATTGGTATGTCACCATTCCAGTTAATCTATGGAATCAATGCAGAGATTCTAGTCACTATTGAATTTCTAGCCCTCAATTTTGGTCAAGACAATTGAAGATGGCTAATTTCTTAATTCTCTCGATAAGAGAATCTTGTATCTTGAAAATATGTATGAAGATAGAGTCAAGGTGGTTGATCGAATAAAATAACATTAGCTGAAAGTGAAGAAGTTATTCGATAAGAAAGAAAAGGAAAGTGATTTCAAAGTTGGAGATATTGTCTTGTTGTGGGACAAAAGGAGAGATCCAAAAGTAAGTCATGGGAATGATTCTTTGTGGCTAGGACCATTTCTGATTCGGTAATCCCATGGAGAAAATACTTTCTACCTCTCGTATTTGGATGGTACACATTTAGAATTGCCTCGTAGTGGGAAATACTTGAAGTTGTATAAAAAATGAAAGTGGGTTGTCCCCTACATGTACCATAGCTGAATTTATGTTGTGTGTTTCCCTTTTCTATTTTGAGTGGTTTCCTTTTAAGTGTGGTGTGTTTCCCTTTTGTCATGTGTGTGTGTTCATTCATTCGGTCTATCTTTTCTTGTACCGAGACTCTATAACCTAATGGATAAGGCACCGGTCTAAGTTATACATTGGGATTGTGGAGTTCATGCTCATCATATCCTCACTTTTTCGATACGAATAATTCCCCAAGTGAGAGCCGTGAGGTTTTGATGTGTTTTTGAAAAGGAAAAATTCAATTTGAAAACATGACAACTTTACCCTAGTGTTAAATTTATTCTTGTAAACCCTCCTAAGAACTTCTCCGGATCAGTTCTCCTCTATCTCATGCCTACCCCAATCCTCCAAGTTCTCATATGTGTTGTAATAACTTTTCCTAAGTATTTTAAATATGAAAAAAGTTCACGAAGTTCTTCCAATGGAGTGCTTCTCAAGGTAGATTCTTCAGTGGACATAGAAAGGTTATTTCTAGCCTTTCTCGGGATAGGTGTGCACCCTCCGGATAGAGTTGAAGGACAAAATTAATCAGGAAGTGGTATTGAGGAGATAAGAACATATTTCAAGTGATTTAGGAAATTTTAGGGAATATTTGAAGGTTTAGGGACAAGTTCAGTGAAAGTGGGTTTTTGAAGGTGAAGGAGCTTACAGTTTAAAATAGTGTTTGAGATTTTGAGGATGATTAGGGAGCTCAGAAAGAGTTATGAGTAAAAAAATACCATTATAAATATAATTCAATTCTATAAATGATGGTGGTTTCATAATTTTCACAATACCAAGTAGCTTCTTCCCACAACTCATTTTCAATGAGACACACCCTATGGGCATGAGAAAGAAAATCTATATTTAAGGGGGTTTCAGGAATAATGAGATCATGAGACCAATCCCATTTATCTAAAAATTCTATTTGGATTCAATTTAATATAAATATATGCCAAAAAGTCCTCATGGATCTCTCGGAAAATTGATCTTCAAGGCTCTCATGAAGGTAAGTTTTCAGGACTTGGCCATTTTCACAGGTGGACACATGTAAGACTTTTGTGAAGGCACAATTTTATGTCCCTTCTATCCCATAAATTTGGGATATTTAGGACAAAAAATTCACCCATTTCCAGTTGATCCCCTTGGTCCATTACTTGACCCTGATGAAGCCTAATGATGTTAGTTAAGCCCCTTCTCACCTCATTCTAGCCCTTCTCGTCATGCAACCACAAAGTGACACTTGTCACTCTCAAGTGATGGTGCATTTTCCTACCCCATTTGTCACATACCCTTGGGACACAAAAATGTATCCCATGCCCATCTTGGCCCTTGGTTTTCCACATGACCCCGGGAAGGCTCGTAGGCCATTTTTCACCCTTTCCCCTCTCCACCTCATCAAATCACATCCCACCACTTGTCACTCCCAAATGAGGGAAAATTTTTCTACCCCATCTATCTCATCCCTTTGGGATAGTTGGTACAAAAAAAAAGTGCCCCACTCCACCCTTGCTAAGATTATTTATATGACCCGAGTCCTCAACCACAGGTGCTTTTTGTATGTTCTCTCTCTCTCTCTCTCTCTCTCTCTCCTCCTTTGAGAAATAAATGATCGCCACTTGTTATGCTTGGATGAGGGTGAATTTTTATGCCCCATATGTCCCATCCCTTTGGGACAGCTTAGGACAAAAATTGTGCCCCTTTTAAGATGATTAAAAACCTAAAAAATTGCTAAGTTTTTAACTGTTGATTTAACAAAAATAGAATTAATGCTAAATCGTAATCATAATCATGTATGATAAATAAATGGTAAAGTACATATTTGACACAAGAAATAAGATAATGAAATATGAAACCCCAAGTGTAAGAGAGAGATTAAAGGACTTATCTAATTTCATGCTTTTCTTGAGCCGATACAAATTGGAAAACTAATGAACATGAAGGGAAGATCATCACAACTATGCAATATAAAATATATAACTGTCTAAAAGAGATGGGATAAGAAACTTGGATCAAGGTTAGGGGTGCTTGGGCACCGAGAGTCTACTACTAGATGTCTATGACTATAAAAGTGGTTGGAACCTAATTTTTTTAGTGTCACACAAGTGTCGTTGGTAATCATTGTTATTCGCCATTATATCACACCTCGATCCCCAGATATACCTATAACCTGCAAAATAAATATTCACCTAGAAATACCACAATACCACATCAAATCCAAAAAAATAAATATGCAATATGGGGAGTCAGACTGACCTTGGTGGTCACTCGACTAAGTGAAATTACAACTAAGCAAAGGTACTATATCTTCTTGGAATCTATGTAGTTCTTGTGCGTATGTGAAATAATCGTGCCCTAGGATGCCCTTGTGCATATACACTTATGGGTAGTACCTAGATGTAACAATGTAGCTAGATGTTTGGATAGAATAATGAACTTCCCCTTCGTATGCAGTGTATGCAGAAAATATAGTCCCTTGTCCCTTGAATGGATGCTAGATGGATGCCTTTAGTGCTCTTAGATACTTTTGAATGCAAACTTAGGTTATGATAGTAGATAACTTGGTCCTTTATTTTTGTCACATAGATATGTATTTATATGATTCCATTGTTTTAATTTCATAAATGACAAATGGAAGGGTGGCTCATAAGAAAGTGAGCTGTCTAAAAGATAAGAGAGGCCCAAAAATAGCCAAAGTAAGATGGAAAGAGGCCGGGGGCGCCTAGAGGGGACGAGGGCGCTTGGCGCGACGTCTTGGCTAGGTGCTAGTGTTTGAAGTTATAAAATATAAGCATGTAAGTTTCTAATTGGGATGAAGGGTGTGTAAGACCAAAGAGAAAACAAGAAACATAGAAAAGAAGCCAAATATAGCCGTTAATTACTAATTTTCTTGCTTAGGAATAATATGAATACTAGGATGCTTTTAGGACCAAGAAATGTACCAAAGTACATGATTTTAAGTCTAAATTTTCCCCACTTTATGTTGTTGAGTGAATATTCAATAACAAAAAGTAGATAAGAGATGTGTACCTAAAAACCATGTAAAATGTGATGGCGATAGTGTGCCGAGGAGACAAGCAAAAGCGTGAAGTGATAACAATGAAGCGTGAAAGCTAAGAAAGAGGAAGTGACCCTAGGAGTGAAGCATATTGTATTGTACTATGTTGTACCTATTTTTGTTCTTTATTTAGGATTGATTCTTGTTGCGTATTAAGGAAAGACGTGTAAAAGAAGAACGAAAGAGTAATCAAAGTCATGTATTATGAAAACTCTATAAAAGTATGCAAATTTGTGTAAAAGTAGTAAAAGGAAGGTTTGAAATTGATGATCATGAGTGTAAAAGGATAGAAAAATGTCTTGAAAATGATGTGTAGAGTGATTTTTTTGGCCAATCTCACGCCAAGAGAAAGTTTTTGGGTGATCTCGAGGCTAAGAGAATTTTTTTACGTGATCTTACACCAAGTGCGAGTTTTATTTGGGAAATATCACACCGGGGAAGAAGAGTGTTGGGGAGAGAGGTCTAGTGTTACTCTCCTTCCATGTATACTTCCTGAATTCTATATCACTACAGACGTTGTGATTTGTGTTGTATCATATTTGTTCCATGTAGAAACAAAGATAAAATGCATTCTTCTTACTAGAGGATTGTGCCCTGTAGTGTGAAAAATGATCTGTGAACTACTAAAAACTATTTTGCTATGAGAAAGTATCTGTATATGTCCCTAGGACATATGTTCCTAGGAGAGGTCAGGAGCACCTAGGCACTAGTGTCTATATTTGGAGGGTGGAGTCTATGCTTTGAGGACCCAAGTCGGATCTCGGGTTGTTTCTATAAATGTAACTTGTGATGATTATATACGGTGCATATCTAATATGTAGCTATGAGATGTTGTGTGGGGTGATCGATTCACCCAAAGTATGCCCCCTCATTTGGGGTATATGCAACATCACTGGGAGAATACGACCTAAAGAGAGGACTTGATGCCGATGTGAACTATAACCTGTAGGGGGAGGGAATGCGTTGAAAGGAACGATAAGAAGATTGTTTCAAGCCACGATCTCGGATGATAATAACAAAAGAGCTAAAATACCATATATGGAAATCCATCATAATCCATAATGCTCAATACATTACAATACAATGACTTGAATTATTCAATAAGAAAGATGTACATATAAGAGGAAGGAAGTGCAACTACTACCTAAATCAGTGGTGAATAACTCCCACTAAATGATACTTGTAGTTAAGTTAACTCCATAAGATTAGTAAGCTAACTCCACATAACCGAGAAGCTAACTCAAAGCATTACTAGTAAGCTAACCCAACAAATGTAGGGTTAACACAAGTGTAAGTATTATCCTAATAAATAAATAAAGGATAAATAATAACCTACACTAACATGCACATGGTAGAGACTATGGCACATGCAAACAAAGTGGCTAGATATATTTATTAGTAGAAAAATCTAGTAAATGTGCATACAAAAGAGAGACCGCTGTAAAGAGGGTTTCATACATGGGACATCACTCACAATGTCACAAGATAATCAGGGCTAAAGCAGCCAAAAGCATATAGTTTTCATACAAGACAAAGGGCATAGCCAAAAAAAATAGCATACAATGGAAAACAATGTCAAGCACGAAGTAACGAGAAAATCATGGTGGTTAATAGTTCCTACAAGGAAAATGATGCACATGAAGCACCCGTTAGCATGTTAGAAAGATAAAGAGTATGTCAAAACGTGTATGGATCAATGTAAAGTAGTGTGCTAGTAAGAATAGGAAGTAGTAAATAATGAAACAATAACACCTATGATGTGGAAGAGTAGTAAATTTAGATACCCCGTGAGCCTCGGTGGGACTAGTAAGAGGTACAATGCCAAACATCATTGCTGCATGTAATGATCTCAGTAGTAAGGCTGTACACATAACTAAAGAAGAAGTGAACGCACATGTCTATATAGAAAATATAATGACATACTTGATATCTGTCTAACATAGTAAGAAAAGTGTACATGTAAGTATGAGTAAGCATGAGTAAATGCAACTGAGATATGTAATATGTTATGTATGAATGTACTAGAATAGCATGTAATGTGAATGTGATAGGAGTAGCGTGCCCCATAGCGGATGTGGGTGAATATGAGATGAGGATCATTTATAAAAGACCCCTCAAAAATCAATAATGAACCATAGAACAAGAGTGCTTCATCGGGAAATGGTTTGATAAATGCTTGAGAAATATGTAACATGAAGTGCATAACATAGAGTGTAGAAGAGGTGAGGTTCATATCAGATTTATACCCTCAACAATTGAGTATGAACCGTGGAACTAGAGTGTGTCATAGGGTAGTATGATGTGTGAGAATTGAATGCTAAAAAGATGTGTCATGAAGCGTGGAGTGTGAAATGTGTAGTGTGTGAGGTTCATGGATGTAGTACGCCCTCAACAATCAAGTGTGAACCTTAGCATAAGACTACTCCATATGGTAATGATGATACAAGCTGTGTATCAAGATGTGTAACAATTCTTAGAGAGATGAAGTATGAAGCACATATTATATGATTAGAAATGGTAGACACCTAAATACATTAGGGAGGGGGAGAGAAGTAAACATGATGACCCCAAGTGTATAATGTAGAGAAGAATCAAGCAACATCATCTAGGAGATCGTCAATCTCATGGTCAAAGCAAAACAAAGCTGGATAAGAAACTTGGTAAGCAATAATATGAGGTTAATCATATAAAGAGCCATTGCATTGTAAATTATACTTGTCCATAATACATTCTTCATCGTGGAAAGGTGGTTGTGGAAAACCATGAGCATACTATCAAGTAAGATTTAGAGAATAACTGATAAATAAATCAATGTAAATAGAAATGCATCCAAAAGGCATGGGGGAATGATACTAGTTGTTGGAAAGAAAACTTGTCGAGTGGAAAAAATTGTGGATTTCTTGCCAATTCTCTGGGAATCTAAGTCCCTCTACTTAACTGGTGCAATTGTTATATATGCATGCACGAGTAAAGGTGGATTTTCCTGGTGGCCTTGTGGCCGGGGATCCAATAGGGGCACTCCACTGACCTTGTGAAAAAGCTAACAATCCCTTGTTAGGGGAGAATTTGTCTAAAGAGTGGGAAAGGGGAGTGAGAAAATAAGTAGGGGAACTAATGTTGCAGGTAGAAAATTAGATTCCTATAACACTAGTTAGAAATTTGATCACATGCACTTAAGTTAGGAAGAAACAATACTGTAAACAACAACAAAACCAATTATAATTTAATGAACACAAAGTATCAGTAAACCCCTTAGTCAAAAAAGGCCCAAAAATCCTTCTTGTATTAATGCTCAAGTAGAAATTATACATATTTTGAGGATGGAAGCCATTGAGAATAGGGGATAAGTGGTTAACTATTTTCACTCACAAGGGAGGAAAATATCTCTCATGAACTTATAAGACTACAATCAGCTAGAAGAATTTCAGAATTAGAAGAACCCTTTGGAATGAAGAGCTTTTTACAATCTATAGCAATCCGAATTGACCTTTCACCTCCCTCACATGAATATTCATTTCCATATTCCACTCGTGACCTTTCATTTTCGATGAATTTATTATTTCTCTTATAATTTTGAGAAAATACTTTTTACAATTACTAAATTTGTGTCTTACGACCCCCTGTGCCCCGCATCTCATTTCGCAACCTAACCTCATCACCTAAACCTTACACAATTATTTATTAATTACCTTATAATTAATAAATCCACATCGCCATACCTGCCACCTCATTTCGCCACCTCATCATGACCTAGTCTTAACCCTAAACTAACCTAATTAAGACCTATAACTTGGTCCACATCCACACCCATGACTAATTACTCCTCACCCGCACCTAAAACCAACCTCATAATGACTTGACCAAGCCCGCAACTAATCCCTCGGGAGAAAAGGAGGGAAAGCTGGCTATTTTACCAAAAATAGCCCGCTTTGACCTGACCGATACCGGTTCCTACTCGACCGCCGCGGCGGTACAGAAATCCGCCATCGGTTCCTCTCAGAAATGACCACTCCCAACCAAAAACAAAGGGTTGGATTTTCGTGGATCCAAATCAGAAGTCATTGGAAGGATCCGATTTTTACTTGGCTGAACAGAGACAAGTGAAAAAGAAACAAGAAGAGTTTGCAGAGAAGGACATCAAGCCCAAAAACTGCAACTGAGTAACCAGAGCCTTGTGACACTCATCTGTTCGTCGGGAGGGAAGATAGCTCATCTCCTGATTGTCAGGTCATCCTACCTAAGTTCTCCGCATCGCTCATCATCAGCTTCTTGACTCGCATCCTCATCAATAATCAGTAAGTAATATCTTGTATGTCCTTTTAATAACATTTCTTGAACTTCTGAATCACAACCATCATAAGTCTATTCCTAGATCTACTACCCAGCAACACACTACATCTAACTGTCATTCCTCCACCCTTACGTTACCCCAAGAACACCCCCATATTCTCTGAGTCCTTCTCATCACCCCATTACCTAACCCCACCCATTTATCAGCCTTATAAAACAACACAACCACCTTACAACCAACCTTCACCAAAAGCCCCTAAAACATTGCCCCTACCGATATCGGTTACCAACAACCGGTACATGTTACAGTGACCGGCATCGGTCACCGTGATTCTAAACCAAGACCAGCCCTTTCTCTATTGTTCTAACAAGGTAAACAAATTGTAATTGGACAATAGCTTATTTGTTAGAATTTGTGTTAATTCATATTAGCAGGGGAACTGACCACCTTCGAAAGGAAGTTTTATATTTCCTGGGCCCAAGGCAGTTCCCTCATTTATTGTCTAATTAAAATCTGGTGGTCTTGTATTCTTACTTGCAGGTAGTCCTTCCTAGACAAAAAGGAGTTCTTCGCAGTCGATCTGATCTTTCTCTACGGTACGCGCACACCCTCTCGACATTCAACAGGTATTCCTCCTAGCCCTAACCCTTATCTGTTTCTCAAAGGAATGAAAGGATAGAAGCAACTCTATTCCCAAAAGTTGAAACATTCCGTGCGAAACATTTTGGCACGCCCGGTGGGACCCATTTCGGGTTTCTTTTGTTTCTTGCTTGCTTTCACATAGGGAGCATACTTGCTGTTTTCTTCTTTTAAAAATTTCACACGGTATTTTGTTATATTTAGTAAAAGAATTTGTCTTGCTTTCCCAGTTTTGCATTAGTGAAAGTCATCTTCTTTGCTTCATCGAATAACATTTTCGATTTGGGTTTAAAACACGTGCATTACATTCTTGCTTGTTTTCAATTCTAGTGAACGTAGACTAAGTAATAGGTCGTACACGTGGGGGTGATTTCCACGGTATTGACAGGAAATTAATCTTACTTTCACTGCACAACACATACCGAATCACTTCATAATTAACACAACAGCTCAAAACATCCCCCCTTTTCCGCGGTATTCCTCCGCCCGATTGAGGTAACCTTATAAGCCAAAACAAACTTGACATTTCCCCTAAGTCTTGTGTTTAGGATTCTGACATCATTCTGCGTCTAAGGGCATAAGCTCAAATTGATAAACACTAATCCTAGGGTTAGTCTGTTAATTTTCTTGTGTATCTTGTTTGTTTTCGCCTGCTTCTCTCATACACACTCGCTTTCAGCTTATCACTTCAGAACAATTTGATAGATGTACTAAGCATTGTTAAAAACTCAAATCAGCAGCTTCTTATATTTTCTTATACCAGTCTTATTATACCGACATCGGTTAACTGACCGACGTCGGCTATAGTCTAACCGACATCGGTTAGCGACCGATATCGCATCGTCTTTTAGCTTCCCGACAAACCAAAGAACCTACCAATTTCAACATTCTCGAGGCTATTTCTCTGCTTCGATAGATTAAAACCCTACTGTGTACTCTTGTCCATGGTTGTTATCACTCGGAAGCAAGCCGCCACCATGGTTTCACATGCCTGCTTCTGTGCCTTTGCCTGAATCACCTTCTTCACATTCTATAGGAATCCTACAGATACCAGTGAGGTTCCTAAAATTCCTGTAGGAGATAAGGAATTTGCCAAATTTCTGGATGCTAATCCTAGCGCTGTACAATACTATTTGTCTCATGCCCCTGACCGTACACCCGACGGTCAACTCCTTGTTGGCATGCCTATTAGTATAGCTGCTCATTTAGCTCCTTCTCCGCCTGATAACTCCGCTTTGCCTGCTGCATCCTTAGCCCCGTCTCCCAATCCAGCGGCTTCAGAGGTTCATACGACACAGATTGGCTTTCCTTTGGTTAATCTTGGGCCCCACATGTCATTACCGCCGATCGCTCCTACTACTCGCTCTCTCGCAGACTGCTTCCGCTCATGACTGACTTGCTCTCTGCCACCTATCCACACGAGCTTTCCTTCTCAAGCTCCGCCCACATTTTCATTCCCACACACGTATCCCGTGACCTCAACGTCTTATATAGGACATCCCTATTCGGTCGCCTCAACACATTCGTCCTCCATACCTTATCAACATTTAACGCCACCATTGTCTAGTGGAGGCCCTTGGCCCAATTTGCCTCCATTTGCCGCAACCACACCATCACCTCATCCAACCATGGATTTCATCAAACAAATGATGGACAAAATGCAAAATTGAGAGGCTTCTCTTTCAGAAGTCGTAGCGCTTGACATACGAGCAAGTTTGTTCTGAGCCTATCCACCCTTCTCCCCCTTTCATTCATATCCTCCTCAATGGGAATTACCAAAATTTACTCGCTTTTAATAGTAAGGAGGATCCTCAACAACACTTGCGCTCATTTAGACATGCCTGCTATCTAATTGCTCACGACGATGCCTTACTACTCCGCACCTTTCCCATGTCCTTATCAGGACCCGCCTTGGAGTGGTACAGTGCTTTAACCCAGCACTCAATCTTCTCTTTTAACCAACTAGCCCAATCTTTCTTGGATCATTTCTCCATTAACATTGCCAAGAAAGTATCTATCACCGACCTCTATGCCATCCGACAATTTGAAGACGAATCTATCGCAGATTTCGTTGGACGATGGCGGGGCCTTATCAACCAACTTACGTATGCCTTGCCTCAAGCCGAACTTATCAAACTTTTTACGCGGGCCTGCGCTAAACACATCTCCCCTACCCTCCAAATTCAAACTTTCCGCACATTTGACGAAGTTTTTTACTATGGCTCAAAACTAGAGATTCGAGCCTTAGAGGAAGAGAAATTGCGGTTGCGCAACAAAACCCCAATTTCCGAACCCAAGATTCCACCAACAAACCTAACACCACCAATCCTCACCCATCGACTGCTTCAAATCAAAAGGAGCTGTGCACGCGGTGATGGTCAAATCCCAACCACCGTCTAATACCCCGCCAAAAACCACCTATAAGTATAAAGTTGAGCCCATCAATTACACCCCTTGGGAGAAACTTATGGTGTGATATTGGAAAATTGCTTAAAGCAGGAGCCATTACCTTACCTCCTCGTTAAACCTCACTCCGGGTTTGATTCCACTCGCGCCATACCTTCTCGGTACAAAGAAAATGACTTCAGAATTCCACCGCGTGAAGGGACACAGTCATGAAAACTGCAAGATGTTGAAAAACATAGTGCAGGAAATGGTTGATGCAGGGGATATAGCCCTCGATAATCCTAACGCTCCTGCTAACCGAAATTTGAAAATTTTCAACAAACCATTCCCGAATCACTCTCCTAACAGTAATATAAACCAAGATATCTTAGCCGAGGAGAGTGTTCACGAGATCCATGCAGTCTTCGACTCCCAGCCAAAAGCCTCTATCGAAAAAATTCTGAATCAAGCTTCTTCACTAACGCAGGAACCCGAACCCCCTTCATCACCATCAAGACAAGACGAAATCCTTGCCGTTCCTTTACCCATCAAAGAATTAACCGCCCAGAGTTCCCTTCTCACAAATGAGCCTTCTTATACCACATCCTTGCAAGACTGTGAGCGGATGTTATCTAACTTATCTATTTCCCAAACGTCTCCTTCTACCATACTTGCTGTACAAGAGGAAGGTTCACCACTTCTTTTGTCATCCTTAGATGAGAAACCTCTTGCACCGACATCACCACATTCTTTAAACATGACGGATCCTCTCAAACACGCCCTCCTACCTATTAGTTCTTCATCGCCTAAATCTTTTCAGCAACCGGTTGACCTCTTAACGCCCATTGATACAGTGCCTCATCTTCCCCCTGTATCACACCCACAGTGGACCAGAATCACAACCCACCTTTCTTCCATACAAAAGTTCCTATTCACACGTGAGGACTGTCATTCCCCGTAAGATAGAAAGGTCCTATGGAACGCTTGAGTACGCCATATATTCTACTCAAATGCAGATGACCAACCCAGATGCCTCTACCATATACCCAAGTGTTTACGTGCTTAAAATGCCTATGTCCTCATCTTCACCCCCTCATCTCTACCAAATACCTCATCCACCTCTATTAACCTAACCCAATCTTCCCCTACGCTTGGGACCTCACCAATACCTGGGCCTAACACACCCACCTAAGCGGCTTGATTTATCTAAAAATAAAGCCATTCATCCACTTAGGAGACAGACTCAATCTCCTCAACCTATGTCTCTATTACAACTAAAACCATCGTCGTCACACCTACCTTCCATATTGGGACCTCATCCCTCCACCTTACATCAATATATCATACCTCCTGCATTTTCTTTAAAACGACCTACGCCTTCTGCACCCATACAGAGATCCAAGGGTACATCAACACCATCACCCCGCGTATCCTGTCCACCTACCAACCCTAAACAAATTCCATCATCAAAAGATTTGTTTGTTGTCACTCCTATTTCTCCGTGGTTGTTTTCTGATACCACATCATCTGTGGCCTCATCATCTAACCAGCTAAACATAGCTTCTGCGCCAAAGAAGCCACGTTTAGTTAAAACCCATTATCAAAACTCCTTGGCTAAACCACCACCCATACAAACCAACCATACCCCGTCATTACTTAAACTACCCACCATAATAGCCTCATCTTCCTCTGACTTTGACCCACTCAAAGGGTCTTACGCCAAAATCCTTGCTATGTTGGTGGAGAATGCGACCATTTCCCTACCCCCACTTAGACCTTATGATCCATCTAAACCTCGACCTATAGGTTATGATGAGTCTAAAATCTGCGCTTACCACCGCACACCAGGACATGACGTAGAGGGATGCAAAGCGTTGAAAGCCATACTTCGTCAGTCACCTCTCTCAGATAGAAAAGTTAAGAAAGACAACTTACGAAGAGAGAGACCTTTAGCTTCAATTCCCTCTCCTATACCACCTGTCCCCGCCTCACCAAGATCTATCATTATTACAGCCCCACCTCTCGAAGACCATGACTTATCCCTACCATCTTCCTCCTCTCGTATTCACGAGATCAATATGATTAGTGTTGCTACTCGAGGGCAGAAAAACAATGGGAAAGCGAAAGAAAGCACACCTGCGGCCTCCCTTTCTCCGTCCACCATCCCGATCGCACCACCACCTAAAGTGGTTATTCATGGACCCGCCTACCCCGTCTCTAATGGAGTTGCCCACCGAACCATGATCAAACAACTTCACCAATCACCTATAAAAATGACACTGTATGAGCTCATTCAGACTTCTGAATCTCATCGACAAGCTCTCGTTGAAATCCTTCAAGGGATAGAGGTCTTACCTAATGAAACCTTGCCTGTTACCTCCATTCTCACACCCAATCACGTTGCTTCGCTCACCAAACAACCCATCTCCCCAACCACTTCGTCTCTCGCACAAAGAAGCCGCCACCGGGCCCAAAGACGAAATTATCGACTTTGTGCTCAAGATCCCGAACCTACTTCTTTTTTCATCTCAGCTACGTCCGGACATTCGTACGTCGTGTTATGATTGACGGGGGCGCTAGCCTAAACATCATCTCTTCAAAAGCCTTCCAACAAATGAATATCCCTTCTAGTTGCATGTGTGCCAACCCCATCATGTTGCGGTCATTCAATGATGCTATTACTTCTACCTTAGGCACCGTGATCCTTAACATTCATGTAGGGCCACGCACTTTACCCGAACTCTTCTATGTCCTTGAGGGAGAGTTCCAATACAATATGTTGTTAGGCCGCCCTTGGATCCGGGCTATGGGATGCGTTCCTCCACCTTACATGATGCATAAAATTTGAGTACGAGGGGAAGTCCTACACCGTAAAAGCTGATCCTCCCCCCTTCAAAACCTGTAATATGTTATATCGCCCTAATGATGTGCTTGTACCAATCAAGACACCCATTCATCCAACCCAACCATCCACTTCAACCACACCTCTACCATCCACTTCAACCGCACCTACACCTTCAACCAATGAAACCGCCGTCACAAATACCACTTCCTTTCCCGCAGATAACATCCCAACCTCCGACCCCTTAGTAGATGTTTTTCAACGCCTTACGCTGGGGGAGTACCGCCTATATAACGTTAGTTCTTTCCATACCCCACAGGAGTATGGATAGTTACATGCACATCCTACCTACGACCGTCGCGTGGGGGAGGTAATCTCACGACCACCTCATTTCCCGCGCACCAACCTAACGTATGGGGGTGTCGACGCATCCTCCGTTACCCCTGAACCTCCTCTTGGGGTGGTTCCCTTCCAATCTGATTTTCAATACTTGACAAATCGTCATTTCGCCCTCACCTTCTTGACTCACTGTGCTTGGAAAGGCTTTGGTTTTGGTCTTTATGAACAAGGCCGACATACAATCATTCCCGTGACTACACACAAACACAATGATCGTAGTGGTCTCGGATTTCCTGAAACACTTACACCAAAGGAACCTCGTGTCAGTTGTCTCCTGGAAGATGATGACGTCACCCCTACCAAACCATCATCACCCATTTTGCCATCATCACCCACAGAGTCGATAGATCCTGAATCTATCCCTCCTAACTTTTTTTTTTTTTTCATAAATGCTATCTTCCTAGGTCCTCTCACTTATCAACGCGATAATGAGGACCCATCTTCTCTTCCCTTTCTGTATCCAGACATGATCGAAGAGGATTCACCTTTAATTAATGTTGTTGAGTGCCAAGATGACGACTCCATCCTCACTTACCTTGGTGCGGATGACTCCTATATTCAACGCGCATTACCGTCTGAAACTCAAACCATGTTGAATGAGTCTACTATAGAAATTAACATCCACACAGAGGAGGATCCTCACATTGTGAAGATCGACAATCCCTTAATGCATCATAACAAGTCACCTTTACTACCTTTCTCCGTACTCCGCAACCAAGCTTTCGCTTGTCCTACGCCGACATGCCAGAATTGATCCCGACATTGCTGTCCATAACATCACCCTAAAACCCGATTCCAAACCAAATCAAACAAAACCGAGAAAATGCATCCACGCATTGCCCTCTTGGTCAAAGAAGAGCTTCAACGACTTCTTTCTCGCTTTCCTTCATCTTGCCTATTGACTATCCTCAATGGATTTCTAACATCGCACTGCTACTAAAGTGACGGGGGACTTCTGATATGCACGGATTTCTAGACCTTAACCTCGCTTGCCCCAAGGATGACTTCCTCCCAAGTATTGATCAACTTGTTGATCTCACTCAAGCGGGCCATGAGATGCTTTCTCTCATGGATGGCTTTTCGGATACAATCAAATTTTGGTAGCCCCGCCGATCAACATAAAACTACCTTCATCACTCCTCGGGAACCTTTTGTTATCGTGTCATGCCGTTTGGCCTTAAGAATGCTTGTGCGCGACCTATCAGTGGGCTATGACTTACATTTTTCATGACATTATGCACACTATCCTCGAGGATTATGTCGATGATCTTCTTGGCAAATCTAAACATCGCAGTTGAACATCTCGATGTTTTAACCATTATTTTCGATCACCTGCTACAATATTCTCGTCCGCTTCAACCAAAGAAATGTGTCTTTGTGTTCTTTCGAAAACTTCTTGGCTTTATCGTCTCTTTGCATGGCATTGAGGTCGATCCATCTAAAGTCAAAGCTATCCTAGAAATGCCCCCACCCAAAAACCTCAAACAATTGCGTAGTTTGCAAGGTAAACTTCAATCCATCCGGCGTTTCATCTCCCAACTCTCGATCGATGTCAACCTTTCCATCACCTTCTTAAAAAGGACATTGCCTTTCAATGGAGCGAAGAGTGTCACCAAGCCTTTGAAGCTCTCAAAGCCTATCTCTTGCAGCCACCCGTGCTTATCCCACCTCAGGATGATCGCCCTTTCTACCTTTACCTTTCTGCCACCGACCATGCTATAGGAGCCATGCTCGCACATCGGACTCGGCACGTCGAGAACAAGCCGTTTATTATATAAGTCATACTCTGGTGGATTACGAGACTAGGTATACACATGTAGAAAAATTGTGCCTAGCCCTATCATTCGTAGCCACCAAACTCCGACACTACCTCCTGAATCACAAAACTTTTGTCATCACCAACACGGACCCCATTCATTATATGTATGCCAAACCACATCTAAACCAACGCATCGCCCGATGGCTTATGCTCCTTGCTGACCTCGACCTTGAATTTATACACCAGAAGTCAATCAAAGGACAAACTATTGCAGACCAACTCGCGGAGGCCCCTTTACCTGGGGAACAATTTACCAATTTTAATTTCCCCGACGAACTCATCGCCACTCTTTCACTCAGGGAAGAGTCGTATCCAATGACCCTCTTCTTCGATGGATCCAAATGCCAGCGCGGCGGAGGGGCCGGCGTTGTTCTCATTCCTCTTGACGCTGAGCCTATGCCTCTTTCATTCCGGCTCGATTTCCCCTGCACTAATAATACAACTGGAATACGAGGCCCTTGTTTTGGGTCTCCAGGTTGCGTTACACTTAGGTGTCAAATCTATTAATATTTTCGGTGACTCTCAATTGGTAGTCAATCAAGTTATGGGCATCTACCAATGTAAAAATGAGGAACTTCAAAAGTACAAACATTACGTGGATTCACTTTTGACCTCATTTACTCGTTATTCTATCCAGACCATTCCCCGCTCCACTAACAAATTTGTGGATACTATGGCTTGCTTAGCCTCACAAATTCCTGCTTCATCAACTGACTCTGACATTTTCATCTTGGTCCAACAACTCTTTGCCCCATCTTACTCAGCCCTGGTTATTTGTATGATAAATAATGTGTCTGCTAATTCACAGGATACCTGGTATCACCAATTTCACGACTACCTTACAACCTCCGTTCTCCCACCTGACCTTACTAGTACCGAAACGTGCTTTTCTTAAACGTGTTTCTCGTTATGTCATCATGGGGGGACTCCTTTATAAACGTGGCTTTGATGGCATCCTCCTTCGATGTCTAACCGGCGCGGAGGTCACCTATACCATCCAACAGGTCCATGACGGTATTTGTGGTGGACATTTTAGCGGCCTTGCCATGGCCAAACGGATCCTTCACCTAGGCTATTATTGGCCTACTCTTAATAACGACTGCTACGAATATGTTAAGCGTTGTGTTATGTGTCAACAACATGCCAACCTTCAACATACTCCTAGCCATCCGCTACAGGTCGCACGAGATCTTTGGCCTTTCTCACAATGGGGTTTAGACCTTATTGGTGAGATTCACCCGCCCTCTTCGCAACGTCACCGTTGGATAATCACAGCAACCGAATATTACACAAAATGGGTGGAGGCCATTCCACTCATTTCAACCAAAAAAGAAAAAATTGTAGAGTTCATTAACCATCACATTATCTGTCGTTTTGGTGTTCTCATCGCCTAAAATGATAATGGAAAATCTTTCAAAAATAAGTTGTTACAAGACTTGTGAAAACTTTTGGTATCAAACTTAGTTTCTCATCACCTTACTATCCACAGGCCAATGGTCAGGCTGAATCTTCTAATAAAACCCTAACCAAAATCCTCATGAAAGTTGTTAATGATTCTGGAAGAAATTGGCATGATCACATTCCCTTTGCCCTTTGGGCTTATCGTACTAGCATTCGTACCTCTACTAATGCCACACCATTTTCTTTGGTATATGGTACCGAGGCTGTCTTGCCTCTCGAAATACAAATACCCTCCCTCAGAATATCTCTTCAGGATATTCTCACCAACGATGATTTCCGCCAAGAGCGGTTAGCCCAATTAGAGCTTCTTGACGAGCGACGTCTTACGGCTCTTGACCACCTTCAAATCTACCAAAAACGCATCAAGCGTGCTTATGATAAGCGACTTCATGAGCGTACCTTTAAGGTTGGTGATCTTGTCCTCAAAGAGAATCAACATGTAACCAAACTAGAAAAGAGCAAACGTGGAAAATTTGCTCCTAATTGGATTGGGCCTTACATTATCACTCACACTTATGGATCAGGCACTTATCGTTTAGCTTCGCTTAATGGTAAACCTGAGCTTGAGCCCCTTAATGCCTTGCATCTTCGACCATTCTACTATTGAATTTAGTGTTATATCACTTCTTATCTACCTTGCGCTCGTCCCTTGAGCTCATTTACCACCGCATACACTTTGTTTCTACATCTCAAAATCAAATCAAGCTCACATGGTTTGATTATCACCTCCCCTTAAAGATGCCTTCCCCTTTTTAGTCTAGTCCATGACTTCAAAGTATCAAAATGACACATTCTTAATTAAACACTTATGGGATTTTCTTGAGTCAAACTTCCTACAAAACTAGATGCTTCATGCCAAACGGACATCTAGACCTCTAGAGTTATACATAGACTCGCTCCTCAAGGACAATGTGCAAAGCTACTTCTACTATTATAAATAGATCGCTCCCGAAGGACAAATTATACATAAAAACCGCATCTCGCTACTATAAATAGATCGCTCCTCCTCAAGGACAGGACAATATACACAAATAGCCTTTTTATCGAAGCTTCTCACATTGATCAGCTTCGTGAAGACCTCAAGAGTAATAAAATACATATCCTCAGTAGACTTCCCGCATCGATCACCTATATTCAAAAAAAAATAAAAATAAAAGCATTCAAAAGCACTTTTGAGTCATGGACTTGTCTATTTAGGTTTGGTCTCTTTCGCTCGTAATAATCACTTATAATAAGCTCTCAAAGACTTCCACCTATATCAACCACCTCACCTCACCATTTGTCAAAGCAACAAAACTCAAGGGACGTGACGTATATCCGATATATTGTGATTATACAACTCTTTTCACCTATCGACTTCTCGCCTATGCAAGGTACCTAGGGATTCAAGCTCATCCTACATTAATATGTGGTTTGTTTAGCTCTTCTCAACTACGGGACACTCTTGCCTCTTTTTCTCGACTCTAGGATTGTGTGTTGACCTTAATCAGGACACGATTCCCTACTACTTGGGTATGCTAACTTTCGCTTCACCTATACCTACACCAACAACATTACCCTACCAACATCAAATTTTTACCAACCGACAAATTGCCTAACCACAACCAAATTGCCTGAATTCACCTCTCCCTGGTCCTAAGGGAGAACTACATCGGTCTGAGGCCCCTCCTTGCTTTGTGCAATGGGCTATGTAGGCAACACTTAGGAGACATGGGGTCTCCCAAGGTTAGCTCGACCATCCCCTACCATACCCTATCATGTGTTGTAAATATAAATAGTTTTTGTGTATTTCTATTTGCCAACATTCATCTTTATCCTTTTTCAAAACAAACAAAAACAACATCCAAAACACAACCATTCTTATTATTATCATCACTCAAAACAACATACATATTTAGTTTTATTTTAGATGATAAACAAATACACCTTCTCTATCATCGACTCGCAGGTCGGCATCCTTATTTATTCTTATATTCCTATGAAATTCACTTAGACCCTTGCGCCTCCTCCCGAATCAGGTGGTGATCGTGATCGTCGATGCCCCTCAGTTGGCCTCTCCATCCTCAAAGGTGCCACTACCATTGGTTCCTCCCACTGATCCGCCAACATCTCCTGTAACATACGAATACGTCCTCTCGCGTGGAGGAATCTTACCTCCAGCTTCTCCACTGTGAATCGTGAAACCTCTAAATCCCGTTGTCTCATTCACCTCGTGTTTGAAGCCGGTGAACTAAATCCTCGCAGATCTCTCTCTCCACTGTAATCACAGCTATGTCGTGGGCGCTCACGTGCACCTCGCAGCTCGCTACCCACCATACTCTATAGGCCTCTCGCTCGCTCCCGCATCCATTACCCTACGATCGGCTGCTATCTCTTCTGGCCCTTCTGGAGGTGTAGGCCGGGGAGGTGAGAATGCTGCCTCGGCATCGATCCTCATGTATGGTCTATATGTCATAGGTATATCCTGAACGAACCCAAATTGTCACCGCACGCGATCTAGAGGAATCCTCTCGTACTCACCCAGCCTGTGCCCTGCGATCCACCTCAATCGCTCCACACCCCTTAACTCCTCAGCTATGTTCTCTGTCACCATATAGTTCCCGTAAGGCCTCCAACAAATATCCGCAATCGTCACCATCTCCCATACCTGTCTATAATACTCGATGTCATCTATCACGGCCTGGATCTCGCTTCTTGTTCTGTCTGGACCCATCGTCTGAATCCCAACCTCTGCACTCCTACCTCTCCCGACTCGATGGGTCGGCCTATTGGACGCACACAAACAATGTGCTCATAGGCCCAACAATGTAATAAGTACGAACAATCCAGTGTCGTCCTGTGTTTTCGCTTGCAGGCCCATAAACCCCTATATAACTCTGCCAGATATGCGGGTGCCCATGCGAAAGTCACGCTCATTTCTATCATTTCCCAAATAACACTCATCAATGCTTTTGGAAATCTTCCACCCTCCGCCCTCGGTAATGCATAATACCCCACCGCTATCATTAATAAGCACGGCCAACCTTGTTTTTCCTCAGTGGTGTGTTGTATACATACATTGTACCATACGTAAATGTTAAACTCGCTGTCAAATCTCGTGTAAACCAAATATCGCTGTTATCGCTGCCCGCCCGCGCTAGGCAATGCCTGATACACTATTTTTCCTATCATTGGGAGTCTCAAAATATGGAACACATCTTCCAATGTCACTGTTATCTCCCCTGTTGCAGATAGAAGGTATTCTTTTCTGGATTCCATCTCTCAATCAACGCCTTGCAACATAGCATGGTTACGCGCGATTCGTGAATAATAGCGATTCCACTTAACCCCAAATGATTTATCAATGCCCATTCAACTGGTGTTACATCCGCTCGGATTCGTGACAACAACGCTGGCACAGTATCATTCATCCTTAACCCTGCTTCCGCCTGCATACATCAAAACGACACATAATTATTCAATAAAACAAATCTCCACGGGTTTTTTTCTCAAATTCTGGAAACTCCTACAAGAATCGATATCGGTTATATAACCGATACCGTTGCTAACCGATACCGTTATCTCTAAACGATACCGTCACATCAAAAAATATACACCCTGCTTAAAAACATACACCTACGATAATTATTTTGCCCGTTTACTCCTATCTATACCTAAAAACATACGTGACCACCCTGCTTACCTACCCCATAGCACTCACCCCATCCCAAACCCTTGCCTATCACCTTTTCTTTCTCATCTTTACCCACTTACTCTCTCTCATCCTATTCACACAAAACATGCAAGAATCAAATTACAACCAAACAGTTTACCTCTCGGGATGCAGCAGCTTGAGGTGGAACTTGTCTTCCCCCTCGTCCCTGCCTGCTAGATGCTTCTCCTCGTTCAGCCATGTTCACCACCCTCTTCAAATATAACTTGTCTTTCTGCCTTCTGAATCTCACTCCACGCTCACTTCACCTATCTCTTTCCTCCTTATCACTCAAATTCTTTCATGCAATTACCTGTATCAGTCATCAAACAACGTCGCATTCACGTATTTAACTTGTTGCATGACTCTAAAAATAAGAATGCTAAAAATAAGAACTTAAGTTGCAAACCAAGCAGTTCTATTTTTAGGAAATATAATTTTAAAATAACCGATATCGGTTACATAACCGTTATCGGTCATATAGCTACCGACATCGGTTACATAACCGATATCGGTCATGTGTCCCCTTTTTGCTTAAACCTAAGCCGTTTCTTCGTTTTTGCAAATTTTTGTGGCGCCCGCCTCTTTTTCCTGCATAACAACACCATTATCAATATTTGTCATCCAAATCACATATATATATCCTCATAATTTCAGCAACATCATCCATCTACATTATAACAACCATCGACAACATACATACGACATCATATATATATATCAAACCCATCAGCATACACAACATGTGAATTAAACTCATCATCTATATATACATACATTCCATTTCAAAAAGCCATCAACAAAAGACATCAACACCATCAATATATAAACCATGTGGATCAAACTCATCATACATTCAATTTCACAAACCATCAACAAAATACTTAAAACATTTTAAACACAGCATATGGATCAAAATCATCATATATATCTATATATCAAAGGTTTCAAATATACAACTTACCCTGCATAGGGGCCTCTGTGATCTCATAATAATACAAAGCCGGCACGCAGGCCGCAATAACTGTCAAACATCTCGACTCGCTCACAGCCGGTCTCTCATATCAAAAATATACTCGCTCACAAAGCCGATATCAACTATACAACCCGTGCATCGCTCGCAGTTTCAGTATATATACAATAAATGAATAAATGAATGAATACATCATATGTGGGCACGCAGGCCTCTATAAACATAACCGGTTCACGCAGACAAAGGCCTATATCCAATATACAAACAAAAACATCTAACTCGACCTGTGGATGTCTCAACTCCCCCACCGCCTCAAGACCTCTCCCCGCGGGTCTCGCCCCGCTCCCGCCTCCTCCCTATCACCGACCCACCGGCTGTAGCTGCACCACCCTGGGATCTCTCGACTCGCGAGGTCTCCGCTCTATGCGCCGCATACGGGCCGAGAGTCACCCTGCACTATCAAGGACGCCCCGATAGTACCGGCCTCCGCTCTCGCCTCCATATACTGGGCCCGTGCCACCATAGCTGCTGGGGCTGGTCCCCCGACTCCTAATAACAATGGCCCCTATCCTACCAATACACCGTGCTCGTGCTGGTGCCGTGGCGGTACTGTGCTCGTGGCTACGCGCTGGCGGTACTGTGCAGTGGTGCGCTGGTGGTGGTACTGCTGCTGTGCGCCGTGCCACTGGTGGTGCCTGTGGTGGTGCTCTGTGTGCTGCTCGTGCTCGTGCTCGTACTCGCGCTCAAGCTAATCGCCTCGTAGGACACCTATTCGTGCTCGTGCAGCAGCAAGCTGCCCTCATAATAACCGTACTCGCCCCCCGAGCTGGTCCTCTCTCTCTAACAACCGCTAAGTCTGGCTGCGGGTCTGTGCTTTCTCGCGCTCTCTCCCCCCCGCACCATACCAAAATGCTCCCGCAGCCGGCGCCTACAACAAGATTATCCGTCGCCTCTCTCGCTACCCAATCTGGGTCCATGGGCTATGGTACAGCAAGGGGGCCTCTACATCATCCCTCCGGTACTGAGGGAAGGGAGGTGGCTCATCCTGTCGTAGCCCCATCTACCGTCGTACCCTCTCCAGGGGTATCCGCTCATGCTCTCCCGGCCTCCGTCCCGCTATCCAGAATGTATACTGGATCCACCGCAACTGTGATCGGGCTCCTCCGCGGGGCTGATGACCTCTGTAAGGCCTCCATACAATATCCAAGGCAGTCACGCCCTCTAATACATGCCGGTAATACGCTACATCCCGTCCCGCCCGAGAGAATCTGCTGTGGCTGGCCCACGACCCCCAACCACCTCTCTCGAAGCCATATCTATAGATCACTCAGGCCCCGCCGGGCTGGGGGCAGCCCTATCGTCGAATGCATATGATATGCTCATATGCCCAACAATGTAATGTAAGAATGTAGAACAAATCCCGACCGCCTCATCCGGCGGTAGCCCCACAGCCTTCTCAGAGAAATCGCACTGTATACCGGTGCCCACGCATAACATGTATGCTCCTCCACCATCTCGTAGTACCCTATCGCCGCCCATGGAAAGCGGCCTCCTCTCGAGTCCGGGAGGGCGAAGCATGTGATGCCGATCATCATCAACACGGCAAGCCGTGTCTCATGCCATGTCTATGGGCACGATACATGTCCCCATAGGCAATGCTCACGCTGTGATAAGTCAATAGCATGCGGCCGCATCCCCCCGAATACCTGTAAAATGCTGTCCATGGCTGTCTCTCGCATCCACCTGGAAGACTGCCTCTCCATCGATCGGTAGTCTAAGGATGCGATACACATCCTCCAGTGTAATCGTCATCTCTCCCGTCGGGAGATGGAACACATTGGTCGCCGGATCCCATCTCTCGATGAGGGCAACCATCAGACTGTGATCCCTATCTATCGCCCTATAACGCTAGACTCCGCCGAGTCCCACCTCGCGCATGATGGCCCACTACACGCTGGGACACGTGTGGCCGCATCCGTCTCAACAACGGGGGCATCCTATCCCGCATCGTCAGCTGCTGACGTGCCTGCAAAACCAACTCACTGCATTAGCCCTACTCTTTATCACAACAACTCCTTTAACCTTCTATACCCCCTTTTACCCACCCGACCACACAACCGCCCCATTTCCCCCCCCACCCACCAACCAACCTTCCTATCAACCTCTACCCCTTCCCTCTTCACCCCCATAAACACAAAACCCAAACAATAAACACAACTCCCAAACAATAACCACAACTCCCAAACAATAACCAAAACACCCAAATAACAACCAAACACCCAAAACCACAACAAAACCAAGCAACAAAATAGAAAATCCTAACTAGGGACCGGTACCGGTCACCCATGACCGCCACCGGTCCCCTCTCCACCGACGCCGGTCGACGTACGACCGACACCGGTCCACCACAAACCCACCTTGCCCGAAAACTTTGTGACCGACGCTGCCGCTTAGTGACCGCATCGGCCATCAAAATCACTGGAGCCAAACCCGACGCGGCCCCCCAAACCCTTCTTTGACCTATTACTCCCATTTTACCCATTAAAAAATCCTAAAAACCTACCCACCCTACCGTTTTAGCCTAACTAACCTACCTACCCTCTCCCTTTTCCAAACCACTTCCATTTATTAATTCTTTTATTAAAAACATGGATTCCTACCCCAAACCCCAATATAGTTTAACAACATCAAATTCACACAATGAGAGGTTTCGAACCTACCGGTACGACGACATGTCGTCGTGGTGGGATAGGTGGTGGTGGTCCAGCTGGTCCAAAGACTCCCAGCCTCCTCCTCGGCTGTGCCATGGCTCTCAAACTCCTCTGCTGGGTCCTCCACCAATCAAATGCTACCTCCTCCTCGCTAGGGCCTACCAATCACTCACTTCTCCACTCAAATAGTGCCACCTCAGCCGACAAACTCAACAATCTCGCCAAAAGACCTCAGATAACTAAAATTGGTTTTCAAATTGACAATATGACAATGACAGGCCGTATTTTTCTTTTTATAGGTTTTCGACCTATAACCGATACCGGTTATATTATGCCCTAAAGAACCGGTATCGGTCATCTAACCGATACCGGTCATAGACAATCGATATCGGTTTAATCCCACCTTTTCCCCAATTTCGCCTCCTTTATTTACTAATCGCCTTTCTCACAACATCGCTATATCCTCCTTCGCCAAAACCCTTTGTAACTTTCATTGCCCACTTCACGGCCGCAACCAACCAATTTGGCCCGACCCAAGGCCGTAACCAACCATTTGGCCCGACCCGAGGCCGCACCCAACCATTTGGCCCGACCCAAGGCCGCAACCAACCATTTGGCCCGACCCAAGGCCGCAACCAACCATTTGGCCCGACCCAAGGCCGCAACCAACCATTCCGCACTCCAACCATTTGGCCCGAACCACCCAAGGCCGCAACCAACCATTTGGCCTGACCCAAGGCCACAACCAACCATTTGGCCCGACCCAAGGCCGCCACCAACCATTTGGCCCGACCCAAGGCCGCAACCAACCCATTTGGCCCGACCCAAGGCCGCACCCAACCATTTGCCCGACCCAAGGCCGCACCAATTAAATACCTCACCCAAAATCAACAAATTACAATTTTATCCACCCATCATGTAGCTTTTTGTTCAATCGAGCTCACCTGTTCGTGTTTTAGCATGATTAGGGTCCTTGACTTGATCAGTCGACCAACTTTGCCTAGACCAAGACCGTGACGTTTATCTCAACCAAACCAACCATTTGCACCGCCAACATGCCTAACCGCTCTCGTACCTTACCCGTTATATCCCCTGAGCTACTTCCTATGCCTTGGATACCAGGATTATATCACCCTTGTTTGGATAAACTATCGACCTTTGCCTATGAATTGCTTGTTTGCTCTTCAAATCATGTACCCTGGTCGCACTACTGCATTTCAACGTGCGTCTGCTTCCTTGGACCTACCCCACCATCTTACCATCATCTCAACACCATTTCCCTTTATCAACCCTATCCCTGATTTCACGCTACCTCAATCTGTGATAGATTTGAGGGGGATTACCTATACCCTTAACAGGGGTAACCACTTCTTATTATTGTCCGTGCAGCTTTAACAAAGACAAGCTACACGACAACAAGGGGCTAATGTAGACACCAAATTTGTGTCTTACGACCCCCTGTGCCCCGCATCTCATTTCGCAACCTAACCTCATCACCTAAACCTTACACAATTATTTATTAATTACCTTATAATTAATAAATCCACATCGCCATACCTGCCACCTCATTTCGCCACCTCATCATGACCTAGTCTTAACCCTAAACTAACCTAATTAAGACCTATAACTTGGTCCACATCCACACCCATGACTAATTACTCCTCACCCGCACCTAAAACCAACCTCATAATGACTTGACCAAGCCCGCAACTAATCCCTCGAGAGAAAAGGAGGGAAAGCTGGCTATTTTACCAAAAATAGCCCGCTTTGACTTGACCGATACCGGTTCCTACTCGACCGCCGCGGTTGCAGTAAAATCGCCATCGATTCCTCTCAGAAATGACCACTCCCAACCAAAAACAAAGGGTTGGATTTTCGTGATCCAAATCAGAAGTCATCGAAGGATCCGATTTTTACTTGGGTCAACAGAGACAAGTGAAAAAGAAACAAGAAGAGTTTGTAGAGAAGGACATCAAGCCCAAAACTCGCAACCGAGTAACCAGAGCTTGTGACACTCATCTCTCGTCGAGGGAAGATAGCTCATCTCCCGATTGTCGTGTCATCCTACCTAAGTTCTCGCGCATCGCTATCACAGCTTCTTGACTCGCATCCTCATCAATAATCAATAGTAAGTAATATCTTGTATGTCCTTTTAATAACATTTCTTGAACTTCAAATCACAGCCATCATAAGTCTATTCCTAGATCTACTACCCAGCAACACACTACATCTAACTGTCATTCCTCCACCCTTACGTTACCCCAAGAACACCCCCGTATTCTCTGAGTCCTTCTCATCACCCCATTACCTAACCCCACCCATTTATCAGCCTTATAAAACAACACAACCACCTTACAACCAACCTTCACCAAAAGCCCCTAAAACATTGCCCCTACCGATATCGGTTACCAACAACCGGTACCGGTTACAGTGACCGGCATCGGTCACCGTGATTCTAAACCAAGACCAGCCCTTTCTCTATTGTTCTAACAAGGTAAACAAATTGTAATTGGACAATAGCTTATTTGTTAGAATTTGTGTTAATTCATATTAGCAGGGGAACTGACCACCTTCGAAAGGAAGTTTTATATTTCCTGGGCCCAAGGCAGTTCCCTCATTTATTGTCTAATTAAAATCTGTGGTCTTGTATTCTTACTTATAGTAGTCCTTCCTGCATAAAAAGGAGTTCTTCGCAATGATCTCGATCTTTCTCTACGGTATGCGCACACCCTCTCGACATTCAACATGTATTCCTCCTAGCCCTAACCCTTATCTCTGCTTTCTCAAAGGAATGAAAGGAAATTGATAAACACTAATCCTAGGGTTAGTCTCGTTAATTAGCTTGTGTATCTTGTTTGTTTTCGCCTGTTTCTCGTCATACACTCTTTTTCGATTATCACTTGTAACAATTTGATAGATGTACTAAGCATTGTTAAAAACTCAAATCAGCAGACTTTTCTTATATTTTCTTATACCAGTTTTATTATACCGACATCGGTTAATCGACCCACGCCGCTATAGTCTAACCGACATCGGTTTAGCGATCGATATCGATATCGCTTCTTGTTTTTTACAGCTTCGACAAACCAAAGAACCTACCAATTTCAACATTCTCGAGGTTGTTTTTCGCTTCGATAGATTAAAACCCTACTGTACTCTCTTGTCCATGGTTGTTATCACTTCTAAGCAAGCCGCCACCATGGTTTCACATGCCTGCTCTGTGCCTTTGCCTGAATCACCTTCTTCACATTCTATAGGGAATCCTACGATACCAACTGAGGTTCCTAAAATTCCTGTAGGAGATAAGGAATTTGCCAAATTTCTGGATGCTAATCCTAGCGCTGTACAATACTATTTGTCTCATGCCCCTGACCGTACACCCGACGGTCAACTCCTTGTTGGCATGCCTATTAGTATAGCTGCTCATTTAGCTCCTTCTCCGCCTAATAACTCCGCTTTGCCTGCTGCATCCTTAGCCCCGTCTCCCAATCCAGCGGCTTCAGAGGTTCATACGACATAGATTGGCTTTCCTTTGGTTAATCTTGGGCCCCACATGTCATTACCGCCGACTGCTCCTACCTCGTCTCTCCTACAGAATGTTCCATTCATGACTTACTCTCTGCCACCTATCCACACAAGCTTTCCTTCTCAAGCTCCGCCCACATTTTCATTCCCACACACGTATCCCGTGACCTCAACGTCTTATATAGGACATCCCTATTCGGTCACCTCAACACATTCGTCCTCCATACCTTATCAACATTTAACGCCACCATTGTCTAGTGGAGGCCCTATGCCCAATTTGCCTCCATTTTCCGCAACCACACCATCAGCTCATCCAACCACGGATTTCATCAAACAAATGATGGACAAAATGCAAAACTGAGGCTTCGCTTGTGAAGTCGTAGCGCCTTGACATATGAGCAAGTTTTTTTGAGCCTATCCACCCTTCTGTCCCCCTTCATTCATATCCTCCTCAATGGGAATTACCAAAATTTACTCGTTTTAATAGTAAGGAGGATCCTCAACAACACTTGCGCTCATTTAGACATGCCTGCTATCTAATTGCTCACGACGATGCCTTACTACTCCGCACCTTTCCCATGTCCTTATCAGGACCCGCCTTGGAGTGGTACAGTGCTTTAACCCAGCACTCAATCTTCTCTTTTAACCAACTAGCCCAATCTTTCTTGGATCATTTCTCCATTAACATTGCCAAGAAAGTATCTATCACCGACCTCTATGCCATCCGACAATTTGAAGACGAATCTATCGCAGATTTCGTTGGACGATGGCGGGGCCTTATCAACCAACTTACGTATGCCTTGCCTCAAGCTGAACTTATTGAACTTTTTATGCGGGCCTGCGCTAAACACATCTCCCTACCCTCCAAATTCAAACTTTCCACACATTTGACGAAGCCTTTACTATGGCTCGAAAACTAGAGATTCAAGCCTTAGAGGAAGAGAAATTGTGGTCGTGCAACAAAACCCCAATTTCCGAACCCAAGATTCCACCAACAAACCTAACACCACTAATCCTCACCCATTGACTGCTTCGAAATCAAAAGGAGCTGTGCACGCGGTGATGGTCAAATCCCAACCACCGTCTAATACCCCGCCAAAAACCACCTATAAATATAAAGCTGAGCCCATCAATTACACCCCCTTGGGAGAAACTTATGGTGTGATATTGGAAAAATTGCTTCAAGCAGGAGCCATTACCTTACCTCATGTTAAACCTCACTCTGGGTTTGATTCCACTCGCGCCATACCTTCTTGGTACAAATAAAATGAATTCTCAGAATTCCACTCGCGTGAAGGGACACAATCATGAAAACCGTAAGATGTTGAAAAACATAGTGCAGAAATGGTTGATGCAGGGATATAGCCCTCGATAATCCTAACGCTCTCGTTAATCGAAATTTGAAAATTTTCAACAAACCATTCCGAATCACTCTCTAACAAGAATATAAACGAAGATATCTTAGCCGAGGAGAGTGTTCACGAGATCCATGCAGTCTTCGACTCCCAGCCAAAAGCCTCTATCGAAAAAATTATGAATCAAGCTTCTTCACTAATGTAGGAACCCAAACCCCCTTCATCACCATCAAGACAAGACGAAATCCTTGTCGTTCCTTTACCCATCAAAGAATTAACCGCCTAGAGTTCCCTTCTCACAAATGAGCCTTCTTATACCACATCCTTGCAAGACGCGTGAACGGATGTTATCTAACTTATCTATTTCCCAAACGTCTCCTTCTACCATACTTGCTGTACAAGAGGAAGGTTCACCACTTCTTTTGTCATCCTTAGACGAGAAACCTCTTGCACCGACATCACCACATTCTTTAAACATGACGAATCCTCTCAAACATGCCCTCCTACCTATTAGTTCTTCATCGCCTAAATCTTTTCAGCAACCGGTTGACCTCTTAACGCCCATTGATACAGTGCCTCATCTTCCCCCTGTATCACACCCACAGTGGACCGGAATCACAACCCACCTTTCTTCCATACAAAAGTTCCTATTCACACGTGAGGACTGTCATTCCCCAGAAGATAGAAAGGTCCTATAGGAATGTTTGAGTACGCCATATTCTACTCAAATGCAGATGACCAACCCAGATGCCTCTACCATATACCCGAAGTGTTTACAGAAGCTTAAAATGCCTATGTCCTCATCTTCACCCCCCTCATCTCTACCAAATACCTCATCCACCTCTATTAACCTAACCCAATCTTCCCCTACGCTTGGGACCTCACCAATACCCAGTCTAACACACCCACCCAAGCAGCTTTGATTTATCTAAAAATAAAGCCGTTCATCCACTTAGGAGATAGACTCAATCTCCTCAACCTATGTCTCTATTACGACTAAAACTATCGTCGTCACACCTACCTTCCATATTGGGACCTCATCCCTCCACCTTGCATCAATATATCATACCTCCTGCATTTTCTTTAAAACAACCTACACCTTCTGCACCCATACAGGGATCCAAGGGTACATCAACACCATCACCCCGCGTATCCTGTCCACCTACCAACCCTAAACAAATTCCATCATCAAAAGATTTATTTACTGTCACTCCTATTTCTCCGTGGTTGTTTTCTGATACCACATCATCTGTGGCCTCATCATCTAACCAGCTAAACATAGCTTATGTGCCAAAGAAGCCACGTTTAGTT
The DNA here is from genome assembly GCA_018340775.1 of Taxus wallichiana var. yunnanensis. NCBI lineage: Eukaryota > Viridiplantae > Streptophyta > Pinopsida > Cupressales > Taxaceae > Taxus > Taxus wallichiana. Next base: position 95,022,795 of record CM031238.1, read on the forward strand.
AAAACCCATTATCAAAACTCCTTGGCTAAACCACCACCCATACAAACCAACCATACCCCGTCATTACCAGAAACTACCCAGTCAATAGCCTCATCTTCCTCTAACTTTGACCCACTCAAAGGGTCTTACACCAAAATCCTTGCTATGTTGGTAGAGAATGCGACCATTTCCCTACCCCCACTTAGACCTTATGATCCATCTAAACCTCGACCTATAGGTTATGATGAGTCTAAAATCTGCGCTTACCACCGCACACCAGGACATGACGTAGAGGGATGCAAAGTGTTGAAAGCCATACTTCTTCAGTCACCTCTCTCAGATAGAAAAGTTAAGAAAGAAAACTTACGAAGAGAGAGACCTTTAGCTTCAATTCCATCTCCTATACCCCCGTCCCCCGCCTCACCAAGATCTATCATTATTACAGCCCCATCTCTCGAAGACCATGACTTATCCCTACCATCTTCCTCCTCTCGTATTCACGAGATCAATATGATTAGGGTTACTACTCGAGGCGTAAAAACAATGGGAAAGCGAAAGAAAGCACACTGCGGCCTCCTTTCTCTCGGCCCACCATCCCGATTACACCACCACCTAAAGTGGTTATTCATGGACCCGCCTACCCCATATCTAATGGAGTTGCCTTACCGAACCATGATCAAACAACTTCATCAATCACCTATAAAAATGACACTGTATGAGCTCATTTAGAATTCTCAATCTCATCGACAAGCTCTCGTTGAAATCCTTCAAGGGATAGAGGTATTACCTAATGAAACCTTGCCTGTTACCTCCATTCTCACACCCAATCATGTTGCTTTTCTCACCAAACAACCCATCTCCCCAACCACTTCTGTCTCTGTACAACAAGCCGCTGCTGTCAGTTTCTCTGAAGACGAAATTATCGACTTTGGTGCTAAAGATCCTGACCCTACTCTTTTCATCTCAGCTTACGTCTGGGAAATTCAGGTACGCTGTCGTGTTATGATTGACGGGGGCGCTAGCCTAAACATCATCTCTTCAAAAGCCTTCCAACAAATGAATATCCCTTCTAGTTGCATGTGTGCCAACCCCATCATGTTGCGGTCATTCAATGATGCTACTACTTCTACCTTAGGTACTTGTGATCCTTAACATTCGTGTAGGGCCACGCACTTTACCTGAACTCTTCTATGTCCTTGAGGGAGAGTTCCAATACAATATGTTATTAGGCCGCCCTTGGATCTCGGGCTATGGGATGCGTTCCCTCCACCCTACATAGATGCATAAAATTTGAGTACGAGGGGAAGTCCTACACCGTAAAAGCTGATCCTCCCCCCTTCAAAACCTGTAATATGTTGTATCGCCCTAATGATGTGCTTGTACCAGTCAAGACACCCATTCATCCAACCCAACCATCCACTTCAACCACACCTCTACCATCCGCTTCAACCGCACCTACACCTTCAACCAATGAAACCGCCGTCACAAATACCACTTCCTTTCCCGCAGGTAACATCCCAACCTCTGACCCCTTAGTAGATGTTTTTCAACGCCTTACGTTGGGGGAGTACCGCCTATATAACGTTAGTTCTTTCCATACCCCATAGGAGTATGGACAGTTACATGCGCATCCTACCTACGACCGTCGCGTGGGGGAGGTAATCTCTTACAGACCACCTATTTGCCGCACCAACCTAACGTATGGGGGTGTTGACGCATGCTTCGTTACCCCAGAACCTCCTCTTGGGGTGGTTCCTTCCAATCCGATTTTCAATACTTGAAAATTCGCTGCTTCGCCTCACCTTCTTGACTCATTGTCTTTGGAAAGGCTTTGGTTTTGGTCTTTATGAACAAGGCCGACATACAATCATTCCCATAACTACACGCAAGCACAATGATTGTAGTGGTCTCGGATTTCCTGGAACACTTACACCAAAGGAACCTCGTGTCAGTTGTCTCTTGGAAGATGACGACGTCACCCCTACCAAACCATCATCACCCATTTTGCCATCGTCACCCACAGAGTCGATAGACCCTGAATATATCCCTCCTAACTTTTTTTTTTCATAAATGCTATCTTCCTAGGTCCTCTCACTTATCAGCGCAATAATGAGGACCCATCTTCTCTTCCCCTTCTGTATCCAGGCATGATCGAAGAGGATTCCCTTCAATTAATGTTGTTGAGTGCCAAGATGACGACTCCATCCTCACTTACCTTGGTGCGGACGACTCCTATATTCAACGCGCATTACCGTCTGAAACTCAAACCATGTTGAATGAGTCTACTATAGAAATTAACATCCACACAGAGGAGGATCCTCACATTGTGAAGATCGACAATCCCTTAACGCATCGAACAAGTCACCTTTACTACCTTTCTCTCAGACTCGCAACCAAGCTTTCGCTTGTCTCTACGCCGACATGCCAGGAATTGATCCTGACATTGCTGTCCATAACATCACCCTAAAACCCGATTCCAAACCAGTCAAACAGAAACTGAGAAAAATACATCCACGCATTGCCCTCTTGGTCAAAGAAGAGCTTTAACGACTTCTTTCTGTTTCCTTCATCTTGCCTATTGACTATCCTCAATGGATTTCTAACATCGTACCTGTCACTAAAGTGACGGGGGGACTTCGGATATGCACGGATTTCCGAGACCTTAACCTCGCTTGCCCCAAGGATGACTTCCCCCTCCCAAGTATTGATCAACTTGTTGATCTCACTATGCGGCCATGAGATGCTTTCTCTCATGGATGGCTTTTCGGGATACAATCAAATTTTGGTAGCCCCGGCCGATCAACATAAAACTGCCTTCATCACTCCTTGGGGAACCTTTTGTTATCGTGTCATGCCGTTTGGCCTTAAGAATGCTGGTGCAACCTATCAGCGGGCTATGACTTACATTTTTCATGACATTATGCACACTATCCTTGAGGATTATGTCGATGATCTTCTTGGCAAATCTAAACATCGCAGTGAACATCTCGATGTTTTAACCATTATTTTCGATCACCTGTTACAATATTCTGTCCGTCTTCAACCAAAGAAATGTGTCTTTGGTGTTCTTTCGGGAAAACTTCTTGGCTTTATCGTCTCTTTGCGTGGCATTGAGGTCGATCCATCTAAAGTCAAAGCTATCCTAGAAATTCCCCCACCCAAAAACCTCAAACAATTGCGTAGTTTGCAACGTAAACTTCAATCCATCCGGCGTTTCATCTCCCAACTCTCAGATCGATGTTAACCTTTCTATCACCTTCTTAAAAAGGACATTGCCTTTCAATGGAGCGAAGAGTGCCACCAAGCCTTTAAAGCTCTCAAAGTCTATCTCTTGCAGCCACCCGTGCTTATCCCACCTCAAGATGATCGCCCTTTCTACCTTTACCTTTCTGCCACTGACCATGCTATAGGAGCCATGCTTGCACATCGGGACTCGACACGTCGAGAACAAGCTGTTTATTATATCAGTCATACTTTGGTGGATTATGAGAGTAGGTATACACATGTAGAAAAGTTGTGCCTAGCCCTATCATTCGTAGCCACCAAACTCCGACACTACCTCCTGAATCACAAAACTTTTGTCATCACCAACGCGGACCCCATTCATTATATATGCCAAACCACATCTAAACCAACGCATCGCTCGATGGCTTATGCTCCTTGTTGATGACCTCGCCTCTTGAATTTATACACCGAAGTCAATGAAAGGACAAACTATTGCAGACCAACTCGCGGAGGCCCCTTTACCCGGGGAACAATTTACCAATTTTAATTTCCCTGACGAACTCATCACCACTCTTTCACTCAGGGAAGAGTCGTATCCAATGACCCTCTTCTTCGATGGATCCAAATGCCAGTGCGGTGGAGGGGCCGGCGTTGTTCTCATTCCTCTTGATGCTAAGCCTATGCCTCTTTCATTCTGGCTCGATTTCCCCTACACTAATAATACAACAGAATACGAGGCCCTTGTTTTGGGTCTCCAGGTTGTGTTACACTTAGGTGTTAAATCTATTAATATTTTTGGTGACTCTCAATTGGTAGTCAATCAAGTTATGGGCATCTACCAATGTAAAAATGAGGAACTTCAAAAGTACAAACATTACGTGGATTCACTTTTGACCTCATTTACTCGTTATTCTATCCAGACCATTCCCCACTCCACTAACAAATTCGTATCTCAAGAAACTAGCAACTTCGCTGTGCAAAAACTAGTTTGATAGAAACTAGATTTTTGGAGACCCTTCCTCTCGAATTTTGGATGATTTTACCCATCGGATATTTGGGAATTTGAAAATTTATTTGAAAAGGAAAGAATGGTGATAAAAAACACATCCCTCCATATCCATAAAAAGCACGGGCTTCATGGCGCAAAAACTAGTTCTCTTGAAACTAGATTTTTCAACGATCATTCCCTCCACTTTTCGCGTGATTTCGCCATTAGAACCTTAAGAATTGAAGATGTAGTTCATCAATTTTTCCATTACTATGTCATGGTGGCTATTAATAGATATTTAAATTTTCAGGTCTGGTTTTTTTTTCATTCGTGAGGAAATAAATTCTATTGCATGATAGGTTTTGCTTCCTGCTTCACGTGAAATTTTACTCCAATCTGACGATCGGTTTAATAGAAATTGAACTTTGTTCTTCGTGGAGCCGGAAGTGAAATTTATTTATTGTGAGAATTCCTTGCTGAAAATTTGAGGTTTGAATATATTTTTAATGGCCTTCAATAGATAAGAACTCAACAACAGATGGTTTGTCAATCCATGCACCGGTTTGCAAGATATCTTCAAATCTTCGTTTTATGGCAATGGGGATTGCCATTGTTCTTCTTCTCTCTTAATCATTTATTCTTATTATATTGATGAATTAATATTTATGTGACATGTGTGCCATCATGGAGTGAAGGATAATGTGTTGTGATGGATCTGGTTTGAGCTTTGGCAATGGTGGAGTGGTGGATTGGTGTTCTCTACAACTTTTCTTCTGGTAGTGAGAAGTAGCAAGAAACAACTAACAGTTAGAATTTTTTTCAAATTTTTGAGTTTGAGTTGGGAGAAATTTTCATGTCTTGATGTACCTGACCTCAGGGATATGAGGGACATCAAATTCCATGGTTATCAAGAGGATGACATGTGTCCTTCATTTGACGATTGACAGACAGAATTTGAGCTCCAAAAATGCACTTGGGGGCTAAATTGTCAAATCTAAAGGTCACATGAGGGTCCCAGAGTTCACATGGGGGATGAGTACATTTTTACAAGGTTGATGTACCTGACATTAGGGACTTTGGGGACATAAAACCCCACCACGACCACGGTGTTGTCACGTGTCCTCCCAAAAATTGACTAACACTGACCGTCTCTAAGAGGGTAGCTTGGAACGATGATAACTTGAGCTCCCGGTGGAATTTATTGGTGAAATTTTATATGATCCTAACTATAAATGTAATTTTTAATCCAATGGTGGGGTTATCATGTCTTTTTTCTTCCATTTGATCCATGAAAAATGGATTTTTGATTTGGTACTCTACTTGTGCCTGAGAAAAATTCTTGCAAACCCTATGCGCCAAGGTGTTGTGAAAAATATGATTTCATCATCTTGTAGGGATTGGAATTATATTTCTGGATATGTTTTTTTAACTCTTAACTCCATTCGGAGCTCCCAGTCTTGTTCAAGCTCAACATCTTTTTTAGGCTTGTGTACTGCCTAGGCTTGTGAACCCTATCTTTTATTCAAACTACTCCAAGTCTTTCAAAACTTCCCCAAACCTTTAAAAATCATTTCCATAATGTTCTAAGGTCTTAAATTCACATCCATGTTGAATTTGGACCTTCCATTCCGCTCCATGGGTTGATCTAGTTATCTCAGCCCAAAATTTGCATTTTCAATAAACTCCTAAAATCACCTAGGGGACTGATTTGAATTTCCTAAATCACCTAGGGGGATGAGATAATGTTAGACGAGGGGTCACTAGACTGACTGGGTGGACTTGGTGTGCCTAGGAATGACAGAACATGAAAATTTTGGCACAGGGGTATAGTTGTCGTGCTTGGAAATTGTCAATTTCCCTGTTGCACATTTACATGACAACACTAGTATGATAAGGATCCAATTTTCCACCAATGTAGTCAAGCCAAGACTACCCATGTGTAAGTGAAGAGGAGCGAGGAGTATGTGCAAGGAATAATGATAAGTGAAATACATGGAGGCCATAAGTAGTAGTAACAAATACACACCATGATAAAGATAAGGAGAATGAGGTGGTGGGTAAAGATCATCAAGTGTGAAACCAAGCAGGCTAAGCCATTATGTGTGCAAACGGTGTTAGAGCAAGTGGGATCGAATGGAATATGAGGCCAATAAGAGTTATGTATGAAAATAGTGCATGTGAAAGGAGGTAATGTCAAGGCAAGATGCGAGATGAGGCCGTGAACTCAATTCAAATGTATGGACAAACCCCTAAAAATTATCATAGCATTAGTTAAATGAGGGAGTTTCTTGAATTGATATTCACTAGACCAATAACAACAAAATTATAATTGAAATAGGAATAATATATATCTAAAGGAGTAAAGTTAATATTGCACAATGTGTCATCATTAAGTTCCACAACATCAACCTCATCATCATAATCGATAAGTACCGATATTGTAATGTTGAATAACGATATCAAGGATATTGGTGGGAGCAGAGCTAGATGCAGGAGCGAGAAGATTCTTGATAGGTAGAAGAGTGGTAGCTATGGGTGAAATGATATCATTAGTATGAGTAGGAATGGATGGTACACTTGTAGAGGTGGAATAATACTATGGAGCACTAGATTTTCCAACATCATAAGTACCAATATTGCTATATGGAATAGGTTGCGATGGAGGAATATGCATAATAGTAATGAAATATATGCAAAAAAATTGAATGGATATGGGTTAAAAACAATGGTATGTTCATAGCCATCATGTAATAATTTAATGCATTGATTAATTGTAGAAGATACAACATGCATTATGTGAATCCATGGTCTACCTAGCATGAGATTAAACTAGAATGATGCATTAATAACAAAGAACACTGTAGGAATGATCTTAGGCCTACCTGGATTGGTAAAGTAATAATACCAATGTAGGTAAGAGTGGTGGAATCATAGCCATGAATAAGAGTAGAATTTTTAGTAAATACATTATCACTAATACCAATTTTCCTAAGAAGGAGTGAGCACATAGATTTATAGCAAATCCATTGTCAATGAGTACACATTTGATATAAATGGTACCAATGGTAGTGGTGATAAGAAGAGGTGTAAATGGATTGTCAACAACAAATGGTCAAATATCTTCATCACATAATGATATAGCATGTGGTAAATTGTTGAGAGATGGAATGTGATGTATGAAGGCCACCTGAAAATTATTGCTTTCAATGTGAATAGAGCGAAGGAGGCCTTTAATGTTTGATGAAAATCGGGTGCACTGCGTAATAAATAATAAAGAGAGATTTTTTCGGTGTATTCTTAAGCTACTCTATGATGTCATAGCCCTTAGAAGTGGTGGTAGGAGACGTAGAAGTGATAGGTTGTGGGATAGAAATAGGTTGATTTTTAGGATAACTAGTGCAATGAGTGGTGAATACATTGATAGTTAGATCAACCACAGGAGTAATGAAGTAAGGAGGATGCTGAGTACGAACTTGCATAAAGTTATCAATGGTGGTAACCATGCCAGAAAAATTAGTTGGGATGAAAGAAGGATAAAAATATTGATCCATGAATTTAGAAGATGGAGGAAGATTGCAATGCATTCTCAGAAGGTAGGGTTTGAGATGTCAGCTTCACCAAATGATTCAACAAAAATAGAATTAATGCTAAATCCTAATTGCAGAGTCACGTGTGATAACTAAATGCTAAATTATAGATTTAACACAAGTAATAAGCTAATGAAATATGAAACCCTAAGTGTAAGAGAGATATTAAAGGAATTATTTGATTTATCACTTTTCTTAGAGCTGATATGGATTGGAAAACCGATGAGTAGGAAGGGTAGACTGTCGCAACTGTGTACTATAAAATCTATAAATTTCAAAAAAATTCTGACTAGGGTACCTAGACGAGGTCGGGGCGCCTAGGTGCTAGAGTTTTCTCTTGGGCACTCATGACCGCATAGGTGGTTGGAACCTGATTTTGATGGTGTCACACAAGATTCACTAGTATCACCATTGTTCACATGTATATCAAACCTTGATCATTGGATGTACTTATAAATTATAAAATAAATATTCACCTGCAAAACCCACAATACCACATCAAATCCAAAAAAATAAAGATACAATATGGGGAGTCGACTAACCCCAATGATCACTCAATTGAGTGAACTTACGACCAAGCGCTACACTACATATCAAAATCCACGTAGTTCTTGTGCATGTGTGAAATAATTGTTCACTAGGATGCCCTTGTACAAATGCACTTGATAGCGTGTGGTAGCTATATGTAACAATGTATCTAGATGTGTGGATGGAATAATGGACCTCCCCTTCCTATGCAGTGTATGCAGAAAAATGCAATCTATTTTTCACTTGAATGGATGCTAGATGGATGCCTTTAGTTCTCTTAGATGTATTTGGATGCAAACTTATGTGATGATAGTAGATGCTTAGAGCTTGGTCGTTTATTTTAGTCACATATCTATATATTTATATGATTCACTTGTTTGAATTTCGTAATTTAAAATTAGAAGACCGAACCATAAGAAAATAAGATTCCTAAAAGATAAAAGAGGCCTAAAAAGAGAGAGTAAGGTGGAAAGAGGTCAGGGGCACCCGAGGGGACGAGGGCACCGGGTGTTGGTTTCCAAAGTCATAAAAGATAAATAAGTTAAGTTTTGACTGGGATGTAGGGTGTGTAAGACCAAAGAGAAAATAAGAAACACAGAAAAGAAGCCAAAGATAGTTGTCAATTACTAGTTTTCTCGCTTAGGAATCATATGAATACTAGTATGCTTTTAGACCTAGAAATGTACCCAAGTGCGTGATTTTTGTCTACAACTTCCACTGCTTTCTTCCTTCCGTGCACATGTGTGAGAAGTGCTGCCAATTTTTTTAAAATTTATTGCACTTCATTTTTATTCATGACCTCATGAACATAACTGCAAAACACCCAAGAAACCTACATTTTATCCAGACACTATGTCAATTTTTTTCCCAGAATGAATACACGCTCAAAAATGAGAAAAACCATGTCTCCCAATCTGGTGAAAAAAGTGAATGGAATTTTCATAGTATTCTTCTTTCCCGAAACCTTTAAGAAGCAAGTGAAATAAAAATTAGAGGTGCCCCAAATTTTTAATGGTAGAAAACCCTAGTTTTTGCCCTCACTTACATTTTTTCAATTTCCCATCATTTCGATAGACGGAGTGGACTAAAAGTTTGACGAAAAATTCCAGAAGGTGAGAATATTCCAAGAAATCTATTTTAGTTGCAATCCAAGGTGGGAAATGCCAGTTCAATTACTATAAATAGAAACTTTCCTAAAATAACAAATCCTTCTAAGACAATGAACTAGAAAACAATAGAGATGACATACTAGGTAGTTCAAACCAAAAAATAAAAAGGTTGAACTACAAAAGGTAGTGGAATCAGAAGCTTCTCACTACACAAGGTTGAAAAAAAAGGTAAGGACATAAGATTATCTTGTGGTAGAATTGAAGCAAGGGGAAATCAATCTAGGTCATCCTTCACTCCCTTAGTAGTCTCAAAGCCTCTCATCCTACATTGTTGCACTGACCTCTCTCCGCACAAGATGTTCCTTCTCATTTTGAACAAGAAACAACAATCATGTTAAATGTCAAGCTTGAAATGGATGAGATGTTTCTATTGGGTGTAGTAAATGATCATGAAATAATACCAAATAGTCCAACACGTGGTAGTCCTTGACTTCTCAACCATATCCTCAATGTTCAAAGTAAATAAGGGAAAGTTAGATCAAGTAGCATCATGCTTATTCAATGGTGTTTCGGGAAACCAATATGTAGAAGTAGTCCAACGAAGGTAATTAATCCCATTGAATAAATGACATTAGATAAATATGAGATGATCATCATTACCCTAGAACTAAAAATCACGAGGAGATGCACATTTGTTTAAGGAATGTTCCCTCGCCTTTCTTGTAAGAAATCATGAGTATAAGGAGAAAATTTATCGGTTGGAAAATTATGTGAGAAAAATCACCTCGTACATCCAAAATTTCATGGATCCGAATACCGCTTCATCTCTTCCATCTCAAGAAGTTACTCCCATAAGTAGTTTCAATCCATAATCCATTCGAAAACACAAGGTTTCACCATGCAGGGGAGAAAATGATAAATGGGTGAACAAGATTGTAGAAAATGGGAAAACGCTACTTCTTGAGATGATTTCATTGTTCAAGTACATGAGAGAAATAGCCACAAAGGTCAAAATGAAAAGATATGATATTGAGAAAGAAAAGGAACATTGGGATCAAGTGTTTCCACTAGTGATGAAAATGGGGAAAGCCCATTCTCACATATTGGTGGACAGGAAGGTATTCAATTCTCCATTTGAAGATTTGTCACAAGTATGGGTTAGAAATCTTGTCGCCTAGTATGAGATGTTGAACCGTGCTCTGGATGAGTTGGATTCAAATGAGGAACATGCTTCTAGGATGTAGGATGATGTCAATACTAAGATACAAAAGATTAGAGTGCCCGCAATTGATGAAAACACCACAACAAACAACTTGTTGAAGTCATCACCTCACCACATGTCAATGTGCAAAGTTTTCTCACCAGGGAGCCATTTATAAGATTGAAGGGGACACTAACCATTGGAATTATGATATGCATCAACAAAAGGGTACATACAAGCTCCCCATGCATGAGGAATTATTAGCAATCCCTTTTTGGTAATATCAATGCTTTAATTACCCTATAGATAATATTCTCGACAATGTTGGCTATCTTGATTTGGTTGGGTGTATGCCTTCCAATCTATTAGAATCAGATGAAGATGAGACCAATGAAGTTACCCTCGATTAAACACATTTGAAATCCTTGAAGTCATCATATCTCGCCACCTCCTTCTTTGTGATTTCACAAGAAAGAGCCCTTGGTTCATGTAGTTATCTCACAACCCCCACAACCCCCGTGGGAACATATGGTACAACTCAATATCATAGTCGACTCTTACACAATGGATGATTCCATATCTGATTATGATAATGGTTACGCTTTAGATGACCCTCATCTGGCTAGCTATGCCCATATTCATGATAGTGAAGTCTTGCACTACGAAGAAATCCCACACACTAAAATTACCCCCAATGTAAATGTTATCCTAGTATAAAAATAATCACCAAACACTATAGAAATTTCTTTATCGGTGTTTGAGCCTCAGATGCTCCATCGCTAAAATTTCACATACCAAAATTGACTTAACTATCCCATTCTCCTTGATAGAATATCTGGTTTCCAATTTTGACTATGAAGCCGATGAACTCATGGGTGACAATTCTATAAATTATGCCTCACCATTCTTGGGTGACACACTACTCATTGGTGCCATTCCCACCCATCACATCATTAGCCTTATCAAATAATCTCACTAGCCCTCTACATATTACTATGCCTCTCCCCTACCTCTTTACCTTATAGCTCCTCGGTCTTTCTATGGATGAGCCATACTACACATGTCATGAGGATTCGAGGAATGATGTTTCTAAATGTAGAGCCTATAAATGCCACATGAATAATCTTGAATCTAAGGTCAAATGTGACTAAAACAAAAAGATACACAACCTTCTACTTTAGCTCCTTTCTTCTGCTCTCATCATGGGTATTGTGCGCACACTAATGCCGACTATTGGGTTCTGTGTAACAAGCATCCCAGCCATGAAACGCCTTTATGCACTCGAAGTAAAGGGTTAATCCTTCTCGAGCCGTCCACCTTCCCTCAAACCACATAAACCATAGTTTACATATAGCCTTCACTTCACCTTGAGCCTCGCCTTATTCACAATGATATTTAGTGTGACATCCTCGCTTTGTTGGAGGACCAGATTGACAAAACATTATTTACTATGAATTACGAAGTCCATCGGCAAGTGTCTATTACACAATATGCTATCGAGTACCTCATGAACCATACCCAAAGCCACATTTTGCATTAAGTTGACAACATTATCACCGCAACAATGTGATTCTTTTCCCCTCATGGATAGTTACCTACAAACACCATTATCACATCCGAATTTATTTCTTTTCCCGATACCCCACTTTTTCTTTGGCTCTCGGCTCCCACTTGGGTTTTAAAAAATACCTATTTTCCCTCACTTGGAATCTTAATCATCCACTTGAGTTTTACACAAATAACTTGATAAAAATATATTTTTTCCTTATTTGGGATCTCCATCCCCCTTGGGTTTATCACACTATCTCCAATATCTTAAAAATATCATCCTTTTTGGGCTATTCACTCCTCTTGATTCATCACCACCGGCCTTGACATCTTACCATTATATGTCTTGGAATTTTTCCACATCTTGGTTTTTTCACATCATGTGAGTTAGGATATCTTATCAATCCCCTTCTCGCCAACTTTACCTATCTATATCATTATCATTATTCCTAAGTACCATGGTATTATCACATACATACATGCATAAAACATGAAAATGATAAATAAATCACCTAAATCGTAACATCATCAATTATCCAAATACCATTAAAAGTCATCATATATATATATATTGAATCAAGTTCTATACATTGAAAAAATCATAAAAATGGATCTGCCCATCTAAAAAATGACACAAGCATCCTTAAACCCCGTGGGGGTATCTAGATGCTTTTCTCCAATGGGGCCATACTATCTACTCTAATCAAGCGAGTTAGGGATGCTGCCCTATATTTGACTTCAAAGGCCTCTCCTTATGCCCTCCCTAGTGTGTCTTTAGTGATGTAATCTGCATTGCATATCTCTAGGAATTTGCTAGGTGAGATTCCTACTTCTATACTAGAGCTTCCTATGCATGTTGATTAACTAAAATATAATTTATTTTATGATTTAATATAGATAGAAAATAGAATGCAATATTAAAATGCTGAAACTATATATTTTACTTTATTTCTTGAATATATTGAAATAATGAAAGTAAGAGAGGTATGATACTAACTCGAGTTTTCCTTACCTCATTGTGTGCTTTAGAATGAAGTAGGCTGATTTGAAAACTAAGCAGGATGTGAGTGGATGGATTTGGGAATGGCATAAGTTGAGTGTCTGACTGGAGTGAGGTGCCTGGAAGGGTACATGGGCACCATATGGCGCCATGGTCTGTGATCTGGGTGCTGTATTCTACGAAAAGTTCAATATTTGAGTCTAACAATGTCACAAGATCTTCACAATATCTTTGCGTTTGTTACATGGTTGTAAAAATTCCTTCACTTATGTTTTTGTAAATGTAATGTGAATATCTACCTACAAAACCATATTCAAAACATCAAATTCTAAAAAAAATTCATATGAATAGGTCGGATTGACCTTAGCTTCCATAATAGTGGACTTACGACTAAGCACTACACTACATTCCAGACCCTATGTTGTTCTGTGTGTGTGTGTGCAATTTTGTGCCTAGAATTCCCTAGCGCCAATGACACAAAATTAGGGGGTAATAACTAGATGTAACAATGCAAATGGTGGATGGAATAGAAAGAATACAACCCTTCCCCCTATGCTTGTGTGATGCAAATGTATAAAATGCCCAAATGCATTCCCTTGCCCTAGTAGATAACTTCCCTTTGATAGTAATATTTCCACCCCTAATGTAGTGAGTATGCTATGTTTATATAGGGATCTCTTGTTCAAATTTCAACACTAATGACCTGAAATGCCAATTACAACCTAGGGGAATGCACAGGGTAACAACAAAGACCAACCTCGAACAAATAAATTAGGACCAAAAATTATGAAAATAAGGGTGCCTAAAATCACAGATCAAGGGCACCCCAAAGGTACTACCCTAGGCACCCTAGTATAGGACTGGAGATGAAAATCAAGCAAATTACGACACCTGAGACTCCCTAAAAGATTCCCAAAACTATATAGACATTTGATGATTGTACCAGACAAATAACAATGATGACCGACTAATTGACAACAAGACTAAATGATGGGTCATTAGTGAATAATTTTATTATGCAAGATCCATATATAAAATAACATACCCGATGGTATAATTGTGATAGTAAGTGCATGATTTTTTGACTGTATTTACCACCACTTTATGTTGGTGAGTGGAAAGCTTGGTAACATAAAGTAGATAGAGATGCATACATGATAAAAATTTGGAGAAGTCCATGTTGTAGAAGAACGTGTAAATGTGTAGTAGAAGCGTGCCGATAGGACTATAAAAGCATGCCGAACCATGGATTAGTGGGTTGATCCATGTAATGTAATGAAAAAGTGTAAAGTGTCATGATGACATGTGTTAAATGAAAGTGATGATTAAGGTGTATGATGGTTTTGAACATAGTTTAATGATGAATAGGTGGGTAAGGAGTGATTAGTTCCCAACCCAAACACTTGTATATGAATGAATAATCGAGAGATTTGGGTGTCTTGTCACTAGAGGAAGAGTGTAGGGAGAAAATTGTGTTATTCTCTAATCTTTAACTACATCCTCAAGATCTAGCCGCTGCAAATGGACTCAGATCAAATTTTGTGATTTTTGGATCCAAATGATTTTGATTAAACAGTTGACCCATATAGGAGTGATAGAGGAAAGGCACACTTGCTATTAATCCATGTGTTTCACCACAATGCGAAAGTTTCCAAGTTGGGTCATCTAGAAGCAAAGGTGATATGAAATATGTGGCTTCCAAGTTAGGTCATCTAGAAGCAAACACAAGATGAAAGAGGTGGCTTCCAAGTTAGGTCATCTAGAAGCAAACACAAAATGAAAGAGGTGGCTTCCAAGTTAGGTCATTTGGAAACGAGCACAAACATGTATGATAGCTTCAAGTTAGGTCATCTGGAAGCAAGTGCAACATATAGAATAAATTCCCAAGTTATGTCATCTGGGAAAGAGTGGTGAATATAACTCCCAAGTTAGGTCATCTGGGAGACCGCTTGTAGATTTGAACTATATGATTTTTGATCTGAATGCATTGATTTTGATTGGTTACTCGTGGAGAGATTTTACGCTAGTTTCCCCTAGGTTAGGTCATTAGGGGGCAATAGAGAATGATGAACAATTGTATTATAAAATATTTTTAATCACTTATTGCCCCCAAGTTAGGTCATTAGGAGGAATTGATAGAAAATGATATGTGATCGTGTTTGGAAGATTTTAAATGTTTGTTTCCCCGTGCTAGGTCATTAGGGGAATCGTTGGTGATATATTGGTAAGTTTTGAATTCAAAATGTTTGAATACATGGTGATGTGAGGGGGATTATAGGGGACCCCAATAATATGCCCCCCTTTCAACGAAAGGGGAGTGATGAAAAGAACAGACGCTAAGCTGAAAGTAATGACAAGAGGTGAAAACATGTATGTATTGAATGAAGACAACGGTGAAGAGATATAATGCATGATAAATGTGTACAATATGGTGGTAGGAATAATTCTAAAAATAATGCCACAAATGGGGTGTAAATCAGAGTAAAAATGCTCAAGATATGAGCAAAATGGTGTAGCGTGTATTAGTTGTGGAAATAAGCACAAAATAAGGACCATAGTAAAGGTAGTGATGAAAAGTAACTATAAATAGTAAAGTGAAAAAGTGTTTAGTTACTTCATTTGTATTTTGTGTGAGTGTGAGAGTGTGCATGGAGTGAGTGAATATGCCTCAAGCAAGAGCATTGCGTCCTAGTCGGTTTGAGAGAGGCGACTGTTGTAGCGTTGCGTATGACCATGGAGTTGGTAAGTGCATTAATTTTTGCAAAATGTGTGGTATAGTAGTTATTTTAGTTGAATTTTTGAAAATTTGAGATTTTTATTTTCTTTGCGTTTTTGACCTGGACAAGAGTGGTGAGGGCGATAGTGACACATAGGACTGGGAACGCCTGCACTCACAGGCGCTAGTGTCCTGTTCCGGTGCCCATCCTGCATCAGGGTGCCCTGGTCCAAAATTTGTGCATTTAGTGGATAATGGTGAAAAACGTATTTATAATATGTTGAATAAGTGTGTTTTATTATGTAATGTGTTCTAACACTGCGTTTGTTGTCATTTGGTGGTGTGCAAAGGGATATCCATTCACAAGAGTTTCTTGGTGGTCGTCGTTTGAGCACACTACCTAGATTGTGTTTGTTGGATGATGAGTGGGGTGTGATGGACCATGCTGGATTGTGGCATATAGCACAGATGGGGATGTGCCCCATAATATGCCCATGTTGATTGCATTGTGTGAGAGATGGTGTGTAGACACATGCACATTTTGCTGCCTACGGGGGAGATGACTGTTACATCGAGAGGATGTATATCACATATTGTGGTTTCCGGTTATGGGGGAGAGGGTATGAGTGATGGTAGTGGAGGATATGGAGTGATAGATGCACTCGACAAGGTGATATTTTGTGGGGACTCGAGTACCTACCGAGGCCCATATCATTTTGGATGCTATATTGCAGTCGAGGGTTCCATGCTTGCAAAAATTTATTGCAGTGGTGATTGCTTCATGTATAGCCATGGAGGGAGGAGGTGTCGGCATCTTGTATAAGATGCATGACATATGTCAGTGAGATAGAGGAGAAGGGTATGAGATACACGTGGGAACAGTGTGTGTTAGCCCATCTGTATAGATATTTGTATTGATTTATGTAGGATGAACATGGTGGAGGTATATGAGCCACCACACTGATGCATGTGTGGGCATATGAGCACATAACTATATTGAGACTGGTTACAGGGCCACGAGGAGAGTGGGCTCAACCTCATATATATGTGTGATGCTAGGTGGAAATTCACAAGTAGGAAGATGGATACAAATACCTTTAGGGAACTTATAGATAGGATGGGCCCCAAGTCGGTTATATGGAGGCCATATCGTGATTATGGGGATGGCCCGAGGATGCTACAGAGTTGCGATGTATCCGGAGGACTATGTGGCTAGAGGACCACTTTCCAGGTGTGGTGGATATTTTTCAGGTTGAGAGGGTGTCACGATAGTTTGGGATGGCTTAGGATGTACCCCGCAGCCATATATATGGTTAAGAGCCATTCAAGTGCTTAGGAGGGCTGGTGCTGTGGCGAGGCCCATGATAGAGAAGTTAATACCACCAGGGCTAGATGAGGCAGATCTAATGATAGAGGTAGTGTATTGGTGTACCGAGGAGTATTAGGCATGGTGGGTAGCACATCGGTGGGTATTATTATACCTAGTATTCGCATGTGCTATGGAGCTACCACATGGAGGAGGGGAGGTAGGTGTTCTCGACCCTATGGCAGCGACCATGGCAGAGCGTGAGTATTTGTGTATACCCGTTGTGTTTTATCGATTGTCTATGTTGTTTTATATGTGTTTAGCTAATGTGTGGTTTTATGTTATGTTTGCAGGGGATGCGTATTGGTCATTGATAGTAGACATATATTTCTGTACTTTGACACGGAATGTGTTGAATGATGTGATGGGTGGGGATGCTAGAGCATGTTGATGACATTGTAGGAGAGCATGCCCATCTCTTTGAGATAGTGGCCATACAAGTGACAATATGTATGGTGCTAATAGGTGAGAGTGATGAGGCATGTAAGGAAACTTGAAATTCACGAGAGGAAATAGGTGGTGGTTTGTTATGATCCTCATGTGTGGATTTCACTAACACCTCAAGGTTTTGGTGTAACAGTTTGTTACATTTGATATCAAAGTGACCACCCGTGTTTTAATCCCACTCGGTTGGTTACGCCATGTAGCCGGGCCCGTGGGGCACCTAAACGTCGGTGAAGCGAGGTTCGTATGCATGGGAGTGTGGGTGCAAACCCATCCTAAGTCGGGATCTACTAAGCGTGGTGGGATGTTATGATCCTCGTGTGGATTTCACTAATGCCTCAAGGTTTTGGTGTAACAGATTCTTCCATGGTTCCTTAGCCTGAGACGTGTTCGTTTGGTATGTAGACTTACAACGCCGGTTTTTCAAAGTAGGCTAAAAATATTACTATGCTATGGAGGTAGGTGGAGAAGTTTCGAGGCCGTAAAATGTGGCATCACATTGGTGGAGAGGCATCCAGTTCTAGGGCTCTTGTAGTACACAAGAGTGATAATGATGATGAGGTCTGATTGGGATTATTGTATATGATGTGGGGGCCTTGCCCCATTTTGAGAAATGTTTTGTGATGATGATTGTATTAGCGATATATGTATGGACACCTATTTTTGATATATGTTAAATCTATGTTGGAATGTTTTTCCATTGCGATGTAATGGATGTTGTATGATTCTATGGTTATTTTCCTAGCATGTGTATTGTTTGTGTGTGATGAATATAAATTCGCATTATGATGTTAGTAGTGGTAGAAAAAATGTGTATGGTGAATGATGATAATATATATAATCGATGTAATGTGATTGATGAAGTGTTCATTGAATAAAATGTGTAGGGTGTAGTTAATATAATTACTATAACAAAATAGATGTGAAAATAGAAAAATATATGATAGTGAGATGAATGTACCATAATGAATGTTTGAGAATGTGATGTAGTCGTAGTAGGATAAGGTGATGAAAATAAGAGGGGGAATATTAATGATGCCCCCAACATGTTAATGAATAGGATCATGTCATTAAGATCCCTCAATAGTCAAGTATGAGCCATGTAAGTAAAAGTGCGTCATCAGGAAATGATTGAGTGCACTCGATGAAACAATGAAGCACGTGATGAAAGGTTCTTAGAACTAATCCCTCAACAGTTGTGTAAGAACCATAAGAGCACAAGTGCGTCATCGGGGGTAAGGTGATAATAATCACCTACCAAATACCAAGACGACGTGAGGCGGTGGAAGTGTGTGGAATGGATGCAACATGAGTGTATGAACTAAATTGAATGTCATGTGGAGTAACCATGGGATATGCAGAGGTTGGTAAAAAATCATGGGACATAGCAACATGAAGTGGTGGATAACATGGATGAAGTGGATGTAATGAATGTAATGGTGGAAATGATGGATGAGGTGGAGAACGCACATGTGACGGTGGTGAGTGATGAATGAATTGAGCACCGGTGGAGAAGACTTAAGTGGGGTATGCCTATGTTGACGGGGTAAAGGAGACAATGACCACTCATGAGAGGTAAAGGAGATGATATCAATATCCACTAGTTGTTGTATCCTCTCACGTAGGGTGAGACAATCATTATCTTGATGGCCATTGATGTGATGATAATTACAATAGTGTTGGTCACATTGACATTGTAATCGTATAAAGGATGATGTGGTGGAGGGTAGCTGAATTAATCTCTCATTTAGTAATATACACAACACATCATGTGGTCGAGTGTGAGGGGAGAAATATAAAGGCTCTTGTGATGGAGGTGGAGTAGTGGAAGTAGGAACTTGTTGTGGAACCAGAGAAGGATGGGTTGGTGGTGGAGTGGGTTGAGTTTGTTTGGGATGTACTTTAGGCAGAGGTGGAGATTACTTTGGATGCTCAACTGGAGGTGTGAGTGGAAGACTAGAGGATGGAATGGGTAGAGAAACATGTGTAGGTGTGATGATATGTGAGGATAGAAGATATTTTTCTAGGTCAATAACTTTATAGCATAAAAGGATGAATGAATCGCAAGTATCATATTGTAACCTTTTCTTAAGTGGAGAAATGAGGCCACGAAAAAAAATGAATTACTTCTCTAAGTCACTAGGTTGGAATATGAGTTGATGTATACAGGCATTAAACTATAAGATATAATCCTGGATAGGTTCAGATGAGCCCTGATATAAAGTAGGTATGTGGTCATAAGTAACTCTAGGGCCATTATTGATAATGAAACGATGGAGGAAAGTGTCCTCCATGTCATAGAAAGTGCTAATGGACCCAAAGGGTAAATGGGTGTACCACTATAGTGCCTCATCAATAAGACTATAGTGAAAGGCCTTAAGTAACAATCGATCATTAGAGTAAGAGGCCATAAGTGTACGATAGTGTAGGATATGAGCATGAGGGTCACTAGTACCATCAAAACATGTGAAAGTGGGCATGGTAAATTCTTTAGGGAAGGAGAAATTATGAATATTTTTAGGAATGGGATTACCATGCAAATAATTGTTGTCAATAGAGGCATAATATGCTTTACTTTCTAAAGTGAGAGTATGAACTTGAGATTGAAGTTGTCCTACAACATGCATGAGAGAGAGAATGTCTTGTGAGGGGACAGTATAAGATGGTAACAATGTATTAATTGGTCAAATTTTTCCATTATGAGTGATCATAGGGATGTCAAAAGGTGATACAATGGAGTCCGATGTGAAAGTCACCTTGTAGTATGTGCCAAAGGAGCTATAGTAGATGATGGTGGAGGAATATTGATAGCAATAGTATGACTAATATTGGCACTATTCCTAATAGGTGAGGTGGCCAAGGATGAAAATTCTATAGGTGAAGATGAAGTAGGATCCATAAATGATGTGTGATAGAAGGAGAAGAAGTAATAGATGGTGGTGACTCATGCACAATAGTAGATGCACCCTCAGGAGAAGACAAAAATGGAGTAGGAGAGTCACACTCAATGGTATAGAAAGAAGGAGACTCATGATAATCATCAAGAAGAAATGGAGTTCTAGAAACAATGTTGTCGCTAACAAGACTATCAATAGGATCATCAATGTAATATGAAGGAGAATGCGAGCTAGAATAAGATGTGGGAGGAGTACTATCAGAAGCAATAGAAGACATAGGAGTAACTATAACAGTAGGTGGAATAGAAGAGGAAGAGTCATGATGTATACTTGACTATGGATCAATGCCTAATAAGTAATCAATGATAGAGTCATCTAAAGCATCGGGTGGCATATCGAAGGAACACAAACAACCGATGACATGGTGTACAATGAGTGAATGCAATAGGGTCATCAACAAGGAAGATACCTATAGGATAATTTACAAGACTAGTTGACACATGTTGCTAGCCTTCCAAGAGTGCTTGTTGAGTATCATCGGCTGTAGCCATTGGGGTACTATATAAAGCTTTGAGTTCAGCAATGGGGGCATCATCATAGATAGCATTGATAGTAAACTAAGACATGATAGTCGAAAAAAAGAACTATGCTCAACCACTAAGGTATTTAAAAAGGATCCAAAGGAAAAGTATTCAAAAAGTGGGGTTCACCAAAATGATTTATTTTATGAGTTAATCTAAATGGAAAAAAATACAATATTAAAATGCTGAAACTAGATATTTACTTTATTGCTTGAATATATCTAAATAATGAAAGTAAGAGAGGTATGATACTAACTCGAGTTTGAATTACCTCGCTGTGTACTAGAATGATGTAGGCTGATGTGCATACTAGAAAGGATGTGACTAAACGACTTTGGGAATGGCCAAAATGATTAACTAAAATATTATTTATTTTATGAGTTAATCTAAATAGAAACAAAATGCAATATTAAAATGCTGAAACTAGATATTTTACTTTATTGCTTGAATATATTGAAATAATGAAAATAAGAGAGGTATGATACTAACTTGAGTTTGACTTACCTCACTATGTCTTCGAATTGAAGTAGAATGATGCACATATTGGGAAGGATGTGACTAGATGGCTTTGAGAATGGCAGAAGTTGAGTGTTTGATTGACCGAGGCACCTAGAAGAGGGCACTGGGGTGCCCCGATATGTGATTTGGGTGATGTACTCTACGAAAACTTAAGATATGAGTATGAAAGTGTCACAATATATTCATCTTTGTCGCACAGTTGTCACAATTCCTTTTCTTATGTCATTGTAAATGTAATGTGAAGATCCACCTGCAAAACCCTATTCAAAGCATCAAATTCTAAAAATAAAAATGCATATGAATATGTTGGACTAACCTTAGCTACGTGATAATAATGGACTTACAACTAAGCATTGCACTACATTCCGAACCTATGTAGTTCTATGTACGTGTGTGTGTAATTTTGTGCCTAGGATGCCCTAGCGCCAATGACGCAGAAGTAGGGGAAATAACTAGATGTAAAAATGAAAATGGTGGATGGAATAGAAAGAATACAACCCTTTCCCCCTATGCTTGTGTGATGCAGATGTAGAAGATGCCCAAATGTAGTCCCTTGCCTTAGTAGATAGCTGCCCTTTGATAGTAAGATGTTTTCCCCTAATGTAGTGAGTATGCTATGTTTATATAGGATCTCTTGTTCAAATTTCGACACTAATGACCCGAAACGCCAACTACAACCTAGGGGAATGCACGAGATAACAATAAAGACTAACCTTGACCAAATAAATTAGGACCACAAATTATGAAAAACAAGGGCACCTAAAATCACGGATGGGCACCCGGTGATACCCTAGGCACCCTAGTATAGGACTGGAGATGACAATCAAGCAAATTATGACACCTAAGACTCCCTAAAATACACCCAAAATTGTATAGACATTTGACAATTGTACTGTAAAAATAAAAATGATGACCGACTAATTGACAATAAGACTAAATGATGGGTCATTAGTGAATACTTTTATTACGCAAGATCCATATATAAAATAACATACCCGATGGTATAAATGTAATAGTAAGTGCATGATTTTGTGACTACACATGTAGTAAACTTTGTAGGTTGACATGTATTCTATTAGTATCTACCTACAACAGTGCATCTATATATTGTTGCAATGTCATGCATTCCTCACCTACTAAGTGAAATAATCACACCGAATCCCTAGCCAAAAATGTTGTTGGGTCTACCATCACTACAATATCCAAAACATAAAACACAAAGTCTAGGATCTCATGGTGGGCACTCTTGATCAACGAGTGTCATTCCCCCGTCATCCGATATGTAAAACCAAAACTTACATAAATCACTACAAATATCACATATGTCTATCTAAATCATTTAAATAACATGTTATCACTCATACCTAGATGCAAGGGTCCCTCCATGATGGTCTTGATGTCTCCTCGGATGCCCAATACCTCCTATGCCTCGCCATCATGACAAGGTTTGGATTTAATATTTTGTGCCCACCTCGCTATGGGGCACTAATATCATCCCCTCTCTCCATTGTAGTCTATGCCTCTTTCTCATATGCATAACGATTTAAACTCCAAATGACATTAAAAATCCTCCACCTCTCTGCCGCATCTTGTACTCTCCGAGCTAGAGTGTCACTGCCTAAGTCCCCTCCTATGGTGCTGGGCCCCTTTAACTTGTGGCCCTATATTTATGGATCCTCCATCGATCCCTCCTCTCGAACCACTATCTAGTATGATTTGTGGTGGGCCCTAAACATCCCCATCGGGCATGCATTTTCATTTCCCTACTAAAACCGCCGCTTATACCATGCGAGGTAATAATGATGGAACCTAGACCTTTTTTCCTACATCCCCTCTAACATGATGACATTTGTAGGGTGGAAATAATGGTATCACTACTAGTGTTGATCGTCCAAACTATCATGGTACTCTATATATCACATGTCCCTCCACCCAATACAAATAATTTATCACACCTCTGTCATAGCCTCTAGGTACTCTACTTTGGGCTAGGCCAGGCCATCGATCCATGTTCCATATGTAGGTATGTCATATCACATCATCTAGACCCACCTGTGTTGTTAGTGACTAGTATATCTAAAGTGCTATCATCAGAGGCCCCTATGCCCACCGAAGTAATCTCGGGGCATCCATTATTACTACATGTGGTGTCTTTGTTAGATTATGTATTAGGAATTGATAATATATCTAGGTTGTCAATAAAATGATGGGTCCCATGACCCTCGGCCTCTATGTTGCACCCTATAAATATCATGAACCAACTGGACCCATATGGTGGTATCCCAACTAAATAGAACCCCATGATCCACCACACCTATGCATAATTTTATCAAGAACAATGAGACAACCCATCAACTTTGTGACACACTATGCGCGTCACCATGATAACCATAACCACCTTCTAGATTTCTAGAATCATTTCTCTATGCTCTTTGTTGAGTCAAATGCATAATATGAGCTCATTATATGTACTCCCATATGGCCAATGCTCTCCAATCTACACCATTAGCTATTAAATCATAATACATGTAGGTGCCTCCAATCGCTACCCCAAAAATCTCATGTACATCCTCTTTTTAGAGTAGGTATTTACCTTAGCTCATTTTCACTTAGGTACTTTATTTACCTTTATTGTATTTATCCTCACCCACTTATGTGTGTGGATATTTCTTTTATCTTATTTAGATATTAGGAGATATTATCTAGTTGTTATGTATAGTTATTTTCTTAATCCATGGTATTGACTAGTTCTTTCCTTGATCTATGGTATTGAATAGATCCTTGATGTCTAGTTCTCTCCTAAATCTATGGTCTTGACTAGTTCTTTGATGACTAGTTATTTCCTTGATTTATGGCTTGATCTATGACTTTGACTGGTTCTTGGATTATTATTCCTTGCCTATTTCAGCAAGGCCCATTTTCAATGTATTGCATTGAGTTCCATAAGAATATATGATATTGTTTCTCATTTGTTTGCAAAAGGTTTTATGTAAAGTTATTCTGGTGAATTACTTTCATCTTATTGATCGTGGTGTTTGATTAGCATCTGTGTTCTTGGCTTGGTATGATCTAGTTATCATTTCTTTCATGGTATCAAAGCTACACGACTTGTCGTCACACCAAAAGCTCGAACTTATGGTGGAGAGGGATCTCATCGTGTTAATCAGTTGCTATGCCAATACCCTCCCGCACGATGGAGCCAGGTATACACCCAATCGGCCTAACAACTTTAGGAGGAAGTGACACTGGAAATTTTCTGGGAGGTCACCCATCCTGCAACTACTTTGGGGCGGCACGCTTAACCGCCTCGGTATCGAGCTACATGACTTTCCCCGGTATCTCGTGTTCTTGTCTTGGGAGATGGAGATTGCTGCTGTTGACATCCGTCTGTAAGTTTTATTTTGTAAATAAATTATTTGTGTTTTCATATATTTGTGATTTGGTTGTATTTTGTTGCTGCGTGCATTTTTATGCAAAACACAGGCTTCCATTAGATTCGAAAGACATGAAAACCCTAAGATCGATCAGAAACTTGACTTAAAGCTTGTGATTATATGGTATGGTCATATGAGGGCTTAAAGCTTGTGATTCCTACTAGTAGGTGCTTAGCTTCAGCCCCCTTTAATTTTATTTGTGTGGTGAAGGCAACAACCATTTATTTTGTTTTAGTGGCAACTAAAATAAATAACAGAGAAAAATATTAAAAAGATTATAACTTTTGATTGGTAACTTGGTTTTGAGTGCCGTTTTTGGGAAAGTGCATGTTTTTTTTTCTCTTTCCATTGGAAATATTTATCTTGAGATTTGCACTATAATTATAAAGTCCCAAATATGGAGGAGTGTTGTAATCAATTGTGGACACAATTTCGGCTGAGCCCGATGTCCTAAATTTTTGGGAGTTGCAGTTTGTACCTATCATGGATTCTGAGAATGATTTGCTTTTCTTTGAAGTATGTGTACTTCAAGAGGATATTGTAAAATTTGTGGAAGAAAATAGATCACTCAAGAAGTAAAATTCTCTTCTACAATCACCTATTCATGATAAGGATACAATAATACACTTCATGGAAAACAAACTTGCTAGCCTACAACATCACCATCATATCATGTGACAACCATATTCATGCTCCTAGTCCACTTGCACAGCATTGCTCATGAACCCACTAACATTGATCTGTCCGTCTTTGAGTTTGTTCTCGCTCTTGATCCTCATACACATATGAATCTTATTATCGCATGTTCTTCCACATCTCAGTGCCTATTACTATACCACATGTTGTGTATCCTACTTCTTCGATGGATGGATTTTTTAAGAATCATACCACTACATTCAGGTTCTCGCATGCTCCATTATATGGGTCTTACTAGAGGAGTCATTGGCAAACATTCACAGGGTATTGTTTCCTCTATTCCACATGTTAAGTGGAATTCTCATCATGACATTGGTTTTCGAGTAGATACTTCATTGGGATCACACATTGACAAAGCTCCTTTTTTGTTCACTCAACTCTTTCTGAGGATCATGAGCAACACATGAGTTTTGCACCTTCACTCAAGATTGAGAAACTTGAGATTTCAACTGTCAGACATGATCAACCTGACAAACATTCTGATGTTCTATTGCATACACCCATTGTGAATTTTGCACCAAGTCATATGCAGGCATCTTCTTCATCCATCCATATTGATTTGGGGTGGATATTTGATCACTCGTGGTGGCGACATAGGAATTCATTGAGAGGACTCTACATGAATGGCTCCTCCATCGTTAGGCCTCTTGTTCCACTTTATATACCTTATGCATTGTGATGTTGCTTGTTTTGAGCACTTTTTAGCAGTGTAATGTATCTCTTTATTTGTTGAGAGATTTTGTATCGTATTTTTGACACTTTTGGCATGTTGACAGTATCTCTTATGGGGGATCTATTCTAGTGCATTCTAGTGTTAGTTTTTCAGTGTTTGAGTAGTTGTTTTGACAACTCATATAGATTTGTAGCGTCACTCCACCCATTCAACAATATGGGAGGGTGTGGTGTTGATCTTGCTTCTTCGTGTTTGGTGTCCTTGCCTTATTACCTTGGCTTTTCTTGGATTGTGACACTCTAGAGTTTGTGTCCTTGCATTGTTGCTTTGGTTATTCTTGATCATGGCACACCTATTTACAACATTGATCGGATTATGTTTGGTGTTTTTTGCACTTTCAACATCACTCCGTTGACAATATCCTTGTATGGAGCTATTCTGGTGAAACCTAGTGTTAGTTGTTTTTGAGTTTTGTGATCGAGCAGTGGATTCAGACCACAGTGCACACCAAAATTCTTCAGCATTATACGAGTTTTTTGAGCTGAGCTTCTTGGGATGCCTTGGAGTGGGTTTTTACTCTCTTTACTTTGTTGTTATTGGTTTTGGGTACCTTGCGGTGTTCCTTTTTCTAGTTATTGTACATGAGTACCTCATCAGGCCTAGTTTTTAGGACTCATACTATGGACATGTCACATCTATTTTGGCCCCTAGCTTCACTTGAGGGGGGTGTTAGAGTAGGTATTTACCTTAGCTCATGTTCACCGAGGTACTTTATTTAACTTTATTGTATTTATCCTCACCCACTTATGTGTGTGGATATTTCTTTTATCTTATTTAGATATTAGGAGATATTATCTAGTTGTTAGGTATAGTTCTTTCCTTGATCCATGGTATTGACTAGTTCTTTCCTTGATCTATGGTATTGACTAGATCCTTGATGTCTAGTTCTCTCCTAAATCTATGGTCTTGACTAGTTATTTGATGACTATTTATTTCCTTGATTTATGGCTTGATCTACGACTTTGACTGGTTCTTAGATTATTATTCCTTGCCTATTTAAGCAAGGCCCATTTTCAATGTTGCATTGAGTTCCATAATAATATATGATATTGTTTCTCATTTGTTTACAAATTTTTATGTAAAGTTATTCTCGTGAATTAATTTCATCTTATTGATCATGGTCTTTGATTAGCATCTGTGTTCTTGGCTTGGTAGGATTTGGTTATCATTCCTTTCACCTCTAAAGTCAAATCCATCTCCATCATTTCCTATCCGGTCCACCACCAAAATGTGTTAGACCTAGTCTCCCATACAACTAAAAACATTTATAGTAGGTCCATATCCAATGGTATCCCGGGAATTTTCATGATGCCCCCAAACCCCCAACCATGTTGCTAGGCTATCTCTAATGCTTCAATCATGTAATCATCCCACTTGTTGTCTTATTTTTTAAGGGAAAAATTCAACTTGAAAACATGACAACTGTACCCTAGTGTCAAAAATTTTCATTATAAACCTTCTCCGACACCCTCCGTGCCACCCATCCTCTGTATCGGGCCTATCCTACCATTCTAAGTAGTCTTTTGTGTTGTGTCAACCTTTTCCATAGGTGATTTAGGAAAACAAGTTCATTCAAGTGCTTCCAAGACAATACCTTTCAAGGTAGACTTTTCAAGAGGCTTAGGAATGGCTATTTTTAGCCTTTCTAAGGCATGGTGCACACCCCTAGAGTGGAGTTGAAGGCCCAAATTCATCAGGGAGTAGTATTAAGGAGATATAAACATTGTGAAACTGATTTTGGAAAGTTTCAGAGGTTTTGAGACAAGTTTAGTAAAAGCGAGTTTTTGAAGGTGAAGGAGCTTGAGTTCAAAACAACACCTGGAATTCAGGAAGTGATTCCAAGAGATCCTTAAGAATTTGAACGTTAAAAATATATCATTGGAAATTTCTTTTATATATCTAAATGATGGTGTTTTCTTATCCTTCACAAAATATAAGAAATTCTCGCCACGTACTATTTTTAGCATACATAACCTCGAATCCCGAGAAAAAAAGGATTTTTGAGGAGGTTCCGGAAGAATTAAAACATGAGACCCATCCAATCCTTCTCAAAATTATTTTTTTAGTCAAAATAATATAAATAAGTTCTAAAAATACCTCCAAATGCTCAAGATATGCTTTGTCATCAAGCTTATCTCCAAGGTATGCTTTGGGACTTGGTCATTTTTCTAGGTGGACACATGTCACCACCAAGTCTAAGTATAATTTCTTGCATCATCCCATCCCCTTTGGACACAAGGGACATAAAAATTCATGCATCCCCAAGATATACCCCTAGATAATCATGTGACCATGATGTAGCTAAAACAAGCCGCTTAAGCACCATTGCACCATATCTAAGCTCTCTCGGTCATCAAAGCTCCAGACGCCACTTGTCACCTTATGGTGAGGGAAATTATTATTACACCTTATGTCACATCCCCTTGGGACATTTGGGACAAGAAATATGCTCGATACCCAACTTGTCCCTTGGTTCCTCATGTGACCCCAAAGGGTGCTCTGTATGCCATTCTTCACCTCTCTTCACCTCTCCACCTTCGCAAACATCCGCCACTTGTCATCACCAAAGAAAGGCCCATTTTTTTAACCTTGTGTCCCATACCATTGGGGTATTTGGGAAACAAAATGTGCCCAAACCTAACCCTTTCTCTAGTCCTCCACGTGACTCATTTCTAGCCCTCTAGTGCTTTTTTACTCACCCTCTCTCTCCTCCACCGACCAATCCTCATCAGCCACTTTTCAAGCTGAGGGTGAGGAAAATTTTATGACACCATCTATATCATCCCCTTGGGACATTTTGGATAAAAATGCACCCAAGCATATGAAGATTTATTTTTTTTTAAATTGGAGAATTACAATTGTCGTGTTGCTTCTCCTTGTGTGTGCGAGAAAACTCACTGCCGGAAGAAAGTTATAAAAAACCACTGTACCTCTCCATTTATTCATTTATCCTTCATATAAATAGGTCCATTTGTAAAAAACACCAAAATATTGCTTTTTCTACAGACACCATGCTTGTTTTTCACTAGATAAACTCCATAGCCAAAAACCATGAAAAACTCATATCTCACAAACGGGTAGTCGGATTCTAATGAAATTTTCACCATATATCCCTCTCTCAAGCGCCTATAAGAAGAAATAAATACAAAAAAATACGTGCCTCTAATTTTTAATGGAATAAACCCCTAATTTCCCCCTATCTTCTTCTTATGTAATTTCCCATCAATTCATAAGATGGTTCAAGCTAGAAATTAGAGCACAATATCTAGAAGAAAAACCCATTTTAGAGAAGTTGATTTTTCATCAAAATAAGGTGTGGGAGAATAGTTTCAGAAAATAGTAAGTACCTCATGCTTGTACTTACTATAAATAGAAAATTTCTCAAAACAACAAAACCCTTCAAAGCAACAAACTCGAAATGGAAAACTAGGAGATTTAAGCCAAAAAGCAAAAACACGTGACAAAGAAAAAGGAAAAAAAAGTAAAAACACAACATTATAACAATAGAAAGTGCTTAAAAATGACAATGAAAAATATGTGAGAGTATTCCAAGCATGATAAGTATTCCCAAAAACTGATTTTGAGACAAAAAAATAACCTTTCCCAAAATAGCAGCTCTTAGATCCCAGTGGCTAAAAATAAAAAGTTCTAGTTTTGAGTGCAAGAAGTTGTTATCATCCTCATTTTGACTCATATTTTTTTATCAAGATGAAGTTAAAATTCTTTGACCTCGAGTCCGTATTGGCTCTTTCATCAGAGTACTCTAGTGTAGGTGATAGTTATGTCACCCACATGGACCTCAAAGACAGAATGTTGGGTGAACCAAGAGAGCCTATGGAGGAAAATGTCTTCACGAGTGGGTTATATATAATAGGGCCACCCCGTGTTGGTGAAAATTAAAAAGTCTATGTTGGATTTTTCCCATCACTACGAACTAGACACCTGGACAATAAGAGCTGATGATAACTCATTCATGGCAATGCTTATCCCAAAGGTAATATCTCAAGGACTACAAATTCCAGTTGGGAGCAACATGGTAGTGATCACCAAGGATGTTGCATTAGGAAAGTGGTCTAAGACTCGAATCATACCTCAAGGTTTTTCTCTTGGCTCATGGTTTAAGTAAGAGAGGAAACCCTCTTGTGTTCTAAAAAATCTTTGTCGAAATGAATTCCATGAGGGCTTATCCGATGCCATCATTATCCTAAGATGAGTAATGGGAGAAGAAAACATAAGATAATTTCATGACTGGATGGAATTGTTCATTCTCACAATCCTTAGAGATAAGAAAATGATTTACTAGGGGAAAATCATTAATGAAAACATACATCATCAATAACTTCTTTTGTGTCATATTCCAAGGAGTTCTTCATGAATTAATACCTGTCTGTGTATTGGAAATTACAAGACCATTTAGGGTGTGAAAATTCCTCTAAAATGTTTCTCAAAAGTCTCTTGACAAGAAATATCCACACTGGTCTTGAAAGAAATAAATTAACACTTTGCAAAGGTGAACGATGCTTTCACAATGTATGTTATCATATTGATGGAGGGAAACCCACATTCAATAATGTCTACACACGTTACTACCCTAATAAAAAGTTATGTATCGTATTTCAAATATTTATCAACATTTTCATATGTATGAGTGTCAGGTTTTGAAATTTCTCCACAAATATTGCCACACTACCCAAGTGACATGATTATGTTAATTGCGTTGTGTAGAGAACAAGTTCATATTAACAAAAGTTGAGGAATAAAAATAAGAAGTTGATTGCATTCCCTATCTTGCTAGGGATTTTCTCTTACAAGAGTTCTTATGAGGCCGTCAAATGGCATGGAAGATGCATCATCTCCCATAAAAATTATCTCATACACTCTAAGGGTAAATTTTGACATCCAAGGTGATCCAAATACTTTTCACCTTCCTGATTTGTATCATGTCCCAAAAATTGAAGACTTTTGGGTGAATTGTGTTGATGATTTTGAAGTTCAAGAGCATGATCACAAAAGGATGACAATCGAACAAATGATACATTTTAAGTTTTAGTGGTATGAGGATGGTGTATAAGAAGATGACACATAAATATATGATCCTAAATACCCAATAGTGAAAGGTTCTCCCCTCACTCAAGCTATTTGGAGCATTCATGAGTAAAGGGATATCAAATAACGCACCGAGGCAGCCATCGAAAGGTCAAAATAATGGTTCAAGAGGAAGAGGTATGCTATCATTTCATCCGAAACTTCCTACCCTCAAGAGATTGACATATTACCATTATTCTTCTAAAGACAAAGAAAAGGTCCTAATTTGGATCAATTAGGGGAAATCTCAAAGCAAAAAGAAGTGGAACCAAGCCCCTCTGCAAAAGGTTACATAATAAGGTGAGAACCATAGAGGACCTTGTAGTTGATTTGGAACAAGGGGAGATTGACCGGTCCACCTATCAACCCCTCAACAATCCCCAAGTTTCTCGTATTCTATTGCCACACTTTGGCCCAACTGCATGAGATGTTCCTTCCCATTCGAACAAGAAGTTGTAATCTTTCCAAATACCAAGCCGAAACAAACGAGATCTTTCCTTGGGTACAAGAAATGATCACAAGGGAATATCACACTTGTGTAATAGGTGATGATTCCTGATTTCTTGACTATCTCCTCGATGGTCAAAGGAAAGAAACAAAAATTAGATCAAACAACTTCTCTCTTTTTTGGAGCCACCTTAGGAAATAAATATGTGGAGCTATTTAGGCTAAATGTTGTTAATCCCATCAAAGAAATTATTTTTCCCGACTACGAAATGAGAAAAATTCCCCTATGCCCAGCTTACATGAGGGTGATGTTCATTTATTTCAAGAGTCTTCCACTCACCTTCTCACGAGAAATAAAGAGTATAAGAAGAAGTTGCACCAATAAAAATACCATATCCAGACCCTCACTTCATATGTGTAGTTTCTCTTGGACCCAAATGCTACCACTTCTCTCATGGCCACAGAAATTAATCCCATTAGTAGCTTTGACCTTGAGTCTACCAGAAAAAAGGTTTCACCACACAAGGAAGAGTGAATGACAAGTGGGTGAACATGATCCTGGAAAAGGGAAGGTGTTGCTTTTAAAAATGTTGACATTTTTCAAGTACATGGATTCCATGGCCATAAAAATAATCACAACATGAGAAGGGATTGAAGTAGAGAAGGATCACTAAGATTAGGTGTATCCACTGGTCATTGAGATGGGAAAGGTAAAATCATCCCTCCTGATAATCAAAGGTGTATTCTCTTTAGCATTAGATGACTTATCTCAATTTTGGGCTCAAAATTTGGTTTCCTTCTATTAAATGATGAACCGTGCAATCAGCGAGCTCGATTCATATGAGGAATATGTTGAAAAGATTCATAAGGATTCCAATGTTCAAATACAAAATCTAAGATTGCTAGCCATGAATGAAGACACTTCAATAGATGATATATTGAATCCTTTTAAAGATCTAGTCAAGAAGGAGGCTGAAGATCCATTCTCATTCAATGAAGACACATTGGAGTCTATGAAAGAGATAAGGGAATTCATTTCCAACACCGTAAAAGATCATCAATATTGTACTCAAAATGCAGAACAACAACTCTCTCATGAAAAGTTGGATCAAATCACCGGGTTTTGTTCACATCCACAAGATGAGAAAATTTCACATGTGGTGGCAAGTTTCAATAAGAAATTCAAAGGTATTGATATTTCTCTTGAAGAGATTTCAAGAGTCTATCGGAAGCAGGGTATTCATCAAAACAATTCTCTTTCTCTCTCTTCACCCATTTCCTTCCTTCTTCCATGTTATATTTATTTGTTTGAGGGGTGCACTTTTTGTTTTGTCCTATTCCTATTTTTTTCTTATTCATTTAAATGTGACTATAGTTTGTAATGTAATAAGTCACCCTTAATTAATAAAAGGGGACTTAATTATATTCCTAGGAATATGAAAAGTCACATGTTGTAGGGGACAAATGAAAAGTCATGTGTGGGGTAGGTAAAGAGTCTTCTAATATATATATATATATATATATATATATATAATTATAATCACACCCTCATTCTTAAGGGTTGTCAATTTTTTATGCTCAAGGAGAGATTACTACTTGAAGTGAAGCAAAAGAGATAGAAAAATTTCCTATATTCTCATCTACTATGTTATTCTATTTCTTACTATGTACAACTTTTCCAAAACGTCAATGGCGAAAAAGGAGTTTCTTGCTTTTCTTAATGAGATAATTACTAAAACTTTGTGTTCCTAGTTCTACTTGTCTTATTACTAGTACCAAATTTGTTTTCCTTCTATATATGTGTGTTGAAGTACTGATTAATGTCTGCAAGAATATGATTTTCTACCTAAGATATTAATCCCCCTCTCTTTCCTATCTCCTCGAAAATTCCTCCCTTGCAATCAATTACAAGATTTTAACACACATTAAGTGGAGTGTTCTTATTGGATCCCTAGCCTTTATGTCACCACAAATTTCAATTCCATGCACACATATTAAATGGAGTTGCACCATTTAAGCAAATGATCTAGAGTCTCAAAGTGTTGGTGGATACCCACCAATTTTTCCACCAAATTTTTTTCTCTCCAACACCTTTGAGACATGACACATCTACGCTACACCATAGGTGGATCCTATGTGCTAATGCATCCACAAAGGGAAAATAAGCAAACATTAGAATTCTGAAAAATCAATTTTTGGAGTGAAAAATCAAAACGTGCAACCCTTTCTAGCAGCCTCCCTATGTCATCGAACTTTAACTCATTTTTTCCCATTCCAATGCTATCACTTTGTTGTTACAGGGGGTCGATGGCATCCGAAAAAATCGTGGCTGAAAATTTCAAAAGTTTGACTTTAAAAATTGACAAAACAAAAAACTAATAATTGAATCAAACCCACTTGCATTTTTTCCTAACCTACTCGTTATATGAAATTTACCCCAAGGTGATTTCGATAACTCGCACAATTTCGTAGACTTGGATTGATAGAAATGGTGAAAGAAAGAAATATAGATTTTGGGGCACGCCTTTGATTTTCTATAACTCCCCTTTTCAAGGAAAATCTAAGGAGTTAGCAAAAATTTGCTAAAAATTAAAAAAACTGAAATAGGGACCTATTTTAATGTATTGCGGGTCTAGGGGATATAGATGGAACAATTGCGGATTGAACTAGGGTTTCTTGTCCTCAACTTGGGTCCAAAATGATAAGGAAACAATGATTTGTGGATAAATCAGGTCCCGACGACCTAGGTGGCATAAGTTACATTGTGCCATGAGTTCCCCAAAAAGCTGATTTACCTGATTTGCAAAGGAATGGAAGCAGATCCAATGTATTGCGGAAAAGGTAGAAGTTTGCAGCCCAGCGGTCCAAGTTCCATCGGGCCATGAGTTCCCCGAAAAGTTGATTTACCTAATTTGCAAAGGAATGGAAGAGGATTCAATTTATTGCAGGAAAGATAGAAGTTTGTGGCCCGGGTGGTCCAAGTACTGCGGGGACATGAGTTCCATGTGGAGGAAAAATTTCCACACATTAAGGAGACAAAGTACATTGTGGATGAAGCAAAGTTTGGAGGCCCAAATGGCCCTTGTACCCTAGTGCCATGAGTTATCCGAAAAACCCACAATACCCACATATCAAAGTGAAGGGGGTAAAAAGGTAGTATTTCAGATTATGAGAGCTTGCGTGGAAGACCCTGACCTTGAACTTAAAATGGGCATAACATTCGACTCGAGCTTTGATTTTGAAAAAATGGACTTTTCCGAAATATCTTGACATCCTCTATGCTAAAAATATTGGATTTCTTATTTTTAATGAGGGTAGGTGGGTGAAAAGAAAATAAACATCTCCAAATCCAAAATATTAAATGCTCAGTCCCGTAAAATGCAAGAAATCCCTGGAAAACTCAAAATAGCTGCTCACACTTAGAGGGCCATAAATTTTTCAATTTTGAATGGATTTTCAAAAAATTATTCTTATTGGAATTGTGGCTCTAAGACTGATGCAAAAAAATCAAGAAATGCAGAAATTGATGAAGTTTTGATGGTGATTTTTAAGGAAAATGATCCTAGTTTTGTTTGGTTGTTGAAAAGTGGTTGGAGAAGCATTTAATGAGCATGGGAAATCATTCTTCACTACTGCAAGTTATGGGGAACCTTGAGATTACTTCTACAGGTCAAAAACCACCAACCACACTCATTTATCATGACTTGTAATTGATGGGAAAGGGAATTTTAGGAATTACATCCCCTCTCTCTCTCCTCTCAAAATTCTATAAATTGATGTGTTGGGTTCATTCTAGGGGGACAAGTTTGAGTAGAAAAAATCTATCATTTTGGTTTTGTGAAGCCAATGTACTACAGGACTTTGTAGTGGACTCCTTGCATGGTGATCTAGGCCTTTCCTTTGTAATAATTTGGACTATGCATATTAATGAAGTAATAGATGCAAGTTTGTGGATGTATCTTCCCTTATGTGTTTGTTTGCATTCTCCTTGCCTCTCTAATATTATTGCAGATGTTTGTGTCTACTCTATGCTCTTACAAGGGTCTATTATTATTGTGTATGCATGAGAATGTGTTGTGAATGTTGTTGTTAGATTGTGGAGAACTGTCATCACCCTCTCTAATATGCATATTGCTTCCATTTCAACACATTAGAGACTGTTCTCACACCATCCTTTTGTATTGTATCACCACCGTTAGTGTTGGATTTATTTTCATGCACCCTCTCTTCCCGGTCCCTTAGAAGGCCGATTAGGATTAGATAATTTTTCCCGCATTGAGAGTAGCTTGTGGCATGTAGTTTAGGAGAAAGAACTAATTTTCTCTAAAGGGTTATCTCCACCCCGCAAGTACCTTCACTTGAGAGATGACCCAATGTTACACAAGTTACACTGAATGCTCCATCCATAAATTGAGCCATTTGGGGATGTTGTAATTTTGTAATAACACTACCCCCGATGCAAATTTTACTAAGTTTTACACACTAATCACTCCAAAAAAGCTAAAAATGAAAATGCACCTAATATACTAAACAAAATTAAATGCAATGACTTACCCATGGTTGAGCATCACCACATTCTCCTCCTCATCGTCCTCCATCACTACCTCTTATGCATGTTATATCGTCTAAATATTTCCCAACTTTGTAGTTCCAAATCTCATTTCTTTCAATCCCAAACACAAGAATAAGAAAATAAAAATCATAATTACTATATAAATATCAAATTTCTATTGAAAATTGGCCATGATTGGCCTCAATATTCAAATGTCTCTGTCATTTTTGCTCTCAATATCTATAGCTCGCACCATTTATTACATCTTGATCGTGATATCACACCATTTATTTTGACCTATTGCATGACTAATTTCGACGATATTTAATTTTCACCCATTTTTAGACATCATGACATCACAATATCTCATCACCTTATCACGACATCAATTCCTCGCCCCTAGCTTGGTGATTTATGTATTATTTTACTAATTATCATCTAGTGTTTCTTTTAAGTTTTTCTTGTCCAGGATTCTAGCATGGATTACGATTTGTATGTGGTAGGAGGAATGACACTATCAGGTACACATTGATGGGTATATTTCATTTTAGCTAGTCCTTTCAACATTTCTTTTAGTACTTACTTTCAGATATCATTGTTACAATCTATCTTTTTTGTTGAACACCCCATGTTGCACTATTATGACATGCGTGATCAATGGTTGGGGCAGATTTATACACCTAATTTTTCACTTTTCATCTTTCATAATTATTACTAACAATATCCTCTCTCTAGATAAGGGTCATTGATGCATCTATTTCCTAAGAGGGTGCCTTAAGAGGCTTTATGGGAAAGGGGAATGGCTATTTAAGTGTCGGTGAGAAAATTTTTCGGTATGGAAAATTAGGTGTCTCCACCAACGTTCATGAGTCTACGGCCATTTACATTGAATGGTACAAATCCCATTATTGAATGTTACTAATCTAATTCTAATCTGAATGTTTTGGG
Organism: Taxus wallichiana var. yunnanensis; assembly: GCA_018340775.1. NCBI lineage: Eukaryota > Viridiplantae > Streptophyta > Pinopsida > Cupressales > Taxaceae > Taxus > Taxus wallichiana. The sequence goes on from CM031238.1 coordinate 95,060,378, forward strand.
TTTACCAAATAGGTTAGGGATCACACATGGACGCTCCACTAAACCTATGGCAAAGTGCTTGTGCGGGTGTACAAGGGAGGAATTACAACAAGGTAGGGAAATTAGGAAAGGAAAGGAACTGCCGTGAGTTGATTAATTGCAAAGTTCACACCTAGTAACTAGAGTAGTTCAAACATTCAATATAGAATAACAACAACCTTGTTACAAACATCAAGACAAGATAAGACCATGAACACAAAGTTTCAGAAATCTCCTTATCAAGAAAAGCAACAAAGTATTTTCCTATTTATTGACATTCACAAAGTTGTATAATGAGAGAGATAAAAGAAAATATGAGAAAGGGAAATAGAAGAAATGTAGCTCTTATTTCTTTTGCATTGACACAAAGTTCAACAACTACAATCCATAATTGCTACAAAGTGGAAGTTTTCAAAATCTATGATCCTTTGGAATGGAGAGGCCATCCCAATTTATAGCAATGTCAATTGTCCTCTCACCTCCCTCACATGACTCTTCGTTTTCCATATTCCACTTGTGACCTTTAATTTGCCTTTAGAAAAGACAAATTAAGTATTTCTCTTATAATTTTGAGAAAATAATTTTACAATTTTAAAATAGGTCACTTAAGTGAATAGGACAAAATACAATGATGAGGCCCAACAAAGAATTAGAAAGGAGAGAGAAGAAAGAGGGAGAAATAGAGAAAGAGGGAGGGGATGAAGGAATTCCACTCTTCACGATGACCCAATTGAATGCCATTGATGCAGTCATGAACCTTGAGTGAAGAAATCTGCCACTGATGATCCTCCACACTGATGAAGATTTCTCTTCCGAACACCTTTGAATGCTTTTCCCCTTGCCGACAGTGATTCATGATTTCCTCTTTGTATGATACACAGACACCCTGAATTTGAGTGTTTAAAAATACTATTGAAAGGTACTCTTGATGACCATGGGCGTTACTCATGGAGGTCCACTTTGAAGAAGCTGAGAATGGAAACCGACCCTGCGATGACCCTTTGCGGCAATGCCATTTTCTTGTTAATGAAGATTGATCCATGAAATGATACATTTTATTACACCCACCAAGAAGGTGAGTGATGAGTATTGATGATTACACCATTGATAATGAAGAATACCCATATAACATGAAACACCACCATTCCTGTGATATTCTAATTACTCATCTGAATAAGAAACTGGGACAATTACTCGACGTTATAACTGTGATAATATCATTATCCCGAGGACATATATAATCATAGCTTAGAATCACCAAATTTGATTGACACATTTGAATGCTAAGGTGATGTAGCCGAGACTGATTTCAAACATGTGAACTTGAATTTCATGGCTCATGGGAAATGTTTTTGCACTAAGAGAGGAAAATTACTTTTTTAGTAAGTGTCAAATTTCACCTTTCTTAACCCCAACAAGTGTAGTTAGCTTTTATGATTGCCCCTATGTACACATCTTCCAAAAATACTCTTTGATAAGACTTACTAATTATAGTGAGTGCCCGTATAGGAAACTTACTATTTTTAATAAGTGGCGCTTTTCACCTTTTTGGCTCTAACCATCGAGATTGCCCTAGATTTACTATGTTGACACTACTTCTATCGAAATTGCTTTATGCATGGGTTTACTAAAAATAATAAGTTCCCGTGTAGGAGGATTATTATTTTTAGAAAATAGGGTTCTGACCTCGCTTTTGATGAAACCAACTTTTCGATATAAGCTTTTGCTCTTCACTACATATCCGAAATTTCAAGTCTACTCTGGTGTCTAGAAATGGAGGTTTTAATTTTAAAAATTTTCACCGTAGGAAACCGGGGTTTCTTCACTATGAAAAATCTATAAATTTCATGAAAAATTTATTCTTGGATCCTCATTGCATCTGAAAAACTATAAGATTGCAAAAAACAACATGTTGATTCGTTCACTTGGCCATTATATATGAGTAAATCTCCTTTGTGGTTTTGAAGTCTCAATAGGAAAAAGATCTCATTTTTGTTCTTCATGAATCCATATTTTCTTGTTTTAACTTATTTAGATCAAGGAGAAAATTCAGAAATGTATAGATAATGGAAATTGTGGAGGACGATTCGATGGAAATTTTGGCAAAGTTTCGACAATGTAGGGAGCATGTGGGGAGTTTGAGTAAAATATGGCTATCTCCCACTTTTATATATTTTTGAAACTAAGAGAGGGGGTGGGGTGAATTTTTATACCCATTGTTGCTTTGTTTTGGGCAAAATATGTGTAATAAAATGCAGCTAATCCTGGTGTTTCCAAGTGTCACTCATGCGTGCAATGAGAGGCGGGCTTAAAAAGTTGTTTTGAGGGGCTAAACTGAGTTGTTGGGGTCATATGAGTGACCAGAGAGCTTAAAAGGGGGGAAGGTACAATTTGTTTCATCTCTTTTCCCATTGGTAAGATGAAATGGGGAAATTAAAATGTTCCTCATCCTAGTGTTGTCATGTGTCCCTTTGTAAAATTGACTAAGTACCGAAGAGTGTACCTCGAGGGCCGACTTGAAAAGGTCATAACTAGAGATCTTGGATGAGTTTTCGAGACACTTATTTAGATTATTTCAAATTTAAAATACCTTTTGAGAATAAAGGGATGGGTAACATGACTTTAGTATTCTTTCAATGCCTCCAAAATCCTCCTTTTTTCATGATCACCTGCTATGCATGGAAATAATGAGTAGGCCTGAAAAAATGAATGGTGTTTTTGGTAGATACAATTTCACATCCATGTAGGGGATGTTGGTGTGTGTGACTATCCAGGTCATCGTCCACATCACCTAGGTGAGACATCTCGCCTTGCAAGAGTCATAGGTCTTAGGAAGTCAAATGACAAGTGTCGATTCTGTCATAGAATTTGACATATCATTCATTTGCGTCATGCGTCATAGGAGTTACATTCCTTATTTGGAATTGTAACTCCTCTTCTAGTGGCGTCATATGCGTCGATCCAACGTCATATGTGTCGGTGGCGTCATTGATTTCTTTCCATGTTTAGGCATGGGGTTACACAAAGACCCCTATTTGTACTTCCTATTTTTCGATCTATGAGCATGAGCAGACCCATTCTTCTTACTTGTAATCTTCTTTCCATTATTTCGAATCTTGCGTATTGCGTTGGCTTGACGTTACCATCGGAGTGCAACTTCATTGTGGTGCATTGCTTTTCGACATCGGTTCTCGCGAATCCCTCTTTCATGGTATCGAGCGAGGTTTGATCCTCTGGACTGTGATTATTGGTCGGAATCGTTGTTTTTTCTTCACCGGTGTATACTCAGACTATTCCGATCTTTTTCCTCATCGCTGTGGTTCCTTGCTGTCTCAAAACGTTTTTTGCAAACCTCTCACGTTTTTTGTAAAACCTCTCACATTTTTGCCTTGTCTCTCACGTTTTTGGGAGTCTACTCACGTTTTTTTGAGCCTTACCGCATTCCCGGCTTCAACATTCAACCTTCTATGACTTCCAGTGTTTTTAACTGTTCTGCATTTTTTCTATCCTCTCGGCTGTTTTTTCAACCTGTCAGTGCGTTTTTAACTCGTTTCAGTGCGTTTTTTCTATCCTCTCGTTTTTTTTCAACTGCCCAAGCATTTTGACTGTCCTCGCTTATTTTTCTCTCCTTTCCTACATTTTCCCAGCCTTCTCGGCCGTTTTCCCACTTCTCAAGCTATGGTCGACTCGTGTTTTTTCTCTCCACTACTAGCGTTTTTGGTACCTTAAGGCATTTTTGGGGCCGGTAAAGCATTTTCTCCTTCATGGCATTTTTTGGACTGCTGCTGGCGTTTTTTACAAGTGGGCAGTCCACCGCATCATCTATTTTTACCTCGCCTTTCACCTCACGTGGCCTTCTTGTCCGCTACTGTAATATCTCTCTTAAAATACGTTTTTTATTCACTTTTCTTAAAAAAAAACGTGGTTTCATTCTTTTTATCTTATCACTCTTCTAAAAACGTGTTGTTTCATTATTTTTAAAAGGTATAAGGTAAAAACATTACATTTTATTGGCATTATAAGTTTTTGACTTGGTTGGATTTACAGACTCAGATTGGGCCAGTGATCTAGATCATCGGAAGTCTACCTCAGGCTACAGTTTCACTCTTGGTTCAGGTCCTGTCAGTTGGTCCAGCAAGAAACAGAACGCCATTGCCATATCATCGACAGAAGTAAAATACAGAGGAGCAGTTAACACTGCCACAGAAGCTGTTTGGTTACAGGGTATTATGACAGAGTTTGGCATCCACTTTCGGCGGCCTACCATTATCTACTGTGACAACATGAGCACTATCTCGATTTGTAGAAATCGATTCAAATCGATCGACGACGAAGCACATTGAGATTCATATGCACTTCATACGGGAGCTGATACATGAAAACATCATCGACATACAGTATGTTCAGACAGCTGATCAGGTTGCAGACATTTTCACCAAGCCCTTCACTGAGGTGAAGTTTCTTCACTTGCGGTCTCTTCTTGGGGTGAGGTCTGCTGCAGCCGCCCATCTTCTTCGGGCTATATAGTCCTCCTTCTTGTCCTCTTCTTCTTTCCAGAAAGATGTTGTTTGTACATGGGCACCTTATCAGGCCTTTAGTTGCAGGGCCCATTGACACATCTTTCTTAGTTGTCTAGGGGAGTCTTCTTTTTCTATTCTAGCTTACCTTGACCTCTTCCTCGCTTTGATGAAGGGGGGGTGTTGGTGTGTGTGACTGTCCAGTCATCGTCCACATCACCTAGGTGAGTCATCTCGCCTTGCAAGAGTCATAGGTCTTAGGAAGTCAAATGACAAGTGTCAGATTCTGTCATAGAATCTGACATTATCATTTGCGTCAATGCGTCATAGGAGTTACATTCCTTATTTGGAATTGTAACTCCTCTTCTAGTGGCGTCATATGCGTCATTCAACGTCATATGCGTCAGTGGCGTCATTGATTTCTTTCCATGTTTAGGCATGGGGGTTACACAACACCCCTATTTGTACTTCCTATTTTTTGATCTATGAGCATGAGCAGACCCATTCTTCTTACTTGTAATCTTCTTTCCATTGTTTCGAATCTTGCGTATTGCGTTGGCTTGACGTTACCATCGGAGTGCAACTTCATTGTGGTGCATTGCTTTTCGACATCGGTTCTCGCGAATCCCTCTTTCGGGGATTGAAAATTATTTCAAATGACATATTTTTGGTCTAAAAATCATTTTGGAGCTCCCTGAATAATTTCTTAAAGCTCAGGTACTCTTTTATGGTGTAAGCTCTTTCGGCCTCAAATACCCGCTTTCAGTGAATTGGATCCTAAACCTCCGAAACTTCCTAGATCCTTCCTAAATCTGTTCCTTGTTTTTCTAGCTCCTAGATACACCTCCATGATGAATATTATTATTTTTCACCGCTCCAATGACTATAAAATTTGGCTTAGAAAGGTCATGAAAGCCCTTTCTAAGCTTGCTTGAAAACTTGCCTTGAGAAGTATTGCTCCAAAGGTACTTGAAGGATTTTTCTTTTCTTTTAAAATCGCCAAGGGGGACTGATGAAATTCATAAATGGAATATTGAAGGACAAGGGTAGACTTAACATTGAGGGGTAGGTTGATCTGGGGTGCCTGGAAAGGTATGACATGAAAAATTTGACACTAGGGTATGGTTGTCCTATTTTCAAGTACATTTTTCCCATGCAAAAACACAGAGAACATCTCGCTCTAGCTTGGGGACATGTTGTGGATCGAGCACAACAAGGACATAACATGTGAATCCCATAATCTCAATTTACTTCATGTACAACCACCTTATCCATTGGGATTTATGGAGTCATTAGAAAGATATGCTACATAACTTCCCTTATTGAACACAAACAAACATTAACAAACGAGAATGAAAACACATGAGAAGGGGAAAACAATACACAAAAGAAAATGGGAATTATAAATGGAGGGGTATTTACGAGGCGGGGAAAGAATATACACATACACGATAATGAGTTGGGAAAAGTATATGCCATCATGGAATAATAGGTTGAAATGTGATATTTGAAGTAAAAAAACCATTATATGATCAAATCATGGTCTCATGATGGATTTGCATGGCTTAAGAAGAATAATACTAATCATTATTCCATATTCATATTCATACTACATGAAGAACATTCTTGCATCTAATGAACACCTCGTTATATTCTCTAAACTCTTACACATTGAGGTTGCTTTGCTCGACACCATGTGATCATGAGACACCATTATTCCATGTCTTCAAGAGTGGGAAAATTGATCTTGTTGTGAAAACATTCATCCTCTTTTAATTGTAACTTCAAATCATCTCCTACATCAGCAAGGTACTCGGAAGGAGTGAGGAAAAAATGATTAAATTTCATATTAAAGAACTTATCTAAACATCTCACTTCACTTATCTAAGTGACTACCTTCCAAAATAGAGGCTATATCATTGAGATGGAGGATCTCATCAACCTTGGGGACATTTTGCAATTTGGGAACATGCTCAAAGCACATCAGAGATTGAATAATGGTGAGTGCATTCTAATTTTGAATTTTCTCACAAGAGTCACGTGCATCTTCACCTTGTTTCTCAAAACAAATTTTATCCATACTCATCCACTCAACACTAGTTTCAATATCATCCTCACAACTACAAACCTTGATTTGATCATAGGAATATCCGTTTCCCTCGATTGTATCTTTCCATATGAACTCTTGTTATACACTAGTGGAGCATTCTGAAGTGGTAGGAAGTAGATGATTTTGAACACACTCCCAAGAATCTTGCAACTTATCACTTTGTTTTGAACGAATCTCTTCAATACGAGTCAATTGGATATTTTCCCTACTACCTTCCTTTATGGCAGAGATCTTGTCTTCAATATTGGGGACCTTTAAAGGATATTCAAGAACCTTCCTTATTTTTCACTCATGAACCTCTTCACACTGTGTGTAAGAAAAAGACATGCTTTCACATTTTCTCTCTCCAACCAAGGCATTGGGGAAGACACCAAGTTCATCCATTGGCTCTGTCTTGGCATCAAACATTGGCATGTCAAAGAGAGGAACATAAATTGAATCATTCCTATCTTGCATCTCCATAGCCCAAGTCAAGAGTTCAAGATTGAGTTAAGGATATTCAATTTTTTCTATAACCTTTAAGATGTCTTGCACATATGGTTCTTCCAATTTCATCATATGATCATATTCATTCTTATTGAGAGAATTTCTGCATTGTGTTTCTAGGAGATGGTTGAAAATCTGATCCACGTGCTCCCATTATTCATTTGGAACATCCTCATTCACTCATTTGATGATTTTTATTTCCTAAGATTCACTTTCTTGCAAGAATGAATATACTTGACTCACGACACCTTATGACAAGGAGAAGAGTTCCATGCTTCACAGGAAAAGCACTCTTTCGAACTCAAAATTCATGTCATCCTTTTGATGGGAAACATAGGACCATGTTGGGGCAGAAATATGGGAAGGATTTCCAATTCTACCGATAATTCATTATTGAATCTTCTTGTTCATATGAAAGATGAAAGAATTTGTTTTCACCATGATGATCACTCCGATCTTTGAGTCGAAGAAGTTGTGTTCAAACTATTTATTTTCCTCAACTTCAAAAGGAAGTGAGCCTCCATTCAATCATCCATAATTGAATCGGGAAGGGAATTTGATTCTTTAATTGTATCCATTTCTTCAATCAACATTTCTATTTCACTTGAGTAATCAAAATAGGAAGGCAAATAATCCATGATCATTTTGAATTCATCATCTTGAGCTTGGGATGTAGGATGAATCTCTTGCACTTCTTCACATGTCTCCATTCCATCATTAATCGAAAGATACAAATTTCAAAGGATATTATCTATGATTACCTCAAACTCGTCATTTTGTACTCCTTCATTATTGGTGGAGTCTTCGAAAGAATTAAATCATCCATTATGCAACAAAAATCTTCCTCTCTTGAATCTATTGCTCCTCCAATGGGTTATGCCTCAAGCCAAAAATAATTTATGAATGGCGGTTCCATCTCCATGTCTCTTTCATCATCTTCAAATGTGTTTCCTTGATTTTCAATAGAGGGTTCAAGGAGAATACATTCCTCGAAGCATCCAAGAAACTTCCAGGAGATACACCTTGTAGTATGGACAATCATCAGGATCTTCTTGAATCTCTTCATCCTTAGCAACGTGAAGTGAATCAAAGTGTCCATAAATTATTTGAAAAGCTAAAGCATAAATCCAAATTTCATGATAGGCTTTAGAATTAGAATTTCCTTCTATTATGTTCTGGAGCCTTTCCACATATTCTCTTTTCAAAATGTTCATTTCTTCATCACCATATGCAAGGAAGTCATCTATATAACAAGAGAAGAAATAGAATGTCCTCAAATTTAGAGTGAGCTTTGTGGAATTGTAAATATATTCTTCAGATTGATCCTTCATCATCTTCCATAGTGTTGATTCAATTTTCATCAAAAGGATCAAGGACAGGATTTTCTTTAGTAACGTTTAATAACCTTTCAGGGATGAACACCATGTGGTATGAATGATCCTTGGGATCTTCCTCTATAGGAAAAATATCCTCTTCTTCCTCTTTGCTAGGGATTGCTTCAAGTTTTTCATACATATCTTGCAAGCTTTAACATATTTCATAATTTCAATGTAGATTTTGGGATCAAAGTCTCCTTGCACAATGCTCATGACTCTTTGCATGCACTCAATTTTCAAGGATGTCATCTCATAATTTATATAAGAAATGAAATCATCCCAAGGGATAATAATGAAAGACATAGACACGAGCTTTAAATTCAGTTGTGCGAGATTAAAAGTATTACCTTCTGTAGATTATTCATCTCCTTGGATTCTGTATAACATCTTGTACCTCACTTGCATCTTTTTCATCAGTCTCTTGGATTCTTGATCATTGGATGCAACAATTCCAATTTATTTCCTTTAATAAAGCTCCTCTTGAATTTTAGCCACCATAATTTGATGATATGTTCTTTGCAAGAAAATGTTTTTCTTATTCTACGATGTCTGCTACTACTTTGTTGTAATCATCCCCTTCATCAATGCCTTCAGTGGTGAAGAAATTAACTCGAGATCCCTCAAGTTCATCTGTTTCATCATCAACCTCTTCAACAAATTCCTCACAATCTTCATTAACCTCCTCATCCTCTGGTTCCTCAACTTCATAGGTTGCATTGATAGGAACTTTAATAGGAGGTCCTTCAAGCGCTAGCCTTATTTGAGAAGCAGGCAAACGATTTCTGGGCTGAAAATTCCTCCTTGGAACGTCTACATAGGGAGCATGCTGAGCCAATTGTTTCTTAATGGTGATGAGATCATTTGCAAGTTTTTGTACCAATGGATCAGTATTAGGTCCAGGAGTGGAAGAGGAAGAAGCAGACTTAGATTTAGAAGGGTCTCTCCTCAACTTCCCTGACATGATTAAATCATCTTCAACACTAACAACAAGAGTTTGATCCTCAGCCAATGTTGCGAGATTAGCCCTTCTTAGTGCATAACTAACTTCAGGCAATTGGGCGTTTAAGAAGAAGCATTTTTGAATTTGATCTACAGGTTGAGTATTTGGTGGAATTTTTTTAATCAACCTGTTGAATCGAGCCACAAATTCTCTCATGGGCTCTTGTGATTCCTTCTTTATTTGAGAAATTTGGGCTAGCAAAGTATGCGCGTCTTCCACCGATTTGAAACGGTTTTCAAACCTAGTTCTCATTGTGTTCCATCTAGTGATAGCTCCGGCCGGAAGGTGATAGAACCAATCAACAACATTATCTTGTAAAGTCTCAACAAAAAGTATTATAGAGAGGTCTTCATGTTCAACTCCTAGAACTCCGCATGCAACTATGAAGGCTACGATATGTTCATCAGGATGTACTTTACCATCGCCCTTGAATTTAGGAAAGTTCTTCCGGTTACCTCTGGGTAACTCATGCAAAGGCTGAGGAAGGGAAAGAGGCCCAACACGATGGCCCTAAGGCAATGGTACCGCCATTCTTGGAAAAATGGCTTGAAGAGGAACTAAAACACCAACAAGAATCAAAGCTCGAAGATTAGGACTGATTTGTTCTGAAGGAATATCACCCGTAGGGATTCTATCTTGGACAGGTGGAGTGCTTGTTGAACGAGCCTTTCTATTTCTTCTTGTTGAAGGGAAAGGAAAACCCTGCTGTTCCAAGAGCTGAAACTGAGAATCTTCAATACCAAGGGCCCTTCTCCCTCGAGTAAAACATGGAGTCACCAGATCAAAAGATGATCAATAAATGATTATAGAACTGGAATATGATTCCCTAGCGAGTCACCAAAAACTGTTGGTCGTCAAAAAGGACTTCAAGAAGAGCAACAGTCAGGGGACAAGAAGTCCCTCCTCTTTAATGGGAGAGGTTCCCTTATTCAGAAACGAACCTATTTACACATATACAAAGCATGATTTTCTTGTGGAACTTGGATATTATGAAAGTGTTTTCTATAAGGATCATCAATCACAAAAGGACCGAGGAATGAAAATGTGAGAACGAGCAGAAAGGCACCATTCGATTATAGAAGACAGAGTAATTATTTATGCATGTGAGGGTACAACTAATTGGAATAAGATCATTTGTATCATATTAATAAGATGAAATTTGAAAAGACACAAAGTTCTATAAATAACATCTGCGTAAGAATACAAAGCTTCTCGGCATAATACGTCTGATAAAAATGATCTAACAGATTAAAATGAATAGCTCAGAATAAAGGAAACTAGATAGATAAAGAATGAAAAATACTTCGTATTGATTCCTTTAAGATTTATTTACACTTTCAGAAATAAGCCAAGTTCTTTCCTCCTTTCAAAATGGCGAGGAGAGGCCATTATATAGTTTACAAATTAGTTACTCCCGGTAACTACTTCTTTTAACTAATGATTAGTTAAAGGGTTGCAAATCGCAATACCCCAACTAAATACAATAAATTCATGATGGAGAAGAGAAAAAGGAGAAGAATCAGGAGAAGAAGACAAGCGTTCAAGATTGGGAGGGACCCACTGATTTAAGGATCCGTTGTCTGAATCTCTTCAACGCCTCGACTATGTCTCTGCCACGTGGGACTGATGTGTTGGCGGTGGCATCTAACTTGGCAATGAGTTCTCCATGCACGTTCGTTAGTTTTCTTGAGTTAGGACTGAAATGAGCTCCGCAAGCGAGTACAGTTTCTGCACATTGTATTGAAATTGGGAAGCCACCGGTGAACACCAAGCCACTGTCATGAATCATCTGTGCCATAGCTGAAAGGTTTGCATCTGTCATCCTTGCCCAAAAATCCTCAAAATCAAGGTGGTGAACTTCACTGTCCCCGATATCGGGAATGGCGGAGACTCAGTGGTGGTGAAACTTGTTCCTACCCCTGGAATTTGATCTTCATGTTGATAGTAACTCGGAGAGCAAAGCTGCAAGCTAGACTTGGGATGGAATCACAAGGGAAATGGATACGCGCGCAAAAATTTTGGTTGCAAGGGTTCGAGCAATAGATAGCATGAAAGCAGTGTGCAAAAATGCATAGGGGGTAGTTCATTTGAAAAGCAAGATATTCGGGTAGAGCGGGAAAAATTAGCACGAATGGCACTTGGTTCATTTGGGACACGAGGGACGCGAAAGCGCGAAGTACATGGTTCGGCCGATTCGGGCGATGCGGGGAAAAGACGCACAAATGCTTTTGGGACATGCGGGACGAAAGTACGCGGAATACGTGAATCGGCCGAATCGGATGAAAAGGGAACAACGGGTCCGGGCGAACTTGGGACATGTGGGACGAAAGTACGTGAAATACGTGAATCGGCCGAATCGGGTGAAAAGGGAACAACGGGTCCGGGTGAACTTGGGACATGTGGGACAAAAAGTTCCGACGGGCCCGAAAAGAATGGACTTTGGGTAAACCGGCCGATCGGGGAACAGAGAGCCCAAATGAACCCAGGACACGCGGACAAAAATGTCCGAAAGGCTCGAAAAACACACAAAATGACCCAAAAATGCAGATTTTCCCAATTTTCTGACTTTTCACACCACCAGGACAACAAAAAAGACACTTAACCTCAAAATTTTAATTTTCAACTTCTTAAAAGCAGGGGAATTTTGAGTGGACAACAGCTGGCTCCTTCTGGGGATGACTTGGCATAGATTCAAAGAATGAGACAAGGCAAGAATTTAGACAAACTCGGGGAAGTAGACCAGTACCTTATCCATTGGGCCACGGAGTCAAAAAGCAAACCAATATAGAAGACAACACCGCAAACAACACACAAAAACAAGGGAAGGAAAGGAGGACACACACTATACAGAATATACACAGGACTTCCTAATCACCTACGACTTAAACAGTTTTAGGTACTTGCCCACTATAAGGAAGTGGGAGAGAAGAACCATCCATATAATCAAGGTAAAAGAATTCTTACCAGTGAAGTTCCTGATCTTGAAAGGTCCAAGCCAAAGGGAATCAAACTTGCCATGGCTGCCACGAGGTTCATGCCTTTTATCCCACAACAAAACAGTGTCTCCAACTTTGAAATCCCTGAACCTGGCTTTCTTATCAAACAAGACCTTTACCTTCTGTTGGTGAGCAGATATCCTATCAGCAACTTCCAATCTGTCCTCATTCAATTTGTGAAGATACATGATTCTCTTATCCAAAGAATCATTGAAACTGGTATCTTCAATGGCCTTCATTAAATGCAGAGCTGGAAGCTCCACTGTAACTGGCAATTGGGCCTCCACTCCATATACTACCTGAAAAGGAGACATCCCAATGGCTCTCTTAGGTGTGATCCTATCTGCCCAAAGAGCATCATAGAGTTTCTTGTGCCAGTTCCGTTGGGATTCATTGACTAATTTCCTTATTATGGCCACCAGATTTTTATTTGTTGATTCTGCCTGTCCATTTCCCTGAGGATAGTAATCTGAGGAGTGAGCCAGGAGATGCCATATCCATAACAAAAATCCATCATCTCGGTTGAAGAAAAATTTGAAGCATTATCTGTCACAATCTTGTTTGGCACACCATACCTTATCAAGATGTTTTCTTTGATAAAGCTGCATACTACTTCTGAAGTAGTACTCTTTACTGGAATGGCTTCTACCCATTTGGTGAAATAATCTGTGGTAGTTAATACGTGGGTATGACCAGCACTAGAAGAGGGATTAAGTGTTCCAATGAAATCTAAACCCCATTGCTGAAAAGGTTCTTCGATCACAACTGGTTTAAGGGGCAAGGAGGCCAATTTGGGTCTACCCACGAAAGTCTGACAAGCCTCACATTTATCAACCCATTTTGATGCATCCTTGAACAAGGTAGGCCAGTAATATCCTCCACGAAGTATTTTATGAGTAGTGACAGTTGATGAGTAATGCCCTCCACATGCCTGATCATGAAAAGCTGAGAGTAGCTTCTTCTGCTTTGCTCCTTGTCCACACATTTCAAAAACCTTCCATCTAACCCACGTTTAAACAAGGCATTTTCCCACAACACATATTGGGTTGACCTTAGTTTAACGGCTCTCTTCTCTTTGGTAGTCAAATGAGAGGAGCATTCTCCATAGGTGAGAAAGTGAGTGATATCAGCATACCATTCATCAACTGAGCTAAGAAACAGAATGGTAGGAAGACCAACTTTATCCTCCAGTAACTCATGTCTAGCTCCTTCAGCGATGAGTTCACACAGGCCTTTTCCACGGACGAGCTTGGTTGGTTTGATGTCAATATCATATTCTTGAACCTTGGCCACCCAGTTCCCTCTCTTGGATCCAAATTCTTGCTTGTGTGAGAATTGACTTGATAGTTGTATCCGGTACCAACACCATGGAGTGAGAGTTAAGAATGTAAAAACGAAACTGCTTGACAGCTTTAACCACTGCAAAAGCATGTTTTTCCATTATGGTGTATTTTAACTCATGATTTTTTAGAATATAGCTCATAAATGCAATTGGGAGTTCGTGCTCATTAGAATCTTCCTGAGTCAAAACAACAGCCAAGGTGTTATCCGTGGCGTAGCAATAGATAATGAAATCTTTGCTGAAATCTGGACATGCTAAAACAAGAGTTTTAGCAATGGCCCTTTTAATACCTTCAAAGGCTTCTTTCCCTTCAGGAGACCAACCAAATGTTTGTTTTCCTTTCATCATTTGGGAGATATTCAAAGTTAGCTCTGCAAAATCAGGGATGAACCTTCTCAAAAAGTTGATCTTACCAAAGAAAGAGTGCACTCCCTTTTTGCTGGTTGGAAGAGGAATTTGCTGAATAGCTTGAACTCGCTCAGGATCGATTTTTATACCATCTTTGGAGACAACGTGCCCCAATAATTTCCCCTCCGTGACACAAAAAATAGATTTCTTAGGATTCAAAGAGATCCCATGTTCTCTACATCTTAGCAGAACTGTCTCTAGATGTTGGAAATGATCCGCCCTTGAGAAAATACGGTCAAGTCATCAGGTATTAATACTTTCCTTTCAAACTTCTGCCAAATCCATAGCCCTCTAAAAGTATCCCAAAGGCATCCTTTTGTAAGCAAAGGTACCCCGAGGGTAGTGAAACCGTTTTGTGTTGATGCATGTGGTATTAACTTCTACCTGGTTATATCCTGAGAATCCATCAAGCATAGACAACATTTCAGATCCCGTTACTACTTGCAAGACCTGATCCATCATAGGTAAGGGATAATTATCTTTCAAGGAAGCTTGATTTATATTCTGAAGTCAACACAGATACGAATCTCACCATTTTTCTTTCTAACGGGCACAATATTGGCAATCCATGTTGAATGATGGATAGGAAAAATGATTTTGGCTTTCAATAACTTCTGTATTTCTTGAAAAATGGTGTCAACTATTTTAGGATTATATTGCCTCTGCTTCTATTTAAAAGGCTTAATCCCAGGTTTGAGAGGGATAAAATGTCTGCATCTCCTTTGGTTGAAAAGCTTTTAAGTCTTCATAGGAATAAGCAAGAACATCTTTATACTTTTTCAACAAGACTAATTACCTTCTTCTTTTCTTCTGGAGGTGCAACATTTTCCAATGTTCACGAGTTTAGGATCAGTAGAACTCCCAATATTGATTTTGTCATATTCGGCTGATTGTTGGGGTCCAGTAGAAGCTCTAAACTTTACATACCTGTCGTGTTTGTCAAACAGTTTTTCTAAACTCACCAATCCTTTTGGAATCTTGTTTCCTTTGAGTTTGATACATCCATCTTGATCCGCTTCTTCTTCTTGGGTGGCTTCTTCGTTAAAGGGCACACTTTCACGAGGTAAATTATCGCTTCCTTCAAAGTACAACTATTCAAAATTATCCTTGAGTTCTAAGAAAGAAAGCAAGTGTTGATCGTTATTGAAAACTTGCTAGTTACTTGTATTATCAGGTACACTGGGTCTATGAATCATTTCAATGGTGAACTTATCTTGAGAAAAGTCAGGATGAGGAATAAGCAATGACCCTGAGACTGCTAGAGAATCAGCCCTGGTATTCTTCTCCCTAGGCACTGCTTCGATGGAGAAGGTGTCAAGAAATTCAATGGAGTCCCAAACCTGATTCCTGTAATGTTTCAACCTTCCATTCTTTACCTGGAAGAGGTTTCTAACTTGCTTGACAATCAATTCCACATCCCCACGAGCTAGAAGATTCTTCACACCTTGTTCTTTTGCCACCTGGAGTCCAAGAATGAGAGCTTCATACTCTGCTGTATTATTGGTATTTTCAAATTGCAACTTGAATGAGAAAGGATGAATGCTTCCTTCAGGCGACACCAATATGACACCAGCTCCAGAACCAGCTGAAGAACAACTTCCATCAAACTCAAGTATCCAAATGCCATTAGGATCTTTAGGTGACACTTTGGGGAGTTGGATTTCTTCTGGAGACATAATCATGTAGTTGCCATGCCCCATATCCTCATAGAGTATTTGTGCTTTGGGATCATCTATTTTGTACAATATACTCAGACTGCTTCTCAGGCAGCAACTTCTTCATTTGCCCATTAACAGGTATGAGGGCATGTGACCAATCCATTTGAATTTCTCCACCCACATCCTTATAGAAGTTCTGCTTAGCAACATCCCGTATGAAGGAGGAATATCTGCTACTAAGATAGTAGCCAAAACTTTCTTCTCAGGAAAAGTAGCAAAAGCCACTTGTGCATCCTTAATCCTTCCGACCAAGGGCACTTCCTTACTCTCCATGGAATAACAAGATCCGTAAGTGCGTGTGAGAGTCAACCCTAAGGCATGAGCTACTTTGGCAGGCATTACATTGTCTGATGCTCTTGAGTCTATGACGCAATTACTGAGCCTATGGCCAACTATAAGGAGTGTTACATAGAATGGTTTGATTTTGTCATTGGGTGAGGTGACAGCGGCTACTAGATTAGGTGGTGCGAAGGGAGTGGGTAAAAGGCCTTTAGAGGTAGTTTTAGAATGGGAATTGACAAAGTGAATCATTTTAGCAAAAGCCTTGGGATGAGTTTGATAATATTCAGCCTCTGAGATTTGAACCTTAGTCTTTTTTAAGTGATCAATAATATCGAAATACCCGGAAGTGGACGGGTTATCATCACTTGAGATCCTAGTTTTATCAATTTTAGGGGAAAAAGAAGTAACTTTAGTAGCAGGATTGACAGGACTCACCTTTGGTGTAGATGAAATGGGGATCGGAGATCCTCTTTTTGCAATTACAGGGATAGTTGTCGGCTGCTCCTTAGATTTCTTGGTGGGTTGCATCACTTTCTCCCTCTGATTTGTTTGCTCTCGAGTCATGACAGCGTATGATTCACTATTCATGTCTCTACTACTTACTTTGTCGTAATCATCCCCTTCATCAATGCCTTCAGTGGTGAAGAAATTAACTCGAGATCCCTCAAGTTCATCTGTTTCATCATCAACCTCTTCAACAAATTCCTCACAATCTTCATTAACCTCCTCATCCTCTGGTTCCTCAACTTCATAGGTTGCATTGACAGGAACTTTAATAGGAGGTCCTTCAAGCGCTAGCCTTGTTTGAGAAGCGGAAATGATTTCTGGGCTGAAAATTCCTCCTTGGAACGTCTACATAGGGAGCATGCTGAGCCAATTGTTTCTTAATGGCGATGAGATCATTTACAAGTTTTTGTACCAATGGATTAGTATTAGGTCCAGGAGTAGAAGAGGAAGAAGCAGACTTAGATTTAGAAGGGTCTCTCCTCAACTTCCCTGACATGATTAAATCATCTTCAACACTAACAACAAGAGTTTGATCCTCGGCCAATGTTGTGAGATTAGCCCTTCTTAGTGCATAACTAACTTCAGGCAATTGGGCATTTAAGAAGAAGCATTTTTGAATTTGATCTACAGGTTGAGTATTTGGTGGAATTTTGTTAATCAACCTGTTGAATCGAGCCACAAATTCTCTCATGGGCTCTTGTGATTCCTTCTTTATTTGAGAAATTTGGGCTAGCAAAGCATGCACGTCTTCCACCGGTTTGAAATGGTTTTCAAACCTAGTTCTCATTGTGTTCCAGCTAGTGATAGCTCCGGCCGGAAGGTGATAGAACCAATCAGCAACATTATCTTGTAAAGTCTCAACAAAAAGTCTTACGGAGACGTCTTCATGTTCAACTCCTAGAACTCCGCATGCAACTATGAAGGCTACGATATGTTCATCAGGATGTACTTTACCATCACCCTTGAATTTAGGAAAGTTCTTCCGGTTACCTCTGGGTAACTCATGCAAAGGCTGAGGAAGGGAAAGAGGCCCAACACGATGGCCCCAAGGCAATGGTACCGCCATTCTTGGAAAAATGGCTTGAAGAGGAATTGAAACACCAACAAGAATCAAAGCTCAAAGATTAGGACTGATTTTTTTTGAAGGAATATCACCCATAGGGATTCTATCTTGGACAGGTGGAGTGCTTGTTGAACGAGCCTTTCTATTTCTTCTTGTTGAAGGGAAAGGAAAACCCTGCTGTTCCAAAAGTTGAAACTGAGAATCTTCAATACCAAGGGCCCTTCTCCCTCGAGTAAAACGTGGAGTCGCCAGATCAAAAGATGATCAATAAATGATTATAGAACTGGAATATGATTCCCAGTGAGTCACCAAAAATTTTTGGTCGTTAAAAAGGAATTCAAGAAGAGCAGTCGAGTCGGGGGGGACAAGAAGTCCCTCCTCTTTAATGGGAGAGGTTCCCTTATTCAGAAACGAACCTATTTACACATATACAAAGCATGATTTTCTTGTGGAACTTGGATATTATGAAAGTGTTTTCTATAAGGATCATCAATCACAAAAGGACTGAGGAATGAAAATGTGAGAACGAGCAGAAAGGCACCATTCAGAATTATAGATGACAGAGTAATTCTTTATGCATGCGAGGGTACAATTGGAATAAGATCATTTGTATCATATTAATAAGATGAAATTTGAAAAGACACAAAGTTCTGTAAATAACATCTGCAAGAATACAAAGCTTCTCAGCATAATACAGACAAATGATCTAACAAGATTAAATGAATAGCTTAGGAATAAAGGAAACCAGATAGACAAAGAATGAAAAATCCTTCTGTATTGATTTCTTTAAGATTTATTTACACTTTCAGAAATAAGCCAAGTTCTTTCCTCCTTTCAAAATGGCGAGGAGAGGCCATTATATAGTTTACAAATTAGTTACTCCCGGTAACTACTTCTTTTAACTAATGATTAGTTAAAGGGTTGCAAATCACAATACCCCAACTAAATACAATAAATTCATGATGGAGAAGAGAAGAAGGAGAAGAATCAGGAGAAGAAGACAAGCGTTCAAGATTGGGAGGGACCCACTGATTTAAGGATCCGTTGTCTGAATCTCTTCAACGCCTCGGCTATGTCTCTACGCCACATGGGAATGAAGTGTTGGGCGACATCTAACTTGGTAATGAGTTCTCCATGCACGTTCATTAGTTCACTTGATTCGGGACTGAAATGAGCTCCGCAAGCGAGTACAATGTCTGCACATTGTATTGAAATTGGGAAGCCACCGGTGAATTCCAAGCCACTGGCATGAATCATCTGTGCCATAGCTGAAGGGTTTGCATTTGTCATCCTTGCCCAAAAATCCTCAAAATCAAGGTGGCGAACTTCACTGTCCCCGATATTGGGAACGGCAGACTCGAGTGGTGAAACTTGTTCCTGCCCCTAGAATTTGATCTTCATGTTGATAGTAACTCGGAGAGCAAAGCTGCAAGCTAGACTTGGGATGGAATCGCAAGGGAAATGGATACGTGCAGAAATTTTGGTTGCAAGGGTTCGAGTAATAGATAGCATGAAAGCAGTGTGTAAAAATGCATAGGGGTAGTTCATTTGAAAAGCAAGATATTCGGGTAGAGCGGGAAAAATTAGCACGAATGGCACTTGGTTCATTTGGGACACGAGGGACGCGAAAGCAAAAAGTATGCGGTTCGGCCAATTCAGGCGATCACGGGAAAAAGATGCACAAATGCTTTTGGGACATGCGGGATGAAAGTACGCGGAATACGCGAATCAGCCGAATCGGGTGAAAAGGGAACAACGGGTCCGGGTGAACTTGGGACATGTGGGACGAAAGTACGTGAAATACGCGAATTGGCCGAATCGGGCGAAAAGGGAACAACGGGTCCGGGTGAACTTGGGACATGTGGGACAAAAAGTTCCGACGGGCCCGAAAAGAACAGACTTCGTAAACCGGCCGATCGGGGAACAGAGAGCCCAAGTGAACTCGGGACACGCAGGACAAAAATGTCTGACAGGCCCGAAAAACACACAAAATGACCCAAAAACGCAGATTTTCCCAATTTTCTGACTTTTCACACCACTAAGACAACAGAAAAGACACTTAACCTCAAAATTTTAATTTTCAACTTCTTAAAAGCATGGGAATTTTGAGTGGACAACACCTTCAAAAATAATTTTCTTTTGAAATATATATATTTTTGTTTTTTGAATAAATTTTTATTTTTATTTTTTGGGCATAGATCCTTTTTGGGTGAATTTTAGTAAATCTCTCCCAAGAGAGAGTCATCAAAATCACTGTTGGTGAGAAAAATAGTTGGTATGGAAAATTAGGTGTCTCTCCACTAACGTTCACTTAACTATGCCCTCTCGCATTGAATGGTACAACTCCCATTATTGATTGTTACTAATCTAATCATAATATAAATGTTTTGGTTATCCAAATATTCAGGGGATCACACATGGACACTCCACTGAACCTATGGCAAAGTGTTTGTCACTGGGGTATAAGGGAGGATATTACAACAATGTAGGGAGGAGGGAAAATAGAAAAGGAAAGTTACTGCCGTGAGTAGATTAATTGCGAGTTCACAGCCAATAACAAGAGTAATTCAAACATTCAATATAGAAGAACAACAACCTTGTTACAGACATCAAGAAGAGATAAGACCATGAACACAAAGTTTCAAAAATCTCCTTATCAAGAAAAGCAATAAAGTATTTTCCTATTTATTGACATTCACAAAGTTGTATAATGAGAGAGATAGAAGAAAATATGAGAAATGGAAATAGAAGAAATGTAGCTCTTATTTATTATGCATTGACACAAAGTTCAGCAATTACAATCCATAATTTCTATAGAGTGGAAGTTTTCAAAATCTAGGATCCTTTGGAATGGAGAGGCCATCCCAATTTATAACAATTTCAATTATCCTCTCACCTTCGTCACATGACTCTTTTTTTCCATATTCCACTTGTGAAATTTCATTCGGAAATAGAAAAGATAAATTAATTATTTCTCTTATAATTTTGAGAAAATACTTTTACAATTTTAAAAAGGTCACTTAAGTGAATAGGAAAAATACAATTATGAGGCCCAATGAAGAATTAGAAAAGAGAGAGAAGAAAGAGAGAAAGAGGGAGGGGATAAAGGAATTCTTTTGTTTTCAATGACCCAATTGAATGCTTTTTATGCATTCATGAACCTTGAGCAAAGAAATATTCCACCGATGATCCTCCACACTGATGAATATTTCTCTTCTAAACACCTTTGAACACTTTTCCCTTTTTGATGGTGATTCATGATTTCCCCTTTGTATGATACATGGACACCCTGAATTTGAGAGTTTAAAAACACTATTGAAAAGTAATCCACGATGACCGCGGGCATTACTCACATAGCTCCAATTTGAATAAGATGAGAATGGAAACTGAGCCTTGTGATGAATCTTTGTAGAACTACCATTTCCTTGTTAATGAAGATGGATTGATACATTTGCTTGAACACATCGAGAAAGTGAGTGATGAGTACTAATGATTACACCATTGACAATGAAGAATACCCATACAACATGAAACACCACCATTCCTATGAAATTCTGATTACTCATCTGAATAAGAAATTGGGACAATTACATAGGTGTTGTAACCGTGACAATCTTGTTATCTTGAGGACATATATAATCATATCTCGGAATCACCGAATGTGAGTGACACATTTGAATGCCTAGGTGACATATTCGAGACTGATTTCAAGCATGTGGACTTGAATTTCATGGCTCCCGAGACACTTTACTGCACTAAAAAAGGTAACTTACTATTTTTAGTAAGTGTTAAATTTCACCTTTCTTGACCCCGACAAGTGAAGTTAGCTTTTATGATTGCCCCTGTGTACACCTCTTCTGCCAAAACTACTCTTTGAGATGAATTACTAATTATAGCGAGTGCCCATATAGGAAACTTACTATTTTTAGTAAGTGGTAGTTTTCACCTTTTTGGCTCGACCACGAGAGATTGTCCTATATTTACTCCATGCACACTTTGCTATAGTTAAAACCAATTTCTGCACGGGCTTCACAAAAATAACAAGTTTCGTGTAGGAGGCTTACTATTTTTGGAAAGTAGGGTTCTAGATCTCAACTTTTGATGAAACCAACTTTTCCAATATTGTTTTTTTCTTCAGTGCACATCTAAAATTTCAAGTCTACCCGATGTCTAGAAATGGATATTTTAATTTTTAAAGTTTTCACCACGGAAACTGGGGTTTCTTCACTATGAAAAATATAGAAATTTCATGCAAAAATTTCTTCTTGGATCATCATGGTGTCTGAAAAACTAGAATATTGAAAAAAAACATGTTGATTTGTTCACCAGTTTGTTATATATGAGAAAATCTCCTTCACGGGTTTTAAAGTCTCTCCAGGAAAAATATCTCATTTTCGTTCTTCACGAGTCCAAATTTTATGGAATTTTTTCTTATTTTCAATTCTTTAGATCATGAAGAAAATGCAGCAATGGATAGGGCATGGAAATGGTGGAGGGATATTTGATGGAAATTTTGGCAAAGTTTCGGCGGCGTGGGGAGTATTGAGCAAAAATGGCTATCTCCCGCTTTCATATTTTTTTTGAAATGAAGAGAGGGGTGGGGAAAATTTTATTGGTGATTATTCACTAATTAGTGAATATTTAGGATTTTGAAATTTGGATTTGGTAATTTTTAGGAGTCATCTGGAGCAACATTTCACCTAAAATTTCGGGAGAAAGTTAGTTTGGGGGTCGGCTCGCCTAATGTTTATAATAAATTTCATATAAATACATATATTCACCACAATACACTAGTTACATAAGCATATAATATATATCTCGAGCATAGAGATATTTTTTTGACAACATCATAGGCTAGAATCACCACCTAGTTACACAACATCACATTCTGTCTAGATTCCAGACGCTTGAGATACATATACGGATGCACGATCGGACATATAGGTGGGCGATTGCATGTACAGGTTGGGTGGCTACATATACAACCACCCACCTATATGCCCATTTGTGCATCTATATGTTTTTTTCACTTTTCCTTGTTTTTGCTGCAAATTTGGTTTTGGGATTTTCGCCATTTTTGAAAGCCCGTTTTGGAGATTCACCACCGTTCTATAATAATTTTTGGGAGGGGGTCTTAAAGTGAACCCTAGAGAGGGGGCGAGGAAAATTTTTTCCCCATTTTCCCTTTTGTTTTGGTAAAATAGGTGCAATAAATTTCACCTAATCTTGGTGTTGCCAAGTGTCACTCATGCGTGCAATGAGAGGGGGGCTTAAAAATTTGTTTTGAGGGGATAAACCGAGTTGTCAAGGTCATATGAATGACTAGAGAGCTTAAAATGGGGAAGGGTGAAATTTTTTACACCTCTTGTACCTTTTTAAGGTGAAATTGGGACATTAAAATGTACCTCATCCTGGTGTTGCCACATGTCCCTTTGTAAATTTGACAAAGAACCAAAGAGCATACCTTGAGGGCCGACTTGAAAAGGTCATAACTTGAGCTCCTGGATGAATTTTTAGGTGATTATTTATATGAATTCACATGAAAAATACCTTTTCAGAATAATAGGATGGTTCCCATGACTTTAATATTATTTAAATTCCTCCAAAATCCTCCTTTTTTTGGGATCACCCGCTATGCATGGAAAGAATGAGATAGCTTTGAAAAATGCATGGTGTTTTTGGAAGATTTGATTTCACCTCCATGTAGGGATTGAAAATTATTTCCAATTATATATTTTTGGGCTCAAAAATAATTCTGGAGATCCCATAATCACCTCTTGAAGCTTAGGTACTCTTTTACGGTGCAAGCTCCTTCGGCCTCAAAACCCACTTTCAGTGAATTGGCTCCTAAACCTCCAAAACTTCCCAAAATATTCCTAAATCTATTCCTTGATGTTTCTGGATCCTAGATACACCTCCATTACGCATATTATTCTTTGGCACTACTCTTGTGACTGTACACTTTGGATTAGAAAGGTTAATGAAATCCATTTCTAAGCTTTCTTGAAAACTTGCCTTGAGAAATACTTGCTCCAAAGGTACTTGAATGATTTTGAATTTTCCTAAATCACCTATGGGACTGATGAAATTCAAAAATTAAATTTTTAAGGACAAGATTTGACTTGACACTGAGCGGTAGGTTGATTTGGGGGTGCCTGGAAAGGTATGACATGAAAATTTTGACACTAGGGTATGGTTGTCCTATTTTCAAGTGAATTTTTCCCATGTAAAAACACATGAAAACATCATGTAACCATTATGGGTTAGAGACAATGTATAGAGAGAGTGTCACTATTTGTTCTTTGCCTTAGTTTTCCTTGCACTAAGTACCCTTTTCCTCCTAGGTCTCATGTATATCATAGTCATGACTTCTTATTTACATTCCACTATTGTGAATCTTGTTCGTCCACTTTCATGACTCACGACATATTGATTTTACTTTTCATGACACATTAATTTATTTTTACATCCTTGGCTAACACAATCTCCCATGGGTGATTGTGTCGGTGTTATATTTTCTCATGGTTGAAACCATCTCCTATGGCCTATATATACCTCCACCTCATTTGAAATTCATAAGAAATAGGAAGTTAAGACATCCGAACTACCATTTTCTCTGCTCTTTTGTGTCATCTTCACATTTTCTCACTTTGATTTTTGGTTCATCTTGTATTTTTCTTAGATTGGATTGGACACCCCTCTTCTTGGATGATTTCTTACACTATTGGGTCATCATATAGTGAGTCTAAGATATGAATGGTCTTCCCCTACTCCACCTAATAGAAATTATCTCTCTACATGTTGCTTCTTAGGGGATTTGGATGCATCATCGACCAACCTACAGGTAAAAGTGAGTGATCTAAACCTACTTTTTCACTTTGCATAAATTATTTCCTCTCCTTTTCTTCATTATGTTATGTTAGTTTAGTATTATGCATTCTTGATGCTAGCTATCTTAGTACTCTTATCAAATATCATCTCCTTAGTTACTTTCATTTTAGTTATTGCATGATTCTTTTAGTTATTATGATCCATACCTCTCCATACCTAACCATTGATATCTCAAAGAGAGTTACTTCCTTTATTTCTATCATCACTTTTATGGATTCCAGTTAATAACTATGTTATACCATGTAATTTTATTAAACATTGTATGATTTCCCTATGTAATGTTATTTAAATATTGTATGATTTGCCTATGTTTTAGGCTCCATGATTATATGAATATAATCATTATTTCCTATGTATTTCATGATTATATTCTTACTATGATCTTGTCACCGACATAACTATCATTCAAATCATAATCAATTTCATTTTAGTCATGTTGTTAAAAGTTTCATGAAAGTTTTACCATGTAATGTCAAGTCACGAGTCCAAAATGATCCTTTTGTGTCGAGTCATGTGTAGGATAACATACCTCTTGGATTTATGTTTTACACCATTGGTACTCATTTAAATGTAATTTTTATGATGTTCCCTATATGCTTACTCTTGAGATCACAATATCATGTTTATTCTACACTATTCATATCTTATGCATGTTTATTTTATGCTACCATGTTTAGTGTACAACCTTTATGTGGGTTATCTATACAAGCCTTTGCACATGATATGGCCAAATACTTTTCTCTTTTGAGTTTAGTAACATTTAATAACATCCCTCATCTAAAAAGGGTGGTGTATTATTGGCTTATTTAAAATTTCATATGGATTTCAACAAAAACTCTGCAAATTCAGATATATTGGGGGAATTCCATATGGTTTAGATAAGACATATTCACAATTCATAATATATTTGGTCAGATTTATACATAGTTCATATAAGAATGGATCACAATTTATAAACAATTCAAACCCTCTAGTTGGTTGCATTTTACATAGAGTTTAGATCATATATCTATATACTTTGAAATTACATTTAAAACATTTTTATCTATTTATCACATATGTTCACTACTCTTTTTACACATATATAATAAATATATGGCTCTTCACTAGCTCAATATTGATTATTATATCCTTTAGTAGATCAAATATTGGAATATGGCTCCTACGAGGGGGTTCACTTAGTAAAAGTATGGTATAACATGTTCGTTTGAAGGGTATTAAAGAATACCCTTAATTGTAGTTTTTACACATAATTATTCAATTGATAATACCCCCTCCTTTTATATTACTAGAATGAAAACACCCCCTATTTTTTCCATGTACCTTGCTTACTCATTTTTCCATTACAATTTATTTACTCCTTTTTATTTCTACCATAATATATTAAACAAAAAATATATCATGTTTCTCACTCAAATTTTTTAATATGCATTTTCTCTTGAAAGATAATCTAAATCCATTCAAGACCTATTACCAATTACCTTATAAATGTTAAGATTTTATCATTTATCAGTAGTTATTCAATTAATTAAGATGGTGAAATAATATCACTTGTGTTGAAAATCATACTCAATCTTAGTTTTCTACCATCTTATTATTTCTTGGTTAAGAATCTCCTAATTGATATTTCTTTATTAAAAAGAGATTAAAATTTACTTTTTGACCACACTCCTTTTTCAATTTTAAGGCATTTAGTATTAAAAACTAGGGTTTAAATGCTTTAGTTTTATATTAAAATTAAACCTCCCTTTCCTTTGGCCACCTCTCTAACCTACCCCCAATACTTGATTCAAAATATTAATAAATCAAACCCTTTCACCCCCTCATGTCTACCGGTATATTGAATTTGCTTTTATCAATTTTAATTACCTCAATATGAATGAACGTGCTAGGATATTACCTAGCTAATGAACCCCTATGATGGCTCCTCCACTGCCCAAGGCGTCAATAGGTCTTAATACCCCGAAAATTGAATTACATGTCAAGATAAGAGACATGTTATTAATTCATTATAAAAGATACATGAAAGGCTACTACGTTATCACACAAGCTACCAAAAAGGCTATTGAGTTAGCAAAAACATCTCAAGTTATATGCAAGGCTTTTAAGTTAGAAAATGATAACACTCACCGTATATAGGGTCAAACCCAATGACACTAGTCACATTCAACAAATTGGGGATGTATAATCAATAATGTGTAGCAATTCTTGTGCACATTTCACTTTATTATAAGTATTTAAAAATATGGATTTTTAATATTCAATATATATATTCATATATATTATTATTGAGCATTAATTTATGTGTCTTTTCTATGCGATTATAGGTACCATATGGATCGACACTTTAGTACTCAATATTTCACAACAACCAACCTATGATCAAGGTATGAGGTTTGTATTTTATTTTAATCAATATTTTTGTTAATATTAGATTAAAATGGGTGCAATTGTAGTTCCCAAAATATGGTAAAAACACTTGGTAATGTGAAATTTGACATTTAAACACTTATTTAACTAAATTGGGACTTGTTCCAGTCCCAACAACTAAAAACTATACTCAATATCGAATCCAATATAGCTATTTTCGGATTCCTAAATGTCAAATATTGGAATTATCTGCACTCCAAAATCGCTCATATCGGATTCCAAAATCGCACATATTGGATTCCAAAATCGCATATATTGGAATCCAAAATCACATATATCGAATCCAAAATCACCTATATTGAATTAATTGTACTCCAAAATCACATATATTGGAATCCGTTAATTCTCCTTCCAAAGTCTAATATATCTGCTCATGATTTAAATTTATGAATCTGTGAAATAACATTTAATGATTTCAAGGAATCCAACATTGATCTGAGAAATAATGCTTGGCGGTGGCCACTAGCCCTATATAGAAACAGATATACATGTTCTAATTTATAAGGGCTAGTGGTGGCTAGGCTTAAGCTTTGGAATAATGCTCTTATAATTTTAAATATTTTTAAAGATTAAACTATGCAAATTTGAATATTTCAAATGCCATTAAGCAAGCAACCGCTAGGCTAATGACATTCACGAGATGTGAGACACTTCCACATTCAATTACTATGGTTTGATTGAACCTTGGGGAAACCAGAGAATTACCTTATGGGTTAAATTTGGTGGCCACCTATGCTTGTCAAACAATTTTTAGCTGAAGGGCAATTTTCAAAATTTTCCCTTTAAAAATGTAAAATAGTGTTATTTTATACTATTAATAAGATTTATAAAATATTATATTATATGTATTTCACTCTTTCTAATATATATTTGTATAGTTTACTAATAAATCTATATAAAAATGATGGTTATACTTACAATTTACAAGTTGCATGTGATGGTTTTTTCAAATATCTGCAAGTATTTTATGGCTAAAATCGTATAAAAAACGTCTAAATGGCCGTCAAATTTAACCCCTATAAGTATGAAGAAACTTAAAGAGGGTGATGATTCAATTTAGGAGAATGTAATTAACTATAAAACCATTCTAGATATATTTTCATATTTAAAGTTAGAGCTCATATTTACTTCATTTATAATGGTGTGATTGAACCTCAGTGCAACCAGAGAATTTCTGAAGATGTTATGAAGAAATTAGCAGAGGGAAATGATCCAATGTAGGAGAATGTAATTAATTGTAAAACCATACCAGATATATTTTCATATTTAAATGTAGATATAAAATCAACTGTAAGAGACATGGCATAAAATTTGTCATATTCAAATATGGATATGAACTTATTTAAAATTAACAATAAAACTATCCCATATATATTTTAGTATTTAAATATAGCTATGAAATAAATTGAAATTCCTTTAGTAAAGGTAGGTAGAATTATAGTAAAATATTTGATGAATAATTTGAAATTATAATGTAACACTATTCCCGAAGTTGGGCTTCCAAATCAACAATACAAATCATAGTAAAGCTCCAATAAAAAAGCTCCCTAAAATTGTTTTAGTGATCTAATATAATCCCGAACATCTTTGACATCCTTTAATGGTTGCAACAAAGGCCACAACACATCTAACAAGTATGTGTCTTCTGACTTAGAATCTATGTTAAATGTTTTAGCAATTATGTAGTTCGCAACATCATTGAACTTGTTTTTCTCTAAAGAGTCATCTACAAGCACTATATTTTTACAATTGTACGATGCATTAAACCATGACCAAATGGAGTTAAGATTATTGAGATATAATTTGGGATTCCTAGAACCTTCATAATCGAGTGTTTGGTCTTGACACAATATTCTTGTGTAAATATGAACTCAAAGCTTGCAACCTCCAAGCCGATGTTTTGAAGGAATGAAGGCATCATGTCATCAACATTTGAATTTCTCGCTGATGTCCACATTGCTATGTTGAAATGTTTTTACACCATTACAAGAAATATTTCACATTAGGTTTGAGAAAATAATTTTTTTTTTTGTGCTTAATGCCGCCAAAATTTGTAAACTGTTTAAATGCCGAAAATATCTCGTGGAGGGTGTGTGCCAAAACACCGTTTATATCAAATATGATCAGTTTCATGTTGCATGTGTTCATATTTACAAATGAAAAATAACAAAATTAAATGGTTGAGGGTGGCGAATTAATTAAAAAAAAAAAACAATTCCCTTTTGATATTGTTATATCAAAAATCAAATGGTCGTAGGTGGTGACAAAGGTAAAATCTAAGGGCGTTCCTCATTTCTTATTGTTATACTAGGAATATTTTTTGTGAAGAATTTATTTGAATAGAATGTAATGTTTTAGCGCGACGAGTCTTTACATACCATATTGTAGTTATTTCATTGCATTGGAAAGTGGTATACGTTTTCTAATATCGAAAAAAATATTATTTAAGCATGCTCACAATTAATGTAGAAATACATATTTCATTACTAAAAACGCTCAAAGATTCGTTACATTAAATATTTTCTAATAATTTGCATTTGTAAATTATACACTCACACTCTGAACTTATAATCAAGGAAGATTTAAATTCTCCCAACTTATAATCATACAATCGTAATTTAAATAGTTACGCAGAAACCATCACTAAAACATATGAATGTATTTTATTTACAATGTTAAGTTATATCATCACAATAAAATTTTGAAATGCTAACTTTTTATTTAGCATTTACTCATTCCAAATATTTGATGCCCTCTACCACATTCAATCCCTTTGACACTATTAGTGATAAGTCTTTGTGAAAATTGGTCATCAAACACATATATTTTGAACAATTTTCTCCTCTGATTTTCATCCCAACCATAAAATTTGTTGGAGGGTTTCCCTTTACACCTAATGTAATCCACATTGTGTCTTCAGAATTGTAGGGGAAATTGTTTCTACTCCAAACCTTTTCTAGATCATTTATTGCAATTCTATCGACCATATTACAATGTTCTTTTCCCCAGTTGATTAATGGATTCAAGCCAGATGATAATTTTTATTGAAGGCCTTTCTCATATTTTCAACATCAACTAAACTGAGTTTGTCTCCACTGAATCCCATTTCAAATTTTGTTGACAATGACTTTATAAAATCTTTCAGGCCACCTCACACACTCATTATCTCCATGCGTAACTTGAATGTGATGTCCCCATAGGGCGATTGGGTTTTCTCATACAACAAGCCCTATAAATCTAAAATAAGCAAATATTTCTTGTGGATAACTACAGGGAATTAAATAATTTTTTTAATTGGTCTCATATTAATTCGAACCAATGGAAAAAATACACATTTTAGCTCATGCTACCACTTACTGGTGGGCCTGGTGTGTAGGATTGCATCTTCTTTACCCGCAACTGGATCCTTTGATGAAAGATATGTTTCAAACAATATTAATATTATTAATATAGCTATTGCTATGGAAAATGAAAGTGTATTTAAAAAAACATACTAAACTACGTGGTAAAATGGTAAATTCAATATTAGCACTTTAGGTAGCTAGCACTTACTGACTGAGCTTCCAGCTTGGCTTGCACAGACCTATCTAGTTTCTGTTTTTTTTGATGTAATATGTGTTACAAACAATAATAATCAATTCAAAATCAATTTCATGTTATCACAAATGAAAGCATAATTGAAAAGCATACTGGTCTCCGTGGTAATATGGTAAGTACAAATCAAAATGTTCTATGTATTTTGAATGAATTGTAGTGCCCGCTAGGGTTTGTTTATATCCATTGAACCACCCATTGGCAGACAACACTTTTTAGATATTGATGTGGATTAGTGATCGCTAGGCTATACCATCATTGGCTGGAATAAGAATAGATTCTAATTTCTGTATCATTATGTCGATACTAATGGTTTATGCAAACAAACAACAACCTGGAAACTAAAAACTATGTAGCATTGGATGCCACAAAGAACTTTTGAAATAGGTTATTTTGTAATTTCTTATTTACAAATGATTCTGCTTCTAGAATTAGCTAAAATATTTTTCTATAACTATGTGAGCCTTAGAAATGGTTATGTTTAAAAATACGCATGGATAACATACCTGGTTATTTCTACATATTCATGATGGATATCACTGCGCACTCCATTGTTACTTTCTCCAAGTGTTGGTGGTCCGCATAAGACATTAATTTTTCTTATAAATTTGTGGGGCTTAGTAGCAGTTATTATTTATAAATTCACACGACTAACATACTACAATTTGCTTACATATTCGCGGATGATGTGGTTGAGTTCTCCTCATTGGTCAGAGATGGTGAGCATAGAATATTGTCAAAAAAATGAGAACACTAAAAATTGAAAACAAAGCTCATTAAACATATTTCTAAAGAGATTTAAGTTCAATCACCATGATGAGTTGGTTGTGTAGCGTCATTAATCTCAATCAACTAAAAAATTACAGTGAATAGGCTGCAATATTTATAGATATTGCACAGCCAAATACATCCGGGAGAATGAGTTGCACAGGTGCAACCAAATGCCAGAATAAACAAGCTTCCAATAACACCCGGGAAGCAACAATTACATAAAAACAAATATATTGTTTAAAACAATATAACAGTATGCATACAGACAAATATGGTTGATTAACCATATAACAATATAACCATTTATTATTTAATTAATAAAATTAAATAATTATTAAACTATGCATAATTAAATATTAGGATAATAAAATTTATCCTAACATTCCCCCCCTTAATTGTGCATTGTCTGAAGAGATGAGGAGAGAAATGCTCTGAACAACTCGAACTTGTCACGTGCAAGTGACTTTGTGAAAATATCTGCTCGTTGTTCAAATTGGACAAAATCAAGTCGATGTTGTGCTTCAACACATGTTCGCGTATGAAATGAACTTAACTTCAATGTGCTTTGTTCTCTCGTGAAAAAACCTGGATTGCGAACAAGTTTGAGAACACTTTCATTGCCACCATCCATGGGGGCGGTTTGTCCTGTGGTATTCCAAGTCCTTCCAAGATGCGACGAGCCAAATCGCTTCACGATGCCTTCTCCCGCAGAACGATACTCACTTCTGGAAGAGCGAGAAACAAAGTGTTGTTTCTTACTTCCCCATGATATTGGTCCGCATCCCATAAAGAATACAAATCCGTATGGGATTTTCTATCATCAATGTTACCTCGCATGATCCGAATCCGAATATCCACCAAGAAGAAGTTTTCATTCTTCTTGTATTCTAGACCAAGATCCACCGATCCTTTGAGATATCTCAAATGCGCTTTGCTGCTTTCCAATGACAAATTTTGGGTTCCCGCATGAACCTCGGATAGATAGCTCACCGCAAAGCCGATATCTCGGTCTAGTGTAGGTCGTGTAAATGAGACTCCCAATCACCGCCGATAGAGAGTGGCACTTACCTCAGGAGATGGATCTGAACGAGATAATTGTAATCTGTTCTCCATAGGTGTAGCAATTGGTGTGCAATCCATCATCCTAAACTTCTCGAGCGTTGTCTTGGTATATTTCATTTGAGAAACAAAGATATGATTCTCTTTCTGCCATACTTCTAGTCCAAGACAGTAGTGCATAAGCCCGAGATCTGTCATGTCGAATGATCGCTTAAGATCTTTCTTTGTTTCATCAATCATCTTCACTGAACTGCCAATGATGACTAGATCATCGACATAAACTACAACAATCACCATCTCCCCCCCTTGCTTTTTGAGGTAGAGATTGGGATCGTATGGATTTCTGATGAATCCATGTTGTACGAGATGCTCATCAATCTTGATGTACCATGCCCGGGGTGCCTGTTTGAGGCCATACAGAGATTTCCTGAGTCTGCATACCTTTTCTTCTTGACCAGTGTACAACATATATCCCTCAAAGTTGAGTCATGTAGACTTCTTCTTGTAAATCTCCATTCAGAAGGCACTTTTTACGTCCATTTGGTGAACTTTCCATCCAAATCGAGCAGCAGAGAGCAAAGATCATCCCGATCATTTTGATCTTAGTGTGGGGAGCAAATGTCTCCTCATAGTCAATGCCTTCTTTCTCGTATGCACTTTTTGCTACAAGTCTTGCTTTGCACTTGTCCACCGTCCCATCTCGCTTTGTACTTAGTTTTGAATATCCATCTCGCATCCAATGGGTTTCTTCCTCGTGGAAGATCAACAAGCTGCCAAGTGTTATTCTTCATCACCGATTGATATTCGTAATCCATGGCATCTTTCCAAGCTTTTGACCGTAGGGCTTCCCGGACTCAGAGAGGGCTCGCTCGATTCAATGACTCTACTCATCAAAGCAAAGTTAACTTCTTCTCTTGCTTTACTGCGAGTCCGTGGTCCAGGGGTGGATGTATCCGGTGGAGCATCCAATCTTGCATCTCGTAATGTACTTGTACACCATTTAGGCATACGTTGACCTGTTCCCATGGGTTGTGGTTCTATCTGATCAACACCATCATCCCCATCATCACTTTCATCTTCTGAGGGAACATTAGCTTCAATTTTTACAACTGGTGAAAAATCTACATCTTGCGAGTCCGGAGGAGGAGTCTCTGCTTCCTTCTTCTCGAAAAACTCAACATCTCTACTTGTGTAGACTTTTCTGGTCTTAGGATCCATCAATCTGTACCCAAGAGTCTCTTCACTGTATCCAATGAAGATGAGATTTTGTGACTTCATGTCCAATTTCTTTCTGTTCTGTTTGGGTATGTGCATGCTGGCTTTGCACCCGAATACTCTGAGGTGTGCAATGGATGGTTTCCTTTTTGACCATGCTTCTTGTGGTGTAATTCCATCAAGAGCAGTTGTGGGCGCTCTATTTAACAAATACACTGCTGTTTTTGCTGCTTCTGCCCAAAATGTCTTTGCAAGTCCGAATCATCGATCATGCATCGCACCATTTCCATGATAGTACGATTTCTTCTCTCAACAACACCATTTTGCTGCGGTGTGTGTGGAGGAGGCATTTGTCGACGAATCCCGTGAGTTTGTAGGTAGTCTCTGAACTCATCACTGGTGAATTCCCCCCCTCGATCTGAGCGGAGAGTTCTGATGTGACGACCAGTTTCTTTCTCAACTGCCACTTTGAACTTTTTGAATGTTTCAAAGGCTTCACTTTTCTTGCGAAGACAAAAAATCCACATTTTCCGTGAATAGTCATCAACACAGAGCATGAAGTACTGGAACCCTGAATGACTTGGCTGCATCGGACCACACAGATCGGTATGAACCAGGTCAAGTTTACCATGAGCTCGAAAAGTACTCTTTTGGAATGAAACTCTGTGTTGTTTTCCTGCTAAGTAGTGAGGACACTTGTCTGTATCCTTCTGAAGAGATGGTAGCCCATGTACCATATTACACCGGCGAAGTGTTTCGAGATATTTGAAACTTACATGACCAAATCTCCGATGCCACAACTGAGCTGAGGTGGAGTTTTTAGCCACAAGTGCTTGATCATTTTTGTGAATGAAATCAAGTTGAAACATTCATCCCACATTTGAGGCTTTTGCAATTATTTTCGAGCCTCTGGATTTATCTCGAATCAAACACATTTTCTTGCCGGATTGACTATCAAAGTCAATTTTCAGGTTGTGATCTAGGAGTTGACTGACCGAAAGAAGATTCTTTGTCAACCTAGGGACATATAGAACATCTGATAGTCTGCATTTGTGTGAACCAAGGGGTAGAGAAATGTTTCCAATCCCCTGAACTGTATATGAAGAATCATCTCCCAACGAAACATGATTTTTCGATGGCGTGTCCCTCATTGAAATAAACCACTCGTGGGCCGGTCATGTGTCGAGTGGCTCCCTAATCAACATACCGACGTCACTAGATGACGTGGATGGTTCACTTGATCGAGCAAAGAACAAGAAGTCTTCATTGTCCGATCGTTTTGTTGCTCAAAGAATATTACTCTTGCTGGGGGCTTCTTTCCAGCTTCCCCTTTTTCTACCCGTGATAGTTGTTTGAATGTCCTTGTAAGTTTGTTGTTGTTGTGGTCCGTAAATTGCTTGATGAACCTTTCTTATATGTGTTAAACCAACATTCTTGCAAGTCATGTCCTCTTTTACAAATTGACATCGCTTCTTCGTTGATTGTCCCCATGATACCGATTCTCGATGTGGGGACTTCGATAGGATTTAGGTTTTCCTTTACCTTTTCCTTTCCATTTTTGTGAAGACAATGCCTCGCTCCTCTTCATCATCCTTATTGTGCATTGCTTCCTCTTGTCATGCAGAGGTTTACTAGCTTGTCAAAACTAATTGTCAGATCCCGACAAGTTTAGAGTCAGACAAAAATGTGGTAAGAAGAAGGGAGAGCTCTCGTAACAATGGGAACGAGAGATTCATCTTTGACCTCTTCTCCTAGGGCTAGAAGTGAAGCCCTCAACTCGCAACTCTTCTTAGAAGGCTTCAATTTTCTCATTTAACTTGAATTTCAATGTATGTAATCGACTCGCAAATTGAGTATGACATTCTTGTTCTTGGCCTCATATATTGTGCTCACTTATCCCAAGCTTCTTTTTCCTGATGTGGCATCTCGAATGTGGGCTTGCACATCGTTTGATACTCCAAACAAGATGATGAGTTTTGCTTTCTCGATCTACTCTATCAAATTGTCGTTGTTGTGTTGCATCGCTTGGTGATCTCGTTAGAGTACCACCACAACAGCCGATTTCTTCAAACTCAAGTTGTGTCTTGATTTTTGTCTTCCAAGCAAAGATAGTTGCTTCCTCCGAGCAATCAGAATCCTAAGAAAAATTTGGGGGCATTTGTGCCCATTTTGCAGAGATCACCGATGTGGTTTGGCTCTTATCACCTGTATTAGGTCTCCCAATCTATATACCGTCACCCGATATACCGAACCTTTCTATATACGCGCCTTCCCGATATACCCGCTGGTACGTGGAAGAAGCTCGCCTTTCTATATACCCGCAGACGTGAAAGAGGCGTTAACGTACGTGAAAGAATTCGATACGTGGTACCAAGACAGTACTGATGGGGTCTGTGTGATTATTGACACCGGCTCAAAGAAATATCCTCATACGCGCGCGTAACTTCACTATATACTCGGATAATTTCTCAGTCCGGATTTATGTCTTGCAATCGTTCACAGATGGATGGGATGGTTCATAGTGTGTGCACTGTGACCTTATTACTCCCCGTCGATTTATAGGGACGATGCCCAGATGACGTTGTTGCAGCTATATTAGGCGTTAAGTGCAGTAGTAGTCGCGACGGCTTTACCCGTAAGCGCTTCCCAGAGGCACTGTATATACCGAACGCTGCGAATGAGATCTAGGATCTCGTGAGTGTTACAGAACCAATTTTACTATTTTTTATTACAATTCTGCCAGTTTCTGAGCAGTTACAAAGTTTTGCAGTTGACTATGGCAACCTGCAAATTAGTACAATATGCAGTACAATTTGAATAACAGCAAAAATTTCGCTTTGGGTCCCGTGACTCTCCGAGCCCAATACGACCCAAAATGCTAAAAATTGCAAAAAAATAGCTGAAAATGCAATTTTTAGATGGGTCTCCTTTTGCAAAAAATGTCTGGAATGATAAAACAGACCAGATGGGAGAAAAAAAAATTTTTTACCCTAAATTAGGGATTTCTCCGCTAAATTTAGTTAGTTGTAACTAAATTCAAAAAGCTCGCTAAATTTAGCAGTTCCGCCAAAATTTCCGCCAGATGCAAAAGGAGAGTTTTTGAGTGTTTTTGGTGGGATTTGACCCTCAAACCTCTCACTCCCAAGGCGCATGCACTAACCAACTTGCCCACTTAGGGCGCTTGGACTATGAAAGGAAGGAATTTGTATTTATTGACAAGTAAATTGACTTACCTCTTGGAAAATGGATGCCACGTGGCGCATGCTGGTGAAGAGGCATTTTTAGGGTTGTATTTGCCTAAAAACGGATCTGAAGCTTTTTGTTGTTTATTTTCCTTTGTA
Organism: Taxus wallichiana var. yunnanensis; assembly: GCA_018340775.1. Classification (NCBI taxonomy): domain Eukaryota; kingdom Viridiplantae; phylum Streptophyta; class Pinopsida; order Cupressales; family Taxaceae; genus Taxus; species Taxus wallichiana. Next base: position 95,097,502 of record CM031238.1, read on the forward strand.
TGGCCGCATTTCCTTGCTCAGAGCAGCCGCATTTTTTAGCTTTCCACACACGCATTTTGCTTCATGCAGCCACATTTTTGTGTATGGGCGCGTGCTTTTCCTTCCTTGGCTGCGTTTTTCCTTGGCCGTTGTTTTTTTGCTTCTGGCCGCGTGTTTTATTTCGCATTTTTTTTTTTTTTGTTTGCTTGCTTGCAGTGCCAGGGGATTAGAATGGGCGCATATGCTAGTTGCTTTTTGTTGGCAAAAAGTTTTTTTTATTTTCTCGCAAAGCCGCGCATGGGCGCATATGTAAAAAAACATTTTTATCTCCTTTGTGCAAAGTTGTAGGAGGATGGAAAGCCGACAAATGAAGTCGTTTTTGCTCACATTCTTTATGCAGGCCGCTTTTCCTCTTCTTTGGCCGCTTATTTCTCTTCTTCCACTGTATATTTTGTGCGCAATCCAAAAGTGCGCTCCTCTCTTTTTTTTTTTTATTATTCTTTGCTCTGTTTGATTCTTGATCACTGTTTGGATTTCTTCTTGTGCAGGTCACGAATGGACCAAGCTTTTAGCACTACCAGATTTGATCAGAGTTCCAAATCCAGTCTGAGGAGGTTGTTTGTTCACTGCAGGTGCATATACAGACCTCCAAAACAAGCCAAGCAAATTCCAAATACAGTAGAGACCAAATAATGTAGAGAAAAAACCTTTATTGGAAAAAAAATTAGTATTATTTCCAATACTCAGAGTAATTTTTGCCTGTGCCGAACCAGTGCACCAAAGGTAAAAAAATTTGCCTTCCAAGCACTCTGAAGGAACAGGGAGGATGTGGGGAGGCAGGATGGGGCGGGAGTTTGCACGAGGCTGCACCAGCTCTCAAATGCTGCAAACACATCTCCAATCTCCTCTCTCTCTGCTGCTCTCTCTTCCACACCTTCACAGGGCCAGAATTTCGCTCTGGTACCAAATGTAGATTGAGAAACAGGGACGGAAGCCTGTGTAATTTTATTAATCTCAATCAACTAAAAAATTACAGTGAATAGGCTGCAATATTTATAGATATTGCACAGCCAAATACATCCGGGAGAATGAGTTGCACAGGTGCAACCAAATGCCAGAATAAACAAGCTTCCAATAACACCCGGGAAGCAACAATTACATAAAAACAAATATATTGTTTAAAACAATATAACAGTATGCATACAGACAAATATGGTTGATTAACCATATAAATATGGTTGATTAACCATATAACAATATAACAATTTATTATTTAATTAATAAAATTAAATAATTATTAAACTATGCATAATTAAATATTAGGATAATAAAATTTATCCTAACATGTCTCAACAACAAAAACAACAGTTGATTCGCGCAATGTATAACACTTATAACACTAATACTATAGAATCCTAGCAACAACATCAAGCAAACATCTCAAACCTAACTCATATGATCACCAAAAGGAAAAGGGCGTTGTGTAAGGCATTTCATTTGCAGTTATCAATTGAAAATCTTTTCTTCTCTTTTATCATTTATTTTTTTGCAGCTTGTGCACTCCGGCTTATTGTGTACATAAGATGAAAACTTTTAAATTGCGGCTATCATTGAGTCTCAGAGCATCCATCCGCATTGATTCTTCACTATCTTTAACATTTTCTATGTATTTTTTACTATTTCTCTCAACATTTTTGAATATTCAATTGGTATGAGAATAATAATACTACATTCCAACGCACTAGTTCCAATCATTGTTAGTAACTCCATTATTTCTTCAAAAGAAATATTGCTAGACAAATTACAACAATCAGTGACAACACATTCTGCATCGAAAGGATTGGTGGCAAGAATAACTGATAGAGTTGACGAAAGATGGAATGGGTATGCACATTGACAAATAAATTCTTCTGTGTCCTCCATCCTTGCTGGTATATTTTCTTCCATTGACACCACATAGTTGTCTAATATTATCTAAGCCTCAACGGAAGATCTTATTCCGCCACCTGGTCCTTTTTATGTTTAGCTTTTTTTTTTTCCTTTGTGGGAATCAAATTTTCTCTTTCCTTTCCTCTCTTCACCCAATAGTACAGAAAACTAGTGGTAGTGTGATTCATACAATTTAAATTTTTCAATTACATTTGATTCACTACAGGATGTCAATAGATCAATATCTAGATGTTTGTCTTTAAAATATTGTAGAAAATTTTCTCTCCTTTTACTCTTTGGCGGTAAGAATCAAATTTCTTTGATATTACACTGTTTGAACATGGTCAATTAATCATACATGTCTTGATTGTAATTTATCTACTAGTACTGATAGTTCTTCGTCGTTCATTCCTCTAACAGCCTTGAATGAATTGGTTGTGAATCTTGCCAATGAATTAGGCTGAAAGTTATCCTGATTATCTTTAATAGGTGAACAAACAAGGCCATCGATCTAAACAACTCAAATGTTGTAGTCCATTTAGTCCATATATCATCCAAAAATAATAGAAAAGTCCATTTGTTGTATAGATTGATAGTTGGAGTCCATTTTCAAAATCAAAAGGCATTGAATCTCAAAGTTCTGCATTCAAAATACATTTATATGTTTTTTCTTTTTATGTAAGGAAGAAAAAAGTTAATAAAAATGCAATAAAATTAAATTACATTACCTTCCACTCCTCTGTTTTGTTTTTTTTCCAATCCGGGGCATTGAGAAAATCCAAGAAATTTCCAAATAGATCTAGCTTTGTAAAAAAATCAATAAACTTGGTTTTTATCCAAGTTCTGCTTCACTTCATTTTGTTGTTTGCAAAAATTAGTAATGGCTTCATTAGTTGCATTTTTCGTAAAGAATGCGAGCCCTTCAAAATTGTAGCCTCATATGTAAATACTTGTAAGTATTTGAGCCCAAAATATTTTTGTGCACATATTGTATGTTGGTTGTCAAGTATATAAAATTTAACATCATTCTTTTCCAAGTATTTTGGATCTTTGAACACCACAACCTTATTTGTAGACTCCAAGAAGGGAAGAAGAATTGCGTCCCTCTGTGTAGGAATAACATTTATCAACATGGAGTGCACAAGAAGGTCAACATTCTCGTCATCAATAGGATAATGATACTCTAGAGGTACTACATGGTACCGTACGTACCCAAAATTGTAAGGTACTGCTCATGGAACGGTGTAATAAATGCCCCAATGATGATACAGGTCTCCTCGCAAGGTGTTCGGGATCCGGAAAAGCCTTCGGAGTATGCGTTAACATCCCGCATGCCCCGCTTAGCCCCCGCGCCCTTTGTTTTCCCTTTTTTTTCCTCTTTCCTTGGCCTCTTGACCTTCAGTGACGAAACCGCCGCCTGCAGGAGGCGGTCTCGAGACCGCCGCCCTGATCAGGGAGGCGGTCATGTAACCGCCGCCCTGAGCAGGCGGCGGTCCTGTGCGCATTTTCCAGAACGTTCTTTTGACGCGACCCGCGTGAAATATCAACGCTTTACCAGCTTTTCTTGCCGACTTGAGCACGCATTTATGTTTTTGGTCCCCTGGAATAGTGTTTTTCTTTTGTTTAATGTTTAGGAGTTCAGTTTGGATTTGATCTCTGCATGTTTGGATTCCTATAAATGCATGGTTTGTGCACATGCAAATGGCCCCTGAATTTAGCTCTGAATTTTGCTCCAAAGTTTGTTTTGAATTTCTTGTTGCAGTAGATTTAGTTTTCTTTTGCTTAGAATTCTTAGATTTCTCATTGAGTGCTTTGGCTAGTATTGTGTTGCAGCTGGTAAGCCACATATCCAACTTGTGCAAGTGCAAACATTATTTGAGCCACCATTTTAACTCCAATTTTCATGTTTCAAAGTCTTATGGTCTTTTAGCTTGCTTAAGATTGGTAGCATAGGTTGTTACAGTTTGTTTTAGCTTTGTGTTATCTTGTTGGTAAGCCACAGATCCAACTTGTGCAGGCAAACAAGATATTCTTTTTTGAGTAAAATAGTCTAAGGCAGCCATTGAAGTTGCAGGTTTTGCTCTTCATACGACTAGTTTCGTGTTCTGGATACTTTTGTTGCACGATTCGCAAAGAGACCCCGCTAGGAATTGTATAGGCCAAGCTCGTACTCTTGCGCCATCCCTCTCCTATCCGCACTCTATTCTCGTCTCGCATTCCAAAGGCCGTCCCATTGATCCAAATACTTATTCCCGTTGATGCAAGCATTCCACGCTTTTACGGATTCACGTGAGCACAAAGAACGTGGAGATCGTGATCTTGAGGGGACAAGAACACACACACCGTCGGATTCGCCACATGCTCGCAAAATCCGTTCCATCTTTCAAAGTTTTAGTTAGAACTTATCAAATAAAGTAGTTAATCGCTTTATTTAAGTTATTTCCATTCTCGATATTGCCAGGGAAGTTGTGGGGATTGATAGTTTCTGAGAAACTATGATTCATTCCTCACTTCTGAGGTAGGATCGAAGAATCTTGCGAGATAGATTAGTTATTTCCTTATTTAGAATAGATATACGAAATTGCATGCATAAATAGCTACACTCGCTATTGTGTTTGTTTTACGTTGTTAGTTTAGTTATCAATTCTAAATATTTTAAATAGCTGCTTTCTTATAAATTGCCAGAAAATACAAAAAGAAATTATATATGCTAGAAGTGTATTTAGATTTTACTTTATTACTGTTTGTTTCATTACTGCTTTTTGCATGACAATCACGGGACCTAGGGAGCCCAGGGAATACATTTTCGAGCCAATTGTGCCCCAGCCCAATACCGTAGTGGCAATAACTGATATTGACCAAAACCTTAGGATACAAGTCTTCCAAACAACAATGACTTCCAACAGATCAGTCACAAATTGAGAGGGTTAAATATCGAAGACGACCAAGCACATCTGTTTTGGTCAAATCAGCCAAACTACAGGTTATCCTAGAAAACATCCGCATGACTGTAGAAGGATTTGAAAGAGAACAAATATTCGGGTGCGATCCTTTAGTTCCACAAATGCATTACTGGAGACACCCTAGTAGATATAGATACCACTTAAGAATCCAAGTCGCTAGAACACCCGTGAGGTATTCTGAGAAAATTGCACAATTGCTGATTCTAAACGTAGAAGTTTTAAAAGGCTTACGACTACCTGGATGCTAGGGATCGAACTTGATCTCCCGTATGACCATAACGGGACCGCAACAACCAAGAGTCTATGGTTGTGATCCCCGATCCCATGACCCAACGAACCCACGAGTCGCTTAGATATAAACACCGGCCTTCGTACATTAGTATTTTAGTCTACTCCGATTCCACCTCTCATCATTCAACAGCTTATCCCTACTGCTAGACACAATAGCTAACAAAGCTAGAGAATTTTGGACTAGGCCAGAATCGTCCATAGAATCGACCATATTTACCATATGACCCTAAAGCAGAGAAATACACGAAACCATCCCGGTCATTTTCCACGCATCCCACAACCCATAGATCGAATCACGCCGAGCTCGATATTGATTGGAGCCTTCGAGCGCTCATCCTCGCCGATCGATCTATCACACCATTCAAGTTAGAAGGGCCTTCTTTGCCTTAGATTCGCAAATACCATTAGTGCGTGTCCAAGACATTAGACGCTCGACTAGTTTGTCTCGTGCATTCTACCCCCACCGGGCTGTCTCGCACGACCTCGGGAGGTCGGGTGCACGCGGAAGAGTCACGTGTTGATTCCCACGCTCACCGTCGCTTTTCCGACGTACAAAATTGGTGAACCCGACGTGAATCAAGCAATTCTTTGAGAAGTTTTATCTTCTCCAAATCACCTTCGCTCCTTCCCATTATTCTCGGGTATTCATATACCCCCGAATATGTCGGGATTCGATGCATACTGTGGCACTCTCTTGGGTCTTGAGGCATACTACGCCCAATGAGAATAGGCAATCATCACCCTCACTCTCAATGTGGGGCGACAACTATTCAACTAACCAATTGTCAACACAAACACCAAGGACTAGATATAACTCGTCCTTTCAAACAGAGGGGTTGGAGCAAATTGCTCAAACACAACAGAGCCTTCGTGCTCAAACAATATGACATTGATCGAGAATCTCTGCTTCATCTCCTCGTATTACTCGGACCACATATTAGTAGACAATCGGATCCATACTTGGTCTTGGATGATGGACAATCAATACCTTATCCTAGGAGTGAACAACGCTCCCGGGTATGTACCCACCTATAGGAGGTTTACAAGTACAACTCCGAGACCCATTTTCAAGAAAATACCTCTACAGAAATATTCTTGGAGAAACTTGGCAAGATAGCAATCAGTTCATGACAGGCTATCACATGCCTATACAACACCGGGACATACAACAAACGCCACCAAGGCACGATATCATGGCTTCACCAAACGAAGTCATTTCAAATCTAATGGAAAAGGTTAGAGGATTAGAACTTGCCCAAGCAAGTCAAAATTCAAAAATCATACAAACAGGGAATTCCAATCCTCCGCACCATCCTAGCCAAGTGGATCTCCTCACAGGAGTAGGCACACTGGGTATGACTCCTCAATATTCACAACAAGTGCCAACTAGACCCACAATCGCTAACACTGTTCCTCTTGGTCCAGTACAGAGCAATCCATTCCTAGATAGTACCCCTTCGTACTTAAACATGTACTCCAAATCACCACAAGGGGATTTGTACTCATCCCCCAGCGTGTTTACTCAAATGCAGGGATTGCCTTATGCCCCTGCCAACGCGTACGTTACGCCATATCAACAACCCCTTCCGCCACCACAGGCACCATCAATGGTTGAGACATATGCGATAGGGACTTATTCAGAATATTTAAAGGAGCCCTTAGATTTCGCCATACGAAGCGTTATGCTTCCAAGGCCTCTTCCCGATTTGCCCAAATACAAAGGAGAAGGAGATCCGAATGCGCATATCAAAGCTTACGCTACCGCCATTCGTGAATTACTCCCATGGGATGGGGTTGTTGCTAAAATATTCCCCAAAACGCTGGAAGGCATTGCCCTCGATTGGTATTACAGAATACCTGAGGCTTCCATACATTCGTTCAAACAACTCGTGTCTGAATTCATCAAAGCCTTCGACATGAACAAACTATTAAAGACAGGAATCAGGGAGTTCTTGCACATCAAGCAAGAACATAACGAGTCTGTCGCCCATTTCATCCAAAGGTGGCGTACAGTCCTTTATTCCTCGGCAAGCGCTCCAAACATGGATCAGATGGAGCTATGCGATTTATTCCTTCATTCTCTTAGCAGAGAAGTGAAGGAAGAAGTCCAAAAATTCCCACTGAGGACTTATGACGAGGTGCTTGAGAGTGCTCTGCGAATTGATCAAGCAGCAATAGATAGCGGCCGTAAGACGTACGGAGCAAACGGGAGGTTAATCACCTCTTCTCAAAACACTACAACCACCACAAGCGTCAATCAAGGACCCAAAATCCTTAACAAAAATCGTGGGGTAACAACAGACGGGGTAACTGACCAGCCCAAGAGGGTAAATATCGTTAATACTCCATCACAAACAAACAACCAAAGAAACAACAATTTTGTCCCGACGATTAATACGGTGGATTTTAACAATCCACAACAACAACAACGGCGAAATCCCATGCAAGGACCAAGCCAAAACTCATTTGGTTACCAAAACCAAAGTCAAAACCAAAAACAACAATTCCAAAACTTTGGTCCTAATAGGCAACAGTTTGACCGGAATTTTAGGCCACAATACACACCAAACCAACAAAACGGGAATTATAATCCCAATTCTTATTGTGGTTTCCATAAAATTCAAGGGCATGACACTAGAACGTGTCGTGATTACAACAAATTCATGCAACGCTTGCCAAATGAGCAAAAACAATTTTTTATGGATATGTTCTTAGCAGATCCTACGTCACCAACGGCAACTACCTTCGCAGGGGCAGTTTCCCCTCAAAACGCCCCTCTCAAGATCTTTAATGATCCACTCCCAAACCATGATAATGATAGGTTGAAACCAACTGGAACAAACAAAGGTGCAATAACAGGAAACAACGATCACGAGGCCTCAACCTCGCTAAATCCGTTAGTTGCGCCACAACTAGGAAGTCAACCACGACCTAAGGTAGTTGGATTAGTAGAGTTAGATTCCGATTTACCCGTTGAAGCAATTACGAGGACACGAGAGTATTTCTCTCAACCAAGTCCAAGCCATCTTCCGGAAGCTGATAACATCCAACAAACCGTAACAAAACCTATGGGTGCTTACGATCTAATTAATGATCTAACAAAAACCTTCTCGCATATTTCATTCCTTGATTTACTAAAGAATTCCCCTGCTCACAGGGCTGCTCTTTTAGAGGCATTAGGTTTGGGCCATTTAATTAGCATCACTCCACCACCAGAAGCACAAGTAAATCATATAGACTTTGATGTTTATCCTCCAGGACAAGCAGATAGGGATGTCGAATTCATATTCGAAATAAGTAAAATGCCTACAGATGCTGAGATCGCACGCCGAGGTGATCCAGCCCTACACTTGCAAGTACAAGTTTATAATAACTATGTAAAACGGGCAATGGTTGATGACGGAGCTGCGGTTAACATAGTTCCTTTCTCTTTTCTCCAAAAATTGGGATATGGAGAAACAAACTGTTCTACTACACGAAATACCTTGAGAGGCTACGACAGCCTTAAAGCCACATCAATAGGAACTATAATACTACCAGTCACCTTAGGACCTAAAACAATCCTAACTGAGTTTTATATTATAGATCGGGAAACTAACTATAATATGATCCTCGGCCGACCATGGATACACCGCATGAAGGCAATCCCTTCCACGCTATTTCAAGAAGTAAGATTCCTGCATCTGGGAAAGGTATTTGTAGCCAAAGGTGATCCAAAGCCATTTGACGTACACCTAGCTGATTTAAAGAAGAGACCAGGTGTACACTCAGAATTCGAACTGCCAACAAACCAACTTAACAAACCCTCCGACTCAAAGCCAGAGGAAAAGTTGATACCTACAACGGATCTTGAAACTACCAACATAGTCCAAACAATTCCAAAAGGTAAAACTAAAGAGACAAGATTATTAGAGACTACTGCGAAGATTGTTGAATTAATAACAAGATTCACCAATATTCTTACCATTCGATTCGGAGGGCATAGGATTTTCCTTAGGTGTTGGTTCCTCGCTGCCACAGTAAGATCTCTCGTATGGTAGAAGTAGAGTGTGCAAGCACAAGAGATACACCTACATCCATACTCCCACTAAGTATTGGACTCTCCATTTCGATGGAGCTAAATGCCGTTATGGAGCGGGGCCAGGTATAATTCTTACCTCGCCCGAAGAGAAGGTCCTCCCATTCTCTTTTAAATTAAACTTTGAATGTACAAACAACGGCGCTGAATACGAAGCCCTCCTCCTTGGCCTTACCTTAGCCAAAAGAATTGGTATCGATAATATCAGAGTTTTAGGAGACTCGCAATTAGTTGCAAACCAAGTTTCAGAGGTATATGAAACTAAAGCCGAACACTTGCAACTTTACAAAAACGCTGTATTAGATTTAAGCAAAGCGCTCAACTTCATATCCATCGAAGCAATTCCACGAGAGAAGAATCTTCTCGCCGATTCGATAGCAACTTCGGCATCACGCTTCACTCCAAGCAATGAGCTAGAAGATACTCATTTCACGGTATCCATTCGTAACGAACCATTAATAAAAACGATGAAGGATCCTCTTTCAAACGGAAGTGAATCTACCATCCTAGACCATGTTGGAAATGATGCGGCTACTTTGGATTACTTAAATGCCCTTGCAGCATTACATCTCTCCTATCACACGCTGGATTTATCCCTGATCCCGCATTCATCTTCCTACTTCGGAAATCCCGTAACGAATCTTCCCTCGCAAAAGAACCTAATATATACGTGGTGGAAAACGGGGATGATATAGATCTACCTCCGGCACCACCAGAGTTCGAAGAGGGTAATGCCTCTTTAATTGAAGAAACAATCGATGTCAACATCGGAACGGAAGATGAACCAAGAGTTTTAAAGTTAGGTTCTTCATTAACCCCAGAGGAAGTAGAGATACATACTCGGGTTCTCGTGAGAACATCGAAGGCATTTGCATTCAATTACAAAGAGATGACCGGAGTCGCACCCCACATCATGCGCACACAACCTCGTCACTAGATCGATGCAAAGCCTATTAAACAGAATCAAGACCCATGAAACCCAAAGTAGCTCTCATGGTAAAAGAGGAGGTGATGAAACTCCTTCAAGTAGGATTCATCAAGCCGCTTGACTACTCCCAATGGGTATCCAACATCGCTCCCGCTCTCAAGAAAATGGAAAGATACGCATCTGCATAGATTTTCGAGATATCAACAAAGCTTGCCCTAAGGATGACTTCCCATTACCATCCATAGACGTTATTGTTGATGCAACAGCAGGTTTTGAACTCTTGTCTCTCATGGATGGATTCTCGGGATACAATCAAATCAAAATATCCGAGCAAGATCAAGCTAAAACCACGTTTATAACTCCTTGGGGAACCTATTGCTATGCTGTCATGCCTTTCGGTCTCAAAAACGCTGGTGCTACATACCAGCGGGCTATGACTTATATATTTCACGATTTAATTCATAAAATCGTGGAATCCTACGTAGATGACTTGTTGGCTAAGGCCAAGAAGCGTTGTGACCATCCTGAAGTACTCCGCGTCATTCTTTCACGTTTAATAGAATACGGAGTTACGCTAAATCCGGAGAAATGCGTCTTTGGTGTAACAGGAGGAAAGCTCCTAGGTTACATCATATCATCACGAGGGATCGATGTTGATCCAGCCAAAATTCGGGCTGTCCTCGAAATGGTCCCACCCTCGAGTGAATCTGGAATCAGATCATTTCTTGGGAAGCTCGGTGCAATCCGGAGATTTATCCCGGATCTAAGCTTCGCCATTCACCCAATCAACAATTTACTCAAGAAGGACTATAGCATTAATTGGACTGAAGATTGCAATGAAGCTTTTGATGTTTGCAAGCGCTTATTATCACCGCCACGCTAATGCCGCCTAAGCTAGATCGCCTTTTAATTTTGTACTCACGGGCCACCGATGTTTCGTTAGCTTGCATGCTAGCCCAAGAAGACGATGACAAGAGAGAGCGTATAATTTATTTCATTAGCCGAACATTGCTCGACTACGAAACACGCTATACACAAGCGGAACGAATGTATTGCCATAGTCTTTGCTACTAAACGCCTAAGACACTACATGCTAAATCAAGAGACAAGGGTCATAGTAAAGACGGACCATTTACGGACTTTTCTCACACAAGGGTCCTTGTCCAAAAAAGTCGGACGTTTTATAACCTTAATGGGAGAGTTCGAATTAACTTTTGTAAATCGAAGTCGGTTAAAGGACAAATCATTGCAGATTGGTTAGTGATAACCCGCTTAGACGGAGGAGACTTAGTAGATTTAGACTTTCCGGATGAATGCGTGTACTACGCCGAAACCCGACTGCTATATCCGAGTGCCCTTGTACGCTGATATCATTAGTTATATCATAGACCATAGGTACCTGTATGAGCTACACCTCAACAAAAGGAGGTTACGCATTATCGTAGCTAAATACGTAATTATAGAGCAGTGCTCTATCGGAAAGCATTCGATGGAATGCTCTTAAGGTGCGTTGACACAGAAGAGTCCAAGAGGATTCTCCATGAATCCCATAGCGGTATATGTGGAGGCCACTTCGGTGGCCATGCCACTGCTCAAAAAATACATCGAATGGGTTATTTCTGGCCCACTCTGTAACATGACACAATAGAGTTTGTACGCAGGTGCCATAAGTGTCAGGAGTTCTCTCATGAGATCCACATGCCAGCACAAACTTTACAACCGATCGTTACTCCATGGCCCTTTTCTACATGGGGCCTGGACTTGATAGGGAAATTCTCTCCCTCCTCCACAGACGGCCACAATTTTATAATCACGGCCACTGAATATTTCACTAAATGGGTAGAAGCCATGCCTCTTACAATCGCACTTCTTACTCGTAATCGCCAAGTTCATTTTGAACCAAATCATTTGCAGGTACGGTATCCCACAAATCATTATCTCAGATAATGGAACCTCTTTCAAAAACGAAGAAGTTCGTGAGCTATGCAACAGATTTAAAATCAGCCATCATACGGCCTCCTTGTACTATCCCCAAGCCAATGGGCAAAAATGAAGCAACAAATAAAACACCGAAAGCCATTCTCCTTAAAACAGTGAAAGAAAACAAGCGGGATTGGCACTTAAAGTTATATCCGGCCTTGTGGGCCCATCGAACTTCAATAAGAACTCCAACAGGAGCAACTCCTTTCTCGCTGGTATTTGGGTCGAAGCGCTTCTCCCACTCGAAGTTGAAATCCCAGCCTTCGCATTTCGCTACAAGGGATTCGGATGAGGACGCTTACAGAGAAGCACGTCTTTCTCACTTAGAAAGCCCGGATGAAGCCGGGATAGATGCTTTGAGCAATGACATAGAGTCTATGCCGACCGGATGTGCCGGCAATACAACAAGAAGGTCTATGAACGTGACATATACGAAGGTGACCTAGTTCTAAGGTTAGATAGCCGGATCGACAAGAAGACCGGCGAAGGAAGGAAGTTCCGGCCCAAATGGTTGGGCCCATACCAAGTCACAAAAGACTACGGAAATGGTGCATACCTCTTATGTACGCTAGAAGGTGAGGAGTTTGGCGAAACAGTCAATTCTCTCCACCTCAAACGTTTCTACGCATAAGCAGCTAACGCTACCTATATAACTATCTACATTGCATTTTTCATACAAATTAGGATCATTTTGTCCACTTGTTCTTACACAAATTATGATCAAGGAATCTATTCTCAAAAGCAATTTATTTCAAACTCGTGATGTTTCTGGCATAAAGTTCTTTAATCATATCTCTCCATCTTTAACATTATCAAATCACTTCAGAATCTTTTATCAAACAGTTCAGACATGACGAAGTCCTAATGGTAACCATACCAAGATCTGCAAGTTTGTTCTCGCTTTGATTTCTTCTTAGGATAGGTGTCTTGCCTATGGTCCGCATTCTAGAAGCTTCATGGTGTCACATCTATCCCATATACGCATCTCTTTGGAAATAAGCATATATTGACGGTTTACTCAGATAAACAAGTCAAGAAGTGATTGAAACAGAAAATTTTATTTTACACATTTCCTTGCCCCACCAACCTTCGGTGATGAGCTTGCGTCTCTTACTAGTGACGTAGGGTTGGGAAAGGATGGAAATGCCCTTACTCGCCTATGCCTTGCCCACGGTGATAAACCCATGCTTCTTACAAGTAGCATGGGGCAAAGTGTAGGGGGTCCTCTAAACAAAGTGAATGTTAAAAAGTCATAAACAATCAATTCAAACTTTGAGTCAATAAACGAATAAATCAGATGATCAAAATTCCAAGAGAGTTAAAAATCCTAAAAACCCAGATTTTGTCTACTATGTGGCCATCTACGGGTCTAAGTCTGGATAAACCGCAAAGCAAGTCGCACCCAAAACTATGAAGTCATTCAGGTAGAGTAAGCTTGTAGTTCTTAACTTGGTTCCACCAAAGCTTCGCCTGTCTTTTATCACTATCATTTCACCATATTTCATAACTTGCGCCCTTCTTGGCTCTTGGTGATGAGCCCTCGCATCTTACTAGTTGCGTGGAGTTAGGAGTGGGGCAAGTTAATCTGTTCATCATACTGGTTATTTTTCATCATTTTGCCAAAACAAATCATGAGGTATCCAAATTGCCCACAGAAACTAAGATTTAAGATCACAATATATCTACAATATCATGTATCAGCATCATGAAACACAAAAAGAAAGCAAACATTTGCATCATCTGTTTTCCATTGCATACATTCTAGAAAGCACATAAAACATACATCGTAGTATACACAAAACAGTTGGAAATAAAGAAAGTAGAATACAAATGACAAGTTTTGATCCAAAACCGACGCATATATATAAATAAATCAAGTTTATATACAATGCCATCATGCGCAAGGCATGGTCAAAACGCTCAAAGAGCCCGTAATACACAAAAGAATGTAACTACAAATATAGAGAGCCAAGTGGCCTCTCAACCCCGCGCGATCCCGGCTGAAGGTGCGCGCCGCCAGGACTCCGGCTGCGCCGCGCTCGAATGGACGGAGGGCTCAGGGTCCCTAGGGGCAGTCGTGGTCTCGCCATGAGAGCGGCTCCTCATAAGACGCTCGGCTGTCCTATAGCCTGCCAACTCTGTACGGAGAGTTGACACCATCTTGGCCACATGCCAAACGGGAGCGAAGACGTCAGTATGCCTGCCGGCTGCTGAGGGCTCTCCGGCATCCACGGATAACTCCGCACGGGTCTTATCCATAGGGATCATCAAAGAATCGACGCAAACCCTACGGATTAGATCCCGCCACTCATCAACAGTCTCTGCAAAGCAAAGAAAGAAAAACAAATTAGAAACTAGGCAAAAGATTAAAGTATACACAATGCAAATATAAGGAGAGTTAACATTCGAAAACAAATCCTAAAACAAAACAAGCATTGAAAGGAGGAGAAGATAACTTACTCGGATCGCCAGGCCTCCAAGATGGGTCGCCAGGGCCAGCACCTGCTGCTGATGCCGCTGCCGACTGAGGAGCTACTCCTGTAGTTGGGGCAACATGGCGCCCCGCAACGGACTCATCGTCTCCACCATGACCTCGGGAGAGTGGCTCCTCAGAGGCCACGGTCTCTCTCTCTGCACTCTCCTCCTCTCTCTCTGCCCGCAAAATGTCCTGAGTATCATGCCACTCAGGATCGCTCTCGTCTGTCTGCTCCTCTGACCCTCCCTCGTGTGCTCCTCGGAATCGGAGTCAATATCTATAGGTCGCCACCGCTATGAGCAGGGACTCGCAGCAATCTGAAGTAATGGTGCCCGAGGCGCACCCAGCTCTCCTCTCGCCCGAACTATCCCTCTCGGCTGCAATAGGAATGCCAGGGGTAATCACCGCCCAACCACGGCCTCTGGCCCCCTCTAGCCTCTCCTGACCGATCTATAAACGGGTCTTTCTGGAGGAAGCATAGCCGCGTAGGGGAGGCCAAACTGGCGAGGAACCTGCAAGGGATGTACCTCTACCCGGCCCACACGATCAATAACTCCGCCTGTGGTGGAGCAAGAGATCAATGTCGTAGTCTCCTCTCCCCATATACCGGCCATAAGGTTGCACTGTAGCCTCCATGCCTGCTGTGTGGTAAGGGTGGCTCTTCGGCTGGTGAGGTGCTCGAGCACCGACATACTCGACCATCGGGCTGCCCTCACCGCCCGGGATCTCGCCACCGCCACGCCCGCCATACGGAATGAAACGCTCATACACCCAACTCATGACTAGAGTGGGGTGGCTCAAAGATCGCCCTCGCAATCGGACCACCTCAGTATAAGTCATGGTAGGTGGTCCCAAAATGTCTGCGCCCCGCCTGCATATTTCCGGCCATGTCCTCTATCTCGTGCAATGATGGGGCCCCAAGCAGATAACAATGTATCCCTCCCTTGTCCCCGATCGGGCCTCGAGGCAAGGATCCCCATGATGGCTGTCGAAATACGGGGATGGGCAAAGAAGGAATGGATCTAACTCTCATTCCCTTCTTTGGCCCGTGGAAATAGCCGCATCTCCCATATAACTCCGCCCACTGTGCAACTCGTGCTCTGACCCACTGCCTCCAGTGTGAGTCTCCTCCCGATGATCGGGACCCCAGGATGCGATAAACATCCTCCAAAGTGATGGTCCACTCACCACGGACCCCCAGCGCTCGGAAGGTGTTCCGATCTGCGCGCCCCAATATGAAAATAGGTCACAAAGAATCTGATTTGGATGGAGCAACGTGGGGCACACGCGACAAACGTAATATACCGCCCTCTCGCAATGTGTCCTCCTCATCTGCTGAGAGGGCATCCAAAACCCCGGGCAGCCAGTCACACTCTCGCTCCCGGCTCCATCTAATGTACTCCTCTTTTGCCTGCATACACCCAAAAACACACAAGGAAGAGTAAGTTAGTATCTAAACAACATCAAGAGAAGCATAAAAACACGTACAAATGCTAAAAATACAAGCAAAAGCTTTTAAGTAAGGTTCTTTTGCATTCTGTGCAAAACCGCCGCCCTGAGCAGGGGGGCGGTTTTGTAACCGCCGCCTTAAGGGCGGCGGTCTCATGACCGCCGCCCTGTACAGGGAGGCGGTCGTGTAACCGCCGCCCTGTCCAGTGGCGGCGGTCATGTCCGAAACCCGCGCGGGTTTTTAAACCTAAAAAGTCCCAAAAATGCGAAAAATAACCATTTTAACTAAAAACAAAGCCTACCCAGTAGGCGCCCCCCCTAGATGGACCTTTTGAACCTAACAATTTCAAAAATAATCCCCCCATTGCAAAGAATTTGCCATTTCAAATTTGAAGAGGGAAACATATAAAATGGAAGAAAACCAACCTGTGATCGCTGAGGTCGGTGTTCCGCTCGTGGAGGCATGATCTCTATCTCACTACGGATGTTTTGACTCTACTCGCGTAAGAAACCGTCACCGTGGGTCCCAGAGCTCAAAATCAATCAAATCGACTCGCGCAAATGAATAGGAAAATAGGCCCACTTTCATATATATATCGTCCTGTTTCGTTTTAAAAATAACTTTTTCACAGGTTCGGAGCGCCGACGGAGGTAAGTTTCTATCCTCGCACAAACGGTACGTCCTCTTTCTCTATTATTTTAACGTTTATTTTTCAAATTATTGTATCTATCTGCATTTGAGTTCTCTTTTCATTTTGCAGGTAGCGGGAATTTTGGAGCGGCGTCATTTCAACACACGGGCGTGTAAGGTATAATTTCTCACTTCCT
This sequence comes from Taxus wallichiana var. yunnanensis, assembly GCA_018340775.1. NCBI lineage: Eukaryota > Viridiplantae > Streptophyta > Pinopsida > Cupressales > Taxaceae > Taxus > Taxus wallichiana. The sequence continues at coordinate 95,114,403 of CM031238.1, forward strand.
ATTTCGGGACGGCCATGCTCGGACCCACCGTTTTATGCCTCTTCATGGCTAAAACGCTTCTCCGAGGGGGCAATATGTACGTACCCAAAATTGTAAGGTACTGTACTGCGGAACGGTGTAATAAGTGCCCCAATGATGATACAGGTCTCCTCGCAAGGTGTTCGGGATCCAGAAAAGCCCTCGGAGTATGCGTTAACATCCCGCATGCCTCGCTTTGCCCCCGCGCCCTTTGTTTTTCCCTTTCTTTCCTCTTTCCTTGGCCTTTTGACCTTCAGTGACGAAACCGCCGCCCTGCAGGGAGGCGGTCTCGTGACCGCCGCCCGATCGGAGGCGGTCTCAGAACCGCCGCCCTGAGCAGGGCGGCGGTCCTGTGCGCGTTTTCCAGAACGTTCTTTTGACGCGACCCGCGTGAAATATCAACGCTTTACCAGCTTTTCTTGCCGACTTGAGCACGCATTTATGTTTTTGGTCCCCTGGAATAGTGTTTTTCTTTTGTTTAATGTTTAGGAGTTCGAGTTTGGATTTGATCTCTCGCATGTTTGGATTCCTATAAATGCATGGTTTGTGCACATGCAAATGGCCCCGAATTTAGCTCAATTTTGCTCCAAAGTTTGTTTTGAATTTCTTGTTGCGGTAGATTTAGTTTTCTTTTGCTTAGAATTCTTAGATTTCTCATTGAGTGCTTTGGCTAGTATTGTGTTGCGGTGGTAAGCCACATATCCAACTTGTGCAAGTGCAAACATTATTTGAGCCACCATTTTTAACTCCAATTTTCATGTTTCAGTGCTATGGTCTTTTAGCTTGCTTAAGATTGGTAGCATAGGTTTTTACAGGTTTGTTTTAGCTTTGTATTCTTGTTGGTAAGCCACGATCCAACTTGTGCAAACAAGATATTCTGTTTTGGAGTAAAATAGTCTAAGGCACCATTGAAGTTGCAGGTTTTGCTCTTCATACAGACTAGTTTCAGGTTCTGGATACTTTTGTTGCACGATTCGCAGTAGACCCCGCTAGGAATTGTATAGGCCAAGCTCTGTACTCTTGCGCCATCCCTCTCCTATCCGCACTCTATTCTCGTCTCGCATTCCAAAGGTCAGTCCCATTGATCCAAATACTTATTCCCGTTGATGCAAGCATTCCACGCTTTTACTGGATTCACGTGAGCACAAAGAACATGGAGATCGTGACTTGAGGGGACAAGAACACACACACCGTCGGATTCGCCACGCTCGCGAAATCCAGGTTCCATCTTTCAAAGTTTTAGTTAGAACTTATCAAATAAAGTAGTTAATCGCTTTATTTAAGTTATTTCCATTCTCGATATTGCCAGGGAAGTTGTGGGGATTGATAGTTTCTGAGAAACTATGATTCATTCCTCACTTCTGAGGTAGGATCGAAGAATCTTGCAGATAGATTAGTTATTTCCTTATTTAGAATAGATATACGAAATTGCGCAGACAAATAGCTACACTCGGCTATTGTGTTTGTTTTACGTTGTTAGTTTAGTTATCAATTCTAAATATTTTAAATAGCTGCTTTCTTATAAATTGCCAGAAAATACAAAAAGAAATTATATATGCTAGAAGTGTATTTAGATTTTACTTTATTACTGTTTGTTTCATTACTGCTTTTTGCATGACAATCACGGGACCTAGGGAGCCCAGGGAATACATTTTCGAGCCAATTGTGCCCCAGCCCAATACCGTAGTGGCAATAACTGATATTGACCAAAACCTTAGGATACAAGTCTTCCAAACAACAACAAACTTCCAATGAGATCAGTCACAATTGAGAGGGTTAAATATCGAAGACGACCAAGCACATCTGTTTTTTGGTCAAATCACCAAACTACAAAGTTATCCTAGAAAACATCCGCATGATCGTAGAAGGATTTGAAAGAGAACAAATATTCGGGTGCGATCCTTTAGTTCCACAAATGACACACTAATCGGAGACACCCTAGTAGATATAGATACCACTTAAGAATCCAAGTCGCTAGAACACCTGTGAGGTATTCTGAGAAAATTGCACAATTGCTGATTCTAAACGTAGAGGTTTAAAAGGCTTACGACTCTCTGGATGCTAGGGATCGAACTTGATCACCCGTATGACCATAACGGGACCGCAACAACCAAGAGTCTATGGTTGTGATCCCCGATCCCACATGCCCAACGAACCCACGAGTCGATTAGATATAAACACCGGCCTTCGTACATTAGTATTTCACCTCTACTCCGATTCCACCTCTCATCATTCAACAGCTTATCCCTACTAGACACAACAAATAACAAAGCTAGAGAATTTTGGACTAGGCCGAGAATCGTCCATAGAATCGACCATATTTACCATACGACCCTAGCGAGAAATACACGAAACCATCCCGGTCATTTTCCACGCATCCCACAACCCATAGATCGAATCACGCCGAGCTCGATATTGATTGGAGCCTTCGAGCAGTCATCCTCGCTGATCGATCTATCACACCATCCAAGTTAGAAGGGCCTTCTTTGCCTTAGATTCGCAAATACCATTAGTGCGTGTCCAAGACATTAGACGCTCGACTAGTTTGTCTGCGTGCATTCTACCCCACCACCGGCTGTCTCGCACGACCTGGGAGGTCGGGTGCGTGGAAGAGTCACGTGTTGATTCCCATGCTCACCGTCGCTTTTCCGGCGCATGGTACCTAGAAAAATCAATTGAAAATACTTCACCATTGAACAAAAAGTAGTCAAGTCTACTACTTACTTGAAGGTTCTGTTTTCGTGAATATAGTTGTTACTTTCTTCAACAATGCAGCTGATATAGTATTCTTTTTCAAACCATGGAACTTTGATCTAGACGGATCAAGCTCCAAATTATCCGAGATATGTTCTCCTCAACATAGTAAACAACTTGGCATGTTTAAGTGGTGAAATCGAACCTTTCTATTCAAAAATGACAAAAAAAGAGGTCAGTATCACCTCTATACAATTTTCTATGTACTGTAAGCATGCCATTGTGAATTTCTTGTGTATTTGAACAACCAGTTTTGTATTCATCTACTAACAACCCCAAATCCCATCCGGGCATTGATCAAGGACATTGTGTTTTGTCTTTTGAGGATTGCATTTCCCGTTCCTGAATAAAGAAACAACTAACTCCATATCCACAATAAGACCCTTATTATTTTAATTATCAATATGTTTGACTCGAACACACAATGTACTCGAATAAACGAATTTAGAGGATGTAATCATTCTAATTTCCTCATGTCCGTCATCTACAACAAAAAACAACCACATGTCCTTGTAGTAGTTTCCAGGAAAAGAACTTCAACAAACCAGGTCATCATCTATTTTCTTCCACTCTCAACGCCTTCAATGAATTGAATTTCTAAGAATGGATTTCAACCAATGGAAGAAATTGTATATGAAATTGGAGTAGAATATATTAAATATTACTTCACATATGGATTAATTTTTGTTCTCACCATATGTTAATGAATGTAATTATTAGCCTTTGCGATCGCCACTCTCTACAATACTTTACTTTTTATCATTGGTGAGAAATCAAATTAAACATTAGCTACCATTAGGCTTCGACCAAACATGACATCTAACCTTCAATTGGTTACTGTAAATCGTATTTTTTAGATCACAACATTAATACCAGAAACCATGCAAAATTTTTCTTAACAATTAACATGCAACATATTTTGGAAGGATTATCTGTTTTCTGACAACCATTCACTTTGCGTCGATTACATGAAAGGAAACATTTGAAAACATAGATTTTAGCGAGAGATAGAGGATTTAAGTCGAAATATGCATGGGTATTTTTAATATTACTTGTTGGTAATTTATGCCAATTGAATGGACTAGCTTAAAGGCCATTAAGATTCAATCTCCATAACTAGTAGAAAAGAATAACGTAGCAGCCGCTAGGCTCAAGAATGTATTTATTTGAAAATAGCTATATGGTAACAAACAATGGTCAAGCTTAGCAGCCACTAAGATCCTCTGATTAGTGATTGTCATTGTAAGCACTATATGTTCAACTGTGGACCGATATTGTTTTTCAATGATAGTAATTATATCGTATTGGTTGGACTTCACATGTCGACCCAATTGCAGCACTACATTTCAACAAGATGGATAAATACATATGTATTTCACCTAAAATATATCTCTATAAATTATAATCCATATTCGTTTGTATCAAAGAAAATCCTAGCATCTGCTGCAAGTTCTTTATTTCAAAATAACTATTGAATAACAAATCATGGTCTAGCTTAGTGGCATTATGATACTTTCATTACCTCTAGTCGTAGCAATCACTAGAAGTAAAACTTTAGAATGATTGTTATTATCAATGACTATAATTGTATCAAATTATCTGCACGTTACTAGGTGGAGAAAATTACTGCAATACTTTTCATTGAGAGGGATCAAGAATTTATCTTTATATCAGAGGAATAACATTGCGGACAATAGATGCAACAATTTCTAAATTTGAGAATATATATAATAACAAACAATGATCAAGCTTAGTGGTGTTAGGATCCTATCATTACCATTTTCCATTGTAATCACTATCTGTTCAACTTTGGATGGTTAGAGTAAAAGGGTATCAACCACTACGCTTAAGAATTTCTTAATTCCAAAATAGTTGTTGAATAAAAAATCATGGAATGGCTTAGCGGCTGCTATGACCATATCATTACCTCTTGTCATAGCTATCACTATTTGTACAACTTTAGATCGATTGTAATTGTAAATGATTAAAATGTTAACAAATTATCCACGCATTACCTTGTGAAGCCAATTCCTGTAATGCTTTCCATCGAGAGGGATCAAGACTTTCTATTCTTATCAAAGAAAATTCTTAGTGACCACCAACCTTCATTACTCATTGAAAGTAATAACGTAGTGGATGCTAGGCTCAAGAGTTTAATTTTGAGAGGATGCAAGAATTATTTATTTCTTCTAAGATATATCTTTGTAAATTATAATCCATATTCGTTCGTATCAAGGAAAAATCCTAGCGAGCGCTAGGCTTAACAATTTCTCAATTTCCATTTTAGCTATTGATTAACAACTTGTGATATAGCTTAGAGGCCATCAGGATCCTTTCATTACCTCTTGTCGTAGTAATCACTATCTTTACATCTTTAGATTGATTTTAAGTTTCAATGATTATAATAGTTTCACACCGGCCGCATGTTACTGGTGGAGCCAATTTATACACTACGTTACGTAAAGAGAGGGATCATGACTATTGGTTCGTATCAAAGAAAAGGTTTAGCATGCTAAACTCAATTGCTAGTTGAATGGAATAACATAGTGGCCGCTAGGCTCAACAATTTCTAATTTGTGAATAGATATATTATAACAAACAATGGTCTAGCTTAGCGGCCACTAGGCTCCTATCATTATCACCTGTCATTGTAATTGTATCATTTTGGGTGGAATTTACATGACAACCCTAATTGTTGCACTACATATTTATCCTAGCGGCCGCTAGCTATATACCTTCTCATATTTGAGAATAGCCTAGTGGCCGCTAGCTATATACCTTATGGGATTTGAGAATAGCCTAATGGTCACTTAACTATAAACCTTCTGGGATTTGAGAATTTCATGCCATGTGTCATCATTTTAATGGTAGCTATTTATATTATAATTTCATAATAAATGTGTAAATTATAATGTTTTCTAACTATTAGGTTCAAACATGCCACATGGCACAATATAATTGGACAAATATTTTTCATTTGCGCACTACATCTAACATTGTATAGGTCGATTTTGATTTTTTTAAAAAATCATTGTGCCTATACATTCATACACTTTATTTCATTTTTTAATTACAATATTATATATTTTATTACGTTTCAACTATTTTAGGCTATAGCCATGTGTCGTTGTTTTACTTGGTAGCTATTTATATTATAATATCGTGGTTTCATATTATACTAGTTTCTTTACATTTTAATTTCATAATAAATGTGTAAATTATAATGTTTTCTAACTATCAAGTTCAAACTTAACACATGGCATAGAGTAATCGAAGAATTATATTTCATTAGCAGACTACATCTAACATTAGGTATCTCTGCGATTTTTGATTAAATTTTTTTTTTTAAAAATGTGCCTATAAATTGCTATATTTTATTTCTCTGTTTTATTATAATATTATAAGTTTTATTACATTTTGACTATTTTAGGCTATAGCCAATAACAAAAGGCGTTGCTTTAATTATTATTATTTTTTTGATATCCTGCACATTTTCTCAATGAGTGGTAAATTCAAAATTTGAATTACGAATTCCCCATTTTTGAGAATTTTAAATTTCAATATTAACATAGTTTCCCCCGCTCTGATTTTAAAAATTCCATATCCCGCACTTTTTATATTTTTAAAATTTCTAACATGGACTATGCTGGAAAAAATATTAAATACCCCGAGAGAACTAGTTTTTAGGGTTTTTTTATTTTTAGTCTTGCAGAACAACAACTCGTGAAATCATAAAACAATACAAGCAAGTTGTAGATTGCAGGGCCAAATGCAAAAATCTCACCTATCTTGGCCAGGGAATAATTAGGTAGTAATTATATTCTCATTCATGGATTAACAAAAAGGAACAATCAAATAGTAAATTAAAATGGTGCTCATACACTGGGGAAGCAAAAGGGGTTGCGAAAAATAGCACATATAGTTAGCTCGATGCAGTAGTTGACGGTTTGAACGACATCACCAAGCATGAAAAAAATCTCAGATCTAAATAAGGTATTTATAAAAACTTATACTATACTAAATGTGCACCTTTTTTATAGTTAGCTTGATGCAACAGTCATTCTGTCTTCGACTGGATCCTATATTTTTAACCTCAGTCCACCCCTACTTTTCCATACAAAAAATGCACTTAGCGGCCCAACTCTTCTTACTAATTCCTTCTGGTCATTTTTTCAAACAACCTTGTGAATACTAGGCCATGTATTTTTCAAGTCCATCCAGCCCTGCTTTGCCCTACGAAAACGCAACCCGCTGCCCAACTCTACTTATCGGTTCCTTTTGATCGTTTTATCACACCGCCTTGTTCTTAAAGAAAACAAGGAATCTGTTGGGCCACAATCGAAGAAATTTTAATCCCCTTTCAGCTCTTGTTTTTATTTCATTTGAACGCTTTCAAGTTTCCGCCAATCTATGCCCCCTCGGATTAATTTTCCCGAAAATGATGGCCAATGGCCTAAACACTAGTTTTTAGAAAGTGCAATGTTTAATGAGACTCAAAATATTGTTTTGGTATTCGTTACGTATGCCTTTTTACCTTTTAATATGATGATAGAAACAACCTGAGGTAAATATTTCATTGTACATTGTTTATATGGTTGCCCCAGTAAAATCATATTAGGTTTTCAATTGTGAGATAATTTTTTGTGCAATGGAAGGTTAAACATATTATATATACGCCTAAATTTTATATATAAAATATTATGATCACTATGTATTTTTATTTATATATTTAATTCTTTTAAAACAATATTATCAGTAGGCCACGTATTATTGGCAAAGGATAGAGTGTTGGCATATATATTAATTCATTAGGGTTGTTGTGGAAGGCCACAATATTATTAGTTTGTCTGGAAGGCCACAAACTAATATTATTTAGATATTAGTTATCCCTTGGATTTTACAAAAACAAGAAAGCTATTGCAAGCTTAGTAAAGTTGTAGGGTATAACGTAATACCATATTTGTAGCTAGGATTTAATAAAATAAAGAAATATATTGCGAGTCTAGCGTCTGCTAGGTATTGCCACAACATATTATTTGGAACTTAGCGGTCGCTATGTGGTTTCACAAAATAAAGAAAGATATTGTAAGTTTAGCGTCCGCTAGGTATTGCCATAAAATAAAGAAAGATATTGTAAGTCTAGCATCCACTAGGTATTGTCGCTAGGTTATGCCTCAAAACATTTTCTGAGCTTAGGGATCGGTACTCAACAATGGATATCATGAAGTTATATGCCGCTAAGACATTTCCGCAACATATTATTTGGAATGCGGTCACTAGGATTTATCAAAATAAAGAAAGGTATTGTGAGTCTAGCGTTTCTTTAGGCATTTCCGTAACATATTATTTGTACCTTAGAGGTCATCGTATTTCACAAATTAAATTAAGGTAGTATGAAATTAGCGGCCTCTACATACTGGAACAACATAATATTTAAAAAATATTTCTACAGGATTTACCATTTTAATTGAAATTGATTTGAGCTTAGCAATGCTATTCTTTAAAATGATGTAACAATTTAAGCTTTGCGTTCGTTGGGATTTAACACATAAGATTTGGGTCATGGAGGTCGCAAGAATTTAACACATTAACATAAGATTCCAGGAGGCTAGCGTCCGCTAGAATATGCGTACTCATAATGCTTGCAAGTTGTCGGTGGTATTCTTTAACAAATCATATTAACAAGTTTTGAGGCACATGGCATCTAGTTGCTTCAACATTAAAAATATTTCGAGATTGGATGTCTCGAGAATTTAACAAGACGAAGTGTGGAATTTTTAGCTTGATGTCCATTATTTTATGATGCAACATCATATTTGAAGATATGTTTTCACTAGGATTCAACTAAAAACATGTCAAATATTGTAAGCTTAGCGGCCGTTAGGTTATGCCTCAAATTTTTTTTCTAAGATTAGGTATTGGTACTCAACAATGGATATCATGAATTTATATGCCGCTAAGACAAATCTGCAACATATTATTTGGAATGTAGCGGTCATTAGGATTTATCAAAATAAAGAAAGGTATTGCGAGTCTAGCATCTCGTTAGGCATTGTCGCAACATATTATTTGTACCTTAGATGTCATCGATTGCAAAATTAAATTAAGGTAGTATGAAATTAGCGGCCTCTACATACTGGAACAACATAATATTTAAAAAATCTTTCTACAGATTTACCATTTTAATTGAAATTGATTTGAGCTTAGCGGTCGCTAGCCTTTACAACGATGTAACAATTTAAGCTTTTCGTTCGTTGGGATTTAACACATAATATTTGGGTCATGGAGGTCACAATAATTTAATTGATTAACATAAGATTCCAAGAGACTAACATCCGCTAGAATATGCATACTCATAATGTTTTGCAAGTTGTTGGAAGTATGCTTTAACAAATCAAATTAACAAATTTTGAGGCACATGACATCTAGTTGCTTCAACATTAGAAATATTTCGAGATTAGATGTCTCGAGCATTTAACAAGACAAAGTGTGAAATTTTTATCTTGACGTCCACTATTTTATAATGCAACATAATATTTGAAGATATGTTGTCGCTAGGATTCAACTAAAAACATGTCAGATATTGCAAGCTTAGCGAGTGTTAGGTTATGCCTCTAAAACATTTTCTGAGCTTATGGATTGGTACTCAACAATGGATATCATGAAGTTATATGATGCTAAGAAACTTCCACAACATGTTATTTCTATCTTAGCGGTCACTAGGATTTCCAAAAACAAAGAAATGTATCATGCGAGTCTAAGATCTGCTAGGCATTGCCATAACATATTATTTGTACCTTTGAGGTCACCAATATTGCATAAATTAAATTAAGGTAGTATGAAATTAGTGGCCTCTATGTAATTAAACTCCATAATATTAAAAAAATCTTTCTATAGGATTTACCATTTTAATTTAAAATGATTTGAGCTTAACGACCGCCATCCTTTACAATGATGTAATAATTTAAGCTTTGCGTTCGTTGGGATTCAACACGTAAGATTTGGGTCATGGAGGTCAAAATTTTTAATACATTAACATAATATTCAAAGAGGCTAGTGTTTGCTAGAATATGCATACTCATAATGTTTACAAGTTGTCGGCATGTATGTGTTGGGGTTAGCACACCGGTTGTACAAATAATATATCAGATCTAAGCATATATGCAAATAAAAGAGGATATTCTACCAGAAGAAATATACAAAACAAGAGATATAAATAAAAATGAAATTTAACGTGGTTCACCCAAAGGTGGGATACTTCCACCAAGAAACAAGCCAATCTATTATCCAAAGCTTTGACAAGATATAAAATTGAAGATTTACAATCTTCCACACCTCTCAGATGTACATTAATTTCTTTCTCTCAAGATTTTTGCTTCATCACCAAGAATTCTCTCTCACCAACTTTTGCAAGTTCTTCTTAATTCTTGTTAATACTTCCTTCTAAACCCTAGCTTTCATGCTTATATAGTCATTTATAGACTTATGACACTTAGCCATGCAATTACAATCAATAGATATACTTTAATGCTAAAATAGATCTAATTCCCGAGAGTTAATTAAAACATCAAGCACAGGTAACCGATGTCGGTTCCTCCTTGCTCGACAATGTCGGTCCTAGGTAACTAATGATGGTCCTTCCAAACGATGATAGTTACTATGTTTTCCAGCAATTTTTACATTGCATGCTAATATGAAGTAATTGAACTCCACAACTCAAGAATCTCCCACTTGGAGATTAATTACTGCACCATACTTGTACAACATCATTCTTGGATCCTTCCTTAGATTTGTTTCTTCCTCTTCAAGTCTCAAACTCGAAGACCAATAGAAGTGGAGTGTAGCTCCAACTTCTCCTTTGCTAATGACTTCATTAGCATATCCATAGGGTTCTCGCTCATATGAATCTTTTTAGATTCAATACCTGTATGAAGTGATACCTCAATGAATGTGTTTCATTCTCAAATGAAACGCTGAGTTTTTTTACCAAATGAATCACTCTCTAAATATCACTTGAATAGTTTACAATCATCTTGCTTCTTTCCCAACTCTTCCATAAACCTACTCATCCATATCATCTCCTTGCTAGCCTCTGTAGTTGCAACATACTCTGCCTTTGTAGTAGAAAAAGCCACAACCTTCTGCAATCTTGAAATCCAGCTAATTGTCATCCCACCTACTGTGAAAATATACCCAGTAGTGCTCCTTCTACCATCCAGATCTCCAGCCATATCTGAATCAACATAGCCACATAATGAAATATCCGAACCTCTATAGCATAACTGCATGCTAGATGTCCCTTTCAAATACCTAAGTATACATTGGACTACTTTCTAATGCTCTTTACATGGATTGGCCATATATCTACTCACCACTCCCACTGCCTGTGTAATGTCTAGTCTGGTACAAACCATAGCATACATGAGACTCCTAACTTTTGAAGCATATGGCACTTGTGTCATGTATTTGACCTCCTCATGTAATGATGGAAACTAATATTTTCTTAATTTGAAGTGTCCATCTATATAGGTGTACTAATAGGTTTTGCATTCTGCATGTTGAACCTTTCTAACACCTTGTAGATATAATCTTCCTAATAAAAATATAATTTCTTTTTTTTCTCTGTCTTTATGTATTTGCATGCCAAGGATTATTTTTATAGCTCCTAAATCCTTCATAGCAAATGTGTGAGATAGCTTTCCCTTAATCTCACCAATTTCTTGCATACTAGATCCTGCAATAAGCATATCATCCAAATACAAAATAACAAATAACATAGCTCCCATTTTCAAGCTTCTTGAAATAAAAAAAATGGTCAGATTCACATCTCAAGTAACCATGCTCATGCATAAAACTATCAAACCTCATGTACCATTTCCTTGGAGCTTGTTTGAGCCCATATAGGCTCTTTTTCAACCTGCACACTAATTTCTCCTTACCCTTGACTTCATACCCAAGTGGTTATTGCATATAAATCTCTTCATCCAAATCACCATGAAGGAAAGTTGTCTTCACATCTAGTTGCTCTAAATGCAAATCCTCTACTGCAACTAAAATCAATATAGTATGAATATAATTCATCTTAATAACAAGAGAAAATATTTCACCAAATTCAATACCTACGCTTTCTGCAAATCCTTTTACTACAAGCCTTGCCTTGTATCTTTTCTATCCACCCTCTTCTTCCTTAATCCTATAAATCCACTTGTTCTACAATGTCCTCTTACATGCTGGCAACTTAACCAAATCCCAAGTCTGGTTATGTTCCAAGGATTCCATCTTCTCATCCATGCCATGCTCCCATTAGACTTGGATCTTATCCTGCATTGCTTCTTCAAAACTTTCTGGTTCACCATTATTAGTCAATAATAAACAAAATAGAGAAGGTGTGAATCTTTCAAGAGGTTTACTTACCATTTGTGACCTTCTCACATGAGTTTGGGGTACCGAGGCTCAATCTATACCTCCTATACATTTGTATCCAAATCGATGTGAAGTGACCACGTCGGTCACCTCTAACCGACATCGTTTTTGCTAACCGATGCTGGTTTGGATCTTCTCAGTAACCATTACTAGTTCATCCGACCGATGTTGGTTAGGGGTCAACCGACATCTATTATTGTGTAACCCTGTAGGTAATACTTTTAAATCTGAGAGTTCATTTTCATTCACAAACTTCTCAACCAGTTCATCTTTGGGTACCAAAATTTGATCCCTATACATTCTCTTTTCATTACATTCAACATCACAACTCCTAATAATTTTAGAATTCTCTGAATCCCAAAAAAAACATCTAAAATCACCAGATCCATAGCCAATGAAAGTGTAGTTATTGGGTTTTGCATCCAACTTTTTCTATTTTCCTTATTAACATGTAAAAAGATTTTAAACTAAAAACTTTAAGAAAAGAAAGATCTACCTCTTTTTCAGGTCCAGCTTCCTTTGGTATTCCTCTATCTAGTAAACTTGAAGGCCCATGGTTAATCAAATAAATTGTTGTATCAACTACTTTTACCCAAAAATGTAATGGCAATCCAGAATGTATCATCATACTTCTAGCATGTTCCATGATTTTCATGTTTATTCTTTCTGCAACATCATTCTCCTATGGTGTTCTTGGAACCATTCTTTCTCTACGTATCCCATTCACTGAACAATAATCATTGAAATCCTTGCTAAAGTATTCACCACCATTTTCAGACCTAAGGCACTTTAACTTAGAATTCGATTCATTCTCAATAAGGTCTTTCCATCTTTTAAAAGTCTCAAAAACATCATATTTACATTTAATACAATAAACCCATACCTTTTTGTAGCATCATCAATGAAAGTAACATATTACTGGGATCCTCCATGAGAAGCTACCTGATTTGGTCCCCACACATCTAAGTGTACAAGCTCCAATTTCTACTCCTTAGTTGCCCCAACTTTGAGAAATCTCACTCTCTTTTACTTTCCAAAGACACAATGTTCATAGAAATCAAGATCTAAATCTTTCAAATCTGATAACTTACCCTTAGCCTTTAAGATCTGCATTCCTTTTTTACTCATATGGCCCAGCCGGTTATGCCACATGCATGCATTTGAATATGAAGTAGATAATGCAGAAAAAGAATCAGTAACATAGGTAGATAAATATAAAATTCCTACTTTCTTACCTCTTACCACAACAAAAGCACCCTTGGCGACTTTCCAAGAATCTCTTGTAAAAGTAACCATGCAACTAGATTCACCTAGTTTCCCTGCAGAAATAAGATTCCTCCAGTGGCTTGGCACATGCCTCACATCTTTCAATGCCCATGTATTTCCATTCTACAATTTTAGATGAACTTCCTCTTTACCAGTAATATTGCAAGGTTCATCATCACCCAAATAAACATGCCCAAAATTACCTGGACATAATTTCTGAAATAACCCTTATTAAGGGTTGCATGGAAAGAAGCTCCTGAATCTAAAACCCATGATTCAATTCTATTATCTAAAGAAAGAATAAGAGCATCTTGCATTACCTCTGATGTAGCAAGATTTACTTCTTTACCTTTGTCTGGTTGTTGGTTCTCTTTGTCCTTTGACCAAAAATATTTCTTTGCATGTCCTTTCTTTCCACATTTCCAATAAGTAATTCCCTTACTTTTGGATTTAGATTTGTTATCCCTTGACTTTGATTTCTTATTACTCTTATTCTTGGATCTCTCCTTTTACCTGCCCCTGCTTTCTACATTCAAAGCATTCCCAGATGATGATTCCTATGTACTCTTCCTGTGAATTTCTTCATTCAAGATTATACTAACCACATCATCAAACTTCAAAATATTATTAGCAGATGTTGTATTACTAATAACCATTACCAAGTTATCCCAACTATCAGGAAAAGAACATAAGAATAAAATTTCTTTCACTTCATCAAATGGTATATTAATTGATTTTAACTAATTTACAATAGATTTGAAATCATTCAAATGAATAGATGCATATCCACCTTCATGCATATTAGAACTAAATAGTTTCTTCATCAAATAAAATTTATTTGAAGCACTACGTTTTTCATATAAATTAGCAAGAGATTTCATTAACCCTACCATAGAAGTCACTTCTGTAATATTGGAAGCCATGGATGTTTATCAGGACTCAATCTTATAGATCCCAAATCCTTTCTCGTCAAGAATCTTCCATTCTTCATCAGTCATCTTCATAGGTCTAGACTTCTCATCTAACGGTAAATATAAATCTCTTTGATATAGATAATCCTCAATCTGCATCTTCCATAATTGATCATTTCGGCCGTCAAATTTCTCTACCTTGTATTTGTTTTCTTATCATTGTTGTAGCTCCCACTCAATCAGAAAACCCTCTATGGCTAAATCATCAACACAAAAACCCTCAAAAAAATATTTGAAACCATTTGTTAGGGTTAGAACATTGTTTATACGAGATAATATATCAGATCTAAGCATACATGCAAATAAAAGCGGATATTCTACCAGAAGAAATATACAAAACAAGAGATATAAATCAACACTAGATTTAACGCGGTTCACCCAAACAGAGATACGTCCACCAAAAACAAGCCAATCTATTATACAAATCTTTGACAAGATATACAATTAAAGATTTACAATCTTCCACACCTCTTAGACGTCATAATAATTTCTTTCTATTAAGCTTTTTGTTTCATCACCAAGAATTCTCTCTCTCACCAACTTTTGCAAGTTCTTAATTCTTATTAATACTTCCTTCTGAACCCTAACTTTCATGCTTATATATTAATTTATAGACTTAGGGCACTTAGCCATGTAATTACAATCAATAGATATACTTTAATGCTAAAAATAGATCTAATTCCCGAGAGTTAATTAAAACACTCACGCACAGGTAACCGATGTCGGTTCTCCCTAACCGATGCGATTCTCCTCCTTGCCTGACCGATGTCGGTCTTAGGTGACCAATGCCGGTCCCTCCTAACCGATGACAGTTACTATGTTTTCCAACAAGTTTTACATTACATGCTAATCTGAAGTAATTGAGCTCCACAACTCAACAATATGCTTTAACAAATCAAATTAACAAATTTTGAGGCATTTGACATCTAGTTTCTTCAACATTAGAAATATTTCGAGATTGGATGTCTCGAGCATTTAACAAGATGAAGTATGGAATTTTTAGCTTGATGTCTGCTATTTTATGATGTAACATAATATTTGAAGATATGTTGTTGCTAGGATTCAACTAAAAACATGTCAGATATTACAAGCTTAGTGACCACTAGGTTATGCCTCTAAAACATTTTTGAGCTTATGGATCGGTACTCAACAATGGATATCATGAAGTTATATGCCGCTAAGACACTACTGCAACATATTATTTGGAGCTTAGCGGATGCTAGGATTTATCAAAATAAAGAAAGGTATTACGAGTCTAGCGTCTGCTAGGCATTGCTGCAACATATTATTTGTACCTTAGAGGTCACAAGTATTGCACAAATTAAATTAAGGTAGTATGAAATTAACGACCTCTATGTCTTTGGAATAGTATAATATTTAAAAAAAAATTCTACAGGATTTACCATTTTAATTGAAATTGATTTGAGCTTAGCGGTCACTAGCCTTTACAACAATGTAACAATTTAAGCTTTGCGTTCGTTGGGATTTAACACATAAGATTTGGGTCATGGAGGTTGCAATAATTTAACTCATTAACATAAGATTCTAGGAGGCTAGCATCCACTAGAATATGCGTACTCATAATGTTTGCAAGTTGTCGGTGGTATGCTTTAACAAATCAAATTAACAAATTTTGAGGCACATGGCATCTAGTTGCTTCAACATTAGAAATATTTCGAGATTGGATGTCTCAAGCATTTAACAAGATGAAGTGTGGAATTTTTAGCTTGACGTCCACTATTTTATGATGCAACATAATATTTGAAGATATTTTGTCGCTAGGATTCAACTAAAAACATGTCAGATATTGCAAATTTGAGTGGGTGCTTAGGCTATAACTCTAAAAAAATTTCGAGCTTATGGATCAGTTCTCAACAACGGATATCATGAAGTTATACGCTGCTATGACACTACCGCAACATATTATTTCGAGCTTAGCAGCCACTAGGATTTCACAAAATAAAGAAATTTATTGTGAATATAGCATCCGCTAGGAATTTCTACAACATATTATTTGTACCTTAGAGGTCGTCAGTATTGTAAAAATT
Organism: Taxus wallichiana var. yunnanensis; assembly: GCA_018340775.1. Classification (NCBI taxonomy): domain Eukaryota; kingdom Viridiplantae; phylum Streptophyta; class Pinopsida; order Cupressales; family Taxaceae; genus Taxus; species Taxus wallichiana. The sequence continues at coordinate 95,130,883 of CM031238.1, forward strand.
AAATTAAGGTAGTATGAAATTAGTGTCCGCTCTGTATTGCCACAACATAAGATTAAAAAAATTCTATAGGATTTACCATTTTAATTGAACTTGATTTGAGCTTAGTGGTGCTAGCCTTTACAACGATGTAAAAATTTAAGATTTGCGTTCGTTGGGATTTAACACATAAGATTTGGGTCATGGAGGTCACAATAATTTAACTCATTAACATAAGATTCCAGGAGGCTAGCATCCACTAGAATATTTATACTCATAATGTTTGCAAGTTATCGGCGTATGCTTTAAAAAATCAAATTAACAAGATGAATTATGAATTTTTTTTGCTCAATGTCCGCTATCTTATGTTCATGACAGATATTTTTTGAAGCTATTCTATTGCTAGGATTCAAGTAGAAACATGTCAGATATTGCAAGCTTAATGGTCGCTAGGTTATGGCTTGAAAACATTTTTGAGCTTAACGTTCGGTTCTCAACAATGGATATCATGAAGTGATACGCCACTAAGACACTGCTGCATCATAATATTTGGAACATAACGACCACTAGGATTTATCAAAATATAGTAAGATATTTCAAAATTAGAGTTTGTTAGGTATTGTGGCAAAATATTATTTGGATCTTAGTGGTCACTTGGATTTAACTCATTTAATTAAGGTAGTATGAAATTAGTGGCCTCTACATACTACCTCAATGTAAAAGTTACGCTTAAGATTCGTTAGTATTTAATGCATAATTTGGAGCATAGTGTTTGAAAGGATTAAACACATTACATTAAGATTCTAGGTGGCTGGAGTTTTGAGCTACATAGCATCTAGGTGCTTCCACAATAGAATATTTCGTTCTTAGGTGTCTCAAACATTTTACAAGACAAAGAGTGACATTTTAAGCTTGGCGTCTGCAAGCTTATTTTGTAACAAATTATTTGAAGATATGTTATCGCTAGGATATTATGAACTCTTAGGCTATTAAGATACTTGCCACATCATAATAGTTGGAACATAGCGACTGTCAAGATTTAACAAAATAGAGAAATATATTTTGAGTCTAGTGTGCGCTAGGTATTGCAACACCATATTAATTATAGTTTATGCCACATCAAAAAATTTGGAGCATTTGTCTCTAACATTTATCAAAACAAAAAATGCATGTTTAGATACGTATAACATTTGGAATATATACACGATCATTGTATCAATTATAAATATTCATCTATAAACATGTCATACATATCACAATGCTTTCTCACCTATCTCACATACTATAATTTATGATTCACTGTGGTTCTTCCTTAACTATGTGGTGTTGTTGATCCGAAACCACAGGAATGGTTGATTCCTTAATTATGGCCTTTTTTTGAATAGATCCCATGGGTACAATTGCTTCCTTGGTTTGTTTCCCTCGTCGGGACCTGTTTTATCATCTCGTTGTTGTGCATCCTCAAAATATTTTTGCAAATATGAGAATCTCTTTTTATCTTATCCATATCCAGATTTGTCCTATATAGCACAAAAAACTTGTCATGCAAATCCTTTTGACTACCACATGTTTTTGGCAATTTCCTTCAAAGTCTCTATTTTTGTATTTTTTCCCTTGTTTTGGAAACAATCTCAATGACATGTGAAGTTTCTCCTTCGTTCACCTCAGCTATTCTCCTTTGAAAATTAACCATGAATTATTGAAGAGATGTGGTGAACTCTTCATCAAAAACCAATGCATGATTTCCTTTAAATATTTCCATGACAAAAGCTTCTAAGAAAACATTATTTCCTCTAGAAATAATGTCATCAAACTGCAAATAAATTTTTCTTTCCTGTTCATTCCATTCCCTTAGTATTTTCTTTGTATAATTAGCATATGTCTGGCATATACCAATATCGTCCATGGTCATAATTGTAGGGTCTTTAAAATGCCTTTTTCAATGACCTTCCCCATATGTGATAATGATTTCTGCAACAATACCACTCACGTAATGAGATTTTAATTTTTTTCCATGCCATCTTCTGCCTCCTTCTTTGCACAGATGCAATTCTTTATATTATTGTACAAGCCATGCAATGCCTCTCCTACATCAAAAACTGTCTTGCGAGGAAGTGTGGCCTTTAATTGAGTTTCAAGCTCTATATTTCTGGCATGTACTCCCCTCACTACTTCTATGGCTACTTCTATTGTGGCCCTTATAAAGGATTATGGATCTTCCCATGCACCACATGGGATCCTTTGGCTTTCCTTTTCTTTGTAAGAGTGAAGAGGTCTTTTGAATTTTCATGCCAAAAATGGCTTGTTCTATTGACACCTTCTTTTTGGTTACCCTTTTCAAGGTTCTCGTCCTTGGATTGAATTCAATGTTCACTAAGGGATCTTCTTGTGCCACCCAATCTAGATGTCCTTTGTAGGCAAGTATGAATTTCTCTGGCCAATCATTTCCCACTTGTTGTGAAGTGGAGGGAGAAGATTGAGAGGGTTGCATAGGGGCTTCATTGGCTAGAGCTTTATTTGGTTCAGCCAAGACTTCTCAAAACTTAGATCTAGATTCATTTGGTGGAGATAAGGGAGCAAAAGGTTGTTGTGAATGTTCTGAATACAAAGCTTGCTTTCTCTTCATAGCCTCCTTTTTAATAATTTCTCTCGGAGGTGGAACTGCCCCTATCTCCTTCATATTCTTTTGAACAAGGATATCTTCTGTTTGGGTGATCCATACCCAGTCATTATCATCATGCACATGAGCATACAATATATTTAACTATCCTTTAAGGGAATAAAGGTGCCAGACAACCCTATTCCATATGTCATATTTCCTTAAAGGGTGTTTGAAGAGATGAAATTAATTTCTATGGGCCGAGGTATCCTTCAAATTGGGCTACCTATTAAACATTTTACATCCCACAGAGACTACAAAGGAGGGATGTGTTTTAAGCTTCTTCTCCTTACACTTTAAAGAAATACCATTGCAAATATGATATGTAACCTCTTGTACTACCAATTTGTCTGGCACATAATATGGAAACTGAAAAGGAGGTGTAAGGATCCCCTCGATCATGATAATTGTATATTCTAGATAGAAGAATACAACTCCCATATTCCTTATCGAAGTGAGGATGGCATCAAATATTGTTGGTGTGAGGTGTATGTTTCTTTACTACTTGGGTGAGTCATGCTCTGTCTTGATCAAGATATTCCATGTTACCTTGTGCTTGGCGAGCTATGTTTTGAGCAAGTCATTTTAAGCGAGTTGTTTTGGCTCTACCCCGAGCCGTCTCCATTTGACTTTCTTACCCCTCTTGGCTCGCCCTTTGCCTGAGCTCTATATGGCTCCCCGGTTCGTTTTTACCTAGTTTTTGGCTCTCACGCCGAGCCTTCTCCTCTCTCCTCCTGCTTGGATCCATTGGCTTCTCAAATGGATCTCTTCCTACGCAGCTTGAACCCGAGCTCCCACCTCGGCTCCGCCTCGCCCATACCAATCGATTGTGCTCGCATGCCGAGCCTACTCGCACCCATCCTGTCCCTCGCATGGCTGTCGGCTCAAGCCCTTGGGATCCCTCCATCTCGACCCACCTTCCAACGGAACTTTCCGGGCTTCCTCCCAACTTGACCCCACCCACCCACTCCCAAAGACTCTCCCCCAAACCACGTGCCAAGTTGGGCCCTTAAACCAAATGGTGGGTCAATTTTTCAAACAAGGGGTATTTAAATTTATAAAGGGGAAGTATTTTTGAATTTTTGTGGGTACAATTCATTCATGGGCTCCATTTAAATGTTTAAAAATTTAAGTTATTTTAAAATTTAGATTATATTCATTTAATCTAATCTTATTTAAATACACCTTTTCATTTAAGGTAACTCTTAAATTAGATCTTAATTTATTATTAAGGTTTAATTATTACTCTTTAATTAGGTCTAATTAAAATTTTAGATCTAATTATAATTCTTTCTTCAAAGAGCTTTTTAATCCAAATAATTAGTTCTTTCATTTACGATTAGTTAAAGTAATTTAAAATCGTCTTTTAAATTAACATTTATTGTCATTTTTAGTCCAAATAGCTCTAAAATTAGCTAAACTGGACGTTTCAAAATGATAAATTTTAGGTGTTATTGTCAATTTTTTTACTAATCGTGTGCTCAAGTGTGCAGTGACACTCTGAGCACCTATTTTCCTTTCAAGAACTTTTATGGTGTTCGCGATCATCTGGCCCCTTCTTAAGTCCATTTTCACATTCTATTTTACCCTTATTATTGCTTGTAACTAGTGAGTGCATCCGCCAAAGTTTGCAGCAAGGGGGTATCCATTGTGATGTGAGACACTTTTTCTCACAACTAGGATTTGATTTCACCCCTTTTCATGTTTTTTGCAAGTTGTGCTTGTTTACGGTGTCACTTTGTTGCGATCTACGAAACTTATTTGTGGTCCCCTCTCTTGCATGTTATTACACTTTGATTACAAGGTGAGCACCAACCAATTTTCATGATGCACATTCGCACCTATTTGTATTTAACGCACTAAAATATAAAGTGCCGAAAGTAGGGGGCTTCTATATTGTCCTGGGTGGTTGTGTTTCTCTTCACTATTACTCTTGGGTGTTGGATTACACATAGACGCATTATCGGCCAAGTCTGACGTCTTGCATTTGTGCACCTTGCACTTTTGATTCCGCATCATGGAGGGTGCTCTTTCCAGACTTGAGCATCATAGGATCACCTTATAGCCTCTGCCACTTCTTACTAGGAGAGAGAACTATTCATCTTGGCATGCTTCTATGGAACGTTACTTCACCTATAAGGGTCTTTCACACTTCTTGCTTGGGCCAATTCCTACACCCACTGATCATCGTCATCTTAATGATTTTCTCAACAATTGCGACAATGTTTTTGGTACCATGATGATGCATGTCTCTCCATCTCACTAGTTTCATATGGCAGACTCAAATCCACCCCATCATGTTTGGAGCATTCTTCAATCCCTCTATGGAGACCCTTCACATACTACCACCGTTGTTGTTGTTATTGATTCAATTGTCTCCTCTATTTCTTTATGTGATGATAGTTCCAATGACATAGACTTGCTTGGTTCTACTTCTGATGATGAGGATTGTGCACCCAGTTCTAATATAGAGAGTACTGCAGAGGAATCTTCCCCTCCTTCTCTCACTATTCCAAGAGAGTGTTGACACATCCCACATCTCATCAGATATTGAGTAGTCTCCTATACAATATCATACAGTCATCACACTCGCCTCTTTTCCACCTTCAGTGTGTGAGGCCCCTTTCACTCCTCTACCTTCATTGGATGACTCATACCTATTTGACATCGCTCTTCTGTTTCTTGAGCCCCCTCATTGGGACGAGTATCTACCTGACCTTAGTCATCTTTTCACAGAGTACACTTGTGATGTACTACATGTTCCTCATCCATCTACAGGTATTTCAGAGGATTTCATCATCTCCGTTGTTAGGAGTGCCCCTTCTGGGACTCTTACCACTTCCACTTTTCTAGAGACTTTCATTGATCCACCCTTGTTTGTGGATCCATTTTCTATTGTGGGGGATGTTTTTTTACCTTCACATCAGTTGGAAATCCTTTCTATAGGTGTTCACCCTTCATACTCGACAGATTTCTGCACTTGTGACATTACCTTTGGTTCCTTTGCACTCACTTGCTATACCTATGTCACACTTTTATGGACCAGGACTCGAGATTTCTTTGTCTTCTACGCCTTGATTTCCTTCATGGAGTGGGTAGAATTCCAACACATCATTTATGTCCTTCCTAAGGGTAGCCACACAGTTTGGTGTGGATGGATCTTCTTCATTCCAAAGGTAGAGGATCTCATCATTGACATTCTTCTGGGAGACTTCTTAGAGTTGTAGAGTTCATATTTGTCCATGGCATCTTCTGCATCCATCTCATCTCCATATTCCTCTCTCTTCTTCATCTTTCCAAGAGATTTCCCTTTTGTACATGGGTACTTTTCAGGCTAGTCTATGGCTAAGACCCATCTTTGGCATCTTTCTTAGATTAGAGAGTATTTTTTCTCTTGTGGTGGATGTTTTTCCCACTGGGTTTTCCTTCACTATTTGGGACTTCTTTTTGTGCATGGGTACCTCATCAGGCTTTGTGCCAGGACCCATTTCTCATTTCTGACTTGCCACCTCATCCTAAGTTATGATGAGATAGTTTATTAGGTTGTAGACATATTCAACAAGCCCTTCACCGAGGAGAAGTTTCTTCACTTGTGGACTCTTCTTTAGGTGAGGTCTTCTCAAGTTGCTCATCTTCTTCGGGCTATATAGTCTTCTTATTCTTCTAGGAAGATGTTGTTTTTATATGGGCACCTTATCAGGCCTTTAGTTGTCGGGCCCCATTGACACATATTTCTTAGTTGTTTACGAGTGTTTTCTTGTTCTATTATGACTCATCATAGCCATTACTCCAACTTCGATGAAGGGGGTGTTGGTGTGAGTGATATTATGTGTCCTCCACTAACATATGGAGGGTCATCTCACATGGTGATGTCATTAGGGCTAGCTTGTGTGTCATGTACTAGGGTTACTCAAAGACCCTATATGTATCCCTTCATTTGACATTTATGAGTATTCTAAGACACTCCGCTATCTTTCCTCTATCTCGCAAGCTTTGTTTCTATTGAGAAAATTCTTCCATTGTTGAATGATCCTTGCGATTATGCTAGAGCTATCACGATTCCATTTGAGTGCAACTACTTCGTGGTGTATCATTTCGATTCGATTCTCGCAAACTCTTTCGGATATTTTCGATGGCATTGTTTCATGTAATTTTTGGTAGAGAGTAGGATACAAATAAGTGCATATATATTGAATATGTGATCTGAAATGATGGGCATACAAGTATGCATATTGCTCATTTACCCTCAAAGGGATCAAAGGAGACCAAAATTGACAAAAATGATAATTGAGAACACCAATGACAACATCGAGAAGATAGGAAGCCATGTAAAATGGTTTCCGATGGTCGATGAAATTTTTTTCTGTGTAATTAAATTGCAATAAAGCACCTAACCTAAGGAGGGAATATTGTCTTCATCAATAATAAAAGAAAGTAATGAGATCCAGGAAACATCCACCTTAGAGATTGACGGATTTCCATATAGCCTATTCATGAGTGTCATGCCAATGTAGAATCCTAGTCTAAACATTTTAATAAGGATTTTAGACAGCTTAGAATCATCCATATTATCCATCGGGTCAAATTCCCAACTCTGCAAAACATCTCTTACTCTCCTTTTGGTCATCCAGAATCAAATGTCTTCGTTGTACAAGAAATTTGGATCTGGAAGTTTATAATAAATTTTGAATGCATTCCTAAAAACAAAGCTATTCACTTTTTCCCTGATTTAGAAAATAATGAAAAATCCTTGGACTTGGCATGAAATAGATAGGAAGTGAACAAATCCAAAAATGGAAGCACCTCCAGTTTAATAGAAATTAAATGGAGGCCAAATATTTTTATCGCCCTTATGTCTTGGAACCGTAGTGTTTTCACTTCCGATATACTCGTTATTTCAATGACATCAACACTTTCATTCTGAACTGCGAGAATATAGAGCTGAGTAATGTTGAAATTCTTCCTCTAAGGTTGCTAGATCGAACACAATATCTCTTATTGCTTTGCCATTTTTGTTGGAATGTAAAAATTATCTACCATCACCATTTCTCACTCTCTTACCATGTTGAAAAATTTAAGGGCCACAAACGCTACATACATCATTAATAGAAACAATTTCTAAGACAAATGACGTAATTGATTTTACGGCAACATTCATATGTCCCTTATAACAAATATTAGGTAAGCTTAGAAAATAATTTCCAAATAAATGAAAGAATTTTTGATCTTAGCGATGCGTGAGTCAACAATTACTAAATATTCAGATCTTAGCGGTCGCTAGGCAATATTCACAGACTTACTATTAATGTAATGAGCAAAGTGTAGTTGTATGTGCACCAATGAGGGTTCAAGATATACGTAGTTTTAGCTATGGTGTTCGCTAGGCGTCAGGGTAGTAAAAATATTAATGCAAAGATCTTAGTCTATCAATACAAGCACTCTTGAGGCTTCAAGACTTACGTAGTTCATATCCTGGCGATATTTTGAAAGGATTATCTGATGTCTGACAACCATCCACATTGTGTAGATAGCATGAAAGGAAAGTTTGAAAACATAGATGTTTGCGAGTGAGGATTTAAGTCGACATATGAATGGATAATTTTAACATTACTTGTTGGTAATCAATACCAATTGAATGGACTAGCTTAAATGCCATTAAGATTTAATTTTTTAGATGTTGAAAAGAGTGTACGAGAAACAAAATAAAATAATGGGTCCAGTGGTCGCTAAGCAGAATTTGTTAAACAAAAAATGTTTAGTTGTCCCATAACACATTTTGTAAAGAATAACATAGGACCCCAAATATCTAACTAGTTTTTTTTGAAATTGAGCATTGGAGTATGCAGTAATTCACATCCATTCATATCAAAGAAAATGATGAAACTCCATTACTAATTAAAAGGAATGACTTTAAGACCACTAGGATTTTCCGGTTCTTAATTTAAAAAGAGAGATTCTTTCATTACCTATTGTCATAGCAATCATTTGATGTGTGAATTTAGAAAAATTTTAATTGTCAATGACTATAATTTTATCAAGTTAGCCACACGTTACCTAGTGGAGCCGATTGTTGCTCTACTTTTTATCAAGATGGATCAAGACATTCTCTTCATATAAAATAAAATTCTTAGTGACCACTAAGCTCCATTACTAGTCTAGCTTAGTGGTCGTTGGGCTCCTATCACTAACATTTTCCATTATAATCACTATCTATTCAACTGTGGATTGCTAAGTTCAGGAACTATGCAAAATTGTTCTTGAAAATTCACGTGCAACATATTTTGGAAGGATTATCCATTATATGACAACCATCCACATTGCGTAGATCTAAGTTTGATCTAAGTTTGTCAATAGAAGCAATCTTGAGGCTTCAGGACTTACATAGTTTAGATCCTAGCGATGGATATGTTCAACCACAATGAAATATTTACAGATTGGTCGTATCTATGTATTATCCATTGGAAAACTATTATAAGAATGAGAAAAATATCTCCAAGATTTAAACTGGTGGGGTGTCAAGATATACGTTGTGTTGATCTTAGTAGTCATATGTTTAGCCACAATGAATTATTTAAATATTCGTCATATCTAGGCTTATTTCAAAGCCCAACTATTATTGTGATGAGCAATAGAACACCAATCCTTACACTACTAAGGGGCATGACACATTTATTTCACATCCTAGCGATCGCTAGGGTTACCCGCAACATATTTTATAGAGCTTAATGGTTTATAAGAATCATTATCAAATAAATACGTACTTCTTATAGTAGTTGTTACTACGATTAGCATGACGATATACCTACATCTTAGCGGTCACTAGGAATCATTAATAGGAAAACTATTAATTCATTAATAAAAAATATGCAAAGATTCACGGTCAATAACATTCACCTTGACAAAGTATTTAGAGATTAGGGTTAGAAAAACACCATTCAATGGACATATATCATTGACTTAAGAAAATTGTTGTATTACATGTATACGTAAGGGATCAACATTTACTTATGTCTGATTAGTTTGTTGCAGGATCATGAATACGTCTCGTTGCTAGACATCATTGACATACATACTATTAATGGAATGACCAAAGCACTTCTATACAAACAACTCGAGAGTCAAGATATACGTTTTGTTAGAATGTACACGAAAACTATTATTAGAATGAGAAAAAATTCTACATTCACTATGGAGGGGTATAGAAATAAGTATTTCTTATCCTAGTGGTCGCTAGGGTCAGCCACAACATATTTTTGGAGCTTAATGGTGTATAGGAATCATTAACAAATAAATATGTGCTTCTTATCCTTCTATTACTACGATCAGCCCCAAGGATATACCTATAGCTTAGCGGTCACTTTTTATCATGAATAGGAAAACTACTAATGCATTAACAAGAAACTATATAAATCTTAGTGGTCAATAACATCCACTTGGATACTTAGTGTTAGCAAAACACCATTCAATGGATGTCTCTTTAATTAATTATAATTGTATAATCTCCCAGGTCATTAAATATCACAATGAGTAGTCAACACATATGAAATTTTGTTCCTAGCAGTCTCTAAGGTCAGCCACAAAAATATTTAAAATCTTAGCAGTCATTATGATCAGCATCGACAAAATATTTTGAGCTTAGTGTTCGCAATGCATCATTCACTTTGGACATCTATTATTGAACTGAGAAAAGAGTTGCATTACATGTTTTCTTTAGGGTCACACATTGCTTAGCTCTCATTAGTTTGTTCCACAAATTTGTTTGAGCCAAGTGCTACACTAGATTCCCTCATGAGGGGTCAAGCCTTAACAAGTTCTCATACTATTTACTATAAGTTATTGAAAGGAAGATAAAAATTCCACATTTTAATTATAAATGAAATCTCAAAAGAGATGGTGATCTATAATTAGTTAGTAAATGAAGTCTCAAAGGCCATGGTATAATTCTAATAAATATAATGAACACACTCTTTATAGTGTTAGTATGAAAATACAGACTGAACCCTATGTATAATCTCCCTTGTTATTAAACCTCATAATTTTTCATGATATCACATCTCCCTTTTTCCATATGCTTATTGTCAAATTAAGAAAGAAAATCCATGACATCTTATAATTTTTACTTGTTGATATATCATTAGCTAATTTAACTAAAACAACCAGAGCCTATAATTTTAATCTATAAATAGTGTATATGTCTTTCTAGAACTATCAATTAAGTGAAACATTATTCAGAATCTTGTTGCCTAACTTTTCAAATAGTAGGTTTTATAATTCCCCGATACACTCGTTTTCAAAGAGGAACCTACACAGACGAAACTCTTTGCATTTTCACTTTGGCAGTCACATATATGTTTAAAAAAATTTATTTCCAACAATTTCCTTATGTAATCAAACAATTACTATAAACAAGAAGACAATTTTCCTTTGTCTTTTCAGCAACACCCATTTTGTTCACTTCCAGTAATCATTGATTTCCATCTCAGGTATTTTATGAATCATTTCTCAGTCTTCTTGTGAAAAATACCCGTAACATGTTTTACATTACTCATGAAGTGGGATACACACATATTTAGCAAATCATTTAGGGATCGAAAAAAATAATGACAAAATGATGTCAAACCCTATCAGTTGAGAGGTGTTTTTCAAAGAGCGTTAAAGAATAGACAAATTCAACTACTGGAAGCAGATAAATTAGGGTTTTGTTGAAAAGGCTACATAATATTCTACATACATAGAATTTCAAAATTTTGGAAGGAGCAAAGGTGATAATGCATACTAATTTTTGACGCCTTCACAAAAAAACCGTGCTCATAATTTTTCCAATCAAACCATGATATGATTTTCCAATCAATTATTATGCTTACAGAGTTTTGCCCTTATGCCAATGTTCTCACATGAAGCTTCACAAATTTAAGTGTCCTTGAAATATACTAATGAATGCCAATCTATAATTTATATGGAACGAACACTTCCAACCGCCACTTTCTTCAGCGCATGAATTACAAAAGACATGAGACAATCATAAATTTTCTTTATATTTAATGGCTAATTAATGGCAATCAAATGGCGCACATATTTCGAATATCGTGTGAACTTTAAATTTTTGGTTAATGGAAAATTAATTTTAGGGGTACCACTATATTAACCATATATGCCACATGCAAAAATTATCAATATTAATAACAATATCATCAAAAGAACATGATCAATGTCAATTTTATCATCTTTAAATTACATAGTGAGTATATAAGTATTCCATACTTTGACTATACTACAAATGATATGTGGTTCAATTGATGTCTCACATATTGAATTATCATATTTCAAATATCACATGAAATTTACATTGTTCAGTTTAATGGCACTTGCAAATATTAACCATATATGCCACACACAAATAATATCAAAATTATCAACATTATCAACAAAATAACACCATGCTCATTGGCAATATTATTGTTTATAAATTGCATAAAGAGTATATAAGTATTCCATACTTTGACTATACTACCAATGATATGTGGTTCAATTGATGTCTCACATATTGAATTATCATATTGTCCTCAACAAAAAATACATGTTTACCAACATCGTTTTTAAATTATTTTATTACACAAACAATATCTTCGGATGTGTGTGTCAATGATCTTGGTGGTGCCCATGATGCTGATCATTGACATTATTCTGAAATAAAAAGGAAGAATGCAAAATAGAGAAGTATTAGCTAACTCCAATGCATGAATTTTTTTCTTTTAAGATGGAATGAATGATGCAATACTATATTACTTAGGTTTAAAAAACTATAATTTACAGGTAAAAAGACTTGCGACTTGAAGTTTTACATCCAATATTTTCTCCATTAGCTTTCTCTCTTGTTCCATTCTTTCACACTCCTGTTGAAGCCTTTCTGCTCAATTTATTTTAATTTCTGACATAATAGATGCATGCTATTTTTTATTACCTCTTTCAAATCTCCATAAGAGTTTCTTTTTCTCTTCACATATTTTCTCTAAATTCCATTTTTATTCAAAGGGGTTTCTATCTTTTCTCCTTCCAAATTTTCAATGTTGATAGAAGGGATTTCTAATTTCCCTCTTATGTCTTTTTCAGAAGTAGAAGTGGTTGTATTAACCCTCTATTTTCCATTAAAACCAATAACCTTGTGTGTTTTCTATGTAATGCGATCTATATCTTCATAGAAAGTCCATGTTGACTTGTGTTGTCAGTGTTGTGTTTTCCAATTATTTCTCCTTCTTGAAGGTTTTCTTCAACATGTTCATCTTGTATTTGCATTGCTTCTAGTGAATGTTTTTCCACAAACTTCATTCAAAGCATCTCTATATTATCCCAATGTTTCTTGCCAATATATCTATGGTTTAAATGTTCATACACCTCTTCGTATTTTGAAATAAATATTTTCACATTAGATTCTGACCATAAATATTCTTATATTCTTTCATCACTCCTCTTTATTTCTATCTCTTTCATATGCATGGGTTATTGAAAATGTTTCATCTAATTTTGAATCATCAACAATATATGGAGAATTTAGATTGATTTGTGAATGTGGAATGCAATGACCCAATTTCTATGTGCCACTTGTATTCTTTTCCAAAATTGAGACACTATTTCCATCTAATTTTTGCACGCAGAATTCCTTTACACAACAGTTTTAGCTTCGTTGTGTTGAAAAAACCATATTATCTGCATAGTTTCTTGGAGTTGATTGGAAAACTTGTGATTCGAAACGTGAAAACAATGAAAATGGTGATATTTCTATGTTCTGGAAATTTATTTGTTACATGTACAATAAAAATGAAACAATTTACGTACTTCATCTTCTATCTAACCTTTATTTCATTTTCCATTTTCTAAAAATAAATATGCAAGGGGTCTTGCGCTTTGTAAAATCATAGAATAAAAACATGTTAATAACCATTGAAAATTGGTTAATTACCTAATAACAAATACAATATTTATAATCACCATGAAATGGGTATATGAACTGAAATTCTTCAAAATAAAATAACGAGTGCTTTACCTCTTTTAATTTTAAGTAACTTTGTTCTTACCCCATTTGTGGATGTGCTCCATATTTTGGTGTGCTCACCTTTGAAATGAGTATACATTTTTCCATTTTATTACATTAAATACAGACATTAGCAGAGTTTGTGTGGATTAAAATTTAATATTGTACCACTTAATATTAAATGTAGTACAAAAAAAAAAAAATCATACTCTCAAGTGGCATATTTTACATTACACGGTTTAATTGCTATTTAATGTTTAGGGAAGCGCAATATTAATTATGTAACATTTGACCTTACAAAAAAGAGTAATTTTTATTGTATTTTAAAAATCTTAATCTTTCCCCTACACTATGAGGTTTATGGATAAAATTATACACATGGCAACACGATCTAAAATTAAGGTAACATTTTTATAACATAATTTTTAATGTATGAAAACTACAATTCGACATTGTTTGAGACATAATTTCAAAATTTAATTGAAATTAAGTCTTTAATATTGAGAATTATTAATAAAAAACAACGTAGCATGTGTTACTTCTACTCAATATTATATACAATTATTAAAAACAAAGATATAAAAATCTTAGAAACAATTAAATACACATAATTGAAACAAAGCATATACCACCATCGTTAATCAAATAAAGTCTAAATTATTAAAAATAAACTTATATTGTTAAAAGATTACGTATGATATAAAAAAGCTTAGAAACAATTAATACACATAATTGAATAAAAGCATATACCACCATCGTTAATCAAATAAAGACTAAAACTTGAACTCTATACCATAAAATAAGCATAGCTAATCAATTAGAGAATTAAATACATGAACGATTTACATCGACACAATATTAATGGCCCTAAATATAAGGCCAAGTGTGAATCCACACTTCATCTTGAAAATGCACGTACTTTTTTGGGTGAGGGATCGCACTTAGATGTGCGAGGGATCTCACTTCGACATGTGAGGGATCACACTTCGATGTGTGAGGAATCACTTGTTGACATGCGAGATATCGCACTTCGTCATTGTGAGGAATTGAACTTGGTGGATGTGCGAGTGATGACTCTCTTACTCTACGATTAGCTATCACTGTCACGTTCAGTGTGAGTTTTCAAACTTGGAATTGATCCCACTCACACATTGAAGTGCGATCGCCAACTTCTGGCCTCCCATTCTAGTCAAATATTTGAATTTCAGCGTGTAAAAAAAAAAATTACGTCACAGTGGTTGCTAGGCTATAGAACTATTGAAAGCCATAGGGAAAGAAGCCAATGATTGTGTGCATTATAAAAATCTTAATCTTTCCCCTACACTATGTGGTTTATGGATAAAATTATACACACAGTAGTGAGATCTAAAGGGTGTAAAACAATTTGTTATATGTTTAAAGATTTGGATTAAATGAGGTTTTAAATATGTTCATATAAGATGTATATTTTTATTTTCTCATTGTGATTTCAATTCTCCACACTAATGTTAAATATTTAAGTGTTCTTTGTACTAATTTTCTCTTTTTATTTGTGGATACAATTGAAAATGAACTCTATTTTTGAAGAAGGAGCACATGTGGATTTACTATCCAAAGGTGTGAAATTTGTGGAGGGACTAGTTTATCCATCCAAAGATACACTCCATTGTAGAGATGTGGGGTCTAACTTATTTGTTGTCATAATAAGTATTGTATTCAATGGTAGAGTGAGACTGTCATACAAAATTGATAATTGTGAAACCCCTTGATGAAATTGAAAACAAGGGATACTTTATCCCATGGGAAAGGAAGCAAATGATTAATCATGTGATTTCAAATGTTTCACATGTGGGGCGATGGCATTCAAAACATCATGAGAAGTGACTCAAAGGATACATTTAATGAGGATGAGGGTTTGAATTCCATCGGTGATAGTTGTTGTTTCAAAAATCCTAAAGACAGAGAGATAAATTTGCTTTCTGACCTACGTGGTGTTAAAACATAAGTGTCCTCAGAAAGAAGGTGACATAGCTAAAGGGTTTATATCCTTGGTACAAGAACATCTTATTTCAGGAGTGGTGTTGGGACCCACACACTTTGGTGTTTTTGTGGAGAATATTATAACTACATGCAATGATTGCTATCCAAGTCTACAACGCAACAACGAAGTTTCTGGCCAATAAAAAAATTAGTTTATCTAGAAACAAGAACTGCACTTCATGTGAATGGAAATTTTGAACTCTAAGAAACAACCGCCACATCAAACAATGACTTCAATTTGAAGTTCAAGGGGGTTACTGCCAAGTTGATACATTTTTGTTCAAAAGAACACAAATTTTTGCAGAAGCAATAATTACAAATGTTTGTGAAGGAGACATGGTGCACTTTAAAAAATTAGATGGAAATACATTTGGGGTGCATGTTGATAAATTAATTACGCATTTTTGTAAGGGTTTCTCCATATCAAAAGGATCTCTCATCTAATGGCCTGCCAACTAGTTGGCCCATCAAGATGGTTCCGTTATGGAAGTAAGGCTAAAAGAAATTCCAGAAGAGTTTCCGATAGAAATTTGGAGTGCATTTGAAGATCCATTGCCTCAACTGGTATACCAAAATTCATATGAATCCTCCATATGTAGTAGTAATGAAAACTTGATAAAAATACCTTACAACGCCTGCAAACACCAAAAGGTAAATTCTACTCCATCTAGTACATCAAAGGCAATGGAAAATGATGAAAAATCAAGAGAAGAATTTTTTTCTGAAGTTGAGAAAAAACCTTGTTGCAAGGAAGGATGTCTCTCCAATCTATCTCTAAGTGCTTTCAATCATAGTTGGAATTTCACTCTAGATATGAATGAACCTGCCATAAAAAACTTTGTACTTAATACATTCACTGCAAATGCTATCAGTTGTGATCAAGGTCAAACTTCGAATGTAGTATAGATAAATTGAAGTTATGTGGAAGGGATGTATGTCAGAATTAATGGTACAAATGTCATGGAATCACGAAAATCACCTATTACAGATACATAAAACATTGGATTAATGGCAAGAGGAGGGAAGTAAATGGAAATACAAGAAAAAAACAAATTCCAAACATTGTTGCAACTATTGCATTGATATCCAAAATGGTGGAGAAGAATTCTGATATATCCCCACACATGTCTCATTTAGTGGGACAAGATGGTACTAAAGTAAGAACGAGATTTCTACTTGCATATTATAGTTTTGCTTACATACTAAAAAAGTGTAACAAGGGCCTTTCACTGTTGGGCCTTCCTCAAATGTCATAGTCAAATCTCGCAAAATATGGCAAGAACATTTATCCCATGTTTCAATCACCAAGAATGACTTCTTTGCCAAATGTGACGAGTGCACAAAGCTTGAGAAAAAACGTGCAACGACCTCATGTCCAGAAACACTGACACAAATAGATAAACTTGAAATGACATAAAGATTACATTCAAAGTTTTTCGTGCAACTTACTATGCACGTAGAGACGTAGAGTGCAATCACAACAAAATCCTAATAGGTATTTGAGCATTGTGCATGACAAAATGGACAAGATGAAAACTGCAATACCAAGGACGGGTAAAAAAGAAAAATCAATAAGCAATGCTATTAATCTCCCCATCACCTTGACCGGATATGCTAATACATGGCCACAAAATGGGGGTTTCGAGCACTTCGGTCTCCTTTTTTTTGTTGAGCGAGGAGAAAACTTCATAATAACATCATTGACACTAGTCAAAGCACAATAATATGTTCTACTTTTTGGTATGATTTATACCTTTATAAACATGAATTTTCGCCATCATTGATTTTCAAAAGGTAATAGCCACAAAACCATACACATTCATGAAATTCCACAAACTAATGAAATGTTATGTTTAGAGTGTAGAATACATGTATATTTTTTAAAAATAAAATTGGTAAAAATATGGTCTTTTTCTTAATTTTTTTCATATGTTGTTTCTTATGTTATAAAAGAGTAATGAGTGTCCTTGGGTGGTTTATTTATATGAAAATTTATTTTTTGACCATGAAATTTTAGATGTATTTTTAAGATTATGACAAATTTTCATATTTTTTTGACTTATATTTTTTTAATTAATTATTTAGTAAAAATATTTTCAAATATATAGTGTACATATGTCTATGCCAATAAAATTTAAGATTTATATCGAAATTGAGTTTTTTTCACAGTATGAAGAAAACTTTAATACATAGTAAGTTTATTCTTTTCAATTTTTCAAATTTGGTTGATTGTGTCTGTTGATTGTCCTAAAATACCGTATGTTAGTAAAAATTAAAAAATAAATAACAATTTTTTTTTAAAAAATGAAAATTACATTTTTAGAAAGCTAATAAAAATATGAATTTTGTGTCAAAATTTTGTAATTTAACTAGTTCGTTTACCCTAATTACGTGGCACCTAAGTGGCAGATTTTGGCTCACAATTATCCTCCAAAAGGATTTGGAGCCAAAATGTGCCACCCAGGTGCCACGTTAGTGCCACTCGAGGGGTTCGCGCAACAGGGGTTCACACAAACTACCATCGCGTGAACTACCTTCGCGCGAACCCCTCTGCGCCACCAAAGCGCTGCCAAACATCTCCTTCTGAATTTAATGTTTTACAATTATGTCTCCTTCTAAATTTAATGTTTTGCAAGTTACTTTTTTATAAGTAACTTAATATTGTTCATTTTTAATGTTTTAAATTTAGTTTTTTACATATTTTTTGTTTTAAACTAAGTTTGTTTTTTTAAATTGTCTTTAAAGCATGTAGTTATTTTATTTAAAAAATATTATAAAACTAAATAATTGTATATTAAATATAAATTCTATTAAAATTAGAAAAGTTGTTTTAAAGTTATAAAAAACTAAAATTAAAAATAACCTAATTTCTATTGAGATTTGTATATAAATAGAGTTGCATGCACATATAGTTTTGTATCGAGTTTACTCTTAGACATTCAGATCTATCACAATTTATGTGTGCAGGTGAAAATTATTGAAGTGGATGAATCATGGGAAATGCAAAGAATGAGAAATGAAAATATACTGAGGAAGAGAATGCAGAGAAGAATGCTAGAAGATCTGTTCGTAGGAAGGCACAAAGAGAGAGAGAGAGAGAGAGAGAGAGAGAAGACACAACAAGTGAAAGACAAGGCTACAAATTTTGGTACATATGTATAGAAACCCTTGATAGATCGTAATTTTTTTAGTTCTAAGGTTTAAATATGATAATATGTTTTTTAGATTGGGTAAAGGCAAGGGTTTTGATAGGATCCCATAACCTAAAACAATAGAAATAATACATGTGAAAATAAAATCATTTGACATAAGAATGATGTCAAAAACAACTAAAAAAATAGTAATGGTTATATCATAGAGAACGCAATCATCATATGTTTCCTTTAAACTTATAATGGCATCCTCTAATTTGTCTATGTAGAGAACAGACAAAGTAGGAGAAATTGGACAACCATGTTTAATACTAATGATGATATTGATATCTTGTGTAAAACCAGTATGAGTTCGGACCTGTCCAACCACCTTCTCATCAAGTGTCATCAGAAGAATACTCAAATGCCTTGGAATATGTAGATCTCAAAGATGTTGGATTAGAATCTATTTGGGAATTCATATTGTTAAATTCCTTCCAACAATGATCAACAAAAAAACAATAAACCTTACACGTATTTGGTTTTTCTTCTTTGATTATAACCCTAAGTACCAATATATGGTATATTATATAGTGATTCTACTTAAAACCAATTTTCCTTATTTCTCTAAGTTTCTTGAACTTGCCCTTAGAAATATTTGAAATTGGATTGAAGTGCATTAATGTCGTGGGTGGGTCACTTGGTAATAAATGTTCAAAACATTTGTTATCATGGGATTCCAAATATTACCCCTTATTTTATGATTGACCACTACGTCTTATTTTTCTACCAATACTATGATACAAAAGCTATACATAAAAATGACCGGGCTATACAATTACACATTGTATGTGTCATTGAAAATAAGGTTAACCCCCCTGATTAATATAGGGGATATATTTGATGGTCTACCATACCTTTCATTAAAAAAATTGTTACGATTTACTCTCTAATATTGACCTTCACGTGATAGTTGATTTTGAATTTCGAGAGTCATTTTTTTAGTTTATATAAAATTTATATGTCGTGTATTGGATTAATAATGATCTCATATAGATGTAAATTGACAAAAATTAAATATAACCTATTGTACATAATATGACATTTGAAAATAATTTTTGTTATGAAATTTATTGGGTATAAATGTTGCGGTAGATCTTGGTAGCATTCTAAAGAGGACATCATTTTGAATTGGACCATGCAACTTATGTATTCTTCTACACTCTCTCTTCCCTATTGAGCTCGTAATTAAATTATTAGTGATGTTTACTCAATCTTTTAAATATAGTACAAGATTTTTGGGTTTTATGTGTTGAAAGTTTTTGGTCTAGGTTTGATTTGAAAATTAGATAGCTCTAACACCAAATATATATATATATATATATATATGATTATTTAGTAGATTTCAAGAAGGACCTCATGAAGCTATCTAAATACAATTAGCTTGGTCAACTTAATATTATTGTTTACTAGATAATAAGATAATTTTTTAGATATTAAAGTGTTTACTAGCTTGGTCATTAATGGTGTAATCACATTTGTATGTTATTTTTTTTTGCAAATTTTGGTGTACTCACATGTGTATGTTTATGGACATAGATCATGATGCGCAACATTATGCTGAAGTGATAACAAAAGTTATGGAATTACTTCCCAAGAAAAATGTGAAACACTTGGTGAAGATGGATTTACAAAAATTAAAAGAATTTTCCCAACAAGAACCACTATCACGAAAGAAAACAACAAAAAATGTAGAGATAATATATGGTGAATTTGTTAATTTGACTACAATTACTAGAGCACATTTGTTGGTTACATTCTTGAATCATGTTGATATGAAGGAAACATTAGAATTGTTGGGTGTTGATTTTGGACAAAAAAATTCAAAACGCGTAGAAGAAGAATTTCTTGGGAATGTTTCTAAAGGAATAAGTTCTTTGGGTACAAAAACTAGGTCTGCTGATAAGAGTATTTCTTGTAGAGTAATATTAACTTCAGTTGTAAGTGAATATACGAAAAAGATTCGTCATGTTACCGTCATTGCAGGCATTAGGTTTATCTATAAAGACGCAGTTAGTAGGTATGCAAAGAGGAGGAAGACATTGGATGATTCTACTATGGAAGGAAATTGGGCACTAATGTGTAGAAATCCACGTTCTGATAAAATAGAGGATAATATTGTGAAGATAGTTTCTGATTTTTGGGTGAGAGGACTCGTCCTTCTCCAAATGTGAGGGATGTTTTAAAACACGGGATAACTTGCAATAACTATGATGAACATATAAAAAATTGGCTTGAAATAACTCAACATGAGATGTACATAAAGTTTACAAAAGAAAATCCAAATGCTAATCTTGGACAACGAATGTTTGAAAATTTGAAGCCTTGGCATGTGCGAGCTGATAAAGTCCTTGACACATTTTGTTGCCACTATCACGTTGAGTTTGATTATCACTATCAGGTACAATTTTTTTTATATCATGTATATATATTTTGAGGTGTGCTTTCATTTATATCTATATATTTGAAATTTGTTTAAATATCATTTTTTTGAGATGCGATTTAAAATTAATGTATTTCAAAATCTATGTTTTTTTCAGGTGTATAGAAAGTTACGGGAAGAAAATGCCCCACCTACACGTGTTAGTGAATTCATAACTTCAATTCTTTGCATGATATTCGATGATCATGTCAATGATCGTATGACTTACATCAAAGGTGTTTGTGACAAGTGTGGGGACTTGAAATTATTGCCAAAAACAAATGAAGATTTGGACACAGTTAAAATGGTGGCTTGCAAGAGGTGATATATATATATATATATATGTTTTTAAATTTGGATGTTAGATTTTATTTTGATTTTTATGTTTACTACAAATGAATACACGACAATTTGTCCATTATGAATTGATTTTGTAGGTTCAAATACATAAAATATTCAACAAGGCTCGGAAAAAATGCAACCAGGTTGGATTTGGTAGAAGAGGAAATCCCCATTACTACATTCATGTAAAGTTTTTGAAGTTTAATTAGTTCGTACATCAAACATTATCACTATTCAAAGTGGCAGGCTGCACAATTCAAGACTAATAGAGACACATTCCCTATTGGTTCCATATTGTCCGTGGTTGATTTTGCTGATAATTACTCATTTTCTCATCAAAAAGAAATTCAGACACATTATTATCATACTGACCAGGTTACTATCATGGTTCAAGTATATTATAGGTATGTACAATTGGATTTGGATGGGGTTGAAAGTACATACGTGAAGTGAATGATCAAGAAGGAGTATCACTTCTATGTAAGTGATGACAAGGAACATGAAACACACTTTGTGCAACATTATTTTGGTTTGTTCTTTCAATATCTTCATCAACGAGGAATACAAATAGATCAACTTTTTTTTTGGTCGGATGGTTGCGCATCACAATTCAAATCCTCTTGCCCTTTCTTTGCACTTAGTCGTTATCACCGTCATCACAAAATTCCTCATTTATGGAGTTTTTTTAGAGTGGTCATGGGAAGGGAGAACACAATGGTGCGGGTGCATGCATCAAATGTGCTCTAAAGAAACAAATATTTTATTATGAGGGAGATCGATTGATTGATGCCCACACCATTGTTGAATGGTGTAAGAAACATTTTATAGTTCAAGTTTCAACCTCACAGGCTTCAACATCACACGCTTCAACCCCATAGGCTTCAACCCCACATAGAGTGTTTTAGGAGATAACAGTACATGCACATTTAAAACATAGATATGTAGATCTTGATGTGATTTATTAAGTTCTACAAGTTACAAACTTTAAAAAAATTATTCTGAATTTTGATGTTTGTTTTAAAATTTATTGATCTTTTGAGCATGATTAATTGAAGGTATTGATCAAAGGAAAAAGTATGGATGTGAAATGATTCCCAATTCTATGTCTTTGCACTTTTTGATGACTATGGATAGTAATAACTGACAATCTGTACAAGATATTATTCTTGTTTTTGTTATGAATGCATGAACAAATCATATTCAGAGTGCAATAGTCAAAAACATGGGTATGTAGGTGAGTGGAAGCAAGTTCCTTTAGTTTTGGATGACACATATAGATCAGATCATGATGATAGTTTTGAAGATGTGCCATTAATTTCAACTGATTATGACCACATATCTGGACTGGTTAAACAAGGTATGTTTTATTTAAAAGGATTGTATAATTTGATAATTAAATATATATTTATACTATACATGGATCATTGAATGTTTATTTGCATTTTGTTGTAGGTGATGTATTTACAGTCATTTTTGAAGAAGACAATGTTGATAAAGTGGAGTACTACTTGTTACATTGCACAGAAGAGATAATAAAGCTAACATGTGAAATAACAAGTGAAGAGACAACATTTTATACTGGCTAAGTTGTAGTGTAGGGAACATACAACAAGTGAAAGCCCTCCAAAGTGGGATTCAATTTGTTGATTACAAACCAGAAAAAAAGGTGTATCATTACACCCATCACATAATTGCTACAAGGTTACAATTGCAGCAGGTGAAGACTAAAACTAGTCAACGCAAAAAATGGAGACTAGATGTAGAAGACCATGAAAATTTTTACAGGTCATTGAACAATGAGCAGAGCCACTTGGTATTATATAGAAGGACATGGAATATTATATATTCATGTCTTCCAGGAATTTAAAATATTTTATCTATTTTATTTGTCATTTGGCATACATATTTGACAACTTTCTTGCTATGATATTAAGGATGGGTTCATTAATGATGTAATTTTGTTCCCTAGTATCTCCAATAATATTATTTCCATTTATATCTATATATAACAAATGAGTTTTAAAAACTTAGTGTTAGGTCTACCCAACATGTCTTGTATTGATGGTGTTTTTAGATATTGTGTACATGTAAAACGACATTAATCGCCATTTTTCAAAAATTGAGTTGATGATTTCTTCGCTCGTGGATGGATGTAAAGCAATGGATATTAATTTATATATTATTTTTTCCTCGTTTTAGTTTCTCTTTTCCAGCATATTTTATAACAATTTGAAACAAGAACTCTTAGTGTCGATAAATCTAACTTGAATCATTTAAAATTTCATGTGAGCAAAATGATAGACAATTAAATTTTGATATAGACAATAAAGAACTACATGACTCTTGTATTAATAAATTTTCTAGAGCTTGTATTTATCCAAATATAATCATTACATGTTTATAAGATCTTTATATCAATTATGATTCATATATCATCTTCGCACATAATATATATCTTAAGTAGAATAAAATCCTAGTTTGGATATTACAAAACCCTATATCCTTACTAGGTTATGACCTAAAAAAGAGTTTAGTCTAATTGGTTTAAGATTCCTCAACCCCCTATGAGACAAGCATCGCCTACATATCTATAATATGAAAATTCCTCACACCTATGCGGTTATCCCTCCCACTAGATGTGTGTGCATATATGCATAAATAATGGTTATGATAAGACCCCAATAAGGCCTCCAACACTTGGTAACAATCCTTGAATTTAGTTATAGTGCATGATAATGTTCTAGGGAAACAACATGGGATTTATGTAGACTTGTAACTTGTTGGTGTGCTCTAAGGATGTGATTATGTGATATTTTAATTATTAGGGCCTAAAGTCCTTAGAGTTCTTTAGAATGAAATCCTTTAGATGTCTAAGGAGTTAAGAGAGTCCCTTAATAAATAACATGTATGTGTTTATATACACAACTTTTGGGAAAGATTTCCCACTCAATTGACCGTAAGATGATTGGTGTAAGGTGTGTATTTGAAAATGTGACCATTGAAAGTGCATGGGTCAAAATTTTCAACCCGGGTCAAAAAAATTGGTCATTTCTACCCTCACACTCAATTCTACCCGAGGTTTAACTTGGGACCTAATCTCATGCATGTGTTGAGTGGATATGTGAGTGTAGATGTGTTCATTGTCAAGTAAATTGGTTCCTAAAGTGCTAAACTTAGTGAAAAGTGTTGATTTGATGGAATCATAACATAGGAATTGAGCGGGGTGTTTTTACAGCTTAATTCAATTTATGTGTAAATGGGAATATCTTGGGGTGGATGCCAAATAATTATTTCCAAGTTCCATATGTCCAAATTTTGGGTCCTACATTTTGCTAACAATTGTTTGCATGATTTAGATGTTATGTGAGTCCACATACCTTAAGACAACTCGTGTACATGTACATCATTAAACTAAATATTAACATACCTAATAGGGTATATGTCACACCACCATTAACACTTATTAGAAATTTTATTATTTTGGCTAATTATTGTTTTGTATTAATCAAATACCCTTTGGGAAGGTAAGCCATTTATAATGTTCCCTCCTCAACTCTTATAGTCATTTTTGTAAGAGAAATTAATGGAATTTTGGATTTCAAAGGCTTCAAAGAGACAAAAAAGTCCATGCCAAAATATTTTCATGAGGTAGTGATCATAGCCCTAAAAATATTCTTGATGTTTTACATTTCCTTAAATTCAATAAATTATGCAATTATTTTGAGCAACTTACTTTAGTTGCATATTATTTTAGTTGAGTCCCCTTTGAGAGAACCTTCAAATCATGGGTTCATGATGCATGGATTATGCCTCATGGTGTCAAGCTTTAGGGAATTCAAATCTTAATCAAGTGTTTCTTTTTGTTCTAACTATAACAATGTTGACCATTGTAGAGATATCATAACTAATGGACCTTGGTTTATTTGAAACATAATTATGATTTTTCCCATTAGAAATGGTATTTTGTCATCATTGAGAAAGCTAAGCTCAAAATCCACATTTGGACAATCTTTGGTCTTCCATTTCCTCTATGGAATTTTGTGGATTAGTCGATCAGATTATTTAGCCACTTCATAGGGTTTGATAAACCTAATTCGTAAGGACCTTAAATTATTATTATCAATTCAATTTAACTAATCCAAAAAAATAATATGATTGATATTAAAAGTAATAAAGATTTTTGATATAAATTAATGTGTAAAATAAACATTCAATACACATACATATAATTAATAAAAGATGCAAAATACATTTATTACTTGTATTGAAAGATATTATGACTCAAGGTTAATAATATTACAAATGGTGGTAGAAATGTGAGTGAACATATTACAAATGCAGATGAAGACTTATTACTCTTTATGAGGTAGGATGGCATGAGTTGTATCTCCAAAGACTTTGGTTTACAGAGAGGCATTTTACGTTAGGTGTTTTAATAGTACAAATCTCCAAATAAAGTCAAATTTACAATTACATTAAAATAGTATAAATCATGGAAATGTATTGCATTACATTTACTTCATTTTCCATCATTTTGCACACCTGTAACAACACATGAGTTTATATTTCCCGAGTTTAAGAGAGAGGATAGATAAAGAGAGGGAATCTATTATTTTCACAAGCTTTTAAGTTACTATAGAGTTTTAGAGAGATAGTTTAATACTAACAATGTATTTTGAAAATATTTGACAAGTGCATAAGTAAAGAAGCATTCACTAAGCCATGGAAGGTTTAATGTAACATAAAGTATTACTAAAATATCAAAAATCATGTCTAATGAGTATATACATGTCTAAAATCTCTAAATGTGTGTCTAAAATGTTAAAAAGTATGTCTCAAATATCTTAAAGTATGTCTAAAATATCATAAATCATGTCTAATGAGTATATACGTGTCTAAAATGTCTAAAATCTATAAAATATCATTGAAGTCTCCTCTCAGTGCACTAGGGTGAGTGTCGGACCCCACCGCACTCGCTGCACCCTGCATGTTAAAAAAAGGAATATACACGTCATAAACTATATATAGCATGTACCATATATTAAAATATATAAGAAAAATTCTACAACAATTTCTTGATTAATTCAATACATCATATAACAGATATGTACAATTGATTACCTCAGTATCTGTCCCTAGGCGGATGTTGGGAGTATCTACGCTATGTGTAGATCTCTGTCCCATAGATCCCTGTGAAACAAAATAAATAAAATGTAAGAAGTTGATAAATAAGTTTTTGAATAAAGTTCATTAATTTCTAACATTTCAATTTAGATTAAATATTAATTCTATTAAAACACACCTCTACGAAATGTGTCTCCAAATCTATGGAATTTCCACCCACGACCTCAACACCAACAAATATGTCACCAAGTGAGCCAAGCTGACTCACGAGAACATCAAGATCCATGTTGTGCTCAGTCAAGAGCTATGTGTATGTCACATGGGTAGATGGTGTGGGCTATGAAGCTCCACACACTAGAGCAGAAGCTTCAAACCCGTATACATGTTTAATTTTAATATTAATAAATTGTAAAGTAATGATGAAATAAAATAAATTTTAATTATATTGGGTGTTTAATTTTCACACCGGAACATAAATGTCCTGAACATCAGGTGTGACGATCCCAACAATAAGAAGTCTATCTGTAGTAGTGGCAGTAGTACCCTGACTAGAAGATACACTCCCACTCTGCTCTATAAAATCTAAAACCCATGATAGTGGAATGCTGCAATGCCATGAAATCACCTCATATGCACGCAACAAGTTAGCAACCATGATGCGTCCTAGCTGACGTGCTGAGCGGGATATGTAACTAGCTCAAAGTCATTTGGGAAATCAAATATGCATGAGTGTATACTTTGTTGCATGCATCATCGCTACTACTAGCACCTCCTCCACCGCTAGTATCACATCTATGAAGGTACTAACCAACACGGTCAGAAGATATCAATTGGGTCTCGCGAGCAATTCTAAAGAAGACCCTTGATAGCGACTTTATGTGCATCATAACGAAAAGTCTGCGACATCCTGAAATCCTGATAAGAATGGTTGTGGCCTTGGTACAAGTTGTTTCACATCAACAACTGCAGGAGCTCCCTCCTTTCTATATGCCTCCTTGTGGCTAATACGGCCATGCCCCTGCCCCAAATAACTAGGGATGTCTAAATAGTTCACCTTTAGGTTTAAGTGAACCTCGATCATGTAGCATCATTATGAAGTATAATGGTAATTGGTCATTATTCGGAAATTGGCCTTGAGAGGCCACAAATCTAGGATAAATCAAAGGGGCACATAGGGGACATGAACATTTGTTTACATAATATGCCCTTATTTTCCGTTTGTCTGCATAAAAACTCCAACAAGACCTCTTAATGACTTCCTTATCGGAAAGTCGTGATGTAATCTCATTATAACCTACATCTCCTAAGACACTTGATTTTAATGAATCCATAATTTTTTTATTGACTCAGAATCAAATGGGTTATATGTTTTCAAACTTGTCTCTATTCTACAAAGATCAACCAGTATTTTTTCACAATGGGCTTTATACTACCCAATTGTAGTTGGATTTTGGAGAATAGATTGCAATTTTGCAATCTCTAAATCGGTCCTCTCAAACAAATTAGGAGCGGAAGAAGCCATGACTGTAAAAAAATGAAAGTAAAATTCAATTAATAGTACTTTTAATTAAAAAAAAATCCTAAGATATTCTCCTATTTTAATGAAAATAGAAATATGATTTTCAAGCTTCAATGCAAATAATTTAGAAAATAAGAAATTACATATATCTTATAAGTCAGTCATGCATGAGTGTATGGATCACATAGATTTAATGGAACTAAAGGAGGAATTATCTAGAATGTAACATGCAGTTTTTTTAGAATCTAATCAAATGCAAGAAACATATTGCACATATCGTTGAGTTCCTACACAACATCACACAATAAATTTTGGTGCACGTAATTAGGATACCAAGACATTATATTTTAGGTTTCTTATTAACAGGTTTATTATTAACAAATAAACCAAGACATTATAAATATACATTTCTTATTAACAAATAATCGAATATAAAGCACAATTGAACTAACATTATCATCAAATGTAATAAACCAAGACATTATAAGTAGGTTTCTTATTAACAAATAATCACCTTTTATTTCTCTTTAGATTGTTATTGTCTATGAATCAACACATGTAATGAAATTACTTGTATAATTCAAATTAAGAGAAATAATAGAACACCAATTGACACAATATTTCAAAATAATGATCTCAATATGCAATTAGAATAGCTTCGCCACTTCGAGGGGCAACCTCCAAACCATATAATAAGACTCAAATGCTCAAATGATAATGAAATACTACCTATAATCCCCTATATATACTATTCATATGCTATGGCCATCACCAAGGCTGACCTATTAAGCATGAGAAAGTATAAATGATATAATAAAATGATATGGTAAGCCACAAGTCGGCTACTCATATCCTAATACAAGCAATAGGTTAAGGGCGTAGCATGCCCTTCCCCTTCAAACCAATGTTGTCCTCAACGTTGAATAATCCTGGATGTTGTTGCAGAAAACCTTCATCCTCCCAGGTGGTGTATTTTATGCTTAGATTTTTCCACTTGATAAGATATTCCTTAATGTCTCTAGTTCTCAGCCTCTTAGTACGTGTTTGCAAAATATTCTCTAGCTCCAAAATGATTCTTCCTTCCTCATCAAGTTCTAGTAACTCTGTCTGGGCTTCAAATTTTTGTCCAATAACCTTCTTCAGGCATGAAACATGGAATACTGGGTGTATGTGTGAAGATGGAGGCAACTCTAGTTTATAAGCAACACTGCCAATTTTCTATAGAACCTGATAAGGGCCATAATATTTAGGAACAAGTTTGTTTTCCTTTTTCTATTGCTTTAGGGACATCTGTTTGTAAGGTTGGAGACGTCAAAACCCAGTCACCAATTTCAAAATGTCTTTCACTACGGTGTTGATCTGCTTGTTGTTTCATCTTGTTTTGTGCTAATGCTAAATTCTCCTTCAAACTAGCCAAAACTTGTTGTTGATGTTGAATGTGTTCCTCAACATCTCTGACCTTATTTTTCACCCTCAAGGAGGAAGTGATAGAAGGTGGATGGTAACCATATAATGCTAAAAATGGGGTCATTTGAGATGACGTATGAAAATATGTGTTATACCACCATTTTTCCAGTGGTAGCCATTTAATCCACCTTTCTGTTTATATGATACAAAACAATGTAGATACCCCTCTAAGCATTTGTTGACCACTTCATTTGCCCATTAGTTTGAGGATGATAAGATGAATTGTGAGCTAGCTGAGTACCTAAACATGAAAATAATTCCGTCCAAAAATTACTTGTGAAAATTGGATCACGATCACTTACAATTATCTTTGGGGTTCCATGTAGCCTTTGAACTGTCTCCAAAAAATAGCTACAACTATACTTGGCTGCAAATGGATGTGATAGGGCACAAAAATGGGAATATTTTGTGAGCCTATCCACAATCATGAAAATAACATTCTTACCCTCTGAATAAGGAAATCCGGTGATGAAATCCATGGAGACCTCCTCCCATCTCTAGGCTAGGAATTGGTAAAGGTTGCAACAAACCTGGTGTCTTAATTATTTCCCCTTTGTTATGTTGGCACACTAAACACTCTGATACAAAATTTTGTACTTCCCCCTTGAGTCCTTCCCAAAAGAATTCTCTTTTTATTCTATGATATGTCTTAAAAAACCCAGAGTTTCCTCCAACAGGTGAGGCATGTAGCTCTACAAGAATCTTATGCTTCAACTCAGAATCTTTACTCAAGTATAACCTGTCCTTGTACCATAGGGCATTACCTTCCCACTCAAATTTATTAGATTTCATAGATCCTTGCTTGATATTTTTTATTAGAGATTGTGTATCCTTGTCTTGATTCCATTCCAATCTTGCTTCATCCACCCAATCGGCTGTCAACATGGACATTCCACATAGTAAGGCATCTGCGGATGTATCCCTTCTGGAAAACGCATCATATACTATATTTTCTTTACCCTTTTTGTATATGATTTCAAAATCATAACCCAAAATTTTTGTTACCCACTTTTGTTGTTCCTCAGATGATAACCTTTGCTCTAAAAAGTATTTGAGACTATCATGATCAGTTTTTACCTTGAAGTGTCTACCCATGAGATAAGGCCTCCATTGCTTGACCGCATGAAGAATAGCCATCATTTCTTTCTCATAGATAGGTTTGAGCATATCTTTTCCTTTGAATTGGTGACTCTCAAATGCAATTGGTCTTCCTTCTTGCATTAGAACTACTCCCAATCCTGATCCTGAAGCATCACATTCAACAATGAAGGTTTTTGAGAAGTTGGGAGTAGCCAAAACTAGGGTGTTGCACATGGCTTCCTTCAACTACTCAAAGGATTTAGTGGCTGCGTCTATCCAATGGAAGGCATCCTTATTTAGCAATGTAGTGAGTGGGGTTGTTATTCTACCATATCCTGCACAAATCTTCTGTAGTACCCTGTTAGTCATAGGAACCCACGAAGATTTTTGAGATTTTTGGGCCTTGGCCATTCCACCATAGCTTTGATCTTCTGAGGATCAACTTTGACACCTTCATGGGATACAATATGACCCAAGTACTCTACCTCTTATACACCAAAAGAACATTTGGATGGCTTTGCATACAGAGTGTGTTTCTCCTAAACTTCCAACACTTTATTTACATGTTGTAAGTGTTCTTCCCATGTCTTCTTTGTAAATCAATATGTCATCAAAGAAAACTAATAAAAATTTCCTTAAAAACAACCTAAAAACAATGTTCATCAAGCTTTGAAAGGTTTAGGGTGCATTTTTAAGACCAAAAGGCATTACCAAAAACTCATAATGGCCCTCATGAGTCCTAAAAGCCATTTATGAACATCTTCCTCTTTTATCTGAATTTGATGGTACCCGAATGAAGATCTAATTTTATGAAATAAACATCACCATGCAATTCATCAAGTAAATCATCAATTATAGGAATAGGAAACTTATCTTTGATGGTGTACTTGTTGAGTTCTCGATAATCTAGACACATCCTCCATGTTTCATCCTTCTTACGTACCATGACCACTGGTGAAGAATATGCACTCTAGCTATGCCTGATGATACCTGCCTTCAACATTTCCTCCACCATTTTCTCGATCTCAATTTTATGGGAATATGGGTATCTGTATGGTCTGATGTTAGGTGGTTGGCTCCCTAGAATCAACTGAATTGCATGATCATGATCCCTAACTGGTGGTAGTCCCTTTGGAATTGCATAAAAATAGATGAGTGAGCATCCACAATCTTTTGAAGATCGGGTGGCATTGAAGACTCTGTATTTTGTACTTCTATGGAAAATAGCTTTGCTATAAAGCCAACTACTCCTTTTCTGAGAACCTTCTACGTCTGATGAGAGCTAATAATATGTGGAGACTTAACTACCATCCCATTCAATTTTATTTTCCTTCCATCTTATTTAAATCGCATGAATAATTCTTGGAAATTCATCTCTATAGTACCTAAGGTTGTGAGCCATTAGACACCCAAAACAATATCTGCCCCTCCCATAGAAATAGCAAACATAGGTGAGTCTAACATGTAGTCTCCCATGGAAAGCTTGATACTATGGCACTTTCCTGTGCACTTGACTATCCCACCATCCGCAATCATAACTTGCATTTCTGGAGCTGGGTAAATAAAACAATTGAGGTAGGTAGCTAACTTACTATTTATGAAGTTATGAGTACTCCTCGAGTCAATCAACACCGTCACCTTCTATTTTTTGAGATAGCCAATAACCTTGAGTGTTTGAGGAGTAATAATACCTGACAATGCATGGCAAGAAATTGTAGGTTGGTGATCCTCTACTTCATCTTCTACTGGTTCCTCAGCCTCTCCTATAATTTCAGCTTCCTCATCATCCTCATTACCTCCATCAATATAGAACAACTTATTCTCAGCACATTTATGTCTCGGTCCATATTTTCTATCACAGTTAAAACATAATCCTTTTTCTCTCTTTTCTTCCATTTGTTGAGGAGTCAGTCTAATTGGCCTAGCAAATGAAGGGGAAGAGATACTACGGTCTCTGGTGTTAATGAAAGGTGGCCTCCTACTACAAATAAATTTTTCCTCTGCACGACGTGCCATGATAATAGAATCAGAAATCTTGAGTGGATTAAACATACGTACCTCATGCTTGATGTGGTCCTTAAGACCCCCAAGAAACAGGTCATTCAAATTCTCTTCTGGAATATTCTCCACCCTTAAGGATAGGTTTTGGAATTGATGCACATAATCTTTGACTGATCCTATTTTCCGTAACTTTTCTAATTGAATAAAGTAGTTCTTTGAAACACTGGAACTATAGTGTAATTGCAACTCCTCGGTAAAAACTGTCCAAGTGACACCTAGACCATTCTTCTGCCTCTGAGCACATAACCATCGATACCAAACAAATTGGTCGGGTTCAAGATATAGGGATGCCAATGTCACCTTTTGTCTTGATGGTGTTTGATGTAACTCAAATAATTTCTCCATTTGATTTATCCAATTCAGGGGATCCTTACCATCAAATTTACGCATATCCACTTTCGGCATCATGTTCCGTGGTTGCGAATAAGTTGGATTCTGATTAGACTAGAAAAGTGATCCAACATGGTTATTTTGTCCATGATTTTGAACTGAAGGTCCTCCTTGGTTGATATGGGCTAGATTTGGGCCATACTGGTTACCCTTTACATGTTGCATGATATC
Source organism: Taxus wallichiana var. yunnanensis (assembly GCA_018340775.1). NCBI lineage: Eukaryota > Viridiplantae > Streptophyta > Pinopsida > Cupressales > Taxaceae > Taxus > Taxus wallichiana. The sequence goes on from CM031238.1 coordinate 95,164,333, forward strand.
ATCCAACTGATGATTGATTTGGGCTATGTCTCCTTTAGAGGCCATCTCAGATTGTACATTTCGTAGCTCATACTCAAGTTGGCTCACCTTATGATCAACTAAGGTAAACCCTAGTGTTGAGGAATATGTATTTACCCCTTCTGACTCCATCTCTTCAATCACTACCCCATCTTTATTTGGGGTTTTACCTAGAGTAACTGGATTCTTTTTGCTCTTGTGGAAGGCCCCGCCATGATGTCAAACCTTAGGGTTTAGGGTTTTGATACAAATTTTTCCAAACAAGAAAACACACAGAGAATATACTAATACTATTTTTTTGAGATATTTCTGAAAATGTAAAGAACTTGAAAATATTCCACAATTTGCACCCTAGGGAGCGATTTTATGAAAAAACCTAAATTTGTAATAACTTTTTCAAAATAAATCAAAAAGTATGAAATTTTCAGGGAATCTTACTTGAAATTTTTCACAACTTTGGTAAAAATATCTCCCACCAATTCACTCTGGTTCGAAATATGTGTCAAAAACAAAAAATTAGGGTTTTTACCCTAATTTTGGCCCAGATCGTAGCTCTGATACCACTTGTAATGAAATTACTTGTATAATTCAGATTAAGAGAAATAATAGAACACCAAATAACACAATATTTCATAATAATGATCTCAATATGCAATTATAATAGCTTCGCCACTTCGAGGGGGCAACCTCCAAACCATATAATAAGACTCAAATGCTCAAATGATAATGAAATACTACGTATAATCCAATATATATACTATTCATATGCTATGGCCATCACCAAGGCCGACCTATTAAGCATGAGAAAGTATAAATGATATAATAAAATGATATGGTAAGCCACAAGTCGGCCACTCATATCCTAATACAAGCATTACGTTAAGGGTGTAGCATAACCTTTGTCGATCTTTTCATTGTACCCTTGAGGTGCAATAGTTAGTTTTATTCACTATACTATTTGAGAATACATCGCACCAAGACCTTTTTTTTGTAAATTTTTCATTTTACTATCAATTTGAGTGTGATGCATTGTATTATATGTGGCTTACAAAAGGGTTCTTTATAAAAGTAACTTGTAAATATTTAGTTGTGATCAATTACAATTCTTATAAAAAAGAATGCATGTTATAAATGTGTAGATAATAATCATGGTAAGATACGTATGATATTAACACAAATATTTCTATATAATTGATAATGACTATTTATGTCCTTGAGGCTAAGTTGGTTTGTATCTTCTATCAATGTTGATATACTTTGTACAAAGATTGTTTCCACCATTATAAATATTTATAATAAAAGTTCGTGACTTTATTTAAATGTTTTCATTTAGAGTTTTTTGGTACTAATTTATGATTTCAAATGTCTATATAAAACTTAATATCATTGTAAAGTAGCTAGTAACCACATTTAAGATATACAACCTCCACCCACAACCTCTTAAAATTAAGGACACAAAAAAGTTTAGAAGAATGTTATTTGACATGATGCCTACAATTGGACACAACCAAAAATATTATCAAAAGTTAAAAATTAAATGGAATATAAACATGATAACAATCGAAATGAGTAGCTCACATGATCCCTTATTTAAAACAATGAAATGGAAAACTCCTATAGAAAATTGGGAAGATAGGAAATGTTAATTTCCCCGTATGTGTAGTAAAGACAAAGGAGTTTAATGATGGGGTGCATAACATTATGTGGACACATTAAGAGATGATTTTATAACCCATACTTTGATTTAATTAAGAATTATTGTGTCAAACCCACATGCTAGTACAAATAAAAATAGAGGTTTAAGCTCATTGGGGTTTAAATATTGATAGGTTACATGGAAGTTATTTATAGATATTATCATCCAAACATTAAAAAGAGATGCTACAAGGTCAAGGACTCGATAAAAAGGAAAATCTAAGCTGGTTGACAAATCGATGCTTTATGAAAAGTGACGGAAACCACAACTTTATGTATAGTTGTGGATGTAAATATATATATATATATATATATATATATATATATATATATATATATATTTCACCCATACGGGAAAAATGTTAGTATGACCAAAACATGATGATTATTCCGATCAAATGACTCACGAGGTTCTTCATTGGCACACGAGAACATTCCAAACATGTTAAATAGGGAGTTGGGCTTTGAAGGAGGAATTAATTATCAAAAGAAAAATTACAAATTTTACTTGGTTCTCTTAAGTTAAATCATTTTGATTCACCATATCGAGAGTATATTTTGACACTCTTTGTAATAATGAAACCATAAAAAAATATTTTGGAACTAATGTGGATTCACCTACATATCATCATAAGAATAAATTCTCTTTTACATTGAGAGATATCATGCTTATTTGGGGAAAGTGAATCATTGTATAGTGATGAAGAGATTATATTGGACCTTTTGGATTCCTTGTGGGGAATGTATCAATATTATTAAATGAAATATGATATTAAAATTGGCATTGGTGAGGCATCCAAAATGTTGAGTTAGGTGTCTCATCAACTCTCATAGAGAATCTTTTTTATATTGGGTTATTAATAAAATATAAAGATATTGTTACGTGGTTATGTGTATATATGTTTAATATGCCTACTTTTATCGTGGTGCATAATATTTTTGTGAATCATGATGCAAACACACAAAGTAAAAAGATACATCCTAAAGTTCCCTAATAAGAAATCCAAATTTTTATTTCAATTATGATTTTGTTAAACCTATCGATAACTTTGATAGATTTCCCACATTGTCCCAATCGGTAAGTCAACTAGGGGCATTAAGATATATACAATTTTTTGAGATATTAATAAAGTATGCCCCATTGATGATGTCATCTTTCCCTATACTAATATGATTTTTAATTTCAATGTTAGGCATAAGATTCCTTCTTTCATGGATGGGTTTTATTCGTTACAATAAAATAAAACAATAATACTCTTCAATCAATTTCTCTCATACTCAAAGTTGGCTCTTTTAAAGATGGTAATACTCATTGAACTAAAATTCACTCAAACCATGATTTTAAAAATTATTGAATAAAGGCTATTATACCAAATGTAGGTAATTATTATGGAATGGATTGAAAAGTAGATATTAAATATACTATATATGAAATTAGTGTTCATTGAGTCATGCCTAGAATTACTAGTTGTCTATCTAGTATCGTTGTAAGAGAGATTTCTATCAAATTATGAACTCCATAAATTCAAATGGAGTTCTCAAGAATTACAACATTTCCCTTCCATTTTACTACTCTCATTGAATTCCTCAGTTATCAAGATGAATGGATGACTATTGTGAAATAGTAAGGACTACTGATATTAGTAATGTCATAAGGGATATTAGATCCTAAAATAAAATTTTAATTATTTCACTTCAAATGTATCTAAGCTACCATATGAAGATAGGTTGGAAAAGATGACCTATAATCCCATCAAGGGGATTCTTAAGTGTAGGTCATGTATTGATCAATAAAAACATCATAGTACATGTGTTGGAACATGTGATCCTAAGTTTACATTGTGTTTTTGTTTGTTTTATTTTCTAACTTACTTATATATACAAAACACTCTTTCATAAGATTATTTAAGCTTGAGTATGAAGGAAATTAAATGTAATGGAGTATTTATTAAAGTTGTAATATATTCTTGATTTAATACATTTCTTCCATATTAGTTGTGCAAATATTAGTACCAATGGTATCACAGCCCAATGGTTTCTCATGATCCATGAGGAAGGAGAAAAATAGAAGAGACGTGAAGCTACAAAGATTTACATGAAGTTGTGAAGAATTTTCTTGAATTTTTTTGGTGAAGTTATTTTAATTTCTTGATTAATTTCTAGGGAGAAAATTTATAAAGAAAATAAATTATTGAAGTTTTATTCGGATTAAATTTTCTTGGAACATGTCATAAGAATCTAAAAATTAAAAAATAATGAAAATTAGAGGCATATATATATTACACCATTTATTGACTAGGGGAAATGAAACCTTTGTGTGGGTTTGATTGATTGTTTCTATGGAGTTTTTACTTGCTTTTAACAAGTGTTTTTAATGAAAAATTAGATAGCAATATGTAATTGTATAAAACTCTTTTTTGGATTTCAAAAATTAACTAAAACCTCATGTAGATCAAATTACAAAAAATGAGCAAATGTGCCAATGTAGAGGTAGATCAATGAAAAAACATGAAAAAGCTCTCTTAAAAATGATTACACAAAAAAATGTCTACAATTTGCTAGGGTTTTGCAAATAAAAAACTAGGGTTTCATTTATTTTTTACAATTTGCTAGGGATCCTCCATTTTCACCAAAAAAACAACTAAATGCATACCCGGTGCTCGTCAATGGCCTCCTCACTCCTCAATGGCCACGCTAGTGGGCTCCTTGCCACGGTGGGCTCGGTCTGGTCTCCTCGGTCGGATCCTTCAACAGTGCTTGGTGGGTTCGGTGGGATGCAGTCCGTGGGATCGGTGCAGTTTCTTTGTAAACTTTACGCGAAGGAGGTGGGGTGGATGAAAGTGATTTCCTCTGCAACGTCTCTAATATATAAACAAGGGTGTTCATGCGAACACCCCTTTCACGCGACCATATTCAACGCTATACGTGACAAAAAAATAGCCGACGTGTCAGTTCGCATGAACCACGTTCATGCGAAGGGAGTGTTCGCATGAACCATATTTGTTTACCACCCAAACTCCCTCCTCTCTCACATTTTTCGGATAAAAAGTGGGACTCAACACCATGCATTGACCCATGTATTTGAAAGCTAGAAGAAACATTTATAGATCAGCATGGTGATTTTTATATAGTAGAGGGGTGTCAAACACCCATTACATGATGCACTATTTCGAAATGATGCATATGAAAAATGTAAGGAATACAAGCGAGAAAAATGAGGGTGCTCATACAACTAATATTATGCGATTGTTTAAGTTCATTTAGAAAAAAAACTACTAACTCTTTACTTGTAACTAGATAATGCTACAAGTGACAAAAAAATCACACATTGTTTGCGTTTGCATCCATGCTAACAGCTAGAACGGTTTTCAACACAGTGTATGTGAGTTTTCTTCTAGTTGGTCACATGCATGAAGACATAGATGGAATATTCGACCGATTATCAACAACATTGTGCAAATTGGATACATTCTCTTTGCCACAAATAATGGAAACTTACAGAACATGCCAAGAGGAGTCCAACACATTCAATCCATACCTTATCAAGGAATTCTATGAATTTAAGGCCTTTATGGAACCACACTTGCTAGATGGTAACCACAAGATCGTGGGTATCGAAAACCAAATATGTTTAAATTCTATGTCAAAGACAACAAGCCCGTCATGGAGTTTAAAGCATCAATCTTGGAGTCCATCTGGTCACACTCAATTGAGATATGGAAAACAATGGATGGGAAACCTTTCTTTCCTAAAGGGGATCCTCCATTGGCACCCTTCAAAGAACCCAAAGAGATGGCAGACATACAGAGAGGCATTCAAGCATACATCACACACTGGAAAATAGTTCAACAGATGGTGGAGAAGCATACTATGTTCCAAATATTGCATATTGGAAAAATGTTCTACGTGCCCTAGAGAATCCCTTTGTCAATTGTAACATGATGAGAAGAGATTGTTTTTGGCCAAAAACAATTCAAGATAGCACAATGTATGATCAGATAGTGGGTGCACCACGTCTTGACATGGATAGCTACTATTGTCAAAATGTCCTTTCAAATAAGGATATATATGTTGGACCTATTTGTGATAGACCTCGAGAGGAATTCAACCTAGTAGTGGATGTGAATGTTGGGAAGATGATACTAGTAAGACCGATTGATGATAATGTACCTATATGGATGGGCAAGGAAGAACTAAAACTAATACAGGATGTTCACAAAAACACTCAAAAGATAAGGGTACACTAGTGGGAACCCACGGAAAAGGAAATACAGAAAAAGAAAGGTACGAGGAATGCTTGTTGAAAAAGAAATGGTGGAAAAAATCAAGGGACACATCAGATATTGATATAGACAATGTCATCTGGGCATGGAGTCCAAACAAAACATGGAAAGGACATCAAATTAAAATACCAAAATGGGGTCATGAAGTTATCCAAAAATACCTTGCACAAATTCAAGAACAATAATTAATACCCTTACGAGGGATCAATGCTTATGTAAATTTCTCGAAGGATTGACTACCTATGGAAATACATTTTCAAATCCATTTCCTCAAAACAACTTTTTAAATGTAATTCTTAACTCTTTGTTGTTCTTTACGATTTACAGAATGGAAAAATATAAAAGTAGTTGACTTTATCACACGCAACTTGCATATTTACAATATCACAATCTTTTTTATATAGATTTATATAAAATTATATCAATATATAATATACATAAAATATTAAATAAATATAAATTTGAAGAATTTCAATAACTATTGTTTTGTATTTTTAAAGGGAAATATTGTAAAATTACCATCATCTAAAAATTGCTTGACAGGCATAAGTGGTCGTCAAATTTAACCCCAAGGCCGCTGATGTAACTTTGTGGCGCCTAGGGTAATGTAACTTAGCGGCCGCTAGTTTTATGTAGCTTAGTGGTTGGTAGGCTTATGAAACTTGCTATAGGTTGGCTGGTGTAACTTTCCAACCGCTAGGATTATTTCACCTAGATGAATCTACTCTTGTGTAAATTAGTGGCCACTAGGCTTATGTAAGTTAACAACCTATATGCTTATGTAAGATAGCGACTACTAGGCTTATCATGGTATCATGTAACTTAGAGGCCACAAGGCTTATGTAACTTAGTGGCTGCAAGGAAAATGTAACTTAGTGGTTGTAAGGAAAATGTAACTTAGTGGCCATAAGACATATGTAACTTTGACCCCACTAGGCTGATTTCACCTAGCATGCACTTTCATCATGTAAGTTAGCAACCGCTAGGATTATTAAAGATAGCAGCCACAAGGCTTATGTAATATAGCAGCCGCTTGACTTATGTGGGGATTCAAATAATAACAAACTAGAAATCCTAAAATAGTGAAACTAAAATCCAAAAATCAGGATTTATAAATTGGATTACAATAGTGGTTATAATAAATTGGATAGGATTTAGTCCATGTAAACCTATTCCCAAAATCTATTACCTATTCCCGCTATTCTAATTGTGAATGCTTGCACTTCGTCTTGAAAATGATCATACTTTGTTGTGCGAGGTATCGTATACATTGTTGTGTGATGGATCACACTTTGATGTGTGATCCATTGCTCTTCGGTATGTGAGGGATCGCACTTCGATGTGTGTGGGAAAACACTTCGACATGAGAGGGATCGCACTTTGTCATGCGATGGATCACACTTCGTCTTGCATGAATCACACTTGGTAAGATGTACGAGGCCACGACTCTCTCGCACTACGATGAGCTATCACTGTCACGTCTAAGTGCGAGTTTTGAACTTGAAATTGTGCTTGCTCGCACATTGAAGTGCGATCACCAAATTTTGGCCTCCCATTGGAGTCAATATTTGAATTTTAGTGTGTAAGAAAAAAACTACGTCACAACGACCATTAGGCTATACAACTTTTGAAAGCCATAGGGGAAAGAAGCCAATGACTGTGAGAGGTAATGTGTAGGGATAGGACCACTAGTTGTAAAAATCGAAGTCAACATTTATAACTTTTATACTAAAAATTTAGAAAAAGGTAGACAATAACACAAGTAAAATCAAGTCACATGTATAAATTAGCCAATAAAAGATGTAACTTTGACCCCGCTAGGCTAATTTCACCTAGCATGCACTTTCATCATGTAAGTTAGCAACCGTTAGGCTTATTGAAGATAGCGGCCGTGATGCTTATGTAAGATAGTGGCCGCTTGGCTTATGTAAGATAGCGGACTCTTGTCTTATTGAAGATAGTGGCCACAACACTTATGTAAGATAGTGGCCGCTTGGCTTATGTGGGGATTCAAATAATAACAAAATAGAAATCCTAAAATAGTGAAACTAAAATCCAAAAATTGGGATTTATAAATTGGATTACAATAGTGGTGAACTTGGAATCCAATAATCACGCTATTGGAATCTAATAATAGTGATATTGGAATCCAATAATAGTGAAATTGGAACTAGAATAATTCCAATAATGACAATATTAGAATCCGATATTGCTACTAATGGATTCCAATAATAGTAATAATGGAATCCAATATAGACAAAAATGGAATCCGATATACGCAAAAATGGAGATGGATTTCTTCCAATACTTGAAATACAGGAGTCTCAATTTATTGGAATATGTCCCAATTTAGTGAAATAAGCGTTTTTATCTTGACATTTATGTCAATTATAAACAAATGAACAATTAAAGCACCCTCTCATGTTTTATTATGTCCTAAGTCCATTACACCTCACTTATTTTCTAGCTCATCTTGTAGACACCAAAATTGGGTCACACTCCCCTTGTTCCCTCGTCAAACAAACACCTTGAACACATTCACCTAACCATGGCCCCTTTCATCCCACTCTAATATTAATTTAATTAAATTAATTCATTATCTCACAATATTTATTATTTTAATATCCTAATTGAGATAATGCCTACATATCCACCTCACCTAGACACCTCATCTAGCCACCTCACCCTAAGACCTATTCTTAGTAAGTTGCCATAACTAACTAAGACCTACCAAAACCCTAAAAATCAAATCCTACATTCCCTCTAACCACATTCCCGCATGTTAGAAGGAAGCTTCCATTTTAATCCGAAGCAAAAATGAACGAGATCCCGAGAAAATCAAGGGGGTGCGCTCGTTTAGTAAACCTAGGAAGTCCCGCCCTAACAGACGCTGGTTGCCCTAATCTATCGCTGATTAACCCGAACCTCCATTGGTTACCATTTAACCCCCAAAATAACCTTATTTCGGTGGTTGGCAGATTTTCTCGAGAGATTGACACATCTTTTGAGAACAAGTGACGAAACCAGAGCTACTTGCAAGCGTAACTAGCATTAGTACACACATCGAGCATCCATACCAACACACAAGCAACCACAGAGCCATTTTCCTTCACGGGAGCATCTGGGGAAGCGCCAATACCACACCAAGTTCGTCCATTTGATCACCCACCATTTCCAACTAGACATCAAGCTCATACGAACGGTAAGTTTTTGTTAACCAACACTAGTTCATTATCATTTAAGCAGACTCTTTACTTTTGTTATTAGTTTATGCTCCCCTTCCATTCCCCCACCATTTTTCCTCCATGCAAACTTGACCATCCCTTCACCCACACCCTTGAACTACCCATATCCAGATTTTAATCATTCTTGTGCATACCTAAGACCCACACAAACCTTGCCATTGCCCTTTCACTTTCATCTAGCATCGATCTATCCTCACCAAGATCACAGTGACCAAGACCTTGACCTTCGGATCTAGTCATAGCTTAGCCTATTGTGAATGAATTTGCTTATTGTAGATGAATGAGATGCCTAAATCATTTTAAATACGAGGGATTTCCTTTGTTATTAGCATTAAGTTGTTTTAAACAATGGATTGATATAGTCGCTCTAGGAAGTATCACTCTTCCGGATCTAGCATATGCTTAGGTTTCACCGCATATATTGTTTAACTTTCATTTGGTGGTCTTGTTTTCCATTTCAAGTAGTTCCTCCAAGAAAAAGGAAGCTCTCACGATCAGGTGTGGGATCCATAATTCATACATGCACAACAACCTACAACCATCATCTTAACAGGTATTCCCCTAGCCCTTCACCCTTATCTCTGTTTAAATCAACATTCAAAGAAATGCCCTAGAATCAGGTGAAACATTTTGGCATGCCCGGTGGGACCCATTCAAGGTTCTTTGCATTCTTTCATTTCTAGGTGAAAAGTTGCATGTTTGTTTCCTTTCTAAAAGGTTCTTACATTAAAATTTCTCCCTAGAACCTTCTCTTCTTCTATTTTCTAAAAGTAATCATATTTTGGTGCTTTAAAAGAAAACTTCTTCCCTTTCATTAGTATTGCATTAGTGAAATAGAATCCCTTCTCTGTTCATCTTTTTGTGTCATCGAATTCAACATTTTAATTTGGGTTTAAAACTCATTTCATTTCATTCTGCTTCTTTTCATTAGCTCACATTAATTGAGGGCAACCTATACGCTGGAAGTCATGCCCAACTGATGGTTGACAAATGAATCGTAGAAAAGAACTTCCTTTCTCTTTCTCTCTTTGAGTCTTACCAAACATCACAAAATTAAAAATATATACACATTCTTAAACAACATCTCACCTGGAAGAAGCTGTAGGTGATCACACAATCATGGTACAATGGGCACCTGCTAGTTATCTCTATCTAGTACCCCATCAGAGGATGGCCCACCCTGCCATAACATACACGAAACCTCTCCTTGTAGATCTCCTTCTTCGTAGGAAGCCATCCTCACCAAAAAAACTCTATTCTAAAGTTCATGAGTCAATCCTTAAATAGCATAAGATAAACAAACATAATAGAAAAAGCACTCTTAGGATCATATTTTTCTTAGTGTTTCTTCTTGGCTTGCATTTTGAGGTGAGAGGTCATCTTATTCATTTTCTTATTTCCCCTTATACGCTCCTCATCACAATTGGTGTATTCTAGCTTCATCTGAGTGTGTTTGGACCATATTCTTAGAATTTTGGGTTTGATTCCACATCTAATTTTAACTCACAACCACATTTTCTTCATCGTTGTTTCAATTTCATAGTAACTAGTGTCGGTCTAGCGACCATCATCGGTTACCTTCTAACCGTCATCGGTTTTACCTAACTGGCATCAATTTACTATTCTTTTGGTCAACCTACCCAAAAGGACACCTGCTTCACCTTCTGTGTTGTTTAGAGTCTCTATTATTCTTATTTGACCTAGTAATTCCATCAAAGATCTTGCATACTTGGCAAAGTATTGGCCTTTTACCTTGTTTTGACCAACTGTCCACTTTCCACGTGTGACCGCCGCGGTTACTTGTGACTGCATCGATTTAACCTAATTGGCATCGGTTGCTTTGTGTAATTTTTCTAGTTGACATTTTAACCCCAATTCTCCTACCACCACCTATCTATCCTATCTCTATTGTATTTTTGTGTCATTTACAGAAAGCAGTCCTACCACATTAATGCTTGTTCACATGGAGCTGACCCGAAGCCAAAAAAATGCCCTCATATTTCACGTCAGTTGTCAACCACTTCTACCTAGTCCTTCACCACCTTCTATTTTATCACCCATGGATCCTACCCAACCTATCACTATCACCACAGGAGACGAGGAGTTCACATGACTCCTTGACCAGAACCCTGTCACCTTGTAGTTTTATCTTTCCCACTCATCCACTCGAGATGCCTTGGGTCAGTTGATATACAACATGCCCATATCTATTCCCCCGACACTTTCTCCTACTTCTGCTCCAACCTCCTCTGACTCCACGCTACCCACACACACACCTTTCCCCAGTCGTTTCCACACAATAGGCCCCATATCTGCTATGACCGCCATGTCTGCCACATCTATTGCACCCGCCACATCCACTATACCTTCACCAACCACCTAGAACATAACCTCATCTACACCTATTGTTTCACATATACCCATAGCTACACAACCACCCCTAGTGTCGGTGACCCCTACCCCTTTTCAAAACATTGTTCTTTCTATTCCACAATCCTTAGCCCCCATTGCCACTAGGGTCACCACGACCCTTCCACCTCCATATACGTACTATCAGCATCCTCCCATTTCATCTATCATTCATTATGGGTACGTACCCCATATTTCAATTCCTCCTTCTCAATCTACCTATACACATCACCATATACAAGAATGCCACCTCCATCATATGTCCAACACCAACCTCCTTACGCTATAGGAGGTACCCAACAATCACAACCTACCAATGACCTAATCAAGTTAATGATGGACAAGATGTAGACATTGGAGGCATCGGTTTCTAGCACACACAACTCTCTCACCTACGATGAGATTTGTAATGAGCCCATCCACCCATCCATTCCTATCTGTCCATATCCCGTACATTGGGAAATGCCTAAATTTAACCACTTCAATAGAAAAGAGGACTCTGCAACAACATTTGTAGTCTTTTAAACACTGGTGTTATCGATCGCCCATGATGATGCTTTACTTCGAGGACCTTTCCCATGTCTCGATTGGTCTGCATTAGACTCGTATAGTGGGTTATCTAGAAATTCTATCTTCTCATTCACTCGGGTAGCCCAAGCATCTTAGATCACTTCTCCATCAATGTCGTTAAGAAGGTTACCATGGTGACCTCTACTCTACATGTTTGTATGATGACAAATCTATCACAAATTTTGTTGGTTGTTGGCATAGCATGATCAATCAACTCACATTCCAACTACCACAAACCAAACTCATAGATCTCTTCACATGGGCTTGTCTTTAGACATATCTCACCGACCTGCTGCGGAGTCCGAGAATTTCCAGAACCTTCGATGAAGCATTCACCATGGCATGAAATCTAGAGATTTGTGCCATCAAAGAAAATAAAATTCAACTACACAATAAGAACTTAGCATTCAATCTGAATGACACCTCTTCTTCTTCGAAACCACGAATAATTATTCAAAAGCCAAGGAAACCACTAACACAGTGGTACTCAAGGCGGCCTAGCTCATCCATCAAATCGGGCCAGACCCCTCATCTAATCTTTCTCCTGTCCAGACTTTTCAATTCAGATGGGAATAATGGAAATATACCCCAATTGGGGAGCCTTATTCTTCTGTCTTAGAAAAGCTCATTAAAGTTGGGGCCATCACCCTTCCTCTTGTAAAACCACACACTAGTTTTGATCCTATTCACCCCACACTGCGTGGTATAAAGAGCATGACTTATGCAACTATCATTGAGTAAAGGTTCATAGTGATGATAATTACATCACTTTCAAAAATATTTTCCAAGAAATGCTTGAGAAAGGTGAGTTAACCTTGGATAATCCTAATGCACCTACCAATCAAAACCTACACATCTTCAAGAAACCCTTTCCTAATCATGCCCCTTCTTCTGATCAAACCGAGAGACCTCAACTCATGATAGCCATACCCGCGAGGTCCATGCTATTTTCAATAACGCACCCGTTGCTTCCCAATTACCTCATATTCCTTCCATCAAGGAAATCCTAGCCCGAAGTCCTCCACCTAGCACTTGAATCCACCTCACCTATTCCTCCACCCATAGAGGAACACCCTTCACCTCCTTCCTCACCCGTGAAGAAGCCTTCCAGTTAACATTGAGACCATTTCACCTTTGACTTCTCCACCTAGAGAGTCATCACCCGCAGTACATCTCCAGCCCATGGAAGATGCTCATTCATCTCCTCCACCCATAGAGGAGCACCCATCATCTCCTCCACCCATAGAGGAGCACCCATCATCTCCTCCACCTATCAAAGATCCAGTAGAAATGTCTTTACCTCTAGGTGACCATTCTCCATCAGCTACCCAAGATCTTGTGGACTTACTTTCAGCTCTCTTACCCATGGAAGCTGAAGCTAGCAAATTCCCCGTCTCTAAGACACATTTTATGGGAATTTCCATTAGATCCTCATCAACCTCACCTATAACAGTGCCTTTTTCACGCCTAGCTGATCACCTAGATTATGTGGATAGAGCCTTACTTTAGGGGTGTCTTTTGCTTCCTATCTCAACACAAATGCAAATGTCACTTGCTAACACTTCCACTATCTACCCAAAAATATTTCGGCCAATCAAACCAAACACAACCACAACTATCACAAATTCCACCATGATACCACTCATGGCTCAACTCACACCCCTACCCATAACCCAACATACATCTACATCCAAGCCCACACCTACATCATCTTCCTTGCCTAAACCTATAACTACCTTAGGGGTCATCCCAACCACCTTACTCATCTACCCATCAAATTAGATTTAGCTACATCCTCCAAAGCCGACACCAAGCTTAATCTGGTGCCCAACCAGAAGAGCCAATCCCGTAGAACTCATACTCCAACCTTACCGATCACACCTTCATCACCTTCACCCTTTACGTCGTCGTCCTAGGACCTCGCCCTTCCAAAGACGGTTAAGAAACCTCCACCCACCGATAAACTAAAAACACATCAGCCCATTCCTCCATCGCAAACCTCTAACATAACCAAGCATTGACATGAATTCCACCCACACCTACAACATCTTTACCACCCATACCTCCAATACCATAAATCACTCCTTCACTACCCATGACACTTCAATATCTTTCCCTCACACCTCTTGCATGACCTACACCATCTACCTTCACAGCACCTCAGTTATCCCGTGGGTAACTCATCCTCTTCCACCATCCACTTTTCCCTCTAGATCTCATGCGCCCATATCACCTTTACCCAAGAAGGTCCAACCTAAAAACAAAAATATGCTACCCTCCAATAATGTAGTCAACCACCCACACATTCTCTTGCGGTTCATCTACCATACCTCTATCGAAGCAAACATGACCAACACCCAAGACCACACCAGCACCTAAAACCGTGGCTCGATCCACTTCCCTCATGCAAAGACCGTTCCTCTATAGTCAGCCACACCTACACCCAAACCCACTTTCACTTCCCATTGTGATCCACTAGCGAGGATCCTATGCCAAAATCTTAACCAACCTCCTTGAAACTTTTGTCATCACATTACTGCCTCTCAGACCTTATGACCCACTCAAACCCAAACCAAAGGGGTTTGACGATACCAAAATTTATGCCTACCATCATGTGTTAGGGCACGATGTGGAGAGTTGCAAGGATTTGAAAACTGTTCTTATCTAGTTGTGTCCTCTGAAGAAAACTTTGATGATGATGACCTTCTCGATGAGGACCCCATTTCACCATCACCCATTCCCATAGTGCTTCCCTCATTTCCTACTCAACGACCAAGACCTCCACCTCCACAACTCTTAGAGCCACCCCCAAGATTCAAAATTAACATGGTTCACATCAGAGAACTCACCAAACCTCCACCCAAATGTCAGTGTGCTCAATTCATCTCACAAGGTTCCTTCCTGCCACTTGGCTTTTTCCCCTCTTACCACTATACTTTTCATGGCTCACCTACCTTGCCTACCTCCCCACCTTAGATCAACATGATCCACATTACTACCCATGCTCAAAAGGACAAAGGCAAGGAAAAGGAAACCGACCCACCAACCAATCCTATACCCAACATACCATCTACACCCACACCTAAAATCACTATCCACGGCCCCACATATCCTATTTCTAATGGGGTCACACACCGCACGATGCTCAAACAACTACACCAATCCCCCCTCAAAATGTCCCTATATGACCTCATCCAAACCTCGAAATCCCATTGTCAAGCTCTCATGGAGGTCCTTCAATCTATTGAGGTTTTACCCAATGACCCTACATCTCGTAGCCTCCATTATTACACCCCATCATGTAGCCTCTCTCACCAAATTACCACCTTTATCCACACCTCCACCTACTCACCAAGTAGCCTCCCTTAGCTTCTCAGAGGAAGAGATCACACCACACCAAACCGATGACCTAGACCCAACTCTCTTCATCTCTATCCACATCGATGATATACGTGTATGACGTGTTATGATCGATGGGGGCACTAACATTAATATCATTTCCTCCCATGCATTCACTCAAATGTGCATACTTGATAATTACATGCATAAACATCTCATCATGTTGCATTCATTCAATGACGCTATCACCTCTACACTTGGCACTGTCATCCTCCATGTTTGTGTGGGCCCCGCACTGTTCTAGAGTTATTTTATGTCTTGGAGGGGAATTTCAATATAACATGTTGCTTGGTAGACCTTGGATTCGTGTTATGGGTTGTGTTCCTTCCACTTTGCATCGTTGTGTAAAGTTTGAGCATGAAGGACACACCTATACCATTCTAGCTGACCCATCACCTTTCAAAACTTGTAACATGCTTTATCGACCCAATGACATGCTCATACCTATTAAAGCATCTACCTCCACAACCACTGCCTCTTCACCTACACCTCCACTCACCAGTGTCACCGTTACCTCAACCGCACATACCTCCTCCATTCCTACCATTGCCACAACCTCCGGGACCGAACCATCATACCAATCTCATCTATGGGAGACTTGATACTACCACTTACACACCTAAACCACCGTCATAAACCCGCCCATTTTCTCGCTAACTTCCAGTCACTCACCAATCACCATTTCACCCACACCTTCCTGCACCGATGTGTGTGGAAGGGTTTTGGTTTTGGATTTTACAAGCAAGGCCGCCATATTGTTATTCCATGTACTACCCACAAACATAACGACCATAGTGGTATCAGCTTTGCTTTGAACCACCTACCAAGAAGGCCCGCATTGAACTCATTGAGGACATTAGCCCCTCTCCACCTTCTTCACCCACTCCACCTTCTTCACCACCATCACCACCTTCGCCGATGGAGTCGATGGATCCAGAATCCATTCCTCCTAACTTTTTTTTTCATAAACACCATTTCCTTGGGGCCTCTGACTTATCAACACGAGGGCAAGGCTCCCTCTTCTCTACCCTTCCTGTATCTTGAAATGATTGATGATGATACACCTTCGATTAACGTCATTTAATGTTAGGATGATGAATCTATACTCACCTACCTTGGTGTTGAAGACTCATATATTCATCGGTCATTACCATCTGAGATGCAAACCATGTTGAATGAATCGACTATCGAGATCAACATTCATACTCAGGATGACCCACACATTCTAAAGATCAGACAATCTTTAGATGTTGCTGAACAAGAAACCATCACTTATTTTCTCAAAAACCATAACCACGTTTTTGCTTGGTCTTATGCATATATGCCTGGTATTGACCTCACTATAGTGGTACACAATATCATAACCATTCCCGACGCCAAATCTGTCAAACAAAAGCTGAGGAAAATGTACCCTCACATTGCTCTTCTAGTCAAAGAAGAACTTCAGTGCATCCTTTCCGTTTCCTTCATCTTAACCATTGATTATCTCCCGTGGATTTCCAACATTGTCCCTATCACTAAGGTGACAGGGGGACTTCGTATTTTCACGCAGTTTACGTGACCTCAACCTAGCCTACCCAAAAGATGAATTCCCTCTACCTGGTATTGACCAGCTGGTTGACCTTACCACAGGTCATGAGATGTTATCACTCATGGATGGTTTCTCGGGTTATAACCAAATCTTGCTTGCCCCAGAGGATCAACACAAAACCACATTCATCACCCCTTGGGGGACCTTCTGCTACCGAGTCATGACTTTTGGCCTTAAAAACACTGGGGCCACCTATCGCCAGGGGTATGAATTATATCTTCCATGACATCATGCATCGTATATTAGAAGATTACGTGGATGATCTCCTAGCCAAATCTAAATGCCGCTCTAAGCACCTCGCCATCCTAAAAACCATCTTTGATCGCCTTATTAAATATTGCATTTGCCTTCAGCCCAAGAAGTGTGTCTTCGCGGTTCTCTTAGGAAAGCTCCTAGGATTTATCGTTTCCCTATGTGGCATAGAGTTTGACCCTGATAAAGTCAAGGCCATTCTTGAAATGCCTCCACCTACAAATCTTAGGCAACTCCGTAGTCTGCATGGCAAGTTGTAGTCTATTCACCTCTTCATTTCATAATTGTTTGATCGGTGTCAACCATTTCATCATCTTCTCAAGAAGGATGTCTCTTTTAAATGGGATAACGACTGCCACAAATATTTTAAGGCCTTAAAACAATACCTTCTCCAACCACCCGTACTCATCCCACCTAAAGACGATCAACCCTTCTACTTATACATCTCATTACCGATCGTTCCTTGGGGCCATGCTTGCTCATCGTGATGAACAACACAAGGAGTAGGCAGTTTATTACATAGGTTGTACTCTTTTGGACTACGAAACCCAATATACCCATGCCAAAAACTTTTCTTAGCCTTATTTTTCGTTGCCACGAAAATCCGCCATTACCCTTTCAACCACAAAGCCTATATTGTGACCAGACCAACACCGACCCTTTACACTTCATGTATGCCAAACCTTACCAAAATCAACATGCCGCACACTAGCTCATGATTTTGGCTGACCTTGACCTTGAATTTATCCACAAAAAGTCCATCATGGGCCAAGCTATCACCGACCAATTGGCCAACGCACCTATTTCCGAGGATCGACCCTCTAATTTTGACTTTCCGGATGAGTCAATTCTGCCCCTTTCTCGGGCGAACCCGCTTACCAAATGAAACTCTTCTTCGATGGTTCCAAGTGTCAGCACGGGGGTGGGGCAGGTGTTATCCTCATTCCACTTGATAGGGAACCCATGCCTTTATCTTTCAAACTTGATTTTGATTGTACCAACAATATTTCCGAATACGAAGCACTCGTATTAGGTCTCCAAGCTGCCTATGCCTTAGATGTTAAGTCGATCAATATCTTTGGTGATTCTGAATTGGTCATAAACCAAGTCAATGGTATATACCAATGTCATAACGAGACACTTCAAAATTATAAACATGAGCGTAGACATAATTTTGACCATCTTCAATCGGTACACCCTTTGAACCGTCCCCACGTTCAACCAACAAATTTACAAATACCATGGCCTGCTTGGCCTCTCAAATACCCGCTTCACCTGTCGATTCTAAAATCTTTGTCACCGTACAAAGAATCCAATCACCCTCTTATTTACCTCATGAATTTTACTCTATTAGAGCCACTACCCTTGACCTAAGTGACCTTTGGTATAAACAATACTCAGACTACCTTTCCCGTTCCATCTTGCCTCCCAACCTCACTCGTAATGGACAACAAGCCTTTCTTAAAAAGGTCTCTCGTTACATCATCATGGGTGGCCTCCTCTATAAATGTGGCTTTGATGGAAATCTCTTATGATGCCTTACGAGTTCCAAAATTCCTTATACCATTAAGGAAGTTTGTGATGGCATATGTGGAGGTCACTTCAGTGGTCTCACGGTTGCTAATCGTATTCTTCACCTAGGCTATTATTGACCAACCCTTAACCATGATTGTTGTGACTACGTTAAGTGTTGTGTAAAATTCCAACAACATGCCAAACTTTATCATACACCCATTCATGACTTACAGGTCGCTCATGACCTTTGGCCCTTTTCTCAATGGGGTTTGGATCTTGTCGAGAGATCAATCCCCATTCTTCCCAATGACATCAATGGATCATCACCACTACCAAATACTACACAAAATGGGTTGAAGCCATACCTCTCATCTCCATGAAAGCTGAGAAAATATGTGAGTTCATCAATCATCACATCATTTTTCACTTTGGTGTCCCACATCACCTCATCACTAATAATGGAAAACAATTCAAAAATAAAACCCTATGAAAACTTTGCGATGCCTTCGGCATTCAGCTAAGTTTCTCATCACCTTATTACCCACAAACCAATGGCCAAGCTGAATCCACTAACAAAACCCTGAACAAAATTCTCATGAAAGTGGTTAACAATACTGGGAAGGATTGGCATACGCACATTACTTTTGCCCTGTGGGTATACCGCACTAGTATTCACACTTCCACTACTGCCACACCTTTTTCTCTGTTCTATAGTACAAAGGTTGTTCTACCCCTCAAATTCTATATTCTCTCACTCTGCATTTCTCTCCATGACATGCTTAATGATGACAACTTTCATCAGGACCATTTAGCACAACTTGAGTTATTAGACAAATGTTGTCTTAATGCTCTTGATCATCTTCAAGTTTACCAAAAACGTATCAAATGTGCCTATGAAAAACATGTCCATGAGTGAACCTTCCAAGTCGGTGACCTTGTCCTGAAGGAAAATCAACATGTAACCAAAGCAGAAAAAAGTAAACAGGGGAAAATTTGCTCCTAATTGGCTTGGACCATACATCATGACTCGTACTTATGGATCTGGTGCTTATCGTTTATCCTCACTAGACGGTAAACTTGAACCTAAGCCCCTTAATGCCTTGCATCTTAGACCATTCTATTATTGAATTTTAGTCCTACCTCACCTTCTGCCTCTTTCGATGCTCGTACCTTGAGCGCTATCCACTTCCTACACCTCCGCAATGATTAAACAAGATTCACGTGCGTATTCGTCACTTTGTTTATCTTCTCTTAAATATGTGTACCACGGCACTTGCACATAGCATGATTCTCATGGATACTTTTCATCTTCCTTTAGATGAGATCCCATGGTCGTTTCACCCTACTTTCTGAACAAGAATCCTATTCTTCACCTTAGTCTCATCCATGACTTCAAATCCCTCACATGGGATCCAAGTCCTTTAGTCAAACTTCCAATAAAAGATGACTCCCTCAAAAGGACATCTTTCTCTCTACAATCATTGCTATAAATAGACTGCTCCCTCGAAGGACAACTATGTAAAGCTCTTTCAAAAATAAAATAATAAAACAAAATAAAATAAAAGAGACAAGAATATGAAGCTTCCCGCATCGATCAACTTCATGAAGACCTCAAGGAGTTAATTTCCTCATCCCATATAGAATTCCCGCATCGATCATTCTATCTCAAATATCAGTCAAAACAACAAGCCTTTTAGTCATGGAATTTCCCATTGTGACCTTGGATCTCTTGCCAAAAGGGCATGCTACCTAATACCATATAAACTAATCACCTTTTCACCCTTTCACCATTCACACTTTCATTTCCTACCGCCTCAAGGGACCTATTGGACCATGACATTTGGTGATCATGTGACTACTTTTTCACCTTTAGAATAATCAATCATGCAATGCTTTTAGGGTCTTACGTTCATCAGCCCATCTAAGGTTTGATCCACCCGTTATGATCCTTACCAATCAGGTTGCTTTCTTGTTGCCTCTTATATTTTAAACCTTCTTCATTACGTATTGATTACCTTATATAGGACTTGATACTCGACGCTTATTTTTGGGTAATTTTCTCCTCTTTCCCCATAATCAACTCAAAATCACCTATACCAATGTGCCCACAATTCACCCATACCTAACAGACCTAGACCTAATCACGCCTATAACATACCCACCCATACTCATACCTCCTCGCATTCTTCCCTAGCTTATGGGAGAACTACATTGGCCTGAGGTCCCTTTTCACCAGGACTATGTAGGTAGCACTCTGAGGGCATGGGGCCCTTGGAGGTTAGCTCGGCCACTCTCTACCCTAACCAATTCATCTTTTATTTTCCTAAACCACATTCTACCCTATTTGGTTTCCTTTTATATCAATAATTGGAAATTAAACCCATCAAACAACAAATTTATTTCCACCTTTATCATCATCAAACATACATCCATTATGTCTACCATTTCCTTACCACTATAAAACATCTTAACCATGACCCATATCATCATTCATTACACAAATTAATGAATTATAACCTGACTCAATCCATGCCTAGACTACAACCTAACTCCACCATGCCTACAACCTAACTCCACCATGCCTAAAACCTGACTCAATCCATGCCTAGACCACAAACTAACTCGATCCATGCCTATGACTTGACTCTATCATGCCTACACTACTTATATTTTCCATAACATATACACATCAAAATAGCAAGATAACCACAACCATGTATACACATAATGACCATAATCATCATCATCATCATCTCTATAAATAAAAATATCCAAACGTGTGTCTCCATATACATAATATCAAATATCTTCGACACGCAGGCTGGTACATATAATCAAATCTCTCAAAAATATCATATACAACCTCACCGTCTTCGCACGTAGGTCGGTATATGATCAAAAATATACAAAACTCTCATACATCCTCACTCTCTTTGGCACACAGGCTAGTATATATAAAAAATGAATCAAAATACATCAAAATAAAGGGATGTGCATCAAGCATCATCTTACTGGACATCCTCCATATCATTCTTACATGTCTCCTCCTCGGCTCTGGCCGAGGCCTGAGTAACCTCGCTTCTCGCCATAGGTCACGGTCGAGGCCCGCTTTGTACATCACCTGGATTTGGTCTCTGTGAGTTGGTGGCCTCACTCGATCCTGTCTTGGGGCTCGATAGCCCCCTATGCTCTCCACACTTTGAGTTTGGGATCTATTCCTCTCACTCGAGGCCTGTTGTGCCCTGTACTCTCCATAGGATAGAAAATCTATCTCGGCCAAGCTATCGGATAATCCGGGTAATATCTCGGCCTCCCTAAGGAATCCCATAACCTGGATATGGGTATGGTTTGTGGTGGCCCCATAGGCCTCGACCCCTGTACCTATCCTGTGAGACCCTATCCCGTCCCTACCCATGAACTAGGACCCTGTCCCGGTGCCTATGGAGGTGTCATCATCCCTGCACCCTATGCTTGTACCTGTGCCTATAATGCCTAAATCTGTGCCTATGAAGTGGCCAAATGGCCCTGCAAACCTGTAACCTACGCCTTAGGGCGGATACCTGCTCCTCATCACACTCTCCATCTCCACCTTGGGCCATCTGGACCTATAGAGTGGCCACCTACGCATGCAATGCAGCCACCTCTGCCTCTAATGATACTAGCTACCCTTGTATCATCCCCAACTGTGTAATAAGGGTCACCACCTGCCCCTGTAGGGTGTATCTCTACATAGTGATGGTGGCTAAATCGCTACCAGTGGCACAGGGTACTAATTGTAGTTGGGCCACCCACCATTGTCTATACATGTCTGTCACTTCGGCATCATCAATCCACCGGTCTATAACCTGCTCCTCCTACCCGATAGGTACTTGTCACCGTGGTTGTGGCAGTGGTCTCTCCACATCTTCCCTCTGGTAATATGGGAAGGGTGGTGGTATATCCTGTAGTAATCCAAACGTCGTCGGACCTGTCTATGGGAATCATCTCGTGCTCCCCTGCATGATGCCCCTTAATTCATCTCAATATCTATAGCCCACTAACTCCTTGGTCATCTGTTTGTATGAGGGATAACTCACATAGGGTATCCATATAATGTCTACCCTAGACAATCCCTCCAATATCCCCGGTAGTATGCTACATCATGTGTAGCCCTGTCTGATCACTTGCTCTCCAATAATAGGCACCCATCGCCTGTACCCCACCCGCACAAAACCTAGCTCAAATGCATCTACTCGGGGCATACCCACTAGACGCACACAGACAATGTGCTCATAGGCCCAACAATGAAGAATGAATGTACAACATAAGTGAACCTGCAGAGCCACCTATACACCCACAACTCTCTATATAACTGCACTAGGAATGTTGGCACCTAGGAAAATTGGGTCCTCTCCATCATCATGTCATGTAACACTCCCATCAATGATCGTGGGAATCTCCCACCCTCTGCATTTGGTAGTACAAAACAACATGGACTACCTCCATCAGTAATACTACTAGCCTCATATCCTCTGGATGGGCTAGGTACATCTCTCCATAGCTTAGGATGGGGCTATGGAATGTCGATCTGCCATTCCTCACCAAAATCTGTCAACATCAACTCCTCTGATGCCTCTGAGGAGATCGAATATACTGAGTACCCAATATAGGTAATGTAGGATCTGTACACGTCCTCTCTGGGTAATCTGTCATCTCACTCACTGGTAGGTGGAATGTGTTGGTCACCGAATCCCATTTATCAATGAGGGCGACCATCGGGAATCGGCCGCCAGGCTGTATCAGATGCCAGTAGCGTCGGACCCCAATCGGGCTTACCTCCTCAACATGCCACAACTCCTCGACTGTTCTGCACTCAAACTATCATGAGCGGGGTGGCACCTATCTCATATCCTCATCCGATCTCTCACCGCATCCAACAAAAAATCACATTATACAAAGACGACCATATCTACATTCACCCATACCCATTCCCATTACCCTACCTCTTTTACTTCGCTACTTACCTATTTATCCCATGGCCTACCCTCCACCCCAAACCAACCCACACCTCCCTACTTACCCAACCCAACCCTAACCTACCAACCTACCTACCCTAACCCTACCCAACCTAATATCACCTCACCTATTAAACCACACACCCCGACCCCTCACCTACTTCCATTTTGACCCACTCCCCGACCTTACCTTTTTCCTACACATCTATACATTTTTCCCTAACAACTCCACCCTTACCTATTTTTACCCCTTACCTATGTTATGATTTTCACCAAAACCACTTTTCTCACCCCTATCTACCTCACCCACCCAACCTTAGACACCTTTTGGCCCATTTTTCCCCCAATTATGACCGATACTAGTTACCCCTAACCGACCCCGGTCCCCCTTCAACTGGCATCAGTCACTTGCTTCATGACCGATATCTGGTGCCCTAACACCGATGTCGACTAACCTTCAACCGACGCCGGAAAACCGCGACGCCTAAACCCCATTTTTCATTCAAAATCCCCTTTTTCTCCCTTCTACCCACCTAATCTTACTCAAATCCCCCTTAAACCCTTCCCCACCCCTTCTTCACCCAATCCCCTCCCTCCCCATTCCTATTTTACTTGATTTCCCTCCCATAATTCAAAATTTATTTCCCCCCCTAAAAATAAAAACCCGTTTTCACCCACCCGACCTCTAATTCAATCTAATAAACAAAATAAAGCGTAGGATTGAATCTTACCTCATCGTGTTGTCGCCTCACGTGGTGGCACCTCAAGCCGCCAGCACCGGTGGTCCCCAATCCCTCTCCTACCTCTGCATCACCAAATGACCCTCTCGCTCTCCAACTAATCAATCAACTCAAATCGATCCCACCCAGCTTATGGATCTACCTATCAACCAACTATCACCAACCATGTGACTCGCCAACTCAATCCTCAGTCTCACTCTGTCACTTCCCACCTTTTCTCTCTCTCTCTCTCTCTTGTCATTTTCCCAATTCGATAAAAGACAAATGATTTGAAAAATACAACACTTTTTTCTTTTTATAACCTACCTAACTTGACCGGCGACGGTTTTACCTTAACCGACATTGGTCATGTGCCCTAGCTTACCGGGTTGGTCCATCGTGACCAAAGATCGATTTCTTTAAACCGTCATCACTCATAATTGCTTTAGCCTTTCTACTACCTCCTATCATTTTTTATCTTACCCTCGCCACACTTGGCCACACCACTTGACCTTCTTGACTTTATCATTTATCCCCTCACCTCATCCTCATTTGAGGACTCGTTATTTTTCCCATACCTCGCCCTACCCTTGCCGTGACCTTGATACTTGGACTGGAACATCGCTAGTGACCTTTTCCCTCATGTGTTTGATATACCTTGTAGTACTATTAATTGTGTTGATGGACATACTGACCTTACCTTGCCTCTAGTCGTGATTGTTTATCCTAACCCAACCGTTGGTGTACCGGAACATACCTAAACATTTCTGCACTTTGACTTTGCATTGTGTTTCTGACCATATCCTATAACTTGATACCTGGAATCACCTCAACCTTGTTTAGATAAACCTATCGACCTTAGATAATGTAGATTTTGGATACTCTTTAACTTTGGTATCATGCTTTGTAGTTTATACGTGTGCGTGTGTTTGACTGTTACTACCTTTGACCCTGACCCATTACCTAGATTACCCAAGTGGACCTTTTTCCTTTTTACCCCTGTTTCCCACCTTCATCTTCATCACATTCACCTTTTATCAAACCACTCACCGATTCTTCCTTCTACCTCATCAATTTCTGGTTTGAGGGGGATCACCTTCACCCACACATGGGGCAACCACATCTTATTTTTTATCAGCGTCGCTTACCAATACAAGCTACACAACAAAAAGGGGCAAAATGTAGACACCAAAATTGGGTCACACTCCCCTTGGTCCCTCGTCAAACAAACACCTTGAACACATTCACCTAACCATGACCCTTTCATCCCACTCTAATATTAATTTAATTAAATTAATTCATTATCTCACAATATTTATTATTTTAATATCCTAATTGAGATAATGCCTACATATCCACCTCACCTAGACACCTCATCTAGCCACCTCACCCTAATACCTATTCTTAGTAAGTTTCCATAACTAACTAAGACCTACCAAAACCCTAAAAATCAAAGCCTACATTCCCTCTAACCACACTCCCGCATGTTAGAAGGAAGCTTCCATTTTAATCCGCGGAGAAAAAACGAACGAGATTCCAGAAAATTAAGGGGATTTGCCTAGTTTAGTAAACCTAGGAAATTCCACCCTAACCAATGCCGGTTACCCTAAACCATCACCGGTTAACCTGGAACTGCCATCAGTTACCATTTAACCCCCAAAACAACCTTATTTCGGTGTTGGCACATTTTCTAAGAGATTGACACATATTTTGAGAACACGTGACAAAACCAGAGTTGCATGCAAGCAGAACCAACATTAGTACATGCATTAAAGCATCCATAGCCATTACACCAAGCAACCACAGAGCCATTTTCCTTCACAAGAACATCCAGAAAGCGCCAGTACCACACCAAGTTCTGTCCATTTGATCACCCACCATTGCCAACTAGACATCAAGCTCGTATGAACGGTAATTTTTGTTAACCAACACTAGTTCATTATCATTTAAGTAGACTCTTTACTTATGTTATTAGTTTTTACTCCCCTTTCCATTCCCCCACCATTTTTCCTCCATGAAAACTTGACCATCCCTTCACCCACACCCTTGAACTTCCCATATCTAGATTTTAATCATTCTTGTGCGTACCTAAGACCCACACAAACCTTGTCATTTCCCTTTCACTTTCATCTAGCCTCAGATCTATCCTCACCTCAAGTTTTTATTGAGTTTCTTATACCCCAACCATACCGACGCCGGTTAACCACAACCACCGCCAATTAACCTAAACCAACATTGGTCATACCAGATTGACGTCAGTCTCTGTGTTTTGACCAAAAACCAAGAACAAAGCTTAAAACCTCCACCAAATACCCAAAACCACCCAGAACCTCACCCTGACCAGTACCAGTACCCTGACCAAGACCTTGACCTTCAGATTCAGTCATAGCTTAGCTTGTTGTGAAAAAATTTGCTTATTGTAGACGAATGAGATACCTAAATCATTTTAACTACAGTAGGATTTCCTTTATTATTAGCATTAAGTTGTTTTAAACAATGGATTGACAGTCATCTAGGAAGTATCACTCTTCCCGGATCTAACATACGCTAGGCAGTCCACTTCATATATTGTTTAACTTTCATTTGGTGGTCTTTTTTTTTTACATTTTAGGTAGTTCCTCCAAGAAAAAGGAATCTCTCACGATCACCGTGGATCCGTAAGTCATACGCGCAAGAACCTACAACCACCATCTTAATAGGTATTCCCCTAGCCCTTCACCCTTATTTGTTTCATCAACATTCAAAGAAACTCCCTAGAATTAGGTGAAACATTTTCTAAGTCCTAAGTCCATTACACCTCACTTATTTTCTAGCTCATACTATTATGAATCATTACATATTCTATAAAACACATCTAAAAACTGACACTTCTCTCAAAGCTAGTTTTTGAGCACCTAGAAAAGTTTACGGGTCAATGATAAGTTTGGTCATGAACCTATTCCGTAAATGAACAATTAAATCACCCTCTCATGTTTTATTATGTCCTAAGTCCATTACACCTCACTTATTTTCTAGCTCATACTATTAGGAATCACTACATATTCTATAAAACACATCTAAAAATTGACACTTCTCTCAAAGCTAGTTTTTGAGCACCTGGACAAGTTCACGGGTCAATGATAAGTTTTACCATGAACCTATTCCACCTAATATAAAACTTACCCGTAAACTTTGAACAAAAATATTTTTGAATACACAACTTAGCTTAGTCATCCTAGATGGTAATTTTGGGCCGGTTGTGCATGAAATTATTTGAATGGCCACCTATATAAACACACTTACCCTAAGCTATTAGGAATATCTAGGGATTCACTATATGGACCCCTCTAAGAAGGATAATATCCAAGTAGTGAAGCATATATTCCTTAAATCATTATCACAACAAAAACTACTCAAATTATGACTATGTTTATATTTCGACCTAGATCAACCATGATCCAAATATAAAGTATTAAGTGTGTGTTTTTAAGTGTGAGGGATGGATCAAGGGCCCCATCTTCTATTTCTTTCTAGATCACGTGAAACTTATCATAGGGATGAGAGAATTATGTGCACATTGATCCCTCTTCATATTATTATTAAGCATTGCAACACTCATCACATGATGTGGGGTGTGGTGAGGTCATCCTAACCCAGGTTCAGGGTCAAAGGATATGTGTGTCCCACTTTCGTGCCAAAATCATGAATTTGTAAGTTGTCCATGGGCCATTTTACGAGGGTTCACCCTAAAGCCCACATAAGTAGAATAGGATGTTCACTTTAACCCCCTTTGGGTATAACCTCCTTCACCCGAAGGGGGTTATGATGAATCCCATTCTTACATATATCATTTTTGGCGGTGGTATTAAGCACAAATTAAGGGAGTTATCCCTAAGGGGGTTAGGAAAACCATCTTTGGGAAAACCATCATAGGAAAACCCCTTAGGAGGTACTTAGGTGGCACCAGGTGTGGCCTCTTATCCCTTGAAAATCATGTGGAGGGAAGTATAATTAAATTTAAAATGCCACTTTGGATGCCACAATTTTAGGTCAACGTAATAAAAATACTTACGAGATTCTATATATAAATTATTTATTTTATGATATTTTTATTTTTTTGATAATTTTAATAAATTTGATTTTTATGTTTAATTATTAATCAACTAAGGTATTTTATAAAAAAATTGTAGTGTTTGTTTGAGTCATTGAGGAAAATATGAGAACATGTCTAAATTTCTATAAAATTATAGAGCACTTTGTTTCATTCATGGAAAAAAACTCTATGTCAAGATTCAATATTCAATATCTATAAGTATGTACATATCTATATTGAATGCAATATTAATTAAAATAATGATTAACAAATATATTGATACAAAAATATGTCCTAGATCTACGAGTCAAGAATATATATCCAAAATATATTGGTAAAATAGTGGGTTTGGACAAAGTTATGGTTGTGGACTATTATCCATATTTTGCCCCCGTAAAAAATTGATCAGCCATGACCCGCACAGAAGGAACCAGAGAAATCACGTTCAAATCCTGCAAAAATGTTACAGAGGGACTCTACAATGAAGTGGTGGGGCCTGTGAAAGATCAAATGACCCTGTGCAAGAAGAAATTCAAGAAATGGCTCACGTCGAGTGAAATCCATGCCTCAAATCCAACAAATAGATTACATGCGGGCTCAAAAATGGAATAACAGGGTCGGGAAGGAGAAAATAGTGTCAAAAGAAGCCAGAGGCTCAAAGAGAAGAAACGGAAAAAGTTTGAAGTCTTCGGGCTCAAACAGATTCGAAATGAGCCTTACAAAAATGACTAAGTATGGAGGAGACAACGGATGCTACCAAGTGTCCAAATGGCACATCTCCAAAGTTAAATCCAAAAGGGAGGCTCGAACAAGCGCCAGGCCCCCACATGTCCCAAACCCAAAGTAGGGGTAGACTCAACAACTAAAAGTCAAAAGGCGGATAGGGCGGGCCTCAAAAAGACTAAGTATAGAAATGCTAGTGGAAGCTGCCACATGTCTGCTTAGCACATACCCGAAAGTGGAGATCCAAATGAGTGCGGGCTCGCCATGTAGTCTAAGTTGAAAAATAGGACAGACCGGGCCCAAAAACAACTAAGTATAGAGAATGAGCGCCAGCTCGCCAAGTTTTCAAGGTCTGAGAAGGTAAGAGAAGCTGTTGAAAAATCCAAGAGCCTGCGGAGGCCTCCACATGTCAACCCCCAACGCTCCTTCAAAGGAAAAATCCCGAGCGGATATTTTAGTGATCATAGAGCCTCCATGCGTCCGGTTTCATAAAGGGGGGGACGGGTTGAATAGTTAAAGCATTGAGACAGCCAGCAGAGGAGGGTTCCAAGTGTCATCACGGCGCTAGTTCAAGAGAAAAATTAAGGAAGGTTTCCAAACAAGCGCCAGGCCACCTGCGTGTCCTTGGTCGATATTTGACCCCGCCAAATAAGAGACTTTGCCGAAAAACATAAAAATTTGAGCAAGTCACGGAGGAAACCATGTGTCAGCCCCACACAACTCCAAAAGTAGAATACAAAGGCTGCCCTCAGACATGCGCCAACCCTCCACATGTTCGGTTTCAAAAGGGGGGTTGTTTTGGTAGCTGGTTCCCGCCATTTTGTATAGACCCGATTCAAATTTCAAATGTGCATATCTTTTGACTCAGGGTTCAAAATCTAGAAAATATGGCACCGTTGGAAATATCTCGGCCTCGTCTATGCCATGGAGATTTGAAACTTTAATTTTGGAGAGGTTAGGTAGGGAAAAATGAAGAAACATCTTCGGGCCATTAATACAGGATCTATTTTCCCCAACAACAGATCGGATTTGATTTGATCCGCTGTTTCCTCCTCCTTCAAGGTGCCAAACAAGTAATTGATGCGGGCATGATAGGTTTGGGGTGGAATTTGCAAGAGGCATTAATGGCATTGGTTGAGCTTCGAACTAATTTCCCCGCGTCTCTCTCCTTCTTCCCTCTGTGTTGAATCTATAAAAGCGGGGTCGACGCTCATTGTAAAAGGTTGGATATTTTTGTTTTGTGCCCTCCCTTTTTCTTTTGTTCATAGAAGGATTTGTGGAGCTTTTCTAACCTCTCCTTTGGGTTGTAATGCAAGTTTTTCCTCTTGGCTACTGCAATATACTATATCTACTCCTAAGCAATAATATATATGTCCGTGGATGTTTCTCAACCCTCTCATATATCCTTTATTGTCTCTTTGATCTCTTATTGTGATTTGGTCATTTGTGCATGTTGTTTATATTACATTCCTGTGGTTTGTGTGTTAAACTAAAAAACGAGTGTCTAACATTCCTTTGGTGTATCACCTCGTTAGCTTAGGTTTATTTTCTTGCATCTCTCTAACCTTGTCTCCTTGTAGATAGAATAGACTTAGAATAGATCCTCTGCAAATTTATTTGTATACACCTGAATAGAGGGATAGGAATCGACCTCAATCCGAAGAGCTCTCTCAACTCGCAAGGTCCCACACCTTGAGAGATGCTCCATGTTGTGCAATCACACCGAATGCCCCACTTCACACTCAGGCCATTTGGGGGTGTTGTGATTCTGCACTAACAATTTTGGCACACCCAGGTGGGACAAGAGGTCTTCACTTTATTTCATCAAGTTGATGTGTTCTTGGTGAGATTCATCCTTTAGAGGCATGTTCAAAGCACATCTGGAACTCCATCTAGTCAATAACCCATCCTCCAAGTTGCAGACCTTTTCCATCCATTTTCACTCATCTTCATCCATTTTCTCCTTCCATCTCTTTCATTTTCTCCCATTCCATGAAGTTGTGCAATCATGACTTCATTCCCTTCATGGAACTCACACTTATAGCAGAAATGCAGTTCACCTCCAATGCATTTCCCAACTCCTCCAAATCAGCATTATAATCAGATCCAGGACCATTATGCTTACCCATATGAGTAGAGTCAA
Source organism: Taxus wallichiana var. yunnanensis (assembly GCA_018340775.1). Taxonomy (NCBI): domain Eukaryota; kingdom Viridiplantae; phylum Streptophyta; class Pinopsida; order Cupressales; family Taxaceae; genus Taxus; species Taxus wallichiana. The sequence goes on from CM031238.1 coordinate 95,195,961, forward strand.
AGTCAGTTTGGCCATAGAGCTTATCAAGAACAAGGGGCACATATAATGGTGACAACTATGTGAAGAATGCTGGGTTTCTTGGAGAAGATCCAAAAATGGAGGTTGGCATGGTTTAGTCAAGGGCCATAACACAAATGAAGGCATTCAAGATTGGTTGTAGGGCATCTTGTCCATGGGAAGGCCCTTTTCCAAGACATTACAGCCCTTAGGAGAAGCTTGACTTCATGGTTGAAATGTTGCCTCAACTTACATAGTGGATTGAAGATATTGAGGCTTATGAGCTGACACAAGACAACCTTGTCAATGGGTAAGTCAATCACCAACTCCCTATCCTTCATTTTCTCTTTCTCAATCTTTATCATTTCAGTATGATCAAGAGTCAAGCCCCTCACTTGCTGCCTCAAGTGTTGATTTCATTTCTCCATCTCCTAGTCTTCCATCCCATCTCAATTCTTCTCCCCTTTTCCTTCCCAAGCAGTCATTCCCTCCGAAGAAATAAGAAGTTCCACCTCCCTCTCCACCACAAACAATAGAAAAACCGGTTGAACCCCAACCTGCCACTCCTCTTGCTTCCCCAAATCCATGTTGGGGAGATGAAAATCAAACAACCAACCAAGGGCAGCAAGAAGAGGAACCCAATAGAGAAGAAATGATAGACAATCCAAAGAGTTGGGCTACTAAATTTGGGTTTACAAAGATCCCCTTGATGGTCAAGCCAATAGAGGAGGTCAGGGTTGAAGAGCCAGTGGTGGTTGAGGCTGAGTTTGCAGCAGAGAAAAAGAACAAAAACAACAAGAAAAGAAGATCACATCCTGTTTGCTTTGAATACAATGTCCCTAATGGCACTTTGTCTGAAAGGGATGTTGATTTGGTCCAAGCTGCACAACCAGTCCAATCAGCCAAGTCCCATTGAAGAGGAGAAGCTGGGAGAGATCAAATCAATGTTGAAGCCACTCAATGAAGAAAGTATCATTGAAGATTCTTTTCTTTCATTTCAAGGGCCTAATTTGATTGATGAACCCATGATGAAGGAGGACCATATAGTTTCAGAGGCTCCAAGCATAGAGCAAGCTATAAAAGAACCTTTAGTTCTTCCTCCCACTTCATCCCTTCAAGATCTAATGTTGAAGAGGAGTTTAAAATTTCAAACTTCATGTTTGAGGAAGAGGGGAACCATGGTGAGCAAGTTTCAGATCAGGAGGACACCATGGAGGAGGTAGAGCACCTGCAGTAGGACAACAAGGAGGCATACTATCTGTCAGACTCAAAAGATTACTTTGGTGAAGAGGATCCTGAAGAGATCACATCATTTTCTCCTCTCCCATCCATCTTCCAAGCATATAAGCCTGCTGCCATGAAGGAGGACATTCAAGGACAATAACTTGCACTTCATAATAGCTCTCTAAGACCAAGGTTGGAAGATATGAGTCTTCCATGTTCTTCACAAGAGAAGGAAGAAGAACAACCAGCTCCAAGTCTAGTTAAAGAGGAGCATATGGAGATGACCAAGACAGATTTAGAGGCACTGAATCATGATCCGATTGCACAATAAAATATAGACCCCTCTCCCTTTCAATCTCTCCAAAATTCTATTTTTTTGGAAGAGCCTGAACTCACTAGCTTCATGTTTGAAGATGAGGCTTCATATGGTGAAAATAATGAAGATTTTAAGATCACCATGCAAAAGGGAGGGACCTTGTTATAGCAGGACAGTAAAGAGTTTGATTTCCTATCAGACTCAAAAGAATGTTTTGATAGGAAGAAGCCAATTGAAATTGTAATCTTTTCTTCCCCATCATTCATTCTTCAATCACAAGAACCTGCTGCCATGGAAGAGAATCGTGCAAGCACAACTTGCAATTTGCAACATGCCTCTGAATCAAAGTTGGAAGATTTTGATCTTCCAAAAGTCACACTTGCTGCAGAGGAAGAGAAAGAATATGAGGTTATCATTCCTCCCACACCATCCATCCATGAGGGTCAACAAGAAGGCTCCATTCTTGGAGTTAAAGTTCATAACCATGGGCAAATTCAAAGGACCAGACCTTGCCCAATCAATACTTGGCTTCATTGGAGCCAAGGGAGAATCCAAAACTAGTCATGCCTACTTTAGGGCATGAGGATGAGTATCAAAGCACCAAGGGTCACCATCAACACCTCTAGAGTCCAATACAAATCAGCTTGAGGAGGTATTTTCCATTAATGTTGATACCTTGCTGATATGGGTGGAGGATCGGCTTAAAGTCATTTTTTCACTCATACGAGACAACTATATTTAGTGTCAAATCATTTGCATGGCTGCCCCTCTTGAGAAAGGGAAGCTACTTCTCCCTGCCTATAACAGCTTTGTTTAAGCTTTTCTTTCTCTCTGGTTAGTGTAGGGGTAGGAGTAGATTTTTTTTCAATAAAAGAAGTGCTTGTGCACACTCTACATGTCTCATTTGAGGCATGTATGATTTTGTCTTTATACATAAGTTTTGTTCGTATTGCTCTAGAGCTACTGAGGCCAGGCCCTTCAGTATTCACGATGGGGAAAATCATAGTTACCTGTAATAGTTGCTATCTTCAAAATAAAACAAATGCAGAGCAACTAAAAAGTCATCTTTGAAATAGTCCATTTAGGGACAGATGAAAGCCTCGGTCAAAACAATTTTCTACTCTCAGAAGCCTTGTTTCAAGATTTCTTATGAAAATTGAGAGTCTGGCTTGTCGGGCTTACATGAATTAGAGGCGGTAATCAATCGATGTCAGGCCATCATTCTTGACTCTATGCCCAATGGATGCTTTGAGGCTACTAGTCCTTTATTTAGTAGGCAAATGCCCTGCGAGTCACCAAATTATTATCCATATTTTTCCCCTTGGAAAAAATTGATCAGCCACGACCCCACATAGAAGGAACCAGAGAAATCACATTCAAATCCTGCAAACATGTTGCAGAGGGACTCTACAATGGAGTGGCGGGGCTGTGAAAGATCAAACATACCCATGCAAGAAGAAATTCAAGAAACGGATTTGTCAAGTGAATACATGCCTCAAATCCAACAAACAGATTACAGGCGGGCTCGAAATGGAATAGCAGGGTTGGGGAAGGAGAAAACAGTGTCAAAAAAGCTAGAGGCTCGGAGAGAAAAAAACACGAAAGTTTGAAGTCTTTGGGCTCAAACATTCGAAACAAGCCCAAAAAAATGACTAAGTATGGAGGAGACACGGATGTTGCCAAGTGTCCAAATGATACATCTCCAAAGTTGAATCCAAAAGGGGAGGCTCGAACAAGCACCAGGCCCCCACGTGTCCCAGGCCCAAAGCGGGGCAGAGTCAATAGCTAAAAGTCAAAAGGCGAGACAGGGCGGGCCTAAAAAAGCTAAGTATAGAAATGCTAGAAGCTACCACGCGTCAGCTTGGCGCATCCCCAAAGGTAAATCCAAAAGTGGAGACCCAAATGAGCACAGGCTTGCCACATAGTCCAAGTTGAAAAATAGGATAGAGCAGGCCCAAAAACAACTAAGTATGGAGAATGAGCGCTAGCTCGCCACGTGTTCAGGGCTCAGAAGGTAAGAGAAGCCGTTGAAAAGTCCAAGAGCCTGTGGAGGCCTCCACGTGTTAACTCGACGCTCCTTGAAAGGAAAAATCCGAGCGGGTTTTTAGTGAGCGCACAACCTCCACGCATCCGGTTTCGTAAAGGACAGGGCCGGGTTGAATAGTCAAAGCATTGAGACAGGCCAGTGGAGGGTGCCAAGTGTCAGCATGATGCTAGTTCAAGAGAAAATTAAGGGAAGGTTTCCAAACAAGTGTCAGGTCCATTTGTGTGTCCCGGTCGATATATGACCCCATCGAGTGAGAGACTTAGCCGAAAAACATAAAAAATTGAGCAAGTCGTGGAGGAAACCACGTGTCAGCCCCGCGCAACTCCAAAATCGAATATAAAGGCTTCCCTCAGACATGCGCCAACCCTCCACATGTCCGGTTTCAAAAAGGGGGCCCATTTTGGTAGCTGGTTCCCGCCATTTTGTATGGACCCTGATTCAAATTTCAAATGGGCATATCTTTTGACTCGGGGCTCAAAATCTGGAAAATATGGCACCATTGGAAAGATCTCGGCCTCGTCTATGCCATGGAGATTTGAAACTTTAATTTTGGAGAGGTTAGGTAGGAAAAAATGAAGAAACATCTTCGGGCCATTAATACAGGATCTATTTTCCCCAACAACTAGATCGGATTTGATCTGATCCGCCATTTCCTCCTCCTTCGAGGTGTCAAAACAAGTAATTGATGCAGGCACGACAAATTTGGGGTGGATTTTGCAAGAGGCATTGATGGCAGTGGTTGAGCTTCAATTGGTTTTCCCGCTTCTCTCTCCTTCTTCCCTCTGTGTTGAATCTATAAAAGTAGGGTCGGGGCTCATTGTAAAAGGTTGGACATTTCTGTTTTGTGCCCTCCCTTCTTCTTTTGTTCACAAAAGGATTTGTGGAGCTTTTCTAACCTCTCCTTCGGGTTGTAATGCAAGTTTTGCCTCTTGGCTACTGCAATATACTGTATCGACTCCTGAGCAATAATATATATGTCTGTGGATGTTTCTCGACCCTCTCATGTATTCATTATTGTCTCTCTGATCTCTTATTGTGATTTGGTCATATGTGCATGTTGTTTGTATTACATTCCTATGGTCTGTGTTAAACTACAAAATGAGTGTCTAACATTCCTTTGGTGTATCACCTCATTAGCTTAGGTTTATTTTCTTGCATCTCTCTAACCATGTCTCCTTGGTAGATAGAATAGACTTAGAATAGATCCTCTGCAATTTGTTTGTATACACCTGAATAGAGGGATAGGAATCACCTCAATCCGGAGAGCTCTCTCAACTCACAAGGTCCCACACCTTAAGAGATGCTCCATGTTGTGCAATCACACCGAATGCCCCACTTCACACTCAGGCCATTCGAGGGTGTTGTGATTCTGCACTAACAGGACTACTCTTACTTTATTATAAATTTGTATATATGTAACATATACCCTTTGAAGAAAATTAACAAAAATCAAAAAAATAATTTAGTTACACACACACATTCTATAGTTAAAATGCAACATTTCATTAGTTTAGAACATTTCAAATTTGCGTATGGTTTGCTTGACACTCACCTCTGAGTTTGAGAAATGTCTAAAATTCACGCCTTTTGGTGTGAAAAAAGTTGCAAAAAGTGGGACATACTTATATGCTTTGACCCTTGAATTGTAAACCCTCTATTCAAGTCATTGACATAAGAGCTAGGGTTTCAAGTGAAGAAGAGAAATTTTCAAAACAACATAGTCGTTGCATTAGTATAGACCCATACTCCATATATTTTGAGACAAGCGGGGTATATCCTAAAATCTAGATCTAGCTCAAAACACCAAAGGACATATTCGTAGCATTAAGGGTTCAAATTTGGCCACGAATTTGACCAACATTCAACAAAACTTTCCTGCGCACTATTTCTAATCCCGATATTTAATAGACATCTTGATGACACTTTGATATGCACCTAGGACACTTTAAGCACTTTGTCACATCATTTGACTATGATAGAACAATTCTATTTCTACACCCTAATTATTCTTTCACTTGTTTTCTTTTGAAAATATAGTGCCAAATGCAAGAGTAACATAATTTAGAATTATTTAGATTAATTATTTTAGTTTTAAATTATCATTATTACATAGTATGTCTTAAATGTGAATAAAACATAATTTTGTGTTACAATGTCAAGCTAGAGGTAACACGACATCTTATCATACATAATGCCCATAACAACATTGTGTATATTTTTTCATCTTTTGCATGAAAAAACACTTATGCTTTCATCGTCGTAACTCCAAACTTAGTGATGTCAATAAAACACAATTTACCTTAGCATTACCAAATTGAAATGAGACTAAAATAAATTTAGACAAGTTTTTGTCCTAAGATTTCTTTAACCATAATTTTAGGTTTGTTCTCGTCAACTTAAAAATGGAGTCAAACCACCACCCTCCACACTAAAAGTATACTTGTTGAACTTACTTCTAAAAACTGAGTTAAGGATTATTTTATTTTTAGATGCCTTGTCTATCATGCAATTAGAGGGAAAATCATAAATTCTCACAATTCCTTGAAAATATCTATTCAATATATGTATTGTATATGTGTGACTTCATACGTTGAACACTAAAAACAAACTATCTCACTGTCAGCATAAGGATTATCGTCTACTTTCACACCATAGAAAGTCCAAGATATAAGAGGCATATGAGATACCAACTAATAGATAACCTAGACAATATAAGAAACAAATATCGTTGGTCCCATCAGGAATATCTTCTAAACTTTATATGATATGAAAGTAGCACTTCAACATTCATACATGTGTTTTTCTATTCTTGTAAGAATCTTGTTACTCTATATATTTATAATTTATTTTATAAAGATGATGTAAGTTGGAAATACTCTCGCTCACAATACATTGTACCTAACTTAAGAAGTATTAAGTACAAAGTAGTCTCATATATAACATAAGTTCAAGTTCATCCCTTGTACCCACACCAAGGGGACCCCTAAAAACTAGTACAAAATAGTCTCGCTTGGGGTGGAAGAAATAACATAGAAAGTGTGTAGATTCAATCACACAAAGACATAAAAAAAAATCAAGTGTGTCGTGGAGGAGGAAATTGTGGTGGCCTGACGTTGAGGGGAAGTGGGCGGGCCGCGGACGAGACAAACACGGCCCCTTTCGCGTGTGAGGGCGGGTCCCAACCCAAAAAAAGCAGCACCGAGTTACCCTCGTCACGCAAACGTCAGCACGCAGGGAACCCACAAAAAATGGTGGGGCGATCCCATCACGCTTACGTCACTCGGACAGTCGACCGTCAACGACGTCGTCATGGGCGACGTCACGGCCCGGCGATGTGACGCCCGCGAAGGAGGCGCGAACGTGGGCGGGCCCCACCAAAGCAAACGCCGGATTGACGGGCCGACGGACGGTTCACCTTTTCCCTTCGTCTCCTCCGCCCGTCGCGTAACGGTTCACACCCGGGCAGCCGTGACTGACGGGCACGATGGCCCCGCGCGGGTCGCTGGAGCTTCCCCTTCCGTCTCCTCATCCTGCACGATACATCACAAACACCGCGCACCCGCCCCAAATAAATAATAAAGAAACAAAGGCAAAACCCGACTCCCAACGCACTCTTTTCTAGCCAAGAATCCGAAACGGCCGGGTCGGGTTGGAACTTGCTCGTATAAGAAGAAGACCCACAGCAAACACAAGCAATTCTTTGGCACACAGCAAACACAAGCAATTCTTTGGCACACAGCAAACACGATGCAGGGATTGCAATACAGGGCAGGGTCGGCGGGCGCGGGCGGGGCGGCGTGTAAGAGGCCCGCCCGGGCGGTGCAGTTGCAGGCGGATTCGCCGTCGCCGGTGGACAGAATTCAGCGGCTGGCGGCGGATAACGCCGTTCTGGTGTTCAGCAGGACTTCGTGCTGCATGTGTCATGTGGTGAAGAGGCTGTTCTGCAGCCTGGGCGTCAATCCGGCGGTGTGCGAGCTCGACGAGGAGGAAGGCGGCGCCGACATAGAGAAAGTGTTGATCAGGCTGGTGGGCAAGAACCAGGCCCTGCCCGCCGTCTTCATCGGAGGAAACCTCGTCGGCGGCCTCGACCGCCTCATGGCCGCTCACATCGGCGGCGATCTCGTCCCCATGTTAAAACAGGCCGGAGCCCTCTGGCTCTGATAATTTCTTCAAAACCCAACAATTTTGCTGATTTCCATGTCCCAATTCGTCGATCTCATTTTTGGCTTCTGTAGAAGTGAAATTGCAAGAGAGTTTTATGTAATTAGCTGACCCAATTCGCCATTGCCGTGTATTAAGTATAGAAAGCAAGAATTACTGTACAAATTTTATCAACATTCTGTCGTTGCAGAAACTCTGAAAAAAGCAAAAAAATGGGTGACGACAATTGTGTCGATATTACGTTTGGTGTTTTGTTTCTCCTGGAAGATTAACGTGTGTATAGTGGAGGCGGTATTTCAAAAAACAATTTGTTGTCCTGCCCATTTCTTTTAAAATCCGTCACTGTAAGCAGATTTCTTTTGCCTTGTTTGATTGGAAGAGAAGAGTTTATACACACTCCATATGTTGAGGGTTAAAATCTGTGTATATGTAACATTTTTTTTTTTTTTAGCATTAATTAATGTTAACTTGTGCACAATCAATAAGAATATACTGTTTTATTCTCTACTATATCGATTGTTTGTGTAAGGACGTTAATTTGTTGTAAATATCATTGTTTAAATTTGATAGTAGTTATACATTTTTTCTATTTAACATTTTAAGGGTTCATTTATGTTAATTTGTCCACAATCAATACTAATATAGTGTTTTATTCTCAAATATTTCTATTGATTTATTGTTTTATTCTCCAACATATCAATCGTTTCCATAAAAATATTTAATTTGCATGAAGATAAATGAATTGAAAGTGACTCATGTTCATGGTTTAAATTTGACAGTTATGCATTTTTCTATTTGACATTTTAAGCAAGGGTTAAATTTGACGCCTGTTTAGACGTTTTTTGCTATTTTAACCGTAAAATACTTGCAAATATTTGTAATAACCGTCACACGTAACTTGCATATTTAAAATTTGACCGTCATTTTTTATATATATGTATACATAAATTATAAAAATATATTCAAATATATCTTTAAAATAACTAAATAAATATAAAATAAATACTATAATTGACATTATTTTGTATATTTGAAGGGCGGTATTAAAAAATGACCGTCACCGAAAATATGTTTGACAGTATAGGTGGCCGTCAAATTTAACCCCCGATTTTAAGGATTAATTTATATTAATTCGTCAACAATCAATGAGAATATACTGTTCTATTATCCAACATATCAATTGTTTCCATGAAGATAAATGAATTGAAAGTGGCTCATGTTCATGGTTTAAATTTAACAGATAATACGCATTTTTCTATTTGATATTTAAGGATTAATTTATATTAATTTGTTGATAATCAATAACAATATAATGTTCTATTCTCCGACATATCAATTGTTTCTATAAAAATGTTTAATTCGCATGAATATAAATGAAGTGAAAGTGGCCCATGTTGATGATTTAAATTTGACAGTTACACATTTTTCTATTTAATATTTTAAGGATTAATTTATATTAATTCGTTGACAATCAATGACAAACATTATGAATAGTTGTTCCCATAAAACTATGAATAGTTGTTCATGTTCATATTTTAAATTTGACAGCAGTTATACATTTATCTATTTAATATTTTCAAGTTTAATTTATGTTAATTCTCCATAGTCAACGAAAACATATTATTTTATTTCCAAAATATCAATTGTTTACATAAAAACATTTGATGTGTCATGAATAGGATTGAATTGAATAATAGTTCATGTCCACACTTTAAATTAGACAACCTGTATATATCATTCTGAAATGATATCTCTGCATATTTACATATTTAAGATGTGACCCTCATTATTTATATAAATTTATATACAAATTATATTAATAATCATAAATATATATTAAAAAGTGTTAAAATAAATGAAAATTACTTTTAATATTTTTATCGCTATTATATTAACAGTGCTATATCACAAGGGAATATTTTTATTGAAACATGTTAATATATTAATCAAAATTTAATACAAGATAATATCAATAAAAGAATGACAAAACAAAATAACGATTAAAAAACATTATAAATAACCCTCAAATTTAAAATTTACGTCATAATCAACGCCATAACGAAAAGCTAAATAATTTTATTTCCAAGACACCAACTGCGTAATTTGGTGCGAATGGTGACTCATGTTCCACGCCATTGAATGGTGAAAAGCCATGTTATCATCACTATCAGTTTGCACCTATAAACTGGGCAACCAAAACGTTCCATAGTCAACCTGTCCTCATCAATGTCATCATTCATACATCATGCATCACTCAAAATTAATCTCACTTTGGAGCAACTTAAGTAGTATATGAGCGTATGTATATTAAATATGTTGAATGAATGTTTTCCTTTCTCCATTGAAGATGGATTCGGAGCTGTCGGTTGGTGCAGAAAAGTAAAGAATTAGATGAACAATGAAAATCATAATCATTAAACGCCTTGCATTAAATTAAAAATTGTTTGGGAGAAAATTGTGTCCTTGATTTTTTATTTTCGCTATTTCTTATTATGTTCCATGATTTATCATTTTAAAAAAATAAATAAAAATTAATAGACTAAAGTATATTATTATTTATAGAGAAGTTTTGAGAAGATTAAGTGTGGGAAATATTTTTTATTTTAAAATTTGAGTCACATTCTCTAAATTATCATCACGAGAAGTTCCCATGATAATAGTTTACAAAATATAACCTAAAATATAAAGTAAAAAGATTTCAAATTGTTATCTTCCCAAAAAAACAATTGTAGACATTAAATGAATAATATCTTATTTTATTAATATATATTATTACATTTATTATTTTGATAAAGAAGAAACATTATAATCTTGTCTATTTTAATAATAAATCATAAAATGTGATTTAAAATATTAAGTAATTATATAGTGTTGTCTTAACAAAATATTTTTTATGTTTATTTTTAAAAACATGATTTTTTTAAAATTTTGATTTACAATATTTTCTTAATTATTAAAAAAATTGAAAATATTTTTCTTTAAAAATAGCAAAATATTTTTCTCTTTTATATAATAAATATTTATTTATTAAACTTCAAATACTATCAAAGAAATATTCTTGTTTTTTATATTCATATTATTATATGAATTCATAATTTCTTAGTTAAATAAATGATATTTGTCAAATATGGAGAGAGATAATAATTATGTTGTTATTAAGTATATACTATCATTTTTAAAAATCTAGTTTCAAACTATTAATTTTTATAGAGGAAATTTTACAATTGTATCATAGTGCGTGTGTTCATTTTAATCCAATTGTAAATTTGACATCCATTTAAGTGTCATTAAAAATGTGAGTAAAAAAATCACAAAATTTTGCTCATATAATAAATTTTAAAACCCTTTTATTTATGCAAAAAAATTGTGAAGTCTTACACATTACTATATTTAGATTCACAATATTTATACCGTATTCACTAGTTAAAAAAATATGATTTTTTTTTGTTTATTATTAATAATTATCATATGTAAAAAAACTAAAATAATTTTCAATATATATATTTAAGATATCCATACTAATTTATATTTATGTTGCTATATAGATTAAGAATTTCGTAGTTAAATAAATGATATACATTAAATATGGAAAGTTTTAATAATGTAATAAGAGAAATGAAATTCCCACATTCGTTGGTATGGTGGATAAGAATGCGAGATTCCACCGTCTCCTCCGATATTTTAATTGTTTATTTTTTCGGCGCTGGAATAAAGTTGGATGTCCATTACTTGGTGTCTTTTATTACGCATCAGTCTTTAAATTCGCAAGGAAAGTATTTTAACATTTTACCCCGCTTATATTAAAGAATATTCCCTTCCGGATCGAATTTTTGGCAATACTAAGAGCAAAGTTTCGTATTAAAAGGCCGAAAAATATGAAGAGGATTAATTACGTACACAAAGGGAATAAAAGTAGTCGACATAAATGTGTTAAATGAGTTGCGTATCACGTAATCACGGGCTCAGTTTTGTTATTTTAAAAAGAATGGCGTTCCCTTTTTTGAAATGGCACCATTTCTAATTTTGACCCAAGTTTGAAAACGATGACATCAACTTGAAAGTAACGATTCTATTTTTATATTCTATTGAATTATCTTAAATTAATTTTGTTTTAGAGAGCATAATCATCTGAATTTATTATTAAGATACTTATACCTTGTTGGTAGTTCCTTTGGTGGGTCGCTTCACAATAGAACCCTATGCACACCCTTTGAAGAAGAAGATGTGTGGATTTGCTTGGTGGAAGGATATTAAGGTAGTAAAGAGATAATTAGGGGTTAAGTTTTGAGGTGTGTATGGGAAGAAACAAGGGACATTCTATAATTTTATAGAAGATTCACAATTAGATTCAGTTAGGTCTTCATTGTTGAGGAAGTGGAGTAACACTACAAATACGAGTATTTACCTTTGAAATTGGGAGACCTTTAGATAAAGATTGCAGAAGATAGTTGATCAAAGAGTTTAGAAGACATTACGAATTTTGTTTTTATGATGATAGCTTACTCCCTAAACATTCAAGGAGTCTTATGTAATGTATTGTGTGGATAACACTTGTGTATGAGGTCATTATGGAGTGACACGAGTTTTTTCTTCTATGTTGAATGATTTTATATTGAATGTTAAGGATAGAAGTGATAATTTATGTGCATCATTGATCTTAAAATATATTTTTCATAATGGGGATTTAGTGATCTCTTGTTATGTCTCGAGTGAGCATTTGATTTTTTTTTCTCAAGAAAGAGGATAAGGAAGAATGGAATATCAATCAATATAAAGGAATGAAGGGTTGTGTGAGATTGTGGAAGGTATTGAGAGAGTGATTGTATGAAGAGGGAAGTAAACCATATGGATGTCATGAGTACTCACACGGGATAGGGAAGGCATATTATTATTTTGCATATCAAAGGAGTGTGATCTTGTGAGAAGGACGAAATACATGTAATGATGAGTTCGTAAGTGAAATGTGTCAATTTGAAGTTGCTAATTGGGATCCATTTGAAGGTGGAAAGGAATTGATGTAGTTGCGATTATGGAGTCTAATTAATAAATTCCTTAAACCATGCTACGTTATGAAACAACATGACTCTTGGTTGACTTGTAGCCTTTACACATGGAAGTATCTAGAATAACCACACTTTATTGATCATCTTAGAGGAAATAACAACTTCATAGACTTGAGACCGATTATAACAAATATAGCCTCGACACAATCATAAAAAGATAAAACATTTTTTGTCCGAATAAATTGACTACTAGAAAAATCCACCTTAACAATCTATATTATAAATTATATATTTTATAAACACTAATAGACTAGCTCCAAACTCCTAAACTAACTCTTTGATCAAGAGTAAGTGTGAGCTCTTATAGAACCAAAGTGCCACCTACTTATAATGTTACCTCAAAGCTACAAACTATCCATATTATACCCATATGATATTTATTGAATCCTCCTACATATTATCCCAATCATCTATGTAAGGAAAGTCCCAAACATTCCAATAACACATTTATAATCACAACACAACTTGATGTATACAATTCGGCTCAACAATTACAATTATAGATTTAATGAACTTCATCGGATCCTTCCTTTATGCAACAAATAATTTAAATTTGATTCCTTCTGCTCTGAAGATCTCAAACACATTCATATTAGTAGCGGTCCCTAGGATCACTCATTAGCACATGCTAATGATGTATTCTAGAGGGTTTTACAACATCATTCCAATTGCAAGGATTAACCTAGTGTGCAATGAGACTTACATATGGTCAAAAAAATCATAGATTAGTACTTGTGTAATGGCCACAATAAGGAAAAATACATAACATGAGACTTACAAGATAGAGAGATAGATAACATGTACTAGAATGGACTATGATTACTATTCTAAAACAAAAATATTCAACAAAAACACCAATAATAACTTGTTGCGTAGTGTTCATACATCGTTTTATACATTTTGAGGTGACTTTTAGCCTTCCTATACCTTCACTTTCCCTTTTCAAGCTAGAGGATATTTTCATATTATCTTCCTAGACTAAAAGAGCTATACATATATTATATTTTGTCATACTTATATTATGCATATGCATTAAGCATTACACAATTATATAAATATATGCAAAATACATCAAATGGATTATAGGCCTCAATAACCTTACAACACTTTCCCAAACTTAAATAGTTGTCTCGTTTCAAGACAAAATAATCTTGTGAAGTATGGAAGATTCGTGTCTTCATTCTACATCCTTACGATGTTCTTTATTGCTTTACGCTTTTGGATACTTTATTCGTAGTTAACATAGGGAAGATCATTTATTGGTTTTCATCCCCATGCATTATTTAACCACCCTCACAAGTTTTCAATTAAGTAATCTTTCTAGCAGACTACCACCCTTCGAATTTTCAATAAGCGAAAATACCTCATAGATCACCCATTCAAGTTTTCACCCTCTCGTGGGTCCAACTTAAGTATCTAAAAAATTGTGTAATTGTGTTCAAAATTTTACCATGCCCAAAATTGTGTTCTTATTGGATATATTTATGTTTTTCGGACTACAAAGATGGAGCTTTACAAACTTGTGTTGCTGCAGGAACTAGTGGAGATGGTAATTGTTATCCCGTAAAATTGACAAGGGCAATTTTACCGATAACCATACCGAAAATTTTGTTTCGATCCTCGTTAGGGATCCATCGCGTTCGAAACGTTGTAAAATCCCTTCCTGGGAAATCTAGTTTTTGAACTTAGTCTTTTTGAGCCTTTTTTGGCTGGGCGCATGAAATTGCTTTGCAACACTAACTTTTGGTGCGCCCCCTTAAAAGCCTTTGGCGCATGGTTTTTTATGTTAACACATCTTTTAGTGCGCCAAAGGATGTTGAGACTCTTTTGCGTGCGCCAAGGCGCATGCGCCTGTGTTGACACAACTCTTGTTGCGCCACCTTTTGGTGCGCCAAAGGGCGCACATAATATTATTGCAACACCATGTTTTGGTGCGCCAAAGGGCGCACATAACTTTATGTCGACAATGCTTTTGGTGCGCCAAAGGCGCGCTCAATCTTCTGCTGTCAAATACTTTCGTGCGCCAAAGGGCGCACGCTTTCCCCTGTCGACAGAAACTTTCATGCGCCATTTCAAAAGTGGTTGGCGCATTGATGACAAGTTTTTCTATATATATCAGTGCGCGCCCAATGTCATTTTCATTCTTTTTGTCGAGCACGTGATCATTCTGAACTTGTCAACCTCTGCTCCGTCGTTTTCATTGCCCTGTGGACCCATTGAAACTTTTTGCTATATATCCAGGTAAGAGGATCTTCTTGTTCCCTCATGCGTTGTGTGCTTTCGGTTTTTAGTGCTTTCATGGTCTAGTTTTAGCTTGCTGGTTGGTGTTTTGATTAAATAGAAATATGTTGAGCTAGCCCCCCCTGTGCTGCCTTGTCTTTTTCTTCTTTTCCTCCTCCTTTCCCTCCCTCTTTCCAGATCTGCTGGTAGAGGGTGTTGTTTTGAAAGAACTTGGTCTGAAAATCTCTTTTCTGAAACCTTATATCTCCAAGCAATCTTTGAAATGGAGGAAAGAAGGAAAAAGGGTTGAGCAATGAGAGGCTCTGTTTTTCACATTGGCGCACTGGCGCGTCTTGTTACACTAAAAACAGTTGCGCCCCTCGGCGCATCTACCCGCCTTGTTACATGAGCAAAACCCGCGCCAATGGCGCGCCCTTTCTGCCTGCTGCATCATGAACTCATGCGCCCTCAAGGCGCTCCTCTGTCGCGTGCTACAAGTGCCAATCCCGCGCCCCTTTGGCGCGCTGTTCATCCATGTTGCATCCCTTTTTCATGCGCCAATCGCGCACCCAGCTCCCATGTTACACGAGTTATATTTGCGCAAGTATGAAACTATAGAGGCGCAGGCGCATCCCCGACTACAACAACATCATGTTGTGTTAACCCTTCGTGCGCCGCGCCATATCCCTTTGGCGCACGAAAAGTCCTTGCTACACGATACACCCATGCGCCAAAGGGCGCACCAAATCTCAATGTAACACGCATTTCCTGTGCGCCCTATATAAAATGCAATCTGCAACATCCATGCGCCATGCGCCTTTGGCGCCAGTTTAGCCTCTGCAACACTCCTTTTCTGTGCGCCTTATCTATTTGGCCTGCAAATTACATTTTTCATGCGCCCTGCGCCCTGAGCCTTAAAATCTCTAACTCTTTCTTCTGCTAGCATTCCAATGGAAGATCAAATGACTAATTCAACCTTTTTGGATTGGGTCTCACTTCTTCTTCATGCAGATCAGCAACTGAGTTCGAAAGAACACATGTCTACGTCAAGCAAGAAACCCACCAAACCAAGAGGAAAGGCTAAGCTGACAGAAGAAGAGATGAAATACAAATATCAGAGGGTCAGGATGCCCGAATCACAGGCTGAGTGCAGTATGGATGTCAGAGACTCAGAATTGGGTCACATTGACATGGAGGAATTCTGGGTTAGAACTCAGAAGGTTACGAGAAGTCCATGGATGGACAAATTGATAGGCAGTGCCCTGCACTTCGCCGGAGGAATCCCCGTCAGTGCCGTCAACAACGAATTCATGATGGTGATTGCCCAATGTTACAACAAAGACACAAGATGTGTCGAAAATAGCAAGGGCGAGGTAGTCATAAACCTCACTGCCCGTCATTTTGAAATAATGCTCGGCATCCCTCATCACCGGCAATTTGTGGCCGTCAGCCAAAAGGAATGCATCAAGGCACGGGAAGAGGCCCTAGATGCAATGCATCAAATGGAGAAAGTTGTTCTCGCCATGACTCGGGGTTGCTCACTCCTTCCCTTACCTTGAGATCACCGATGACACTATCCGGATCTTGAGGAGATAGCTTCTCGAGGGACAGGGCCGGAGGTCACATTCGACACTTTGAATCTATCAACAACCTCTTGCTTTGTAGGGACTTCATCGGGTTCCTTATCGAGGCGGAGAAAGATTATTCCAAACTCCCGGAAAAGCTCATAGACGAGCGGGAGACTTGCGAAGCAATCAGTGAACGCACAAGGATCCATCACAGGATCAATTTGGGCCGATGATTAGTAAGTTTTGGAATACCGCGCTCGCCTCCACATATCATCACCGAGCGGATCGAAACAGGCGACCCCTTTTCGGCCGCAGGATGATGATGATGAGTAACTTCTTCTTCTTCTTCTTCTTCTTCTTCTTCTTCTTCTTCTCTTTCTCGACTTTCTTTTTGAAATGTCTAAAATGTGTTGACACAAATGATGACATCATCCATGTTGCATCATGGGATGATGTCATCCACCAAGTTGTCAAAGTCAACATGACTTTTAGATATTTTGTAAATATCTTTGTAAATAAGTGGTTGGCTCCATTTTGCCTTCTCTCTCCCTCATCTTCTATAAATACTGGAATACTTGTTGTATTCGGGTGAACATTTTTTAGATAGAAATAGAAGTGAGGAGAGAAAGACTTTGAGCTTCCTTGTAAAAGAAAACAGTAATACAATTATTAAGACTTTGTGCTCAATATCTGTGTTATGCATTAGGTCTTTCTTACGTTAGATCTGTATGTGTTTAATCTGTTGGATTCATATCTACTTTCCTGTCATTTGCTCATCAGTATTGCTTTGTTTATTTACGCAAGTAGGTTTGGCTCTTTTTACCAAACCAAAACGTAAATCTTCTAACCCTTCTACGCTTTGGAATTCATTTCTTTTCTTCCTTCGGATCTGTTCTTTCTCTCCTCCCTCTTTCATTCCTTTCTTTTCGGCACTGAAGCAGTCTCTTTGGATGAGATCCCAACCCCAAGAAGCGAATCATGAGACTTGCATAGGTTCTGCTAGTAGAAATAGCAATAAACCGGTTTAACTTTCTTTGACTCAAAGAGGGGCTAAGCCCTGCACACTGTTGGCTCGTCTATCCATAGATCTGTCCACGCGACAGATTTTCGGACCAACAGTTTTTGGCGACTCAGTTGGGAACGAATAGATCTGTCAGATCTATGATGGTGGTAAGATAGAAAAATAAAAAAATAAGAAAATTTTACTTTTGTTTGCAAATCTGAACTTTTTGATAAAAATCCAAAAAATTTGCAAAAGTGCTCAAAATTGAAAATTTTCTTCTGAGATCCGTAGATCGGGCCTAGTTACAGATCTTTAGTTCGCTGAGTTTTTATAAAAATCAGTATTTTGCCATAGATCTGGATTTTTGACTGTTTTCTAAAAAGTTTGAAACCCTCTGAAAAAGTAAAAATCAGATCCGAAAATCAGCTTGCTATTTTTCCCTGCCATCTTATCCTCGTTGTTATTTGTCATTAACCGCAATCGGTTTTTTTTTTTTGAAGGGGATAGTTTTTAAATATTTCGAAAAGTGCATGTTCTGGTTTTTGTCAGAGAAGCCAGAAAATCAGCAAGTACAATCAAAAAGAAAGTTTGAATCTGCGCCATAACATTGCAGATCTGGAAGGTGCGCTGGCAAGTGAACCTTTTACGTGCAGCAGGAGAGCCCGTGGAGAAGCCGATCCCACTTTCGATCTGCTTCAAAAGCACAATTTCAGCGTGACACCGGCGTGTTTTTCAGCGCTAAGCTCGGCTAGCCGGTCATCCAGGAGTGTCTCACCTCCACGAAGAAAAGTCTTTTACAAGGTGCATCTACATCCCTTTGTAGTGCCTTGCTACTCAGTGGAACCACCCTTCCAGCCCGTGTTCTCTTTCCTGCCATTCAAATGGCGGTACCATGGGGAAATGCTATGGGTCCTCTCGCACTGCCACATCCAGTTCACGCGCTCCCTCACGGAAACCGAATTTTTTTCCCAAATTCGATGGGAGCGGAAATCAAAGCACGGATTCCCACATATCTGCATTCATTATGTCATGCAGTATTTTGGACGTGACGCACGAAGATGTGTCGGTTCACCTTTTTCTGGAAACTCTACAAGGGCCTGCGGCTGAATGGTTTCAACATTTGCCTGCCGGATCTATCACCAGTTGGGCCACCTTGCGGGAGGCTTTTGAAGACAGATACAAGCCTTCAGAGGACGCATTTGCATTACTATCACGAATCACTCACCTGAAGAAAGAAGCCAATGAGACCATGCGCGATTTCGTCACCCGGTTCAATGCACTAATCAATCGTGTCCCTGTTGCCATGCTTCCCACACCGGAGAATCAGAAGTGTTTTTCGTGAACGCCATGAGCTCAAAAGTCAGCTTCTTGCTCCTTCAAGAGCGAGTAGCTACCCTACCTCTCGCTCAGGCTGCTGCCATTCGGATAGAAGACAATTTGATAATATCTGGTGAGTTGAAAAAGGAATCATCCAAGTCCAAATCTTCAGATACCTCACCTGCTACTTCGTCTGATCCGGCGTTCCAAAAGATGGCGAATGATTTGCTCGCATTAAAGAAGCAGTTGGCCCAGGCTCCTAGTTCCTCATACCGGGATGTTCCACGAAGGAGTTTCGTTCCCAATAATGTTTCACAAAGGCCGCGCCTACCTGCAACTGCTCCACGGTTGGCGCTTGAAGCTCCTCCGGTCAATGCTCTGGCCGAGATTGAAGAAGAAGAGCAGTACTATGAAGAACCTTCGTCTCAAGGCGAAGATGATCAAGATGTCGGTGAGCCGACTGGCGACTCTACTATTGGATACATGGAATTTGATGAGGAAGAATCTGATGAAGAGGAGGGTACTCAAGGCTATGCAAGCGGACAATCATATGCTGTTTTTACCCGCTCGCAAGGAAAAGAAGCAGAAGTTGCTGCTCATGTCCAGCAGGAGAAGGCCGTGTCAAACGCGCCTCCGATCATTGCTAAAAGAGGTAATCCTCTTCCTACTCAACTCCCTGGCAAATCTTTTACAAAGAAATCTTTTCCCCCCATCTCTCCTCCAAATCAGCCCCCTCATATTCCTATCAAGATCAGTAACCCTGTTCCACCATCGCGAAGCGAGGGACTCATTCCCTCACCAGCGCAACCCTTGGCCGCATTTGATATCATAGATCATGCAAAAAGACCAAGATCCAAATGTCTGAAGCTGAGTACCTTCAGTCAAATCCCGAACAGCTTGTAAGATTAACCAAATACATTCAGAGCCAAGCTGTTACATCTAAGCAGGTTTCCCCAAAAGGAATCCTTTCCACTCCCCCTAAATCCCGCATAAATGTTGCTTCAACATCTGCATCAGGTAAGATAGAACCTTTCTATCTCTCTCTCCTAATCAACGGCCATAAGTTGAGCAACTGTATAATTGATTCCGGAGCTTCTGATAATGTCATGCCGGCGAAAGTCGCCCATGCTTTGGGCCTCACTCTTACCAAACCATTCGGCAGATGTTATTCATTGGAAACCAAGCAAGTTCCGTTGGTTGGCCAAATCAAAGACGCGCAATTTGCGTTTGCGGCTTTCCCAGATAAAAGAGTAAAAATGACAGTCCTTGTCGCTGACATTCCGGCAGCCTACGGGATTTTGCTGGGAAGGAGTTTCTGCAGTGAAGTTGGTGGGGAGATTCACATGGACTGGTCTAAAGCTAGAATTCCCGTCAAAGGTGTGATGCAGACATTAGAGCCAGAATCACAAAAGAAGTACTTGGTTACTAACTCTGAAGACCCCAAAGCCCAAATCCTTTTTGAATCATCAGGGATGGGGAACTATTTCTTGTCTACTGAGACAGACAAAGCGGGGGTTCTCGTTCGAGAAGAGGATCTTAATGAGATCTGGACCTTGCAGTTTGATGGCAGTTGCGCGACTAGTGGATGTGGCGCTGGAGCCGTGCTGATATCTCCCGAAGAGGAGGTAATTCCTCTTTCTTTCAAGTTGCAGTTTTTCAATACTAACAATACTGCTGAGTATGAATCTCGATACTCTTCGGTATGCAAGCCGCAAAGGAAAGGGGAATTAAAAATCTAAAGGTACAAGGTGATGCTGAGCTAGTTGTAAATCAGGTCAAAAGGATTTACCAAGTAAAAAATGAGAGGCTCAGGCACTACCGTAACGCAGTATGGGACAGCATCAAAGAATTTGATGCTTTTTCAATAGGAGCAATTCCAAGAGCTCAAAATGACATGGCCGATTCATTGGCCGTTTCAGCATCTCTCATGCTCCCACACCCGGGTTTGAAAACAAACAAATACACCATTGAGGTGGTTTTCCGCCCGAGCGTGCCGGACAACTCTCAGCATTGGCAAGTATTCAATGATGATAATCAACTCATTGCCTTTCGGAAAAATCAGAAAATTTTGACGAGTTGTATTTTGAAGGATCCACCTCTACATGCCGTGAATCAATCAACGGTCAAAACCACGAAGCAAAGGAGAACGACGGCATATGCCAGCTCAAGGGAAATAAAATTCCGAAGGGCCTGGTTTCTCTGGAGCGCTTGTTTGACAGGCATGACCGTTTTGTGAAAAAGAAGAGGCGAGATGGTCCTGACTCATCCCCAGAAACCGAACCGGTCAATTTAGGTTCGGAGGCACATCCGCAATTTGTGAACATCGGGAAATGTTGCACGCCTGAAGAGAAGCGGAAATTTGTCAAGTTGCTGAAGAAATATATGGATGTGTTGGCATGGTCCTATGCCGATCTAAAGTCCTTCAAGCCAAAGGACGTACAGCATGACATACCGCTGAAAGAAGATGTCAAAGCCTTTCGCCAGAAGCAAAGGCATTATAATCCTAAGATCTCGGGCACCATCCAGGCCGAAATTCAGAAGATGTTGGATGCAAGAATCATTTTCCCTATCCATCACAGTACTTGGGTAGCAAATATTGTACCAGTGCGCAAGAAAAACGGCGAGATACGCATATGCGTAGACTTCCGAAACTTGAATCAAGCTTCGCTGAAAGACAACTACCCTCTTCCGATAATGGATCAAGTTCTGCAAGCAGTAACTGGATCAGAGATGCTGTCTATGCTTGATGGTTTTTCAGGCTACAATCAGATTGAAGTCTCGCCTGAAGATCAATTCAAAACAACATTCACTACTCCCTGGGGTACATTTGCCTACAGCAGGATGCCTTTCGGCCTAACTAATGCTGGTGCCACTTTTCAACGGGCCATGGACTTCGCATTCAAAGGTATGATGGGAAAAGTCATTGTAGTTTATCTAGATGACTTAACCGTGTTCTCTAAACAACGAAGTAATCATTGTGATCACTTGGAGCAAGTATTGGCCAGATGCAGAGAACATGGAATTTCCTTAAACCCAAAAAAGTCTGTTTTTGGAGTCACGGAAGGGAAGTTGCTAGGGCATGTGGTTAGCAAAGAAGGAACGAAGATAGATATTGAAAGAGTTAAGGCTATTCAGAGCCTTACTCTGCCTACAAGCAAGACTGGTGTTCATTCTTTCTTCGGGAAGGTGAACTTTCTCAGACGTTTTGTTCCTGACTTTGCTGAAAAGACCCGTCATATACTGAACATGATGAAGGGATCACCAACTTTCAGATGGAGTGAAGAGGGGAAAAGGTCATTCGAAGAAATAAAAGCTTCTGTTGCCCATGCACCAGTCCTGGTATGTCCCGACTTCTCCAAGGACTTCATCATGTATAGCTACGCATCTGAGCACACTGTGTCTGCAATCTTAATGCAAAAGAATTCCGAAGACATTGAATCCCCGATTGCATTCATGAGTTCTCCCCTCAAGCCTCACGAGTTGAAGATGACTCAATTGGAAAAGCATGCCCTTGCCGTTGTCAAAGCAGTGAAGAATTTCAGGTATTACATTCTAAACTCGCATACGGTGGTGCTGGTTCCTGACACGGCGGTGAAATCAATTCTAACTCAGCAGGAGTTAGGAAGTTTGAGAGGGAATTGGATCGCAAAGGTCCAGGAATATGACCTGGATATTAAACCAACCAAGCTTTGTAAGGGCAAGGGCCATGTCGGCTAATGGGTGAAAACAAAGATTCAAAAACCCTAAAGGAAAAGAGGATGTACCGACGAAGAGCAAAACCCTCTAGAGGAACTTGATTCTCTGCCTCTAGTTTTATTTGTTGCAACTAGTGATGAGTGGTACTCTGACATCGCTTTCTTCCTTACCTACGGCGAATGCCCAATGCACCTAACTGCAAAGGAGAAGCGCACTATAAAGCTCAGAGCAGCTAAATATGTCATCTGGGATGATGGTTTATATAAGCGCGGGATAGACGGTGTCTTCTGCGATGTGTCGACAAGCCCCAGCAAGTAAAACTGCTGGAAAGTTTTCACAATTCAGCCTGTGGAGGCCATTTTTCTTCTTCCGTGACAGCACACAAGATCATTCGAGCAAGGTACTATTGGCCGACGCTCTTTTCAAGATGCGCTACAGGTGGCAAAGTGTGAACCCCGTCGAATTGTCGTCGCAAGCCCAAGTTGGCTGCCCTTCCCCTAAGGCCGGTCATTATCAATGAACCATTCAGTGCAT
The DNA here is from genome assembly GCA_018340775.1 of Taxus wallichiana var. yunnanensis. Taxonomy (NCBI): domain Eukaryota; kingdom Viridiplantae; phylum Streptophyta; class Pinopsida; order Cupressales; family Taxaceae; genus Taxus; species Taxus wallichiana. The sequence continues at coordinate 95,219,107 of CM031238.1, forward strand.
GGGAATTGATTTTATTAGCGCTCAATCCTCAATCGAGTGCTGGACATAGCTATGTCCTTACAGCAACGGATTACTTCACCAAGTGGGTGGAAGCCATACCTGTCAAGCATGCCACTTCTGAAGTGGTTTGCAATTTTATCAAGGAAAATATCATTGTCAGGTTCGGTGTTCCAAACAAAATCGTTGCTGATAATGCTTCTAACTTCTCCTCCCGAGAAGTTATTAGTTTTTGTTACGAATATGGAATAACTTTAGCACATGCCTCGGATTATTACCCTCAGGGAAATGGTCAGGCGGAATCCAGTAATAAGAACTTGGTGACCATCATACGGAAATTAGTAGATGAAAATCAGCGGATGTGGCACAAGTCTTTGTACGACGCTTTGTGGGCAGACCGCATTACTCCCAAGAGATCTCTCGGCATGTCACCTTTTCAAGTGTTATATGGCACTGATGCCGAACTGCCCATTTCTGCGGAGCTTCCTGCCCTGCGCTTGGCACAAGCAATTGAGGATGAAACTTTCCAGGATTCTCTAGAAAAGAGAATCATGTATCTGGCAGAACTTGAAGAAAAGAGAGTAAGAGTGGTCGACAGGATCACTGAACATCAGAATCAAGTTAAGAGGCTTTTCGATAAGAAAGCCAAGCAGAGAAATTTTCAAGTAGGAGATCTCGTCCTTTTGTGGGACAAGCGAAGAGAGCCAAAGGGCATGCACGGAAAGTTTGATTCCCTATGGAAAGGACCCTTCAAAATCAAGCAACTCAATGGAGAGAATAGTTTCTATCTCTCATATCTGGATGGAGCTGAGCTCCCGCTTCCCTATAGCGGGCAGCATCTGAAGATCTTCAGGAAGTAGAGCTTGCTCTCTTCTTTGTACAGTTTGCTTTAAGTTGTGTGTTTGCTTTTGTCGTGTGTTTGCTTTCGGTTTGTTGTGTGTTTCCTTTGTTCTCCCTCCGGTCCCCCTTGTTTTTGACTCTGTTACCCAATGGATAGGCACATGAAATCTGGGATTCTCTACCCCCGAGTTCGCTCAGGGATAGTCCCCAGAAAGAGCCAGCTGTTATCCCGTAAAATTGACAAGGGCAATTTTACCGATAACCATACCGAAAATTTTGTTTCGATCCCTCGTTAGGGATCCATCGCGTTCGAAACGTTGTAAAATCCCTTCCTGGGAAATCTAGTTTTTGAACTTAGTCTTTTTGAGCCTTTTTTGGCTGGGCGCATGAAATTGCTTTGCAACACTAACTTTTGGTGCGCCCCCTTAAAAGCCTTTGGCGCATGGTTTTTTATGTTAACACATCTTTTAGTGCGCCAAAGGATGTTGAGACTCTTTTGCGTGCGCCAAGGCGCATGCGCCTGTGTTGACACAACTCTTGTTGCGCCACCTTTTGGTGCGCCAAAGGGCGCACATAATATTATTGCAACACCATGTTTTGGTGCGCCAAAGGGCGCACATAACTTTATGTCGACAATGCTTTTGGTGCGCCAAAGGCGCGCTCAATCTTCTGATGTCAAATACTTTCGTGCGCCAAAGGGCGCACGCTTTCCCCTGTCGACAGAAACTTTCATGCGCCATTTCAAAAGTGGTTGGCGCATTGATGACAAGTTTTTCTATATATATCAGTGCGCGCCCAATGTCATTTTCATTCTTTTTGTCGAGCACGTGATCGTTCTGAACTTGTCAGCCTCTGCTCCATCGTTTTCATCGCCCTGTGGACCCATTGAAACTTTTTGCTATATATCCAGGTAAGAGGATCTTCTTGTTCCCTCATGCGTTGTGTGCTTTCGGTTTTTAGTGCTTTCATGGTCTAGTTTTAGCTTGCTGGTTGGTGTTTTGATTAAATAGAAATATGTTGAGCTAGCCCCCCTGTGCTGCCTTGTCTTTTTCTTCTTTTCCTCCTCCTTTCCCTCCCTCTTTCCAGATCTGCTGGTAGAGGGTGTTGTTTTGAAAGAACTTGGTCTGAAAATCTCTTTTCTGAAACCTTATATCTCCAAGCAATCTTTGAAATGGAGGAAAGAAGGAAAAAGGGTTGAGTAATGAGAGGCTCTGTTTTTCACATTGGCGCGCTGGCGCATCTTGTTACACTAAAAACAGTTGCGCCCCTCGGCGCATCTACCCGCCTTGTTACATGAGCAAAACCCGCGCCAATGGCACGCCCTTTCGCCTGCTGCATCATGAACTCATGCGCCCTCAAGGCGCTCCTCTGTCGCGTGCTACAAGTGCCAATCCCGCGCCCCTTTGGCGCGCTGTTCATCCATGTTGCATCCCTTTTTCATGCGCCAATCGGCGCACCCAGCTCCCATGTTACACGAGTTATATTTGCGCAAGTATGAAACTATAGAGGCGCAGGCGCATCCCCGACTACAACAACATCATGTTGTGTTAACCCTTCGTGCGCCGCGCCATATCCCTTTGGCGCACGAAAAGTCCTTGCTACACGATACACCCATGCGCCAAAGGGCGCACCAAATCTCAATGTAACACGCATTTCCTGTGCGCCCTATATAAAATGCAATCTGCAACATCCATGCGCCATGCGCCTTTGGCGCCAGTTTAGCCTCTGTAACACTCCTTTTCTGTGTGCCTTATCTATTTGGCCTGCAAATTACATTTTTCATGCGCCCTGCGCCCTGAGCCTTAAAATCTCTAACTCTTTCTTCTGCTAGCATTCCAATGGAAGATCAAATGACTAATTCAACCTTTTTGGATTGGGTCTCACTTCTTCATGCAGATCAACAACTGAGTTCGAAAGAACACATGTCTACGTCAAGCAAGAAACCCACCAGACCAAGAGGAAAGGCTAAGCTGATAGAAGAAGAGATGAAATACAAATATCAGAGGGTCAGGATGCCTGAATCACGGTGAGTGCGATATGGATGTCGAGAGACTCGACTGGGTCACATTGACATGGATGAATTCTGGGTTAGAACTCAGAAGGTTACGAGAAGTCCATGGATGGACAAATTGATAGGCGGTGCCACCTGCACTTCGCCAAGAAATGCCCACGTCGGTCACAACAACAACGAATTCATGATGGTGATTGCCCAATGTTACAACAAAGACACAAGATGTGTCGAAAATAGCAAGGGCGAGGTAGTCATAAACCTCACTGCTCGTCATTTTGAAATAATGCTCGGCATCCCTCATCACCGGCAATTTGTGGCCGTCACCCCAAGAGGAATGCGCATCAAGGCACAGGAAGAGGCCCCGGATGCAATGCATCAAATGGAGAAAGTTGTTCTCGCCATGACTCTAGGGTTGCTCACTCCTTCCCTTACCTTGAGATCAGCCACATGACACTATCCGGATCTTCAGGGAGATAGCTTCTCGGGACGGGCCGAGGTCACATTCGACACCGAATCTATCAACAACCTCTTTTTGCTGTAGGGACTTCATCGGGTTCCTTATCGAGGCGGAGAAAGATTATTCCAAACTCCCTGAAAAGCTCATAGACGAGCGGGAGACTTGCGAAGCAATCAGTGAACGGCACAAGGATCCATCACAGGATCAATTTGGGCCGATGATTAGCAAGTTTTTGGAATACCGCGCTCAGTTCCACATATCATCACCTGAGCAGCATCAGAAACAGGCGACCCCTTTTCGGCCGCAGGATGATGATGATGAGTAACTTCTTCTTCTTCTTCTTCTTCTTCTTCTCTCTTTTCTCCGACTTTCTTTTTGAAATGTCTAAAATGTGTTGACACAAATGATGACATCATCCATGTTGCATCATGGGATGATGTCATCCACCAAGTTGTCAAAGTCAACATGACTTTTAGATATTTTGTAAATATCTTTGTAAATAAGTGGTTGGCTCCATTTTTCCTTCTCTCTCCCTCATCTTCTATAAATACTGGAATACTTGTTGTATTCGGGTGAACATTTTTTAGATAGAAATAGAAGTGAGGAGAGAAAGACTTTGAGCTTCCTTGTAACAGAAGAAAACAGTAATACAATTATTAAGACTTTGTGCTCAATATCTGTGTTATGCATTAGGTCTTTCTTACGTTAGATCTGTATGTGTTTAATCTGTTGGATTCATATCTACTTTCCTGTCATTTGCTCATCAGTATTGCTTTGTTTATTTACGCAAGTAGGTTTGGCTCTGTTTACTACCAAACCAAAAACGTAAATCTTCTGACCCTTCTGCTTTGGAATTCATTTCTTTTCTTCCTTCGGATCTGTTCTTTCTCTCCTCCCTCTTTCATTCCTTTCTTTTCTCAGCCTGAAACACTCTACTGGGATGAGATCCCAACCCCCGAAGGTAGAATCTGTGAGACTTGCATAGGTTCCTGCTAGTAGAAATAGCAATAAACCAGTTTTGCTTTGCTGACTCAAAGAGGGGCTAAGCCTTGCACACTGTTGGCTCGTCTATCCATAGATCTGTCCACGCGACAGATTTTCGGACCAACAGTAATGCTTGATTTCCTAGAGTTTGGGAAGCATTTCCTTTGGGGTTACATACTTTGAGATATCCCTTATATTCTTCACAACTGCAAGAAAAATTCCAAATATTCCTTATAAACATTCGATTCACTATTTCTTCTTCATTCCTTTAAAAGGATCCCCAAAGTTAAGATAAATCTTAAATTACCTCTAGTAAGGCATCCTCACTTGATGTATCAATGATTGGTCCATGGAGGTATATAACATTATGTATTTCTAGGATCATAACATAAATTTACTCCCGATTTTGTGTGATTGTTTAAAAGGATGCAAAATTATTGTGCGGTGTGTTCTGTTCCTATTTATAGAATCAATCTACCATAATATCTTAGACTTGGATAGACATCCAACACCTTTTCACCTTCTTGATCATCTTGTGTACTAGCCTTCTATGCATACACATTTGAAGTAGTTTATGCCTCTCCTTGAAACCATTCATCATCTTCTATAACTGTGTGTTCTGATCCAATAATTTGAAAGTGAAATTTTGGATCGGTCTTCATCATGTTGCAAAATTTTTATGGATTCCCACAATACCCAATTATTCCCTTCACCTCCCTCTTCACTTAGAGCACTTTGAATTATTTATTTTTCTTGCGAGCTCTTGTTCCCACCAATTGTCCACAAGTTTTATAACTAGAATGGTTAGCTATACTTTCTTTCTCATCACGTGTTCACTTGATTTCTTCATGACAAGCTTAACACAATCATATTTGTTTTGATTCTTCATGTTGTGTAATGTTTTCTCCATAGTATCATTCTATTGCACCAATTATAGAGTAGTAGTACTAATATTTTCTTGTAAGAGGTTTTCTTACTCTATTTGGGTAAATGGTAGTTGTTATATACCCATCTTGGTAATATTGAAGATAACTCGTGTGATGGTAACCTATGAAGAGGTATGCATATTTTTTGGTACAATGGTATTCACATGTGAGGAGGGGACGATGAGTTTTATTTTTTGGGGTCTAATTCATGGTCCATGTGCCCCACTAAAAACTTCTAGTATCTCCTCCCACACTTTCTTCTATTATTTTCACCGTTGATGGTTAAAAGTTAAAACTTCCCACTCCTTGCGCACTAGAACTTATACATGTAGGGTTTCAATTACCTACACAATTAGATCAGGTTTGGCTACTTCAAATTCCTTTCTTTCCTACTTTTCTTTTATCTTAGAAAGATATTTCTCTCATAAAATGAGAGCCTATTATTCATGTGTACAACTCAACCTCTTTGAGTTCTCTATTTTCTTTAACCTTATTTTCCTCTTCTTTTCTCTTCCAGGATTGATTTATTTTATCCTATTATTCCTTCTTCTTAGATTCTCTTCTTATCTTTGTGCTTTAGCTTGTGTAATAACTTATCTCCCGAGCTCACCCTCCTCTTATTTATTTTCTTGTGTTCTTCCTTATATTTTCCTTTTGCTCTATCTCAACCTTTTTGCATTATCCTCCATTTTTTCTCTATGCTTGTGAAATATTATCTTCTTCTTTCTTTATTTTTGTGGTCTTAATTGGAATCATATTGTTGTTTGCACTTTGCCTCTTTCTATTTTTGTTTGAGATCCTTTTGTTTCACTTAGGCTTCACACACTTCTTTCTCTTTCACTTCCTTTTCCCTCAAGTCATTATCTTCCACTTCCTTATCTTACGCAACGTGGGTTGTTTGTTTTTTCCCTCTTACACACTTTCTACAGTCTTCTTTGTACATTTTCCTTTTATTGAGTCTCTCGTAATTTATTCCAATTTTTCTTCTTTTTATTTTTGGAGGGATCACTTTATTAGGTGGTGATTGTGGTGGACAAAGGGTTCCTTTAGATTTTGTAACCGGGTATTCAACGCTATGAATTTGACCATTATTTGTGTTGGGGTTGTAATATTAAGTGGGAAACTAACTTAATACAAACCCATCATAGACTAAACGGTCATGGAATATATCTTATATTTAAAATATAAGCATGATGGAATCCACAACCGCAAGCGTGCAGTGTGTTTTAATTTTTTTATAAGAGTGACCCAAAATAGGGCCACCCACCTTGATATAAATCAAGGTGATCTCTTTGAGATCAGTTATGAAGAGATCAAGATATGACACATAAAAAATAGAGAAGGTGTGAATGCATGCAAACTATTTATGTGATCATATTATAGATACATGATGTGAATGGTGTGAAGATTCATCTACACACATGAGTGAATGTATGTGACAATTTATAATTCCTCCTTGAAGGTGTAACTACTGTGGATTCATGAAATAGTGGGAGTGTTAGGTGAAATACATATTCTCAATAAAGGATAAGTGATTTTTTAGTGGGATTTTACGAAAAGTTTTCCCACTTAAATCTTGTGTCTTGTGTTCATTTACTTTCATGTTCATGCACTTAATCTAATATCTAATGCATTCTATTATGTGATCTATCATAGTTTTTGTTCAATCATAAACTATAATCCTTGCAATTTATTTTGGTGGATATATAAATTTGTGGTATTATCTATCTCTACGTTTCCTAACATGGTATTAAAGCTAGTGTTTATGCTTGTGTAGGATAGATATGGTTGTTTTTGATTTGTAGGTGCAAAGAATCTTGTAGATCTGAAGTACTTGGAAAATTTCAAGATCTGTGACACCCTAACCAAAGTGTTTCCCAACCGTTTTAGTCCTACAAGGTGCACAACCCTAATTCAATGTGAATTAAGATAAATGTGTGTTCTTGGATGCTTTAAATTACCGTGGATGATCAAAACCTAGGTTGTTATTGAATTTTCATGGTTAGATATGTTTTTAAATTATCCACAATATTCCTATGAATTTTCAAGACTTTCACAACTTTCCACCTTGCATCGTGGATTTTCCTTAGCTTTGCTACTTATTTGCATGTTCTGCTTGACCTTCTTGAGTCTTTCACAACATTCCTAAGATTTTCACAACTTTTTATGTTTCACAACCCAACTTTACTTGCTCTACGCCTTATTCTAGCCTTGCACGACATTTTAAAGTCTTTTGCGGCTTCTTTAGTGGTGTGCGACTTCTTTAGCCTTATGTGGCATTTTATTTGTTGCACTACTAATTCACATACTCTTCGATTATTTAAGTCTTTCGCAACATTTTTCTTGTTGCGTGGTAGTTTTGTGTGCTACGTAGTTTTTTTAGTTTCACGGCCTTTTCAAGTCTTGCGCGGGTTTTTGTGTGTTGTGTGGAATTTTATTTTCTCCATGGAATTTCCTTGTTCCCATATTTTTACATTTCCTTGGTTCCGTGACATGTTTTCTTGTGTTCTGAGACTTTCTTTTTTCACAAACCTCCTTTGTTCTCTGTGGACTTTTCTTTGTCTTGCATACTTGTTTCTTTGTCCTATGGGCATTCATTTATCTTACGGATATTAAACTTTGAAAAAAAATATCTTCTTTTCTTTGGCCTTGCGTCCTCTCGAGGATTGTTCTTTGCGTTCCGCGGCCTCTTTTCTTGGTTCTCCATATCTTGTTTGAAGTGTTTTTCTAAGTTGCATGTATTTTTAAAGTATTTTCCTAATTATTTCAAATCCATAGAAATCTATTTTATTCTACTTGTAGGTATCTACAATTGTTAAAACCCACATAACACTCTATTTTTTCAAAATTTGCCAAGTTTTTCTTAAAATGGCTAGTGCATCTGATTTCTTGATGGATAAATATTAGTCATTAAATGGTTATAACTATAACATTAGGATAATTAGGCTTGAATCCATCTTTATGGCAAGAAAGCTTTGGGATCTAGTAAGTGGTGTTGAAAAATGACCCACTAGGAGACAAACTACCGTCGAAAACTTGAGTATCTTCTCCCAAAAATCCCAAGAGGCCATGTCCATTATGTTGCAAAGTATCAAAGATGAATTCTTGTTGCACATAGGACATATGAAGTCTCCATCGAATGCATAGTTGAAATTGCAAACTATGCATGAAGGTAGTCACCTTTATAAGATAATAAAACTAATCATGGAACTATTTACAACTCCAATGAAAGGAGATGAAAAGATAGTTAATTATCTAGCTAAAATTAAGAACATTAAGGCTCAATTAGATGGCTATAATTGTGAATTATTTCAAGATAAGTTGTATTTTATTATTCGATTAACATTCATGAGAAATTTAGAAATTATATCTCTATTTTGAATTCTAAGTATCAAAATGAATCGATTAACCCGATTTTTATACATTATCTTCTCTAATTAGTCAAGAAGAAAGAATAATGGAGAAATTTGACTCAAAAGGGAATGCCTCTTAGAAATTATTCTCCCAAAATGAAAAATCATTTAATAAAAATAACAACAATGCTAATCAATAAACAAACTTTAAAACTTACTTCAAACCTAAGAATAATCAAAAGTTTAGGGTCAAGTTTGATGGCTCATGTACCAAATGTGGTAATTTGGTCATAAAGTATATGATTGTTACTTTAAAGTTAATAAGATTCATTATAATGCTAAAAATAAGAACTTCAACGGTAAAAGAAAAATAATTGAAATCGAAATCATACTAATAACCAAGCTAATAATGTTGAGAAAACTATTTCTCTTTGTGTTGCTCTTTAAACCTCTAATGATAATGAATATATCCTAGATAGTGGTGCATCTAGGCATATGACATATAATTATGAAATTATTTATGGTATTTTAGAATGTCATGAGAATATATATCTAGGCGATAATTCTATCATTAAGTTTAAATGTTGCGGTAATGCTAAGTTAGAAAATGGAACCATTAATAATGTTTTATTTGTTTTTAGGTTAAAGAAGATCCTTTTATCTTATTCTCAACTAGCTATAGAAAACTAAAATGTTGTGCTATTAAATGATAAATGACATGTAAATAATGAGCTTGGTAAGATTATTGTTACTGGTTTTCAGAAGAATGGATTGTATATCTTTGAAGGATATGTTTCTGAATCTTGTCTTTCTTGTTCTTCTTGTAATGTTGTTTAATTATGACATGAAAGGTGTGGGCATGTGAACTTTGAATTTTTGTTTCAAAGGTCTTACCTTCACCTTTTTTAGGTCTCCTAAGTTGAAATCAGACCATAGATATTTTGAAAGTTACTTGCGATAAACATGTTGAACCATTTCACATACATCATAAGTCTAATTCCTCTAACTTACTTGAGCTAATCCATAGCACTTTAAGAGGTCCTTTAGAATTTCCTTCTCTTGGTGGAGCCTTATATACTTTTAGTTTCTTTGATGAATTTTCTAGAATTACTTGGTAGAATTTCATTAAGAAAAATAAGAATTTGTCTAATTCTCAAGAGTTTAAAGCCTTGGTTGAAAACATGGTTAATCTAAAAACTAACAGAATTGAAATTGATAATGGAGGTGAATATGTCAATAAGAAATTTGCTGAGTTTTGTGTGTCTTGTGGAATTCAAATGGAACTGACAACCCTCTATTCCCTAAGCAAAATGGTATAGCTATAAGGAAGATTGAAACAATCATAGAAATGACCAGGACTATGCTTCATGCTTCTAATGTGCCTAAGTTTCTTTAGGTTGAAGGCATGAACATTGATGTTCATATTATATATAGAGTTCCTACCAAATATTTGCATCAAGCCACAACTCATAAATTTTAGACTAAATAAAAACTTGATCTCTCATTTAAATATATTTGGTAGTCTTGCTTCTCATATCATTCCTAAAGTTAAAAGATAAAAATTGTGATCCTGCCTTCTACTCTTTCATTTTTGTTTGGTACGGTGGCCACAATAAAGGATTAAGAGTGTACTATCCATTTAAACATGTGATAATAGAAAATAGGAATGTTCATGTTCTTGAGAAACCATTTTGTGATTCTTCCTCTCTTCCCTCTTCTATGTCTTCTAAGTCTCGAACCTCTTTAATTTGATAACCCTCTCTCGGAAAGTATGGAAATTGATTTCTAAGAGGAAAATCATCCTTATTTTGATATGATGGATGTTGATATTGAGGGGAGTCTTCTCAATATGTGTCTTATTCTAGATTTCCTAAATGGGCTCAAAATCTGGTTTCTAATTCTCATCCTAATAATATGAGAAATATGACATGCAATCAACATTTTTATCATGCCTTATCAAATTTGTATGAGGTTGAACCTCAATATTTTAAAGAATCCAAACTAGATGGAAGGTGGGTTGAAGCTATGAAAGATGAATACAACGATCTAATCAAAATAAATAATTGGAAATTAGTCCTTGTTCCTTATAAAAGACATATTGTAGGATCTATATGCTTGTATAAAATTAAGTATAAATGTACTTGAAAGATTGAGAAATTCAAGGAAAGATTAGTTGCTAGAGGGTTTACTCAAAAGTTTGGTTTAGATTATGTTGAAACATTTTCCCTTGTTTCCAAAATGAGCACCTTTATTAGAATTATTCTAGCTCTAGTTGCTCAACATGGATGTTAGATTTACCAAATGGATATTAAGAATGATTTTCTAAATGGTTATTTGATAGAATAAATTTAAATGCATAAACCTAAAGGGTTTGAAGAACCCGGTAAGGAATTATATGTTTTTAATCTTAATTTTTTTAATGATTTTAAACAAGCTCCTAGAGCTTGGTATGTTAAGATAAATATTTTCTTTCAAGATCTTGGTTTCAATTTATTTTGATGATAATGATTTGTTTGTAAAATCTGAAAACACTCATATTATCATTATTGTCTTATATTTTGATGATCTCTTGATTATTAGTAGTGATAAGACTCTAATTCTCAAAATCAAAGATAAGTTAAGACAATGTTTTGAAATGACTAATTTAGGAAGTTTAAACCATTTCTTAGGCATGGTTATTTGTCAAAAACATAAATTTGTTGTTGCATCTCAAACAAAGTATGCTTTTAACCTTCTTAAAATATTTAACATGAATGATTGTAAGATTGTCTCTATTTATATGGAAGTTGGAATTAAATTAGATCCAAAACCTGCTTGTGATAAATTTAATCCTACTTTATATAAACAACTTGTTGGTAGTTTGATTTATTTGACTATAAATAGGCCTAATATATCCTATGCAGTTGTAATTATTTCTATATTCATGCATGATGCTTATGAGGACCATTGGAAAATGGAAAAAAGGATTCTAAGGTATATCAAAGGTACAATCAATTATGGTCTTTATTATTCTTCTTGTGATGATGTAAATTTATTTGGTTATTGTGATTCTGACCACGCTGTTGATATTGTGTATAAAAATCTACTTCTAGATATGTTTTCAAGTTGGGTATAGGTGCAATCGCTTGAGTAACTTAAGAAGTTTTTAGGGATAAACATAAATATATGCAGACCAATCCCACAAAATTGTAGCAATAAGAACTATGAATGGAAAATATAGAAACATAAATACACAAAAAAGACATGATTTAACGTGCTTCATTGAATGTGGGCTACATCCACCAAGAAACACTTGGCCTGATTTTATTACGAGATAAAAAGGGTATAATCCACTCTCATATAAATCTTCTCACAATTACAATGCACATATCTTGTTTGGAGCTACACTCAACAAACTCTCTCAAATTCACACTTGAATTCACACACCCATATATCTCCCTACCGTATATCCAACTATTTATAAGCACATCAATAGGTAACTGTCTAAGTAGTTTTACAATACCATGGGTACCAATACCATGGGCCAAGAAACTGACCCATAAACCTATGGGTTAAATACCACCCATATAATTAATACATGAAAAGACCACATTTTTGGTTACTCCCAAAAAAATCTCAGGGGCTGCGCCTTGAACTCCCACTCGAGGCTTGACCCAACTCCAAACCTTGAAGAGAAGACATGAAGAGTGTACAATTTACAACACATCTAACATTAAAATAGGCTCTAAAACCTAAAAACAACCAATAATATCTATCTCTTCTCTTTGAAGCGGTATAGAAGTATTATGGAAGAAAAAAGAAGCCATGTGGCTAAAAATACTGTGGATGAAATTCATATGCATGTTAAAGGAAGTAATATTCTTCTATGTGATAGCCAAAGTTACATTGCTCTTACAAACAATCTGCTCAACATAAAAAAACAAGCATATTGAGATTCATATGCACTTTATTAGATTGTTCTGCAAGGATCAATACAAAACCCCCTACACATCGAAAAGGATGCACTTCTAATGGTGATGTGAACACTCCACGTAATAAGCAAGAGATCGAATCAAAAATGAGAATCAAGTATGAAAGAATAGGTCTACTCATTCTCATAGATAAAAAAGGAGGTACATATAGGAGTGTTGTGTAACTCTTGTGCATGACACGTATATACAACCCTAATTAAATATAATGACATATGACCTCACTAAGTGAGATGAATAACCATCCATGGTGGAATAGATGCTGAATAACAATGAAAAAGTCATATACACCAACACCCCCTTCATTGAAGTTGAGGTAGAGGTCATAAAAAGTCATAACTAAAAGAGAAATCCCATAAAAAGCAGAGAAAGATGTGTCGGTGGGGCATGATGACTAAGCCTGATAAGGTACCCATGTACAAACAACAATCTTTCTGGAAAAGAAGAAGAGGAGAAGGGAAATGGGTCCCAAAAACTAGGCTTGATGAGGTACCCATGTACAATAAGGATCTCAAGTAATGGATGAAAACCCAAGGGGAAACACCCACTTACATGAGATAAAAGAGTCTCCTCAATAACCTAAGAATTATGCGTCAAATGAGGTCCAAAAACTAAAATCCTTGTAAGGTACACATATAAAAAATGCAATCTTTCTAGAAGAAGAGAAGAGAAAAAATTCTATCCAACCTTCTAAGAAGAAGAACTTGTCAAAGACCACCTTGTATCAAGTGAAGAAGAAGAAGATCCCTGAAGTGAAAAGGTGATATTTCTATCCAAGGAACGATGCTCCATATGTGAGGTGAAAGTTCAAACTACTCCATGAAGGAAAGGTGAATCCGAATCAACGGTGAAAAAGGAAGGTGGAATGCCCTGTAGCTATATAGAAGAATGCTTGATGTACGATGAGTCTTGAATCAAAGTACCTACTCCCTGAAAATTTTGTAGTGGACTAGAAGTAGGTGGATCAAGAAATAACTCCTCAATATGTGGTAGATGATAAGTGGATGGTGGAGGTGGGTCCCCATCACTATGGAAATCAACTATGCTAGAAGATAAGTCATCATCATCAAAAGTGAGCTCAAAAATATCAAGTCCAGGTGAATTAGATGAAGAATATAAAGGAGGAACAAAGTGAGAAAAGGAGTAAAGCCAAGTGTGATGATCAACTCATGCACCATACAATGATGAAAGTGTCACTATGTAGCTATCTAATATAAATAGAATCTAGAGTGAACTCAACCTACATGCCCTGACTAAGGTGAGTAATATGATACACTGAAAGGAGATTAGTTGAAAGTGAAGGAACACTAAGCACATTATTGAAAGTTCCACCATTCACTTCAATAAACCCTCTCCCAAAAAACCAGTGTAGAAGTGTCATCACCAAGCCGAATAAAAGACATGTCACATGGATCTAATGAAGAAAACTCAATGTCAGATGAGGCCATATGATGAGATGCACCCAATCAATCACCCATTTAGGAGTAGGTGACACAATTACAACTAAATCTCTTGCCTTTGTTTTCTCCTTAGTTGATTCTTTTTCTTTTTATTTTGCTTTCCCCTTTCCATTGTATTTTCCTTAGAAATTTCATGAGTTGATGATGAAGATGGCTTGAGAGAATTGGGAACTCCTATGTTGTTCTTCTCAATAAGACTCATGAGGAGGTCAATCTTCTTCTTCAAACATTTCTCTTCATCATGCCTACCAAAGGCAGGTACTCACATTTGATCCATTTTTAGGATATTTAAAATTATAAGAGGAAGTGGAAAAGTTTTATTTTTTGGTGGATTTTTCATTTATAATCTCACGATCCTTGTTGTTTTGATTCTTATATTTTGAGACACTCATTTTTTCATGACTAAAAATGAGAGCATGAGAATTTTTGGATTTTAAAGTACCCATCTAAATTAGCTTATCCTGTTCTCTAGTCAAATTAGTAACAAAATCATCAAAGGAGGGCATAGCCCAAATTGCACCAAGTGATTTTTTTAGCATGAAAGGTTGAGACAAAAAAAGAATAGTCGGGACCAAGTTGTGCATGGACAGAAAGTATGAGCCATGAGTCCTTTTTGTCAATTCCACAAATTTTCAGTTGCAATCTTAAAGATTTGAGTTTAGTGAAAAAGTACCCGAGAGTGTCAAAATTGCTAGGGCTGAGACTAATCAACTCATTTTCCAGTTCATGCCCTTTCATTTCATCATGTTTCCCAATTTTTTTCTAAGGCACCCCAAACTTCCTTGGGTGATTTGGATGTGTTAATATAAAAGCATATTTCCAGGTTATACGAAAGACATAAAAGCCCAAAAGCTTCATCACATTTGTCAAACCACTTTTATTTCTCTGCATCTTCTATAGGTTCAAGTTGTAATCCCATTTTTATCTGGTAAAATTTTTGTTTCCTCAAAGTGAGAGATATAACATCTTTCTATTCATGATTGTAAAATGGGGTAAGCAAAGAAACAACATTAAGATCCATAACATATAACAAAGAGAAAATAAAATAGTGGAAAGAGAGGAATTTAAGTAGTGCGTTGATTACACCCAAGTGTTTGTGTGACATGAGATGGTTGGTCACTCACCTTGTAATTAGAAAAATATCACACAAGCTTGGAGACCAAAATATGCTCAGTTGTGCACAACGAAACAAGTGAACAAACACTTATTTAAGTAAGAAGGAAGGATACTCTCTTGCTGCAAGGTTGTGGTAGATGGGCTCACTAACCCGCAAGTGAAGAAGAGCGATTACAATGCAAAAATCGGGCTCAAGATGAGTCACAAGGACTTCCAGGACTGAGTAGGGACTCCCATAAGGTAGGATAATGCTAAGAGGGACACTACACACTCTAGCAAATGGTTAGTAGTAAAAATGCCCAATAACACTAGAAATCCCACTATGAATTTTCCAATAAGCCTAATTTAAGGATTAAAAAAGGTGACAAAAAGTGATTTAACGAATCTAAATGTTAAATTGAACTATAAATAAAACTACCAAAAATATTTAAATAAAGATGTAATTTTAATTAAGACATCTCATTTATTAAATTAAGTCCCTAATGATATTAAAACTAATTAACTCATAATTAAAAAGACAACTCCCTAGTGAATTAACTACCCTCCTAGAAAAGATTAGATCTTAACATTACACTTAGGACCTAATTTATAAAACAACGACCAATTTATTACATAAGCTCCCTTTAATAAAATGACACCCTACTTTAAACTAACCACACCAATTTATAAAAAAACCACACTTTATATATTAAACCACCACAAATAAAAAAGAGGTTAAAAAAATGCAATGTTTTTAAAAAGTGGTAAAGGAAATTAAAAGCGGGAAAAATTGGCTTATTCAAGGATTATTACGAGAGAGGGACTCGAGGAGATTGAGGCGTGAGAAACAAACATATAAGGCTTGAGTTGATCTTAGAAAGGAGGTTGGGAAGATATTCACGCAATGAAGTGAGTTGAATGTGTCTTCGAGAGAAGGGTTCAAATACATAGTAGAGAGCATTTGAATGACTCAAAAATTAGAAGCAAGGTTAACATGCCCGGTTGGGTCGATAGTGACATGGGATGAGGCGAAGCGAGGCATGAAGGTAGGGAAAACAAGAGTTGAGGGATGAGCGGTCAAGACAAACCAGATGCGGGAAAAGGAAAAAAGAGTAATCCAAGTGCAATGCAAAACAACTAGCTTGAATGTAAACAAACAATTAGACCCATCATGACTTAGATGTGATGAAAATGCAAGAAGAACGATGCAATGCACAAAAACCTTCAACCATGCAAACAAAAATGTAAACAAATCAAAGCAAGGGAACTCAGAAAACACAAGACTTGGCTCAATGTAAAGCGATATAAAAGAAACTCAGACTTAACTCGCATGCGGGCACATCTTGGCATAGAGAGACACTACCAATGTAAAACATAGAACATGCAATGTAAAAATGACATGCTTGAGTCAAATCAACTCAAGTAGGGAGCAACTCATTTGCATAGTAAAACAAACACAAGGCAAGAAAAAACAAAGCAAAATGCCCAACTCGGTGCAAATATGGAAAAATCAACCCAAAGAAAATTACACCAAAGCAAATACAAATAAATCATGGGGTAAAAATAGATTCCCAAATCGCCACAGAGGAGTAGCTCACTAGGGAGCTCTTCGAGCTCTGTAGGAGCTTGACCAAGCCGGCAAGGAGGGGAGGAAAAATATATTGAAAAAACTAGAAAAATGCAAACCAGGGTAGAGAGGCCAAAGCCATATACAAAACACATAATTTCTAAAAAAATCACTTTTAATTAAAAATTACTGATAAAACTAGATTGAAGATCCTACCTCTATATTTAGCTATTCCTCTAAACTTAGCTACAACTAGCTATATCTGGATATGAAACACCTATAACCTACACATGCATAAAAAATAAACAACAAAAATTCGAAAATTAAGATGGTTAAACCTGTTAAAAAGATTCCAAAGGATAATCAAAAACTTGCACGAGAAGCATGAAAACCAAAAAAAGAAAGTAATAAGCAACCGGAATCAAACGAGTACATGTTTACCAAACAATGGCTCTGATACCATATCATATTATTTTACGAGGATCAATACGGAACCCCGTGCACATAAAAAGGTTACACTTCCAATGGTGATGTGAATGATCCACGTAGTAAGCAAGAGATCAAATCACAAAATGAGAATCAATTATAAAAGAACATGTCTTCTCATTCTCATAGATTAATAAAGGGGGTACATATAAGAGTGTTGTTTAAATCTCAAGTGGATGACACATGGACACAACCCTAACTAAACCTAATGACCTATGACCTCACTAAGTGAGATGAATAACCATATATGGTGGACAAGACATCGAATGATGATGAAGCAAGTCATATACACCAACACATTTGAGAGAAATTTTTGAATGGTGACATAGACCTCAAGTTTTGTTCTCTCAAGATGATGTTACATACATTTTACAAAGCCATTGTGTCTGCTACAAAGTTTTGTAAATTTTTCGCTATGTTGGGAATTTCATAATTTGGCTCAAATGATCATGTGGATGACCTTAATCTCCACCTATCAATAATATGAGCAAGACTCAAATAATCATGTGAAATTCATTTTGAGCTTTGGCCTTTCAAAGTTTCCCTTGAGGGGGAAATAAAGGAAAATGAGAAAATAAGGAGGATTGAACATGTTTTGCATGTTTTTACAATGCCACCTCTTCTCGGCTTGATTGTGTCAATTATAAAATCTCTATAATATTTCTATTTAAAAAAATTAAATTATCATGTTATGTGAAGTTTACTTGTAATACCCAATGAAGCATTAGATATGATAGATTCTTAACTCCATAATCTTATGTAATACTTCATAGGTAATCACTTTATCTTGAGATTTTTTTATTCCTTTGTCTTGAGGTTTTCATAAAATTTTGTAGAAAAATCTTTTATGCCGTAACTTATTGAAGTCCACAAATCATTAAAGTAATATACCATGGATTTTATAAAACCCATGGAATACCTACTTTGGTTTGTGGCTTGTTTAAGTCCACGAGATCTGCGGTAGTGTACCAAATAGTTACAAAACCAATGGAACAATAAATTAGTGTATCACAAAGTTACAAAATACGTCAAATAAAGGTTTTATTTCATGTTAGCCTAAATCACTTAGATTATTTATGGATTATAATTCCTTTTGTACAAAAAGGTGACTTGGCATGCGTTATTTAGAACAAGCTTTATATAATTGCATGTTATCCTGAATATCCATGTAATTATTTATAGATTGTAAGTCCTTTTATATACACCTAATTTTACACTTTTCATCTTTCATACATGTTACTAACAATTTCCTTTGTGAAGATAAGGGTCATTGGTGCATCTATTTCTTGAGCAAGTTCCTTAAGGGGGATTACGGGAATGGGGTATGCCTATTCACATAATCATTATGGGTTAGAGATAGTACACATAGAGAGTATTGCTATGTGGTCCTAACCTTAGTTTTCTTTGCATTAGTTATCCTTATCCCTTTATGTCTCATACACATTGCACTCCCAACACCTTTCTTGCATTTCACCACTTGACACCTTGTTCATCCATCTGTTTGATCCATGACACCTCTTTTTCACTTTGCATGAAATTTAGCTATCCTTGGATGATGCCATCACCCGTGATGGTGTCGATGTTAAGTTTTCCTAGACAATTCCATTTCCCATGATTGATGGAGTCATATATACATACTCCACACTTTGACATTAATAAAAGGAAGAAATCCAAAATTAAAGGAGCTACCACATTTTTTTTCTCTTTCGCCAATTCATCTTTCGCTCAACCCTTGGTTCATCTTACACTTGACTTGGATTGGATTGGACACTCTTCTTATTGGTTGGATTGCTTACACTACTGGGTCATATATAGTGAGTCTAGGATAATAACGATGTTCCCCTTCTCCACCCAATAATGATTCTCTATTGGTGTGCTACTTCTCTAGAGAGATAGATGCATCGGTGACCACCCCACAGGTAAGTAATCTAACTCTCTTTTTCATTTTGCATAGATTATTTCATTTTCCTTCCCTATTGTTCTATGTTAGCTTAGTGTTATATGTACATTGATGCTAGTTAACATATTTACATTTCAGTTATATTGTGCATGATTATCTTATCCATTATCGATCTATACCTCTGCTCACCCATTTATCGATATCTTAGAAGGGTAATATCCTCTATCTTGATTGCGGGCCTTGGAAACCCTAGGTTAACCTAATGTAGGGATTAATTCCCTCTAGATATGTGACCTTAGTGCTTTTTGTAGCCCCTTTAAATAAACCCACTATATGTCGGGTTCATGTGTTTATCCCATCCGTTTCCTCAATACCCTTATAGAATTGAAGACTTAGAGTACAAGTGATTTAACAAGATTGGAAATAAATGATAAATTCTAATTTTAGAGTAACAACATAATAGATATGCAATCAAATATAGATCTAACCTAAGAAATAAGCAATTAAATTTAAAACCCTAAGTGCAAGAAAAGGGATAAAGTACTTAGCTGATTTCGTAATTAAACATAGATTGTGTTGAATCAAGAATTGTTAGAACAAGAAGAAAGACTATCGCAAATGAGCCTAGAAAATTGTGCAAGCATAAAAATAATGGGATTGGGGTGCTTGGACGGGGTCGGGGGTGCCTAGGTGTCAGGGACCTTTTATGCACGAACATGTGACTACGCATAACCTCAACAAATGAATTTTACAAGGTTGTAAGATGTTTTCTAGATGTCACCATTAGTCGCTTGTATGTCATTGGTTTTTTGTCGAGTTTTCTTGAAACTTGTAAAGAGAAAGAGCACCTGTAAAACCCCAAAACACATCAAATCCTAAAAATAAAAATATGCAAATGGGGAGTCGACTAATCCCGGTGGTCACCCGATTGAGTGAACTTACAATCCGAGCGTTGCACTACATTTCAAAATCCATGTAGTTCTCTATGCGTGCGTGTGTGTAGAATCATGCCCTAGGTGGCTCTTCTACCACACACACTTGAATAGTGAGTAATAACTAGATGTAGCAAATGTAAGTTGATGTGTACAGGGAAAAATGAACTTCCGCTCCTATGAAGTGTATGCAAAAGAATGTAGTCCCTTTTCCCTTGAATGAATACTAGATGGATGCTTTGATTCTCTTGAAATTTCTTTGGATGTAACCATTAGGTGATAATAATAGATGTTTAGTGCTTGGTCCATTATTATGATAAAATAACTTTGGATTTATATGATTCTCTAGTTTGAATTTTGTAATTAACCACTACTGAAGGCTAACCTATAAGAAAACAAGATGCCCAACAACTAGAAATGACCCAAAAGATGCGAGCAAGATACAAAGAGGTTAGGGTTTTTAGATGGGATGGGGTACTTGCGCCCGATGTCCTCGGGGGGGCTAGTGTCCAGACTTAGAAAATCTAAAGTATCTAAATTCAGACCGAAAATAGGGTGTGTAAGGCCAAGAAGGAAACCAGAAAGAAAGCAAAGAGGCCAAAGATAGTGGTTAATTATTACTTTTCTCACTTAGGAATTATGTGAATAGTGGTATGTGATCAAGACCTAGAAATATACCCAAAGTGCGTGATTTAGTGTGGTGTCCCCAAGATTTCACCTGCCAATACTGGGACTATCCCTTTTAAAAAATTCATTCTTTTCAATCTAATGGGTCGTTTTGTGTTTGTTTCCTGTAGTTGTTTACATTTCTCTAAGGTATCCCCATAGATTCATAAAAGCCAAATTCCCCAAGTACCCACATGCTAAAACTCACTCTATCCATTCGCTGGGGTTTTATCTCGAGAGAATTTTATTTATTTATTTATTAAATAAATAAAGTTATTTTAAAAATAGATTGAGCTAAAATTGGAGGATTTAGGTTATATAAAGAATTTCACCCCATCATTATTACCACGAGAACATTCACTTAGGAGGAATAATTTTTACTGATCGCTAATTGGAGAAATGTTTCGAGTAATTGCCTCCAGCTTCTTTTGTTTTATTTTATTTCTTTTTATTCTGTGTTTTGGTTTGTTTTCTCTAGAAATTCATGTAGCCTATTCATTCTTCCTGCTAGATCTTTTCTTAGGCCTAGGGTTTTGAAAAGCTATCCAATATTTTTAATTACTAATATGTCTAAAGGTGATCAAAGCTCAGGATTCTTTCAGAATATTGCAAGAAGTTGCTTGGTCCAAAAGGTGCAAAAATGGATTTTATGAAAATAAGAAAAATATTTCCATCAATGCATAGAGCTCAAGAAAATATGCACTTTTAGAGAAAATGACACCTAAAATGGAGCCATGGAATGAAAGTTATGGCACATGCAAGTTTTTGCTACTACATCTTCCTGACCCTTTCCAAAAATGGAAAATTTTATTCTATTCTTGTGTTTTCTTCACCAAAAATCCAAAAAAGGAAAGAAATGTTGTCTTCATGCTAGTCACAATTTTCAAGGCTTCCTTCCACGTCCAATTTCCACGCTACCTTAAGTGACGAATTTTCACGCAATTTTAAAGGTAGAAGTCATAATGCAAGTCACACTTTTGGAAAAGAGCTATCTTTCATGCAAGTCAATTTCTTGTGGAAGGATTCAAATACAATGTCAATGGGAATTTTAGAGGTGGCAGGTAGACGGGAATTTCTTGCCTGCCTAGCAGGTGAAAATTCCCATTATGAAAGTCAAGTCACTTAAGTGAAAAGTGGGAATTTCTCAAAATTTGCCTAAAGAGTTACTTTTTCCCATTATGAAAGTCAAGTCACTTAAGTGAAAAGTCGGAATTTATTAGCTTCTTTGCAAGATAAAAATTTCCATTATGAAAGACAAGTCACTTAAGTGAAAAGCGGGAATTTCTCACCTACCTTGTAGGGTAAAAATTCCCATAATGAAAGACAAGTCACTTAAGTGAAAAGCGGAAATTTCTTAGCTTTGCCTTGCAGAGTAAAAATTCCCATTTCTCTAACTTCTTATTTTTAACATGACTTCTAGCCAAAAAGTGTGACCCATTCTGGAATAGTTAAATGCCTAAAAGTTGATTTTTTTATTAATTACCGGGAAGCATCCAATCTTGGCGCTAGGGTTGGAGAAGATTCATTTTTATTATTCAAGGCATCTGCATGTTGATGTGAGTGCACAAGTGAATAAAATAATATTTTTAGCTTGTTTGGCATGCAAGCAAAGTCTAAAAATAGAAGGCAACAAGCTTTATAATCAGATCTTAGTGAAGAAATTAGATATTCATGCTATGGACTACATACTTGTCTGAATTATTTGTAGGAATACTTCATTTATGCCCATATTGGTGAAGAAAGCAGAAGTCAATGTCTGATACATTGAATATATCTTCAGAATCAGAGGAAGAAATAGATCTAGATCTCATAATTGTAAAGGATTCTGGAAAAAATTCATTCTCTTGTTTCTAATGCAGCCCATGTGGAAGTCATTACATGGAAAATTCCTTTTAGGAGCTTGTGCATGTGCTCCCAATCTTCCAGTTGAAGCCTTCATTGAATTTACTTGTATTTTCCTTCACCTGGGGTGTTGTCTAGAATTTAAAATTGCTCATATGCAATTAAAAATAAAAGATGATGAGTTTTGTCTGAATTGTTTACAACAAGCATTTTACTGGTGCATATACTGGAGAAGAGTTGAAAAATATTCAAGGATAAAAGGGGAAGACATGTCAGAGGTAGCACCATGCAGGAAAATCACATTCAACTGCTTCCAGATCCAATTTGGTGAGAATCAAAGGCAAAAGAGTCAACCGCATGCAAAATATGGAAAAATAACAAGACTAGGAGTGTTGCGGCTTTCTTCTAATTTCTTTTCCTCTTTCTTCTTCTTTCTCTTATTTTCTCTGACAAAGTAATTGAATAATCAATTAAATTGTAAAACTTAAGTAATTGGTTTAAAATTCGTTACTTCAAGTTACTGGAAGAATTCAATTACTTGGAAATAGGTGGTAGACATGCAAAATAGAAGGTTCTATTTTTAGTTATAAATCATGCATGTCATGCAAAGAGGAATTCCAGGAGGAATATTGCCGCTTCTTTTTTTTTTCATAGCTTCCACATGTGGAAATTCATTAAAGGCTTCTTATTTGTAATTGCCCTCTATACACTATAAATAGAGGAACAGCCTACGGGTTAAAGGATCAAAATTTGTAATCAACATTCTTGTGTTCCGAATTTGAGCTGAAACCCTTGATATCTTTCTGAAAGCTAAGGAATTGAAAGGAGGTAGATTTCTAGAGAACTTTGTGTCAACGATGCATTTGTTTCTTACTTCTTTGTAGATCTTTGTATAAAATTTGTGTTATCTCAGATCTAGATTTGAAAATTTCCTTTTCTTTAAATTCTGTATTGTGAGATCAGCTTGTTTCATCTATGTGCATGAGACCAAATCCATGAACTATTGGTTGGATTGCACATCTTCTTTACTTTATTCTCGAATTCAATTATTTCCCCCTTTTGTAAATATTTCTTTACAACTGCTTACTTACTGCAAAATTGTCTAGCTATGGCCCATGAGCTTTGTAATTAAATTAAAACCCATAAACATTTACTCAGATCCATAATTGATAAAATCCATACATGGGAGCCTCACTGGTAAATGAGGGAGATTTATCTCATGACTGCATAGGTTTTCGACTATGCATAAAATCTAGCCAACATAGTGTCTACATTTCCTCCCACTTTATGTTATTGAGTGAATGCTTGATAACATAAACTAGACAAGATATGTGTACTGATAACCATGTAGATCGATGGTGAAAAGTGTCTTTGAGGAGACAAGAACAATTATGGAGTGATAAAATGAAGCGTGGGAGATAAAGAAGAGGAAGTGACCCTAGGGGTGAAATTATATGTGTATATGTCACATTTTAGCTATTGTTTATGTTGCTTGATGCTTGATGATGTGACCGCTACTTCCTATAAGGAAAGACTTGTAAAAGAGAAGAGAAAATGAGTAGTCAAATATGTGTATACAAAAAAATTGATCCAAACATGTAAAAATGTGTAAAAAGTATGTAAAAAGGAACACGTGTACTTGATCCGTGATGAGTGAAAAGAGTAGAGATGATAATGAAAATGTTGTAGAAGAACGAGTTTTTGGCTAATCTCATGCCAAGTGCGAGTTTTTCAGCGATCTCATGTCAAGCTGAGTTTTTCGAGCGATCTCATGCCATGGGAAGAGTGTAGGGAAAAAGGTTTAGTGTTATTCTCTAACCTTTGACTCCTTCCCGACACTTTATACACCACTGTAGATGGTGTGA
The DNA here is from genome assembly GCA_018340775.1 of Taxus wallichiana var. yunnanensis. Classification (NCBI taxonomy): domain Eukaryota; kingdom Viridiplantae; phylum Streptophyta; class Pinopsida; order Cupressales; family Taxaceae; genus Taxus; species Taxus wallichiana. The sequence goes on from CM031238.1 coordinate 95,243,456, forward strand.
TCCTGCTTTGTTAAAATCTGATCCATTTTGATCTAACACGAATAGAGATAAGGAGAAAACATGCATGTTGATTGTTAGATGAATGTGCTTGTATTGAGAAAACTACCTTGTAGATTGCTGAAAACTACACCGATATGAGAAAAATGTTGTAATTGACCCACGATCATAGGCACCCAGGAAGGGTCAAGAGCGCCCATGTTCTCATGTCTGCGTGTCAGGAGTTGGTGTTTGTGATGTGCTAAAGACCCAAGTCGAATTTGGGCCGTTGATGTGACCGAATGTTGTCTTTGGCCGACATGTTTTACTATGACGTGAACTATTGCATGGGGTGACTGATTCACCCAATGATGCCCCCATCGTTTGGGGTGCATGTAACGTCACTAGGATTATGCGGCCCAAAGGAGAGGACCAGACACTGATTTGAAACTGATGCCTTACAGGGGGAATGTGCTTGGTAAAAACCAAGGCACATGCAAACAAAGTGGTTGGAAACATGTGTTAGTACAAACAAGAAAAATACACATATAAAGACAAAATGTAAGCTAGCAAGTAAGAAGACAATATAGACCACAAAAAACATGTTTCAAACATGGGACATTGCTTAAAATTTCGCAAGACAATCATGGATGAAGTGAGAAAAGCATACGGTGTACACACAAGACAAAGGGCATAGCCCGAAAACAATGTCATATAATGGAAAATAATGACAAATGGTGACAAACAAAGAGTAACAGATAATCATGGTAGCAAATAGTTCTGCAAAAGAAGAAAAAGCTACACATAGAGCACCTCTTAGCATGTTCAAAAGATAGAAAGTATGTCAAAGTGTGTATGATCTAATATAGTAGTGTGCTAGTATGAATAAGAAATAGTATAAATCAAAAAAATAACACATGTAGTGTGTATGAAAGTAGATGCCTCCAATAGCATTGTGGGATTGGTAAGAGGAATAGTGCCAAACATCCATGTTGTGTGTAATGATTTGTGTAAAGTACACATTCAAAACTAGAAGAAAAGTAAATACACGTGTATAAAGAAAAGATAATGAAATATGAAATATCTATCTAACATAATAAGCAAAGTGTAACATGCGAGTATAAGTAAGAAAGAACAATATGCAACCAAGATATGCAGTATGTTGTGAGTGAGCGAGATGGAATGATATGCAATGTGAGTGTGATAGAAACAACATGCCCCTCGAGTGAATGTGTATGAGTATGCATGAGATGAGGTTCATTTATAAATTCCCCTCAGTAATCAAGAATGAACCATAGAACAAGAGTGCATCATCGGGAAATGGTTTTAATTGTGTGTGATAGAAAGATATGATCGACAAAGTGTAGAGCGTAGAGAGTGAGTGAGTGTGGTGAGGTTCATTTCAGATTTAGACCCTCAATAGTCGAGTATGAACTATGGAACTAGAGTGCGTCATAGGGAAGTGTGTTGTGATGAATGTGCGCTAGAAAGATGTGTCGTGAATGCGCTGAGTGTGAAATGTGTAGTGTATATGATGTGAGGTTCATGAATGTAGTATGCCCTCAACAGTCAAGTGTGAACCATAGCAAAAAAGTGCATCATAGGGTAATGATGATACAAATGTATCTAGATGTGTAAGACACGTGTAAAAGACTAGATGTGAGATGTAGAGTGAACAAGTGGAAATGCAAGACACTTGATAATGTTCGAAAAGGGGGAGAATAATTATGATGCTCTCCGGTGTATGTCAATGAATATGCTGTCAAATAAAATTTCAAGATGCGGGTCCTCCACCCCATACTCGTGGAGATAAAGGTGTGTGACCATGCTCTAAGATCGGTTGTGTATGAGATAGATGATGTGTCGAGTGAATGAAACCTATGTAATTGAGACCTAGATGGTGATGGACACCTATGTGAAGGGGAGCACAAAGGTGATTGTTAGAACTATAATATTAAGTGTATCATAATATTTAGTTTATATTTAAATAATATAGAATATCTTATATTCTTATTATTTAAATATAAACTTTATATTAGGTGGTTGGTTAATTTAATTAACTAACAATTAAATCGGGAGGTGTGCCCCGTCACTTAAGAAGGTCATAACCCTTCGGGTTATTTAAATATGACCATAGGTCATATTTAGGATATCAATATATCACGTAAATTAGGTGATCCTGGTAAAAACATGGAATAGAAGTGAGGAGGGAGTTACTGGACTGGATGTAAAAATGTTTCTTGAATAGTGGATTAATTCTTCTGTGGTTTTTACCCATTTAGGGGTTTTCCATGTTACATGTTGTGTCACTGTGTATTTTATTTTATCTTGTTATTTACTTTTACTATGATGTGCACATTTATATTTCTATATATTAATTAATGTAACCTAACATTTAATAAGGTTAATTAATGTTTATTCCACCTCTCGCCTTGACATGGTATCTAGAGAGAGATTAATAATCTAATTTAATTATAATATCCTAAGGTTGCAATAGTTGGGAAGTTAGGTGGTTAGTTGGTTGAAATTCTATTTAACCCCCTTCCCTCTCTGTATGGATGGAATGTATGGTATGTGCACAGGTGGAAATTCATTTGGAGATTTCAACCGCATGTGAAAAGTTTGAATTCAAGAATTACCAAGGCCCTATAAATTAAGGTAAGGGTTGATAAATTTTATGAAATATTTTCTATAGTTTATAAATGTGTGCAGGAAATTCAAGATATCAAGTAAAAAAATCAAGTGAAATTCAAGTTTACAGGGGGAGACAAGAATCGAGAAAATAGGTCTTTTGAATTTTCTTATTAGATGGTTAAAAAATCTTGTCCCCTGGTAATGTACAAATTTTACTTTCAATTTGAATTTCAAACCCTATTCTATGTCTGGATGAACCCCGTAAAAATTCTTACACCTATAGTTTAAAATCAACATAAACTATATTTTTTATTTTTTTCTATAATTTTTGTAAAAATTTCCATGTTTTATAAAAATTAATATATATATAAACCTAAAACATATAAACTATGGTTTATAAAACCTAAGCCATATAAAAATGCTATGCCACATATATATAAAAAACATATTTTTTTTTTCAAAGTTTATATGGGGGTGGACCCCCTCAACCCCCTTCTATCTATGTGTCACTTGGCACGACTCATAAGTAAACCGATAAAACCTTTTCCCTTGGGTGCAACGTGTCCCATGGGCCCCTCCCATCGACCACTGACCCCACTCGTAGGCCTCTCCCCATTCTTATGAACATAAAATTGTCCCACATTGGGATGATAGTGGAATTTTATATGCTTTAAAATCCTATTCACCGGGGATGGTGGTGTGACTACAGATCACACCACCCCATTTTTCTTTGAGCCCTTATGGGCATAGCTTGTTGAGCGGCTTACTATTGTGTTTGTGACTCTATGAAGTAGTTTGACCACGGGTGTGTGGTCGGCTCACTTTGAGTTGATTCGATTTAGTTGGATGGTAAGGCATGAATAATTTGGTATATATGTGGCTCATGTGATTAATATAATTCAATTTACATTGCAATATGATATATGGTTTGGTTAATATGGAAATGGTAACTTGGTGAATAACTTGAGAGTTTGTTAGCCCAATTTCGAGTAAATTGATATAAATCCTTACCAAATAAGGAGCAAGAGTCTAAATTTTTTTGTATATAAATCACTTTTTTCCAAAAATATATAAATGAATTATTTGTTTATTTTTCTCAAAAATATAAACAAATTATAAAAATTATTTTTGTGAAAAATAGTAAAATAATATTGTTTTATTTAAAAATGATATATTCTTACGATACGACAACAATTTTTTTCATCGTCATTTTGTTAGAAAACTAAAAAAATCACTTACATTTCAATTTATTTTTGATATCATTCTAACATATTCGTGTATAGATTATTTAATTAACAGGATCTCCTTTTTGGCATAAATTGATTGATGTTCAATTACAAGGATTAAAATACGACAGGGGGACTTCTATTAAAATCTTATTTTTAATCCTTGTTTATTAATTATTTCTATTTTACGCAAAAATGGGGTCTAATCAATTTTCAATTGATAAATCTTAGATGTTGAATGGGAACAACTACAACATTTGGAAGATTCGATTGAAGGCAAAATTCATGGCTCATGCAAATTATGGGCGGTGTGAATAGAATTGAGAGAGCTCCTACCAGAAGACAAACAACTGTTGACAACGTTATTGCTTATCAACATAAAGTACAAGAGGTGATGTCCATTATTTTGTGAAAAATATAAGATGATTTAATGCTTCATATCGGAAACCAAGAAAGTCTAAGTGAGGTTTGGGCTCAATTGGAATCAATGCATGAAGGTATGCATTTGTAAAAAATATTAAATTAATTTTATAGCTTATGACAACTCCCATGAAAGGAGATGAAAAAGTGATAAATTATTTAGCAAAAATAAAAAATATTAAGTCACAATTAGATGGATGTGGCAGTAATTTGATTCAAGATAAATTTATTTATTTTATTATTCAATTGAATATTCATGAGAAATTTAGAAATTTCATTTCAATTTTGAATTCAAAATATCAAACAAAACAAGACATTCTAGATTTGTAAACCCTTAGTGTTCTCCTCATACAGGAAGAACAAGTAATGTCAAATTTTTATTCTAAGGAGAATGCCACTCAGGAACTTCTTGCTCAGAAATCAAAAGGTAAATCCTGTAGATAAAAAAATCAAAATCCAACTTTTAAACCTCCTAGCAAAGACAAGAAACCTAGAAATATAAGAGTTAGCTTTGATGGAAAATTTCATTATTGTGGTAAATTTGGACACAAGAAATAGGATTGTAAATTTAAAAATAACAAAAAAATTCAAATTTCAAAAGGGTAAAAAATATGACCAAAACCAAAACAAGAATAAGAAAAATAGTCAAAAATCAAATGTAATTGCTTTGTATGCCGCCTTTGTCCTTTGAAAAAGAAAATGAGTGGATATTGGATAGTGGTGCCTCTAGGCACATGACCTTTAGATTTGATATCCTATCTGAACTTAGTGAATGTAATGATCAAATCTACTTGGGTGATCATTCCATTCTCGATGTTCAGGGTTAGGGAAAAGTAAAAGTTTTAAATGGTTTTATTAACAATGTTTTGTTAGTTCCTAAACTTAAAATGAATTTTCTTTCTTGTTCTTAGTTGACTCAAAATAACTATAGTGTAACATTATTAAAGGATAAATGGTTTATTAAAAATGAACATAATGTTACTATAGTTGAAGGAATTCAAAGAGATGGTTTGTATGTGTTTAATGGCTTTCCTTCGATTCGTATTTAATAACTCAAAGAAGTGACATGCAATTGTGGCATGAGAGACTAGGTCATGTAAATTTCAAGAGCATGTATGACATGTCTCAACTAAACCTAGTAACTGGTCTACCACCTATTTCCCAAAATCATGAAACGTGTGAAGGATGCTTACGTGGTAAGCAATATGCTAATCCTTTTCACAGTCATCATGATGATAATTCTTTTGAACCTTTGGAACTTGTCCATAGTGATGTTCGAGGACCCTATAAGTTCCATCTCTTAATGGTTCTCTGTATGTTGTCACTTTCATTGATGATTTCACTCATATGATTTGGTCTTATTTCATTAAAAAGAAATCTAATGTCTTGTCAAAATTTAAAGAATTTAAAGCTTTAGTTGAAAAATATTCTAGTTATAAAATTAAGAGGCTTATAACTGATAATGGGGGAGAATATGTCAATCAAGCATTTGAATCATTTTGTGTTGAATGTGGCATTCAAAGGGAACTAACTACTCCCTATTCCCCTTAGCAAAATGGGATTTTGGAAAGAAAAACCTACACCATTTTGGAAATGGCTAGGACTATGACGCATTCACTTAGGTTCCTAAATTCCTCCGGGCTAAATCTATGAACACATTGTTGTTCATATGCATTCCCACTAAAGCCTTAATAAGTTCAAATCCTTTGGAAAAGTGGTCAAATCAAAAACCAAGTGTGTCTCATTTGAGAATCTTTGGTAACCACTGCTTCCCCCTTCATTCCGAAATCAAAACAGAAGAAGCTTGATCAAATCTCTTTTCCTTGTATCTTTGTAGGATACGATGTCAAAACTAAAGGTCTTAGGATATTTGATCCATCAAAAAGAGAAGTTATAGAAAACAGGAATGTTAAAATATTAGAAATTCCATTTTTTTCTTCTTTTTCTTCATCTTCATTATTTATGATGATTCTAATGAAAATGAATTTGAAAATGAAAATTGTGAAAATAATGTATGTGATGAAGAAACAAGTGTTAAACCTATAATTGAAAATGATATTTTTCCTAGTTCCTATGTAACTAAAAGACCTAGATGGGCTGCATCTATTATTCAAGACTCTAATCCTGGAAACCTTAAGAAAATGACTAGAAGTCATCATATGTATCATGATTTGAAGATTTTTTATGAACCTGAACCCCAATCTTTCAAGAATATTCTTCTGACGAAATATGGATAGATGTTATAAAATATGAATATACTATTTTGATTAAAAATCAAACTTGGGAATTAGTCCCTCTGAAAAATGAAGTATAGTCGGATCTAGATGGCTATACAAGATTAAATATAAAAAGATGGCAATGTAGATAAATTCAAAGCTAGATTAGTAGCTCGAGGTGTAGACACCCAAAATTGGGTCATATCCTCTAGCTCATTTTAATTAAGTAATTAGACACATACACCTAGCCATGACCCCTTCTACACATTAGTATTAATTTAATTACCCATAATTAAATTAATCCTCATCCTCACACCATTATTATTTTAATTACCTTAATTAAACTAATATCCATCTCACTAAGCCACCTCACCTTTCCACCTCATCCTAGACCTATTCCTAGCCTATTAATGAACCTAGACCAAGTCCCCACTTATCCTAACCAACTAGGACTCTTTCCAACCCTAACTATTCATGACCTATTAATCCTCTAACTAATTCCACGCTCTAATTTACATCATTCAACACTCCAGACCTGAACTAAGCCAAAGACCACACCAAATTTGGGAGAAAAACCCTATTTTTGGAAAGTTAGACCAATTATCCTTAACCGACACTAGTTATCCCTCGTACCGACAATCGATCACCTTATTGTCATTGGTTACCTTTAAATGAGAGTTTCTAATTCTTAGCTCGGGTTCCGAATTTGACTTATTATCTTTTGGCAAACTTGCACTCCAACTCCCAAGCTCTCTTGTGATCTTATGACCAACCAGAGGCTCTCATAACATTCAGAATCCATACAGTTCATCCACCAATTCATCCAGAGCTCCAGTGCGCACACAAGAAAGCACCATGTCATACTACCACTATTGAATCTGTTTGGGAGCACCTTCTCCTACATCCACCACCACCACCAAATTTCTACCTACACTCTACACGTAAGTATTATTCCTTCCTTTTTACTTTCAATAGATTAGTAGTTTTTATCAGCTATCTATTTTATTCCTTATTCTATCTTACCTAGATTTCTCCCTCCATTCCTCCGTCCAACCATATGACCATTTATTCTTCATACCTCACCCAAAAACCAACGTAAACATCTCTGAGCCCTTATAATAACTCAACAACCCCATCTAAACTCCCCTCACTCTCTATGTAATCATAGAGGGTGCCCAAAAACCCATTTTTAATATTATTGCCAAATTGCCCCTATCAATATTGGTTACCCAACTAATGTCGGCCCCTTACCAGATGTCAAGGATTGGTCATTTAACCGCGTCGATATATAGACTGGTAATATATTCAAAACCAACGAGTTCATAACTTCTCCCAAATAGCCTAGAATCTTACCAAACTTCACCTGACCTCACCTCTGACCCCCGTCATACTTACAAACTCAAACTAGCCTACCATCCATTCGATTTAATTATAACCTTGCTGTTAGATTAAATTCACTTATTGTATGTTATAGGAGATACCTAAATCTTATCCTACATTTCATATTATTTTCTGCATTAAATTGTATACGAAAGTGGATTGATAACCTTCTAGGAAGCACCTCGCTTCCCGGATCTAGTTCTCACTAGGTAGTCCACTAACCTATATTGTTAATGATATTTTGTGGTCTTGTTGTGTTTCTTACAGGCGTTCCTCCTAGCCAAAGGGAATCTCTCTACAATTATCTTGGATAACATTCTACATACGTGCACAACCTCTTTGACCATCAACAAGTACACCTCTTCGATCTTATCTCTTATATGTTTTATCTCTAAATTTGCGGTGAAACATTTTGGCATGCTCGGTGGGACCCTATCTTTTGGGTTCTTTGCATTGTTCATTTTAGGGAATATTTGTGTGTTTGTTTCTTTCTGGAAAAGTTCACATTAAATTTCTCCTTGGAAACCTTCTCTTCTTTCTATTTGTCTAAATGAAATTTGTTCTTTGGTGCTTAAAAAGAACATTTCTTCTTCTTTTCTTCTGTATTGCATCTAGTGAAAGAGCATTCCTCTTCCTATTCTCCACTTGCTACATTGAATTTCATTGTCAATTTGGGTTTTAAAAATATGTGCATTTCATCCTTGTGATTGTTGCATTAGATCACCTAAATTTTATTTGCAATCTATATACTGGAGGTCATGACTAGTTGATGATTGGTGGGAATTAATTGTAGTTCACACTTTGTGCACACACACCCCTATCCAAATCACTTTAACAATTTACTCATTTCTTAAAATATTTCTTCCTGGTAGTTGCCGTCAAAGATTAATAACTTGTTGATGGTGGATCCAGCTGGTGTTCTAGCCAGTCATCATATCAGAGTTTGGACCTCACATCTTTGTGAAGTATTTATTAAGGACACTTTAACCAAAGCGTAACGCTTCGTGGTTTTGTCCTTTATTTATTGCACCTTTGCGTATCAATAATTAATGTGAACCTTGATGTAAACATGTAATCATGATAACCTAAATAGGCTAAGGATGATCTCCTTAGATGTAAACCCTGTTAATTTTGGGGCCTATCTTAATGATGAACTAAATTGCTAAGGGGACATTATGTTGTTTGTAATGTAGTATGTCATGAAATCCTTGGCATAATTTTGAGCCTTGAAAATTATTTGTGATGTTGTTGCTCATCTCTATTAAATTTTTAACTAAGTTATGTTAAGGTTTTGATAGTTTTGATAGTTTGCTTAACGACCAAAATTGGAATGTGATTAAGACTTCCTTTTTACTAATAATTGGTCTTGATCCGACCATCCAATAGTCTACCTAACCAAATGGCTAATGCTAGCATGGTCATATTTTCTTGGATGAAGGACTACAGTCATTAGTCAAGGACTTAATTATTGAAATTAAGGGAATCAATTCCCATGAAGCATACACAAGCAACTTTCATGATCAACACTAATGTATAACTTCTTTATACACACACACACACACATTACAAAAGGAAATTTTGTAAAGTTTAAAGTAGTTAAATAACTACTACTGGAGATTTATTAACTATTGTATAAGTAGGGAAGGGACAATCTAATCTTAGTGGTATGGTTCTAAACCTAACACATGAACCTATTGTTTGAGAAGCTAGATTTGGGCATTACTCTAGCTATTTGAAAGGTTGTATAATATATTAAATATTATGAAGCCTTAAGTCATGTAAAAGGATGGGCATTTGAATTTGCTATTTCTTAGATATTATATGGTCTCTTAAATACCATTACAAAATCTAAGGTTGTCCAATTGAATAATGAGGTGAGTTGGCACCCCACCGCCAAAGTATTTGTACCATAATTATTTTATTGTTTTATTTATTATTCTTACCAACCACATTTTACAAAAAAAAAAGGTATTTTGGTTAACTAAAACTTCAAGTGCCTTGCATGGTACGAATATGGAACTTTGCTAAACTTAGAAGCTAAAAATAGTTGGCTTGATAAAATTGGTGACAAGCTCCATTAAATTCTACATTAATGACATTTAATACGCATTAAAATACCCACCTTCCTCGGGAAATGCATGGACGGATTGGGGAAAACAAGGTAGTTTGTGGTATTGATTCATTCTATGGCAAGAAATTCATAGAAGCTCTGCATGCAAGAAAAATTTAACTATGGGTTATTGTGAGATTGCATGATGAAAACAACAGTTGAATTGGTGGGCAGCAAAGTCTTCTAGACTCAATAAATATTGAGGAAGCATTGTGTTTTGTTGGATGAAGGAATTAGCTTCAAAGTTTGGGGATTTTAGAAGAATCGTGGGAACATTTCAAGGAAGAAAAGATAGGCATAATAGGCATGATATACCCTAAACTCATTATAATTTCTTGCTCCATTTAGTCATTTCACAAAAAGAACATTACCTTGAATGAAATATGTGTTTTTGATTTGGGTGATGTGGAATCGATACGATATTTTACTTATGTAGAGAATGATTTATCATTTTTAGTGATGTATGCTGTTTGGAAATGATTCACTTGGGTGTAGGCTTGAATGTGTTTGAATATTGTTAAGAAATAATACATTCATGAGTTTGAATGTGTGTTGTGACTGTAATATTAAGAGCTCCTAGTTTGATACACCCAGTGTTGTTTTGAAATCTTAATACAACTATGATTATGTGATTATCAACACTATAAAACTCTGTTTAAATTCTACCCATCTCCTTTGGGATTATTTGAAAATTTAACAAGACAATGTGGAAAATTGGAAGTTGGTGTTTGTGTGGTTATGTGTTATAGATGACTTTCCATTTCAGGTATTCGTTAGATTGATGTAACTAGGTTTGATTCTTTTTAAGAAATCAATTCTTGAGGAATCGTGCTAGTCTTGTTGGAGGCATCGATTGTGCTTATAGTCAACCTGGTTTTAGTTTAATAAGTAACCATACTGAGGAAAAACAACTGTTTTTAATATTTAATCTTGAGTTGTAGGTAATGAGGGAAACTACAATTAATACGAAGTCTGCCTCTTCGACCCTTGAATGGGAATCTTGGAATGATGTTTATGGTCTAACTCTAGAGCCACGTATGATGGCTCGACTGAATTGTTGAGTTTTTCCTAACATCAAATTGTTGCATTTTTGTTTGCAAACTAGGTTCAACAGTTGCTCATCAGGCTATTTGTGTTTTGGTTACTCCATTTTGATAATTCATATTGATCTCCATTTTGCTTCATCAATAACTCTGGAAGTATTTGACTCTTTCGGGGTTCAATACTTTCGGTGTTCAATACATGTTGTGGAAATGTTATGTTTAAGAGTTGGTTACTGAGAAGATAAATTCCAACTTTTTTTGCACCAATCACTTACTTTCATCTTAGCCCTTGATAATGGGAATCAGATATGCTCCTGTGAAAATCTTGTAGCTATTTCGAAGGCTATGTCATTAACTATTATTACTATGATTTCCTTAAATCTTGGTTGTTCTAATAACAATGCTATCTTGAGTTTGAAAGAAAAGTCGATTTTGACTAAGAACCTCCTCCTTGAAATATTTGCAGTATATTGTTGTTCATTAGGAAACAATCCTAAATAAGTAAGTTGTTCTCCTTGAAGCTTGTGCATTAGATCTTGTGGTCAAATGAGTGTCGAATAGCTCCTTACAGTAGGTACTTCCCTATCTTAATGTATGTGTTATTAAGATTGGTTGTATTTTATTTTGAGATCCTTATGCTCTTGGCTATGCTTAGTCGGGTTTATTGATTAACCTTCTTTGTGGATCAAAAATATGTAATGGAGGTTTGATGGTTATTTAACTCTGTAGTGAACTTCCATTTAAATAGCTTGTAAGAAGGTTTAGGGAAATGATATGGAATGATTCCATGAGTTTTGATGAGCTATTCATTTTTATCTAAAGTTGGTTTTATGTTTCAAATGTTTGAATTTGAGTCATTAAGCACGGCCCGGGGATTAAAGTTGTTTGTGATAGAAAGCCTCTTGGTTTCTGGATTGTAAAATTTGGTGATATTACTCCTTCATAGTAATCGATATAGAAAAAATCTTGATTTATCTTGGTAATCTAGCTTTACTATTTGATTTGTTGGAAATCAAGTTGCTTCAAGTTTGCGTTGTAACCCATTTTGGGACAAAATGGTTAAGCTATATACTCCCACACCTATGTGAAATGTTAACTGGATTCGTCATCTAATTTAATCCATAAAAATGTGTTAGATCCTTATCGGGTGTTATGTTTTTGAGTTGAATTGTGTGGTATTCCAGTTCACCGAAGTGACTCTTTATTTCTTATCAAACAATATTCCATTTCCCTTAGGGAGTACGGTAATTTCTTGACATTAAAAATGTTTCTTAACGATTTCATTGATTGTGACGTTAATATAGTTTGGTATTCTCTAAACTTATTCAATAGAATGGGTTAGGAGATCATTTTAATATTCTAATGGAGTCTTTGACTTACCGAGGAATAACGAGTTTTGCTGATTTGCAATTTGTTATGAGCTAACTCATAGGATAATGAATGTCCAATTGTGCTATTTGGGTTAAGTAACAATTTTTTTATCTCGACAACACATGGTAACTTCTCTCTTATAGGTTGTGAAATTACTATAGTGTTTATCGAGTATTGATACGTTTGATAACAACACTGATATGTGGATTTATGTTTCTTTTTCCTAAGCATGGAATGTTCAATTATTATTAGATGACTTGGTTAGATCAATATGATGCAAATATACATCGGAAAGACCAAGTTCGATAATTACTTGTTGGTGTGTATTATTTTCCACATCATTAGGTGAGTCATCTCACTTAGGTGAGATTGTAGGTCCATGTGTCATTTAGGGGTCATTATGAGATTCTCTTACGTGTCAGTGCGTTAGCACGTCAGTGTGTCAGTGTGTCATATGCGTCATTGGGAGTTACACTTATATTCTAGGAATGTAACTCCCCCTCTCTACTCAAGTTGTCATGATTGTAGCACTGGGGGTTACTCAACAACTCCTATATGTACACCCAATTTGATCTATGAGATAGAGGAGAGTTTGTGGCTTATCAAGGTTCTGCCCGTTTGTCGAATCTTTGTATGCACATTTGATTGATGCTCGCTCCTCCCGAGATATCTTCACACTGTCATTCGCATGTCCGTTGATGTGCACATCGTTCCTCGTGATCCTTGCTTGCGGGTTTTCATACCCTCTTACATGGTATCAGAGCAGATCTTGTGGATCTATGCACTCTTCGGTGTTGATCGTGTGTTTTCTAGCTTCCAGTGTGATATCCAGTTCTCGTTACGTGTGTCGTAATGGATATTCCGTTCGTGCGCTTCTTGCATTGATTCGGGTGTTTATACCTCCATTCGGGTTGTTCATGGGTGTTTTTGGGGTGTTTGTGGTTTTACATATTTTGCATGCGATCTTCAGAGGTTGCCGTGTTGTTTTATATCAGGTTTGCATTATCCATTACTGAGTTTGTGATTGCTTCTTCCGTGTGGCCTTGGTGTTGTAGTAATGGTTTTTCAGTGGGTATTCCTGGCTCATTATTTGTTGTGATTGTGCTGCTCGTGGCACTCAGACTGGTAGTGATTGGTTCTTTCCCACGACTTTACCTATTCTTCTAGCCCGTAGGATCTCTGCATGCATTCTTGGTTCATTATATGCTCATTGTTGGCATTTTTTCTATTGCATGCTAGACGTTTCCTCATCCTTTTCTCAAACGTGGATGCATTGTTAGACAAAACATTAAAAGTAGGTTTTTTTCTAGTTGCTCTCGGTGTTTTCTCGGTTCTGCGTGGTGCTCCATCTCCTGTACTATCCATGGTAACCCTGTTTCAACTCGTATTGCCCTATGTGGTGGACTGCGACCTACTTAAACTCTTCTCACAATGCCTTGGCTCTTCGTGGTGGGTCTGCGCATTAGAAGTTGGCTCGTGGTTCTCTGCTTGGCCGTTTTAGCCAGCCTTCTCCACATTGATCCTGCCTATGCTCGTGCATTCGGGTCACCTTGGGAGTGGCCATCTCTGTTGTGAGTTACACGAAGCTTTAGACCTACTGCATTTCTAACCTGCATTGAAACTCAACGGTTACCAACTCATGCTTGTCCAGTAGACTACCCAGCGTAATTTTTTCTAACCTTTAACCGTGCCACCACTTTGCTAGATAACATCTTATGCGATTCTGATCTTCCTTCAACGGCTCGATCCTGCTTTAGACTAGCTAACATCTTATGTAGTTACTGATCTTCCTTTGATGGCTCGAGACCTACTTCACTGCTAACATCTTAAGCGGTTACATGTTACCAAGGACTGTTGCATTCCACTCCAACTGTTCCACCCTTGGTGCCTAACTCTCCATGTGGGCTTCCATTGGCACTCAAAGCAACTTGGTATAACCAGCTTGCTTAACATGTGGGCCCCTTGTCTACCTTTTAATATTGTTTGGAGGATTAAAAAAACTCTGTTTTTTAATGTTTTAAGATAAAAAAACATTCATGGCATTGTAAATAATTTTAGGCTCTCATTTTTGCTTGTATTACTTACCTTCCTAGGCATGTCGAAGACAGAGGGCAAGGCACGGGGTTGGCAGGAGGCTAATCCCCCCTCACAAGAAAAAAAACCCTTGCTAAAATTTGATGCCATTTCCAACGAGCAGTCACACGATACCCTTTGCACTCATTTTTAGCACTTTTTTAATCCGTTTGCAGGGCCTATTGGCTTTTTCCATCAGTTGTGGGAATCATAATAATGCCATAACTTTTGACTCATAGGTCATTTTTGAGCGTTTCTTTATTCAAAGTTGCATGATTTTTCACACTTTACATGATGGCATTGTCATTTTTGTAAATTAACTACTTTATAAAGTGCCACATTCTGGGGGGGTTGACTAGTACTCTTAGGTTTTCACATGCAGACACATTATCGACCGAGTCTGACGTCTTGCTTTTGTGCACCTTGCACTTTTCATTCCACATCATGGAGAGTACTCTTTCCAGACTTGAGCATCATAGGATCACTTTACAGCCTCCACCACTTCTCACTGGGAGAGGGAACTATTCAGCTTGGCATGCTTCCATGGAATGTTACTTCACTCACAAGGGTCTTTCACCCTTCTTACTTGGGCCCGTTCCTGCACCCACTGATCATCATCATTTGGAGGACTTCCTTCACACTTGTGACCATGTTTTTGGTCACTTGATGATGCGTGTCTCTCAATCTCTCTGGTTTCATGTGGTAGACTCAAATCCACCTCACCGTGTCTGGAGCATTCTTCAGTCCATCTATGGAGACCCTTCACATACTGCTACCATTATTGTTGCTTTGTTGATTCAGTTGTCTCCTCTATTTCTTCATGTGATGACAGTTCCACTGACATAGGCTCACTTGGTTCTACTTCTGATGACGAGGATTGTGCATCCAACTCGATGTTGAAAGTATTATAGAGGACTCTTCTCCTCCTTCTCTCACTATTCCAAAGAGTGTTGACACTTCCCACATCTCATCAGATATCGAGCAGTCTCCTTCTCAGTCTCATACATTCATCACACCCACCTCCTTTCCACTTCTAGTATGTGAGGCCCCTTCCACTCCTCTACCTTCATTTCATGACTTATACCTGTCTGACATCACTTTTCTATTTGTTGAGCCCCCTCATTAGGATGAGTATCTTCCCGACCTTAGTCATATTTTTGTAGAGTACACTTGTGATGCACTATAGGTTCCGCATCCATCTACAAGTGTTTTAGAGGAGTTCATCATCTCCATTGTTGGGAGTGCCCCTTCTAGGACTCTTACCACTTCCACTTTTTCGGAGACCTTCATTGATCCACCCTTGTTTGTGGATCCCTTTTCTGTTGTGGGGATGTTTTTTTCCTTCACATCTATTGGACATCCTTTCTACAGGTGTTCACCCTTCACACTCTGACAGTTCAACACACATGGCATTAGCTTTGGTTCCTTGCACTCATTTACTAGACCTATGTCACACTTTTGTGGACCAAACTTAGAGTTCTTCGTGTTACTGCCTTCGATTTCCTTTATAGAGTGGGTAGACTTTCAGCACGTCATTTATATCCTTCCTAAGGGCAGACACAGTTTAATACAGATGGCTCTTCTTCAGTCCAGAGGTAGAGGATCTCATCATTGACATTCTTTTGGGAGACCTCCTAGAGCTGCAGAGTTCAGATCCGTCCATGGCATCTTCTGCATTCCTCTCGTCTCCCTCTTCTTCTCTCTTCTTCTTCTTTCCGAGAGATTGCCTCTTTATACATGGGTACCTTTTCAGGATCGTCTAGAGCTGGGACCCATATTTGGCATCTTTCTTAGATTAGAGAGTGTTTTGTTCTCTTGTGGTGGATGTTTTTCCCACTGGGTTTTCCTTCACTGCTTGGGACCTTTTTCTTGTGCATGGGTACCTCATCAGGCTTTGTGTCGAGACCCATTTCTCGTTTCTGACTTACCACCTCATCCTAAGTTACGATGAAGGGGGGGTGTTGGTGTGTATTATTTTCCACATCATTAGGTGAGTCATCTCACTTAGGTGAGATCATAGGTCCATGTGTCATTTAGGGGTCATTATGAGATTCTCTTACGCGTCAGTGCATTAACATGTCAGTGCATCAGTGCGTCAGTGTGTCAATGCATCATATGCATCATTGGGAGTTACAATTCTATTCTAGGAATGTAACTCCCTATCTCTACCTGAGTTTTCATGATTGCAGGATTGGGGGTTACTCAACACCTCCTATATGTACACCCCATTTGATCTATGAGATAGAGGAGAGTTTGTGGCTTATCGAGGTTCTGCCCATTTTTTGAATATTTGCATGCATATTCGGTTGATGCTATCTCCTCCTGAGATCTCTTCAAACTGTCGTTCGCATGTCTGTTGATGTGCACATCGTCCTTCATGATCCCCGCTTGCGGTTTTTTGTACCCTCTTACATTGCTATTTCTTTTCGATCCTTAATTTCCCATTTCACCGCTTCATCTGTATCATTTAGTTTTTTAATTTTTCCTTGGAACATGTCCCATAAGTATTTATCAATCAATTGTAATTGGGTTTGTACTTACCATGTGTGGAATTATTTTCCATCAAATATTTCAATTAAATTTATCTTTTCCGTTTTGAAATTCCACAAAATCGAAACTTGAACTAGACACAATAATAAAATATTTATAGTGGTAGAGATACTTGATTTTAATAAAGGAAATATATCAAAACTTGACAGTTAACCGACTCACCGATATAAGCTAGCAGATTTTGGAATGATAGGATTTAGAATACAGATCACTCAACCAAAATTTCATTATTTAGGCATCTGCTAAAACTGACCGTGCGAGTTTTCATGCTCCATCCATAACATCTGCTCATTCTCGATTTGTAAATCAGATGACAGCTTGGAGACAAGTGAAACTCAGTGCCATCATCATTAATCTGATGCTATTTAATCTTCCACATACATAAATAAAATCTTAATCTCTTCAAATCAGGGAGATCGGATATGGCATTTTATATTCACTCTTTCCTTCCACAAAGATGGACTGCTTTCTGATTTGTAGTTCAAGTTGAAGGTGATCACGTTGTCCTGAAAGGAAATTTTTGATGGAGACAAAAAATCTAATGAAAATACAAAGAGATCAAAATAATGGAATTCATGAATGCACCTCTTACATAACGCTAGTATTCTCCTCTTCGAGTGTTATGTGTTGATCAATCCTGTGAAGCGCTAATAATATGGACCAGGCTGTAATTTACTCATTTGTTGACTTCACATCTTGCTTCGGTGTTGGATTGGAGCATGATATGTGAGATTTTAAACACATATGTCCACCATATCTATCCACCTTTAGAGAAGCTGACATCCTTTTACGCACGAGTATATGATTGTCAATTGTATGCAGTGATTAGTCTCCTTTAGCTCACTATCACAGAGATACCCATGCCAAGCATGCTTTGATACCAAATATTGGTACAATAATATTGTCACACATGAAATAATAGTTTGATATTATATTCAACATGAATTACAATCAATACTAAGGCTAATAAATAGCCATGGAAATAGAAAACCGACCTCTTAGAATCCAGGAAGTCATACAACCAAACAATCCATTAATATCATTACGGGTATAACAAAAATATATTTTGAAACAATATAACAAACCTATATTATTAATAATGAGTTACAATGTAATTCATATTAATAATATTACAATATATGCACTTATTAATAATGAGAGCACTATAATATTTTCCTTACAGCTTAACTCATAGGATAATGAATGTCCAATTGTGCTATTTGGGTTAATTAAAAATTTTGTTATCTCGACAAAGACATGGTAAATTCTCTCTTATAGGTGTGAAATTATTATAGTGTTTATCGGGTATTGATATGTTTGATAACAAAACTGAAGTGTGGATTTATGTTTCTTTTTCCTAAGCATGGAATGTTCAATTAAACTCTTTATGTTGAGGTAAGTATTGGCTATGTAATTTTTGGTTGGAATTTAATCTATTCATTATTAGCATGATGCTATGATTGCTTATCTTCCTGTAGGTTAAGCATTGATTATCTACCTTTTATTAAATACGCTTGAGTTTTGACCTTAATTTTCATACGAGATGTTATGAAATCCTTTGTTGGATTTGTTGAGTAAGATTAGAGATATTGATTGACTGTGATACTTGATATATATATGATTACTAAGGAGTTGAGTAAATCATTTCGGCATGTAAGTATGGGATTGCATGACTAAAATGATGTTGGGCCCCTGAAATATTGGCTAAGTGCAAAAGGCACGTAGGCGTACAAGGCCTAGTTGAAGAAAGGTGCACAGGGAAGGGTTTAAGGAAACCCATGGCACATGCACGACAAAGCCAAGGTTTCAAGACTTAGCCATATTGGGCATTTTGGGTAGGATACGAGAAAATCATGACCCGACTACGCATGCGGAGTGGATAAGGTGCCATCCTGGTGATAGGTTGGCCGGAAGGAATATGCCATGTGTTAGAAGCTTCTAGAAGGACATCATGGAAAGGAGTGGTGAGCTTAGGCCTAGAGGAGCATGCACTCATGGAGGACCACATTCAGACACTTGGCGATGGATCTGAGGCCACGGAGAATGAGTTGGAAGTTCAAAAAGGCTATATATACAAGTGCCTGTAGAAGTAATAGAGATATAGAGAGAGGGTGGAGCTCTACAAAAATACTACAAGGACTTTGTTAACTTGGGTAAATAAGGGTAGGAAAGGATGTATCAAGGGTTTGGGGAGTTATAAATTTTCTTTTGAGGGCCTAGTTATATGAATCTAGTTATAATGCATGACTATAGTCTACCTTTCTGTGACATTCTGTAATGGGCCTAATGAATGTAATGAGGCTACCAGTTTATATGAATATGAGCATTAATGGTTCTGATGCATACATCCTTTTTCATAGTTATTTTTCATTTATGTTTATGAACTAACTATGAATGCTTTTATGCCTTCCTTCCTTCTGTTTTGGTGTAAGTTCTATAATCAGTTAAGAACTTTATGTCTAAAATGACTGCAAGGATATAGAAGCCGTTGTGAGCTCTATGGTGCTTGTATGTCTTATTTCCTTTCAAATCCATTAAACTCAGATCATAGATGATGTTTTCCACTAAACTCCCATAAAAAAGAGACTTGATTACCGCACATGCCTCGGGTGAGTGCCCAAAACCTGTTGGGTGATAGGCCGGCACACATGGTATTTATTTCCTTTGTGATGGGGGTAAAAAATGATTACATCTTGGTTCCATTTCCGGGACCCCTTTTTGAAGGTATAGTGGGAAATGGCATACATCATGATCTGGGTAATGAGTAATGACAGAACGTTTAACTTTGGAAAGTGTTGAATCATGGTTCAAAAGCACGGAGGATGAATTTGCTAAGAGATTTAGCACTGGACTTGAGTTTGATGCATGTAGGTGGGTAGAAGAGAACCTCTACCATGATTTATATGAATTTTGTTTCTATTGCTTCCCAAAGTGAACTCGCATGAATGGATCTCAACATATGCATCTAGATCAAGCTTGTATTATAGATCACGTGCATGGACCCAAGATGCATATTTGACATGGACTTGTCTATGGATCATTGGTGGAAAGGTGTGTTGGCTAGCTACACTCTGGAGTATGCTATTTATACATATTATTGTCTGGTAGTTGCTGAGTTTGAATTTATATGGGAGCCCAGAGGATCATTGTTACGTGCTTTATCCCATTGGCAATGAAGATGCTACTTTGAGTTTAGAGACATTTCCAATGGCCGACTAAATCGTTTTGTGTCTTTGGGTGAGGAAGCTAGGGTGGAGGAAGATGGCAGATATTACGATGGAGAAAGAAAGGGAGGAGAGACGACTCAAGTATAGTGAAGCACGTGAAAGGGAGATTTCTAGACAACACAAGGTTGCAAGTGTGATGGATCTATGGAGGAAGATGTTGCGGGAAGGAGTTGAGGTTCACGTGGAGGATGTGGAACTTGAGCAGTCATGCTACCACATCTTGGAAAATGTGTAAGAGAGACCCCTTCAGCTTCTGATGAGATTTCATCACATAGAGAGAGAAGAGTCATTGACACGTATCTGAACCCACCTAGTGACCAAACCTTGGTGCTTGGTTTTCCAGATCAAGGAAGGAGTATCATTGACCTAGTTGGTATCATTGGAAGTGACATATCTACACCTAGGAGATATAATTTTTCAGTTCCCACTTCTATGACTATGCATATTCCAGTATTCAGAGAGTCTTTGGACAAGGAGAAAGTAAACAAGCATTCGGTATCACATATGGGAGTGGCGTGGGGTACATTAGTAGTAGTGGGGCATTATCATAGACCATTGGCATGTAGTTCAGTGGAACCTTGGGGACACTTGGCACGACCACTACAGGACCTAGTGGTTTTGGTGGGTCAGGAGGAACAGGACTGGTGGATTTGGTGGCTTAGGAGGCACATGACTTGGTAGATTTTGTGGATCCGGTAGCAGAGGAAACACCAAAGGGAACCAAGGCTCTGGCTCAGGAGGACAAGGGCCCCAGCCACCCCCTCAAGTCTTCTTTGAGATGTCTTTACATTTTCCAGATTATAGAGGTATTAAAGATGTTGCAGAACATGTTCACAAGTGTGAGCTACTATGGTGTGCAAAGGGGATCACAACCTCAGAGCAGAAGGCTAGTCAGTTTGCAACGACATTGCAGGGGCATGCACATAGCTGGTATAGGAAATATGACCCTCATCAAATGGTGGTGGATTATACTACTTTAAAGAATAACTTCTTGGCATAATTCCACATCCCTGAGTTTGATCAGAAGAGCATCAACACCCGACAAAGATTCAACAGGGAATGGTGGTGAGTGTGCGGGAGTATGATGCGTGCTTTAAAACTCTCTTATCTAAGTTATCATATGATATTCACCCTTCACAGCATGCTCAATGGTTTGTTGGAGGGTTGATCACACCTTTTAGAAGGGCCTTATCTCATAAAACTTTCACAGACCCACGCGAGGTGTTAGAAGCTGCTCTGCACACCGAGGCTATTGGAAGTGTTGATACTAGTATTAGCCCATTTTTGGAGGCTCAGATTGTTGTTATGGCTAAGCAACTAGAAAATTTGTCTACGAACTCAGCCCATGAGACTCGTAGTGGTTTATGGTGTACAGATTGTGAAGTAGAGGGGCATGTCAAGGATAGTTTCCCCTAGAGGATAGTACATGTCGTGACAGTAGACTATGAGATTTTTCATGGGGACCATGATGCAAGTAGATGCCCCTTGTTATAATGCATAATTCAGAAGAATGTGTCTTGCTACTGTAAGATATGCACCTTTACAACCCATAATACTAAGGATTATAGGCTTATTGACTAGATCCATAAGGCCATTGATCATGGGGTGCATCAGACCAACATTTACAACAATTTTAAAGGTGATGATCACCATTATGAGGAGCGTGTAGATGGAGGTGCGTGTGGAAGGGGATTTCACGGAGGATTCCGTGGTTGTGGTAACCATGGAGGAAGAAGTGAGTTCCCATGTGGAACTTATTTTAATTATGGGTCTACAGAACATTACAAATGAGAGTTCCCAAACCTATTGTAGTGCTCATGGTGTGGGAAGAAACACAAGTATGAGGAGTTCCCTAAGTTGTTTGAGCACATGAATCAACAACAACGGAAAGACAAGGGCGCTGCAATGGTAAGCATTAAGAAGATAGACACATAATGGATGCCATAGGTAACATGTGATGCAGGATTAGAACTTGTTTTAGTAACAACTAGAACAGAGGCCATGCACACAAAGGAAATACCAAGGAAGAGGACTCTAGTTTCAAGAGAAGAAGTGGTGAATGGAAAGTACTATTTCACCCGATTCTAGATAGTTTCTTCGAATGTTGACAAAACAGAGATAAGGGTAAAGGGCTAGGAGGAATACATGTTAAGATGTTGGTTATAGGTGGTTGTGTGTGTATGACTTCTGGATCCACAACTGATCATGAGAGCTTCATTTTTGCTTGGAGGAACTACCTGAAATAGAAAAAAAAACCACCAAATAAAAGTTAAACAATATATACGCAAAGGGACATCGCCTAGCGTGTACTAGATCTCAGGAAGTATGATACTTCCTAGATGACTGTCAATCCACTATTTTAAAACAACTTAATGCTAATAATAAAGGAAATCCTATTGTATTTAAAATGATTTAGGTATATCATTCACCTACAATAAGAAAATTCATTCACAACAGGCTAAGCTATGACTAAATCTAAAGGTCAAAGTCTTTGTCGAGTGTCTTTGGAATGGTCAGGGTAAGGTTCTAGGTTGTTTTGGGTATTGGGTGGAGGTTTTAAACACCATTCTTGGTTTCTGGTAAAAAACATAGAGATCGACATCAGTACGGTATGACCGATGTCAGTTTAGGTTAACCGCGGTGGTTGTGGGTAAAAGAAAACTCAATAAAAAATTGGTGGGGTGACAAATCTGAGGCTAGATGGAAATGAAAGGAAATGGCCAGGTTCGTATGGGTCTCAGGTATGCACAGGAATGATTAAAATCTGGGTATGGGCAGTTCAAGGGTGTGGGTAAAAGGATGTCAAGTTTACATGGAGGTAACTCGTGGGGTAATGAAAATGGGAGAAGAAAATAATAACAAAAGTAAAAGAATCTACTCAGATGATAATGAACCAATGTTGGTTAACAAAAATTACTATTTGTACGAGCTTGATGTCTTGTTGGCAATGGAGGGTGATCAGATGGAAGGAAGTTGGTGTGATGCAAATGCTTCCCTGGATGATCCCGTGAATGCAAGTGGCTTTGTGGTTGCTTCAGGTGTGGCTATGGGTTCTCTGATGAGTGTACGAATGCTCATTCTCCTTGCATGTAGCTCGGTTTTGTCCTTACTATTAAAAGATGTGATAATCTCTTTGAAATGTGCCAACTTTGAAATAATATTGTTTTAGGGGTTAAATGGTAACCGATGGCAGTTTCGGGTTGACCGATGGTGGTTTAGGGTAACCGGAGTTGGTTAGGGTAGGATTTCCTAGGTTTTCTAAACTAGGCAGATCCCCTTGATTTTCTGGGATCTCATTCGTTTTGGCTCTGCGGATTAGAATGGAAGCTTCCTTCTAACGGATGGGAATGTGGTTAGAGGGAATATAGGCTTTGATTTTTAGGGTTTAGGTAGGTCTTAGTTAGTTATGGAAACTTACTAAGAATAGGTCTTAGGGTGAGGTGGCTAGATGAGGTGGATATGTGGGCATTATCTCAATTAGGATATTAAAATAATAAATATTGTGAGATAATGAATTAATTTAATTAAATTAATATTAGAGTGAGATGAAAGGGGCCATGGTTAGGTGAATGTGTTCAAGGTGTTTATTTGACGAGGGACCAAGGGAGTGTGACCCAATTTTGGTGTCTACATTTTGCCCCTTTTTGTTGCGTAGCTTGTATTGGTAAGCAACGCTGACAAAAATAAGATGTGGTTGCCCCATGTGTGGGTGAAGGTGATCCCCCTCAAACTAGGAATTGATGAGGTAGAAGGTAGAATCGGTGAGTGGTTTGATAAAAGGTGAATGTGATGAAGAAGAAGGTGGGCAACGGGTAAAAAAGGGGAAAAAGGTCCACTCGGGTAATCTAGGTAATGGGTCAAGGTCAAAGGTAGTAATAGTCAAATGCACACACATGTATAAATTGCAGCATGGTACCAGAGTTGAAGAGTAGGAAAAATCTACATTTTCTAAGGTCGATAGGTTTATCCAAATAAGGTTGAGGTGATTCTGGTATCCAAGGTATAGGATATGGTCAGAAATATGATGCAGTTTAGGTGCAGGAATGTGTAGGTATGCTTTGGTACACCCAAGGGTTGGGTCAGGATAAATAGTCATGGCAAGAGGTAAGGTAAGGTCAGTATGTCCATCAACACAGGTAACAGTGCCACAAGGTATAGTGAACACATGAGGTCAAAGGTCACTAGCAATGTTCCAGGTCTAAGTATCTAGGTCACGACATGGGTAGGGCCGAGCTATGGGAAAAATAATGAGTCCTCGAATGAGGACAAGGTGATGGGATAAATGATAAGGTCAAGAAGGTCAAGTGGTGTTGCCAAGTGAGGTGAAGGTAAGATAAAAAGGATCCAGGTCAAAATTGGGGGTAGGAGGTAGTAGAAAGGCTAAGCAGTATAACCGATGACGGTTGGAAGGGACCGATGCCGGTCAAGATGGACCGACCACGGTAAGCTAGGGCACAAGACCGATGTCGGTTAAGGTGAAACCATCATTAGTCAGGTTGGGTAGGTTATAAAAAGAAAAATTACCATATTTTTCAAATCATTTATCTTTTAGTGAATTAGGAAAACGAAAAGAGAGAGAGAAAAGGTGGGAAGTGACAGAGTGAGATTGAGGATTGAGTTGGCGAGCCACGTGGCAGGTGATAGTTGGTTGATAGGTGGATCCACAAGCTGGGTGGGATCGATTTGAGTTGATTGATTAGTTGGAGAGTGAGAGGGTCATTTGGTGATGGCAGAGGTAGGAGAGGGATCGGGGGACCACCAGTGTAGTGGCCGAAGGTGCCACCACGTAGACGATAGCGCGATGAGGTAGGATTCAATCCAACTCGTTGTTTTGTTTATTAGATTGAATTAGTGGGTGAAAACAGGTTTTTGTTTTTTGGGGGAAAATAAATTTTGAATTATGGGAGGAAAATCAAGTAAAATAGGAATGGGGAGGGAGGGATTGGGTGAAGAAGGGGTGGGGAAGGGTGTAGGGGGATTTGGGTAGGATTGGGTGGGTAGAAGGGAGTAAAAGAAGATTTTGAGAAAAAAAAAGGGGTTGGGCATCGCAGATTTGTGGCGAAAATGATTGGCATCGGTTGAAGGTTAGTTAATGTTGGTGTTATTGTGCGATATCGATCATGAAGAAGGTGATCGATGCTTGTTGAAGGGGGACTGGGGTCGGTTAGGGGTAACCGGTACCGGTCGTAATTGGGGGAAAAAGGGGCCAAAAGGTGTTCGAGGTTGGGTGGGTGAGGTAGATAGGGGGAGAAAAGTGGTTTTGGTGAAAATCATAACATAGGTAAGGGGTAAAAATAGGTAAGGGTGGAGTTGTTAGGGAAAAATGTATAGATGTGTAGGAAAAAGGTAAGGTTAGGGAGTGGGTCAAAATGGAAGTAGGTGAGGGGTGGGTGTGTGTTTGAATAGGTGAGGTGATATTAGGTTGGGTAGGGTTAGGGTAGGTAGGTCGGTAGGTTAGGGTTGGGTTGGGTAAGTAGGGAGGTGCGGGTTGGTTTGGGGTGGAGGGTAGGCCATGGGATAAACGGGTAAGTAGCGAAGTAAAAGAGGTAGGGTAATGGGAATGGGTATGGGTGAATGTAGATATGGTCGTGTTTAAATAATGTGATTTTTTTATGCGGGAGAGAGATCAGGCGAGGATGCGAGACAGGTGCCACCTTGCTAGTGATAGTTTGAGGAGTAGCAACAACCGATGAGTTGCGGCATGTTGAAGAGGTGGGTCTGATTGGGGTCCGACGCTGCCAGCATGTAGTTTGGAAACCAATTCGATGGTCATCCTTATCGATAGATGTTATTCGGTGACCAACACATTCCACCTATTGACGGGTCAGATGAAAGTCACCTTGGAGGACGTGTATAGGATCATATGGTTACCTATATTAGGTACACAGGTATATTTGATCTCCTCAGAGGCATCAGAGGAGTTGATGTTGATGGTATTTGGTGAGGGATGACAGAGATGACATTCCATAGCGCCGATCTGTCTTTATGGAGAGATGTACCTAGCTCATCCAAAGGAGACAAGGCTAGTAGTATTACTGATGGAGGCAGTTTGTTGTTTTGCACTACCGGATGCAGAGGGTGGGAGATTCCCATGATCATTGATGGGAGTGTTACATGACATGATGATGGAGAGGACTTGATTTTCCTAGGCGCCAACATTCTTGGTATAGTTATATAAAGAGTGGGCGTATAGGCGGCTCTACAGGTTCAACCTATGTTGTACATTCATTCTTCACTACTAGGCCTATGAGCACATTGTCTGTGTGCATCCAGTGGGTATGCCCCGAGTAGATGCATTTGAGCCGGGTTTTGTGTGGGTGGGGTACAAGTGATGGGTGCCTATTATTGGAGAGTGGTGATCAGACATGGCTATGCATGATGTAGCATACTATCGGCGGCTATTGGAGGGATTGTCCAGGGTAGACATTATATGGAGACCGTATGTGGGTTATCCCTCATACAGACAAATGGCTGAGGAGTTAGCTAGCCTTCAACTACTCAGATGGATAGAGGGGCGTCATGCGGGGAGCATGAGATGATCCTCGTAGATAGGGTCTGACGATAGTTTGGATTACTACAGATATACCACCACCCTTCCCACAGTACCGGAGGGATGATGTGGAGAGACCACTGCCACTTCCACAGTTGACAGTACCTATTGGGCAGGAGGAGCAGGTTATAGACCGGTGGATTGATGATGCAGAGTGATGGACAGGTATAGATAGTGGTGGGTGGCCCAACTATGAGTAGTACCTCCCAAGCCTAGGTAGCTAGATTTAGCCACCATCATTGTGTAGAGAGACGCCCTACAGGGGTAGGTGGTGACCTTGATTACATAGTTGGGGATGGTATAGGGGCAACTAGCAGCATCGGAGGCAGAGGTGGTTGTATTGCATGCGCAGGTGGCTAGTCTACATGCCTAGATGGCCCAAGGTGGAGATGAAGAGGGTGATGAGGAGTAGGTATCTACTCTACAGTGCAAGTTGTAGGTTTTCGGGGCCATTTGACCACTACACATGTGTAGATTCGGGTATTACAGTGCAAGCACAAGGTACAAGGCCGATGGCACCTCCACAGGAATGGGGACAGGTCCCGGTTCACGGCGAGGGTGGGACAGGTCATGCGGGATAGGTATAGGGCCGAGGCCTATGGGACCACCATAGACCGTACACATATCCAGGTTACGAGATGCCTTAGGGAGGCCGGATATTACCAAGATCGGCGGATAGGCTACGGGATAGATTTTCTATCCTATAGAGAGTACAGGGCACAATATGCATCGAGTGAGAGGACTAGATCCCAGACTCACAACATGGAAAGCACAGGGGGCCATCAAGCCCCGAGATAGGATCAGGATGAGACCATCAGCTCATGGAGGTCGGGTTCTAGGTAATGTACCAGCAGGGTCCCAACCACGACCTATGGCGGGCGGTGAGAGGTTATCGAGCCATCGAGGCGAGTTCGAGGAGGAGACATGAGATACTGATATGGAGGATATTTGACAGGATGATGCCTGATGCACATCCCTCCATTTTGATGTATTTTGGTCATTTTTGATATATATCGGCCTACGTGCCGAAGAGAGTGAGGATGTACGAGAGTTTTGTATATTTTTGAGCATATACTGGCCTACGTGCCGAAGATGGTGAGGTTGTATATGAGATTTTTTAGAGATTGGATTATATACATCGGCCTATGTGCCGCAGATATATTTGAGATTATGTATATGGAGACACATGTTTGGATATTTGTATTTATAGAGATGATGATGATTATGGTCATTATGTGTATACATGGTTCTAGTTATCTTGCTATTTTGATGTGTATATGTTATGAAAAATATAAGTAGGATATGCATGATAAAGTCAGGTCATAGGCATGGATCGAGTTAGGTTGTGGTCTAGGCATGGATCGAGTTAGGTTTTAGGCATGGTGGAGTCGGGTTGTGGTGGTCTAGGCATGGATTGAGTCGGGTTTTAGGTATGGTAGAGTTAGGTTGTAGGGACGGATTGAGTCATGTTGTAGTCTCGGCATGGATAGAGTCAGGTCATAGGCATGGATTGAGTTAGGTTTTAGGTATGGTAGAGTTAGGTTATAATTCATTAATTTGTGTAATGAATGATGATATGGGTCATGGTTAAGATGTTTTATAGTGGTAAGGAAATGGTAGACATAATGGATGTATGTTTGATGATGATAAAGGGGAAGGCAATTTGTTGTTTGTTGGTTTTTAATTTCTAATTATTGATTATAAAAAGAAATTTAACAAGGGTAGATCATGATTTAGGAAAATGAAAGGTGAATTGGTTAGGGTAAAGAGTGGCCGAGCTAACCTCCAAGGGCCCCATGCCCTTAGAGTGCTACCTACATAGTCCCGAAAAAAAGGAACCTCAGGCCGATGTAGTTTTCCCATAAGCTAGGGAAGAATGCGAGGAGGTATGAGTATGGGTGGGTATGTTATAGGCATGATTGAGTCTAGGTATGTTAGGTATGGGTGGATTGTGGGCACATTGGTATGGGTGATTTTGAGTTGATGAAAAAGGAAAAGGTATCCGAAGATAAGTGTCGAGAAGCTAATCCTGTATAAGGTAATCAATATGTAATGAAGTAGTTTAAAAAGATAAGAGGAGGCAAGAAAGCCACCTGATTGGTTAGAATCATAACAAGTAGGTCATACCTTAGATAGGTGGATGAACATAAGACCCTAAAGACATTGCATGATTGATTATTCTAAAGGTGAAAAGTAGTCACATGACCACCAAATGTCACGGTTCCACGAGGTCCCTTGAGATGGTAGGAAATAAAAGTGTGAATGGTGAGAGGGTGAAAAGTGGTTAGCTTTTATATGGTACTAGGTAGCATGCCTTTGTGGTAAGAGATCCAAGGTCACAATGGGAAATTCCATGACTAAAAGGCGTTTTGTTTTAACTGATGTTTGAGATAGACTGATCGATGTGGGAAGTCTATATGGGATGAGGAAATTAACTCCTTGAGGTATTCGTGAAGCTGATTGATGTAGGAAGCTTCAGATTCTCTCTCTCTCTCTCTTTTTTTTTAACAGGCTTTACATAGTTGTCCTTCGAGGAGTAGTCTATTTATAGTAGTCTGTAGACACCAAATTTGGGTCTTACGATGCCCTGTGCCGCGCATCTCGTCTCACAACCTAACCCTACCTGACCACCTAAACCTTACAATTATTTATTAATTACCTTATAATTAATAAAATCCACATCTCCAACCCTGCCACCTCACCTCGCCACCTCACCATGACCTAGCCCTAACCCTAAACTAACCTAATTAAGACCTATAACTTGGTCTAGACCCACACCCATGACTCATCACCCCTCACCCGCATCAAAACGAACCTAATAATGACTTGACCAAGCCCACAATTGATCCCTTGGGAGAAAAGGAGGGAAAGTTGGCTATTTTAGTAAAAATAGCCAACTTTGACCTAACCGACATCAGATCCCCTACGCGTCGCCGTCGGTTAGGTAACCGCCATCGGTTCCCTGTAAATGACCTCCCCCAACCAAAATGAAAGGATCGGAATTCATTAGGAAGAGAGAGACAAGTGAAGGGGAGATAAGAGTTTGCAAAGAGGAGTATCGAGCCCAAGACTTAGAATCGAGCAACTAGAGCATTGTCACACTCATCCAAACATTGGGAGAGTTGGAGGATAGCTTCATCAGATCACTTCCGATTCTTTGGTTCATCCCAATCGAGCCTTTCCTTCGCCATTCTTTGCATTCTTTGGATCTGCATCCACGTCAGAAACTAGTAAGTAGTATGTTTTATCACCTTGTATGATTCTAGACACTACTTTGTGGACTTTTAATTCATAGGGATTATAAGCTCACTCCTAGATCTACCACCCAAGAATGAACCCTGCACCTTGATCATCATCCATCTCTATATTGCCCCAAAGACAACTTTCTCACTCTCTGAGTCTTCTCTATCACCCTACTACTCCCCTTAACCATCTACCAACCTTCCAAACCTTATAACCACCTTACACCAACCTCCATTTAAAAATCCCTAAATCACTACCCCTACCGATATCGGTTATTCCCTACCAAGATTTCGGTTTATAACCGCGATCGGTTATCTAGTGACCGACATCGGTCACTGTGACTTATACCAAAACCAACCTTTCACCTATTCACCTAAAAACAATCTCATGTCCAGCCTGGACTATCCCTGTAACTTGATCTGAACATATCAATAACCAGTGACAAAAAAAACAACATGAAATTCTATTATTGGTAGTTTAGTCTCTATTGCTTTTAGTAAGGAGATACCTAAATCATGAGTTCGCAATAGATTCGTTATTATCATTTGTATCAATTTGTATTAAAAGGGGACTGACCACCTTCGAAAGGAAGTCTAATATTTCCTGGGCCCAAGGTAGTTCCCTCACTTATTGTTTAACTAAAATCTAGTGGTTTTGCATTCTTATTTACAGGTAGTCCTTCCCAGACAAAAAGGATCTCTTCACAATCGGCTGATCTCTCTACGGTACGCGCACACCTTCCCAACACTCAACAGGTATTCCTCCTAAACCTAACCCTTATCTGTTTCTCAAGAGAATGAAATGATAGAATTAACTCTATTCTGGAACAAAATTCTCATGTGAAATTTTTTGGCATGCCCAGTGGGACCCTTCTCGGGTTTATTTCTTTCTTGCTTGTTTTAATATAGGGAGCACACTTGTTGTTTCTTTCTTCTAAAATATTCACAAAATATTTTGTCATTTTGGTAAAAGAACTTGTCTTTCTTTCGCATCTTTGCATTAGTGAAAGCCAGACTTCTTAACCTCTTCTCTTCCTTTGCTTCATCAAATATCATTTTTGATTTGGGTTTAAAACACGTGTATCACATTCTTGCTTGTTGTTTTCATTTTAGTGAACGCAGATTAAGTAATGAGGTCATACATGTGGGGTAATATCCATGGTATTGATGAGAAATTAATCTTATTCTCACTGCACAACACATACCAAATCACATCATAATCTACACAACATCTCAAACATCCCCCTTTCCGTGGTATTCCTCCACCCGATTGAGGTAGCCTTACAAGCCAAAACAAACTTGACATCTCCCTTAGGTCTTTTGTTTAGGATTGACATCATCTTGCATCTAAGGCATAAGCCCAAAAGTGATTAAAACTAATCCTAGGGTTAGTCTCTTGATTTGCTTGTGCATCTTCTTGTTTTTTTTTTCTTTCAGTTCTGTTTCTCTATTATACCTTGTCTCAGTGATCACTTCAGATAGTTTGGTGGGTATACTAAGCCTTGTTATCCCCAAACCAACAACCTCTTACATTCTCTCTTTTCCTTCACAGTGACCAGACATTGGTCCTCTTCTACCAACATCGGTTACTCCGACCGATGCTTTGCCATCGTCCACCGACATCCTGTTACTGAGGCCGATATCGCTTATTGTGTTTTCACGCCTTCTGACAAACCAACAACCTACCAATTCCAACATTTTGTTGCTGTTTCTATTCCTAATTGACTAATTCCCTGCTGTATCCTCTTTTCCATGGTTGTTATCACCCGAAAAGAAGCCGCAGCCATGGTTTCACATGCTTGTTTTGTGTCTTTTCCTGAGTCACCCCCTTCACATCCTATGGTGAATCCTACGAACACCAATGCTTTTCCCAAGATCTCTGTAGGAGATCCAGATTTTGCTAAATTTTTGGATGCTAATCTTGAAAAACCGTACGGTATTATTTATCTCATACCCCTGACCGTACACCCAACGGTCAGCTCCTCTTGGGTATGCCTATTAGTATAGCCACTCACTTAGCTCCTTCCCCACCTAATAACTCCACCTCACCATCTTCATCCTTAGCCCCGTCTCCACTCGGTTGATTCCGTGGTTCATACTTTGCACCGATTGGCTTTCCTTTGGTTAATATGGGCCCCACATATCACTACCATCCACCGCCCCTACCTCATCTCTCCCATGATTACCTCTTTTATAACTTGTTCTCTACCACCTATCCACACGAGCTTTCCCTCTCAGGCTCCGCCCACCTTTTCATTTCTACAAACGCATCCGGTGGCCTCAACATCTTATATAGGACACCCTTATTCGCCACCCCAACACATTCATCATCGATACCTTATCAACATTTAACCCCACCATTGTCTAGTAGTGGCTCTTGGCCCAATCCTCCTCCATTTACGATGACAACACCATCATCTAACCCAACCAATGATTTAATCAAACAAATGATGGACAAGATGCAAAATCTTGAGGCTTTTGTTTCAGGAAGCCATAACACCCTAACATACGAGCAAGTTTGTTGGGAGCCTATTCATCCTTCTGTCCCCCTTCATACATATCCTCCTCAATGGGAATTACTGAAATTTACTCGCTTTAGT
This sequence comes from Taxus wallichiana var. yunnanensis, assembly GCA_018340775.1. Taxonomy (NCBI): domain Eukaryota; kingdom Viridiplantae; phylum Streptophyta; class Pinopsida; order Cupressales; family Taxaceae; genus Taxus; species Taxus wallichiana. The sequence goes on from CM031238.1 coordinate 95,276,074, forward strand.
AGTAAGGAGGACCCTCAACAACACTTGTGATCGTTTAGACATGCTTGCTATCTGATTTCTCATGACGATGCCTTACTACTCTGTACCTTCCCCATGTCCTTATCAGGACTTGCCTTGGAGTGGTACAGTGCTTTAGCCCAGCACTCAATCTTCTCCTTTAACCAGTTAGCCCAATCTTTCTTGGATCACTTCTCCATCAATATTTCCAAGAAAGTATCCATTACCGACCTCTATGCCATCCGACAATTTGAAGACGAGTCTATCGCAAATTTCATTGGACGATGGCGGGGCCTCATCAACCAACTTACTTATGCCTTACCTCAGGCTGAGCTCATCGAACTCTTTATGTGGGCTGTGCTTAAGCACATTTCTCCCACCCTCCAAATTCAAACTTTCCGCACCTTTGATGAAGCCTTTCTATGGCTCGGAAACTAGACATTCGAGCCTTAGAGGAGGAGAAATTGAAGTTGTGCAATAAAAGATCCAATTTCCGAACCCAAGACTCCACCAAAAACCCTAACACCACCAACTCTCACGCATTGGCTGCTTTGAAGTCAAAAGGAGTTGTACACGCGGTGACGGTCAAATCTCAAGCACCATCTTATACCCAGCCAAAATCCACCTATAAGTATAAAGCCGAGCCCATCAAGTACACTCCCTTGGGAGAAACCTATGATGTGATCTTGGACAAATTGCTTAAAGCGGAGCTATCACGTTGCCTCCTGTTAAACCTCACTCTGGGTTTGATTCCTCCCGCACTATACCTTCTTGGTATAAAGAAAATGACTTATGTAACTTCCATCGCGTGAAGGGACACGACACGAAAATTGCAAGATGTTGAAAAACATAGTGTAGGAAATGGTTGATGCAGGGGATATAACCCTTGATAATCCTAATGCCCCTGCTAATCAAAATTTAAAAATATTCAACAAACCATTTCCAAACCATTCATATAATAGTAACACAAACCAAGAAACCTCAGCCGAGGAGAAGAGTGTGCATGAGATCCATGAGGTTTTCAACTCCCAACCAAGGGCTTCCATCGAGGAAATTCTGAATCGAGCCTCTTCATAAATGCGGGGGTCCTCACCCCTTCTCCTTCATCAGGACAAGAGGACAGCCCCGCTATTCCTTTACCCATAAAGGAATCAACCACCCAGAGTTCTCTTCTCATAGAAGAGCCTTCTTACACCACATCCCTGCAAGACTGTGAGCGGATGTTATCCAACTTATCTATTTCCCAAACATCTCCTTCCACCACTCTTGCTGCAAAAGAAGAAGGATCACCACTTTTTCTGTCATCCTTAGAAGAGAAACCCCTCGAGCCTACATCACCAAATTCCTTAACCATGATGGATCCTCTAGAACATGCCCTCCTCCCTATCAGTTCTTCATCACCTAAATCTTTCCAGCGACCGGTTGACCTCTTAACACCCATTGATACAAAGTGCCTCATTCACCCCCTGTATCACACCCCCAGTGGACCGGAATCACAACCCACTTCTCTTCCATACCAAAATTCCCGTCCATACGTGAAGATTGTCATCCCCAGAAGATAGACGACTCTTATGGGAACGTTTGAATACACCATGCTCTACTCAAATGCAGATGACTAATCCAGACACCTCTACCATATACCCAAAGTTTTTACAAAAGCTCAAAATGCCTATGTCCTCACCTCCACCCCCCTCATCTCTACCAAATACCTCATCCACCTCTATCAACCTAGCCAAACCTTCCCCTACACTTGGGACTTCACCAATACCCAGCCTGACGCACCCACCTAAACGGTTAGACTTATCCAAAAATAAATCCGTTAATCCACCTAGGAGATAGACCCAATCTCCTCAAGTCCAATCTATGCCTCCGCCACAACTAAAACCCTCGCCCTCGATCACACAACTATAGTTGGCATGGATTCAACCTCGCCATCACACGTACCTTTTATATTGGGGCCTCACCCCTCCACATTGCCTCAATACACCATGCCTCCCATTTCTTCTTTAACACGACTAGCACCTTCTGCACCCATACCGAAATCCACAGGAATCTCAACACCGTCACCCCAAGTATCTTGCCTACCTACCAACCCTAAGAAAAATTGATCATCGAAGGACTTTTTTGCTGCCGCTCCTCTTTCCCCGTGGTTGTTTCCTGCCACCACGTCATCTGTGGCCTCATCATCTAACCAGCTAAACATGACTTCTGCGCAGAAGAAGCCATGCCTAGTTAAACCCAATCATCAAAATCCCATGCCTAAACCACCACCCGTACGAACCAATCGTACCCAACCATTACCAAAACAATCAATAATCTCACCCACTCAATCAATAGCCTCATATTCATCTAAATTTGACCCGCTCAAAGGATCTTACGCCAAGATCCTTGATATGTTGGTAGGGGATGTGACCATTTCCCTACCCCCACTCAGACCCTATGATCCCTCTAAACCTTGACCTATAGGTTATGATGAATCTAAAATATGTGCCTACCACCACACACCAGGACACAATGTAGAAGGATGCAAAGCTTTGAAATCCATCCTTCACTAGTTGCTTATCTCGGATAGAAAATCGAGAAAGAAAACTTACGGAGGAAAAGCCCTTAACTTTGATCCTTTCTCCTATACCACTTGTCCCCTCCTCGCCAAAATCTATCATCATTGCAACCCCGCCTCTTGAGAATAATGACTTATCCCTGCCATCTTCCTCGTCTCGCATTCATGAGATCAACATGATTAGCATTGCTACTCGAGGTCAAAAAAACAATGGAAAATCTAAAGAAAGCACACCTGCGGCCTCTCTTTCTTCTTCCTCCATCCCAATTGCACCACCACCTAAAGTGGTTATTCGTGACCTGCGCTATCCAGGTCTCGATGGAGTTTCCCATCGCACTATGATCAAACAACTTCACCAATCTCCTGTAAAAATGACACTCTATTATCTCATTCAAACATCTGAATCGCATCGACAAGCTCTAATTGAGATCCTTCAAGGGATAGAGGTCCTACCTAATAAAACCTTTCCCGTCACCTCCATCTTAACACCTAACCACGTTGCTTCTCTCACCAAACAACCTACCTCCACAACCACTTCGTACTTGTACAACAAGTCGATGCCGTCGCTTTTCTCAAGAAGAAATTGTCATTTTGGTGCGAAATATCCCGACCCCGCTCTTTTCATCTCAGCTTACATCCAAGACATCCGGGTATGTCGTGTTATGATAAATGGGGCGCTAGCCTAAACATTGTCTCTTCCAAAGCATTCCAACAGATGAATATCCCTCCTAGCTTCATGTGTGCCAACCCCACCATGTTGCGTTCATTCAATGATGCTATTACTTCTACCCTAGGCACCGTGATCCTTAACATTCATGTAGGGCCATGTACCTTACCCAAACTCTTCTATTTCCTTGAGGGAGAATTCCAATACAACATGTTGTTAGGCTGCCCTTGGATCCGGGCTATGGGATGTGTTCCCTCCACCTTACATAGATGTATAAAATTCGAGTATGAGGGGAAGTCAAACACCGTCATAGCTGATGCTTCCCCCTTCAAAACCTACAATATGTTATACCACCCTAATGATGTTCTTGTACCAGTCAAGACACCCATTGATCCAACCCAACCATCTACTTCAACCATGCCTCAACCATCCACCTTAGCCGCACCCATACCTTCGACCAATGAAACCACCGACGTGAATACCACTTCCTTCCCCACGGACAACATCCCAACCTCAGATCCCTTGGTAGATGTCTTTCAATGCCTTACGTTGGGGGAGTACCACCTATACAACATTAGCACCTTCCATACCCCACAGGAGTACGGACAGTTACATGCGCATCCTACCTATGACCTTCATGTGGGGGAGGTGATCTCCTATGGACAACCTAATTGCCACACCAAACTAACGTATGGGGGTGTCGACGCATCCTCTGTCACCCCCTGAACCTCCCTTGGTGTGGTTCCCTTCCAATCGGATTTTCAATATCTAACCAACCGTCATTTCACCCTCACCTTCCTGATGCGCTATGCTTGGAAAGGTTTTGGTTTCGGTCTTTATGAACAAGGACGACATACGATTATTCCCATGACTACACGCAAACACAAAGATCGTAGTGGTCTTGGATTTTTTGAACCACCTACACTAAAGAAACCTCGTGTCAATTGTATCTAGGAAGATGATGAAGTCACCCCTTCCAAACCATCATCGCCCATTTTTCCATCTTCACCCACGGAGTCGATAGACCCGGAATCTATCCCTCCTAACTTTTTTTTTTGTGAATGCTATCTTCCTAGGTCCTCTCACTTATCAACGTGATGGTGAAGACCCATCTTCTCTCCCCCTTTTGTATCCAAACATGATTGAAGAAGACTCGCCTTCGATTAATGTTGTGGAGTGCCAGGATGATGACTCCATCCTCACCTACCTTGGTGTGGATGACTCTTATATTCAACGCGCCTTACCATCTGAAACCCAAACCATGTTGAATGAGTCGACTATAGAAATCAACATCCACATAGAGGACAATCCTCACATTGTAAAGATTGGACAATCTCTCGACACATCAGAACAAGCCGCCTTCACTACCTTCCTCCATGCCCGCAATCAAGCTTTTGCTTGGTCCTACGCCGACATGCCAGGAATCGATCCTGACATTGCTGTCCATAACATCACTCTGAAACCAGACTCCAAACCAGTTAAACAGAGCTGAGAAAAATGCATCCACGCATTGCCCTCTTGGTTAAAGAAGAGCTTCAATGAATCCTTTCTGTTTCTTTCATCTTACCTATTGACTATCTGCAATGGATTTCTAATGTCATACCTGTCACTAAAGTGACGGGGGGACTTCGGATATGTACAGATTTCTGGGATCTTAACCTCACTTGCCCAAAGGATGACTTCCCCCTACCTAGCATTGATCAACTTGTTGATCTCACTGCGGGCCATGCGATGCTTTCTCTCATGGATGGTTTCTTAGGATACAATCAAATTTTAGTAGCCCACCAATCAACATAAAACTCGCCTTCATTACCCCTAGGGAACCTTCGCTATTGTGTCATGCCATTTGGCCTTAAGAATGCTTTGGTGCAACTTATCAAGGCTATGACTTACATTTTTCATGACATTATGCACACTATCCTCGAAGATTATGTCGATGATCTTCTTGGAAAATCCAAACATCGTAGTGAACATCTCGATGTTTTAACCATTATTTTCAATCACTTTATACAATACATGTTCATCTTCAAGCAAAGAAATGTGTCTTTGGTGTCCTTTTGGGAAAACTCCTTAGCTTTATCGTCTCTTTTCGTGGCATTGAGGTCAACCCGATAAGGTCAAAGCTATCTTAGAAATTCCCCCACCCACTAACCTAAAGCAATTGCGTAGTTTTCGGGGAAAAATCCAATCTATCCGGTGTTTCATCTCACAACTCTCGGATCGATGTCAACATTTCCATCATCTCCTTAAAAATGACATTGTCTTTCAATGGAGCGAGGAGTGCCACCAAGCCTTTGAGGCTCTTAAAGCTTATCTCTTGCAGCCACCCATGCTTATCCCACCTCGGGACGATCGCCCTTTCTACCTTTTACCTTTCTACCACCGACCATGTCAGGAGCCATGCTCGCACATCGTGACTCGAGCATCGAGAACAAGCAATTTATTACATAACCTATACTCTTGTGGATTACGAAACTAGGTATACACATGTCAAAAATTTGTGCCTAGCCTTATCATTCGTGGCCACAAAACTCCGACATTACCTCCTAAATCACAAAACATTTTTCATCACCAACGCTGACCCCATACATTATATGTACGCCAAACCTCATCTAAACCAATGCATCACCCGATGGATTATGCTCCTCGCTGACCTTGACCTTGAGTTTGTACACCGAGAAATCAGTCAAAGGAAAAACTATCGCGGATCAACTCGCGGAAGTCCCTCTACCTGGGGAACAATTTACCAATTTTACTTTCCCTGATGAACTCATTGCAACCCTTTCGCTCAGTGATGCATCTTATCCGATGACCCTCTTCTTCGATGGATCTAAATGCCAGCGCGGTGGAGGGGTGGGCATTATTCTCATTCCTCTTGAAGGTGAACCTATGCCTCTTTCATTCAGGCTCGATTTCCTTGCACTAACAATACCACGGAATACGAGGCCCTTGTTTTGGGTCTCCACATTGCATTACACTTAGGTGTGAAGTCTATTAACATTTTCGGTGACTCTCAATTGGTAGTAAATCAAGTTACTAGCATCTACCAATGTAAAAATGAGGAACTTCAAAAGTACAAACATTACGCAGATTCACTTTTGACCTTATTTACCCATTATACTATCCAAACCGTTCCACACTCAACTAATAAATTTTTGGATACTATGGATTGCTTGGCCTCAAAATTCCTGCATCACCGATTGACTCTGACATATTTGTCTTGGTCCAACAACTCTTTGTCCCATCTTACTTAGTCCCGGATGTTTGTATGGTAAATAATGTATCTTCGACTCGCAGATACAGTATCACCAATTTTGTGACTACCTTGAACCTCTCTGTTCTCCCACCGACCTTAGTAGTAATGGAAAATGTACTTTTCTTAAAGGTGTTTCTCATTATGTCGTCATGGGGGGACTCCTCTATAAACGTGGCTTCGATGGTATCCTCCTTCGATGTCTAACCGGCGCTGAAGTCACTCATACCATCCAACAAGTCCATGATGAAATTTGTGGTGGGCACTTTAGTGGCTTTTCCATGGCCAAGCAGATCCTTCGCCTAGGATATTATTGGCCTACTCTTAATAAAGAATGCTGCGAATATGTTAAGCGTTGTGTTATGTGTCAACAACATGCCAACCTTCAACATACTCCCAGCCACCCGCTACAGGTCGCACGAGATCTTTGGCCTTTCTCACAATGGGGTTTGGACCTTATTGGTGAGATTCATCCACCTTCTTCGCAACGTCACCATTGGATCATCACGGCAACCTGAATATTACACTAAATGGGTGGAGACTGTTCCACTCATTTCAACCAAAAAGGAGAAAATCGTTGAATTCATCAATCATCACATTATTTTCCGCTTCGGTGTTCCTCATCACTGATAACCGATAATGGAAAATATTTCAAAAATAAGTTGTTCGAGCCCTTTGTGAAAACTTTGGTATCAAACTTAGCTTCTTGTCACCCTACTATCCACAAGCAAATGGTCAAACCAAATCTTCTAACAAAACCTTAACCAAAATTCTCATGAAAGTCGTTAACGATTCTGGGCAAAATTGGCATGATCACATCCCCTTTGCCCTTTGGGCTTATCGTACCAGCATTCATACTTCCACTAATGCCACAACATTCTCTCTGGTGTATGGTACCGAGGCTATCTTGCCTCTCAAAATACAAATCCCTTCCCTCAAAATATCTCTCCAGGATATTCTCACCAATGATGACTTCCGCCTAGAGCGGTTAGCCCAATTAGAGCTTCTTGACGAGCATTGTCTTACCGCTCTTGACCACCTTCAAATTTATCAAAAGCGCATCAAGCGTGCTTATGATAAGTGAATTCATGAGTGTACCTTTAAAATTGGTGATCTTTTCCTCAAAGAGAATCAACATGTAACCAAACTAGAAAAGAGCAAACGTGGAAAATTTGCTCCTAATTGGATTGGGCCTTACATTATCACTCACACTTACGGATCAGGTACTTATCGTTTAGCTTCGGTTAATGGTAAACCTGAGCCTGAACCCCTTAATGCCTTGCATCTCCGACCATTCTACTGTTGAATTTAGTGTTACATCACTTCTTATCTACCTTACGCTCGTCCCTTGAGCTCATTTACCACCTCATACACCTTTTTTCATGCATCTCAAAGTAAAATCAAACCCACGTGGTTTGATCTTCACCTTCTCTTAAATATGCCTTCTCCTTTTTAGTCTGGTCCATGACTTAAAAGTATCAAAATAACAAGTTTTCAATTATACAATTATGGGATATTCTTGAGTCAAACTTCTGCAAAAAAGCCGTAACATCCTCATTTTTATACATTAGAACAAGTAAATTTTTTTTTGGATAAATGCTTCCTGGTTCTAAATACATAATTTAGAACTCACAAATCAAAACAACCATTCTTATAACAGATAACCATATGCAGCTGTAATGACTCGGAGTACCTCCGATCTATTCATTCCATGACTCGGTAATCTACCGATCTATTCATGAGTATTAAGAGTTGGCGTTTTCACTTTAACACAATACTCTTGCGGTTCTCTTCCCTAATCTGGGATTTAGAATGCTCTGTCCAAGGAACCTATCTGAATAATTGTTACCATTATTCATCGGCATCTCATCCCTTAGACTAGGTGACTTAGGACAACGCAATCAGCAGCTTGCGATACTTTGGCCAAAGATTTGAAACATACTGCTTATGTCTCGTATTCCTTAACGGCATACTCGTCAATCTGGAATACATCCTTCACCCCATTCCTATGTTATATAGAATGTCTTATACTGACTTCTGTCAGTCCCTCCTATCCCAAGTTATTCACTCGGAAACGGATTAGTAAGGTGACAACGTTATATGGATGCTCCCGAGGACTAGGGATACGCTGACATACTGGGTCAACCCTAGTTAAACCAGTGTGTCAAGATACCCCGAGTCTCTAGGCAACCTTATAACGTGACCATATTCCTAATCGGTCCCGAGTAACTTGTTCGATTTAAGGTGTAAATCTTAACGATCAATGCAAAGGGTGTCGTCATAAGTCACCTACATTGTTGTATCTTCGAGAAGATCCTAATCTTCTCGAAGGTACAACCTCGCAGCTTGATTGTTGTGCCAACCTTTAAATCCGCCTCGAAAAGCTCTACTTATTAAAAAGTGTTACATATGTTGAGTGAAATTATACCATAAGACGCTCCCTTTAAGGGTAGTCTTTCCCAATCCCCGGGTTCCTCACCTTAGAATGACCTTTCTTAATAAAACCCATTACACAATGAAGTTATTAAGACTATGGTCCCATCAAGGAGTTCATAGAATATACATAATTCTAAATCAACGAAATTGGACAATAACCATAATCTTCTCATGTGATTGCCAACCATACCCTTTTTAGGTTTATTTCAGGTTCTCATAACTGAATTTATATCTTACTTATTAGTATCGAGATATAGTGATTAAGAATCCAATTAAACGTTGTCTGGCTTAATCAAGACTAGGAATTAATAATTTAATTCAGCTTGTTTAGCGTCCTGCTTAGGTTTATTTTAACTCTAGATTCCAGAAGACAAAGGTGATCTAAATTTCAATTTAGCCTTAGATAGAACATACTAGAACTCGCTAAACAATCATAAGTATTCAGTCACATATTCTTGCAAGCTTACATTGATAATCACAAAAGTCTCCAAATTATACAATAATAACAATGCTCTAAAGATCATTTGAACTGAAGAAGGTCAAACTATCAAGATACGAATACAAACATATAAGTATCAAATATCTATTTCCATTCCTTTCAGAACTAATCAAATACATTTTATGCATTCAACATACTTGATACAATACTCAACGGAAAAAGAACATCTTTTCTCATATAGTACATTTAGAGAATCAAGCTGTAATTCATCATAAAACCAAATTAAACAATCTGAACATCCTATCAGATCTGCGTGCTTTTACCACTTACGGCAACCATCTGCAAAAATTGTCAACATGGGTTAGTTCGATGAACTGAGCATGATAAGCACTAACTCTTAAAACAATTGCAATCCACCAACTGTTTTCATTAAACAACCTGTTTAAATGAGATCATTTCACCAAACAAGTAAACATATTTCAGACTATGCTCTTGTAATACAAACATGACTATAAATGCGTAACTCAAATTATCGTTACTGAATAGTCCTAGATACTTCTCAAATATTTCATCAAAATATTAGGGATCAAGAAGAACGAAAGTATCCAAAACAACTATCCATCTGAATCCCAAGGACAACAAACATCAGACAGATCATTACATTCAACATAATAAAAGGAATATCATAACAAATCATGATTCCATCAATATGTTAAAAACAGTTCCAACGGTTAGATAAAAATATCAACATATACTTTACAATAGAAGAGAAAGAAAACAAGTCATTCATATTTGCCTCGGAACTAGCTCATGATGCACTGTCTCTCAAGAGCAAAGAATTCACCTTAAACACATGTGAATAAATCGACGAGGCCACCGAAGCACCATAGTTTTGTTAAAGTTTAAAATATAACAAACTCCTGTAGCTTACTAGCGTCTGATAGCTCTCACACCAAAACAAAGATGATGACTATCTACCAAACAGACTCCACATGACCTTCCACACGAAGTGACAAACAAGAAGATATTCAATGCCATCATCTGTCGAGGTGAAGTCGACAGTTCCTTAGTTCAGTCAAGCTCAAGACTAGATACCCATGCAACAGAAGACGTAATCATGCTCAAACATGACAACAATCCCTCTCAAAGAACATACATGACTCTCATTCTAATCCCTACTAAACACAGTAAGGTTTTAGATCCAAGGTCGAAATCAAAAGAACTTCTCTTTTATCGCAGTCAACAAGAGACTCCTTAACATTAAAGCAAATGATGTTTCCCTAAGACTATGCAGAGATATTCATACAAAATCCACGCAACATGCACAGCCTCATTTAACTGGAATTATTCAGAAAGGAAACATAACATACTGTATTCACATCTGAACTCATTCAGAGTTTGAAAAGTATGGTAATCACGACCCACTTTTACAGAGGCCAAGATACATGATATCTATCTATACTTAAGGAACCCAATAGAGCCAAAAACAACAAGTGTTCAAAATCGAGGCTTATACGAAGCAAAACACTTTGTTACCTACCAAGGATTTCAACCGAATCCGAACAACAAGTATTCACGATAAAGATTCTACGAAGCCGATATACAAGATAAATATAAGTTAAGGATTCCAACCGTACAACAATGGTAAATATACAAAATCGAGGCTTATAAGAAGCTAATTACTAATTTCGTAACAAGGAATCCAACTGAGCCTCTACAACAATATTCGCTCAAGCCTACACGGATAGGAAACGTAAAAAGTACAAAGAATCGAGTGCACCAAAAATTCATTGCTAAATGAAGGTATTCATTACAAGATAACAGAATTCGTAATACCGCTTACCCCTCCAAGACTCGATGTGAATCATGCTACCAGTATTCACATACATGGGCTTCTACCGTAGTCCATAATATACGAACCATTCCATGGACTCCACGAGTTATTTTGTATATAAAAATATATATATTGAAAACTATCAACGGGTTGAATCCCATACTCGCAACACAAGGGGGAAACAACTTCTACCGTGTCGCTTAAATCACGTAAACACAACAAATTATCCGTTCACAAATAACTTTAAGTATCATAGCGAAACCCAACAAGATTCAGTAACCACCACCTATAATAACCACGATAGAACTTACAAATAAGTCGAATTATACTGAACATTCAAACAAAAGTCCAACAGTATCCTTTCCGACAAGTATCAACAACAAGTATCAACAACAAGTATCAACTGTAGCCTAAACCCAACAAGGGAACAATTCATGGGCTCTCACAGAGTAGGTTTAGTATACTTTCTTGCATGCATTTCACAAACTTTAGCCGGAATGCAAAACACAACGAAATAGTGCAACAGTTCGAAACACAATACACACCCATCAAGGGTTAAATTGAAAAATCAAACCAACAAGAAGATATAGTAACAAAAATCACACAAAGCTACCATAAAAACCATCTGAACCCAAAAATCATCTGAACAAAGTTGTTCTAATGAAATCATTTGAAAGAGAGCAATATTTTTGAAGGTTAGGGCCTAACATGCCAGTTATTTGCTCAAAAATCAAGAAGACCACCGAAAGAGCTCAAGCCTTCTCCTTTTCTTCCAAGTTAGATTCACCGACAAAATTTGTTATTTCCATGACTTATAAATTTTCCTTGCCAGAGAAAAGAGCGAGTTACACTCATCTTTGCCATGCAACTCCAAGAAGACTGGTGCGAAGAACCAGTGATCAGACAGAGGGAAAACCGGAGCGCATGAAAAACCAAACAAACTACTAGTTTTCCATTTTGCATGCCTTCCCGTGAAACCCGAGCTCAAAGACCGAGCTCATTAATTGCATTTACTCCAAATTTCCCGCTCAATCTCCATTGCCACCGACCACCATAGTTGGCGATGGATAAAAACAATTCGAAGACCATTTCTAACTTTGGTGACCTGCCACGTCGGCTCTTGCTAGCCGTTAAAACTTCTACCATATCATCTGTCCTTCATGCTTATCTATTTATTTAATGCCATAGAAACTGCCGCCCATGGCTCGCACCCTTCCATAGGTCCCCTTTCTTCCTTGTTCATTAGTTAGGTTAGTAACATAGGTTAGGATTTAAGATGCGACTTAGTCTAACCTTCATAGCACAAGTTACTAACTTAGAACATTTAGCTTATAGCTTAGGCCTAGGTTAGATTAACACTAACCCATATATCATAGTTTTGTTTTAGGTTACTAACCTTAATAAATCCAGTTTAGGTCTAACATTTCAAATGCTCAGAAAAAGAACCTACAACATACATTCACGAACAGGATTCACTCCTGCACTGCCAATAGGCTAGTGAAATAAATGTATCTGAATTATTACCTGGTCCACGATCAAGACCTTCCTGATATTACGATATCGGGAACCAATTTATTTAACACGATCAACCTGATTTAGACTCTGGAACAGTTTATTCAATGCATTCAGACCTTGCAACCTGCGAAAGGTCTATAATTTTAGTTCATCCCAAATAAACTTAAAGCATTACTTGGATCAATGCCACTGATCCAAGGCTGGGTCTTATAGATGGATAACTCCATATTCATTCGAGATCGATTAAACTCAGTTTAAAATGAAAGAATTAAAAGAGTCCAATTATATTCCGACTACCAAAGATCTACAATTTCAAAGAAGATACAATCCATATCAAGCATGAATTCACAATCAAAGGAACACATCCTTTTACAAAAGAAATCACATATCAACACTTGAATGCTCGGGAGGAAGTAATATGATGACATCTAGACCTCTAAGCTATAAACTAGACTACTCCCTCGAAGGACAGCTATTTGCAAAGCCGCATCCAACTATAATTAGACTACTCCCTCGAAGGACAACTATGTGTAACACCACATCTCACTACTATAAGTAAACTGCTCCCTCGAAGGATGGCTATACAAATTCAACTTCTATCGAAGCTTCTCACATTGATCGCTTCATGAAGACCTCAAGAACAACAAAATGCATATCCCATATAGACTTCCCACATCGATCGGTCTAATCTAGAAAAATAAAATCGGTATTCAAAAGCACTTTTGAGTCATGGACTTGTTTATTTTGGTTTGGTTCTCTTTCGTCAGAATAATCACCTTATAACAAGTTCTCTGTGCCCTAGCTATACCATCCACCTCACCTCACCATTCTTCACAATAGAAAAACTCAAGGGACGTGCATATATCTGATATATTGTGATTATACAACTCTTTTCACCTATCAACTTCTCACCTATGCAAGGTACCTAGGGATTCAAGCTCATCCTACGATAATATGTGGTTTGTTTAGCTCTTTCCAACTATGGGACACTTTTGCCTCTTTTACCCGAATCTAGGATTGTGTGTTGACCTTAATTAGGACATGGTTTCCTATGCTTGGGTAAGCTAACCCTCACTTCACCTATACCCACACCAACACCAACAACATTACTCTACCAACATCAAAATTTTACCAACCAACAAATTACCTAACCACAACCAAATTACCTGAATTCACCTCTCCCTGGTCCTAAGGGAGAACTACATCGGTCTGAGGCCCCTCCTTGTTTTGTGTAATGGGCTATGTAGGTAGCACTTAGGAGACATGGGGTCTCCCAAGGTTAGCTCGACCATCCCCTACCATAACCTATCATGTGTTGTGTTTTCTTTAAAAATATAAATATTTTCACATATTTTTATTGATAACACTCACCTTGATCCTTTATCAATCCAAACATTCAAAACACAAATATTCTTATAATTATCACAAACTCAAATCAACATACATATTCCATTTTATTTAGATGTTAAACAAATACATCTTCTCTATCATCGATGCACAGGTCGGAATCCTTATTTATTCTTCTACCCCTATGTATGAAACTCACTTAGACCCCCGCACCTCGTCCCGAACCAGGTAGTGATGGTGATCATCGACGCCGCTCACCTGGCCTCTCCATACTCAAAGGTACCACTGCTATTGGTTCCTCCCACTGATCCACTAATCTCTCCTGTAACATACGAATATGCCCTCTCGCGTGGAGGACTCTTGCCTCTAGTCTCTCCACTCGAGACTGCGATGCCTCTAACAATCCCATGGTCTCATTCACCTGTGTTTGCAGTTGGTGAACTAAACCCTGCAGGTGGTCTCTCTCCATGGTAATCACAGCTATGTCAGGATGATCGGCCCTCTCGTGTGTACTTCACAGCTCTACTACCCACCATAATCTATAAGACTCTGTCGCTCCTGCATCCATTACCCTACGATTGGCTGCTAGTCTCTTTTGGTCCTTTTGGAAGAGTTGGCCATGGAGGTGAGAATGGTGCCTCGGCGTCGATCCTTTTGTATGGTCTATGATCCATGGGTATATCTTGAACAAATCCAAATTGTTGTCACACGCGATCTAGAGGAATCCTCTCGTGCTCCCCTGGCCTGTGTCCTGCGATCCACCTCACTCGCTCTACACCCCTCAAATCCTTGGATATGTCCGCCGTCACCATGTAGTTCCCGTAATTCCTCCAACGATATCCACAATCATCATCATCTCCAACTTCTACCTATAATACTTGATGTTATCTGTCACAGTCTCGGCTCTTGCCTCTTGCTCTGTCTAGACCCACCACCTGAATCCAAATCTCTGCACTCCTGTCTCTCCTACCTGGATTGGTCCACCTATTGGTCGCACAAACACAATGTGCTCATTAGCCCAACAATGTAATAAGTATGCACAATCCAGTGTAGTTCTATGATTTCACCTGCATGCCCATAAACCCCTGTATAGCTCTGCCAGATATGCGGGTGCCCATGCAAAAGTAACGCTACCTTCTATCATCTCATGAATAATACACATCAATGATTTTGGAAATCTTCCCTCGTTTGCTCTAGGTAATGCATAACACCCCACTCGCTATCATTAATACCACGGCCAACCTTATTGCCTCAGGGTGTGTCGTAAACATTATACCATAAGTAAATTTCCGCCTCACTGTGTCAAATCTCGTGTGGCTGGACCAAATACTACCATTATCGCTACCGCGCCGCGTTAGGCCTGCTTGATACACTTGGTCTTCCTGTGAATCGAAGTCTTAAAATTCAAACACATCTTCTAACGTCATTGTCATTTCCCCTGTTGGCAGATGGAAGGTATTCTTTTTTGGATTCCATCTCTCAATCAACGCCTGCAACATAGCATGATTGCGTGTGATTCATGCATAATAGCAGATTCCGCTTAACCCCACATGGTTTTTAATACCCACTCTGCTGGTGTTACATCCACTCGGACCTGTGAAAACAAAGCTGACACCCTATCATTCATCATCAACCTTGCCTCTGCCTGCACACATCAAACCAACGAAAAACAAACAACAAATGAATCCCCAAGTGTTTTTTATCAGAATCTGTAACTTTCCATATCGATATCGGTCCTACTATCAATACTATCCATCCTACTCAAAAACACTACCTATGATAACTTATTCACTGGTTTACCCCTCTCTGTACTACAAACATATCTAAAACACCTGATTACCTACCCTATAACACTCACCCCATCCCAAACCCTTGCCTATCACCTTTCTACCCACTTACCTTACCACATCCTATTTATAAGCATGCAAAATCTCATTCCAACCAAAACTTATACCTCTTGGGATGCAGCAGCTTGAGGTGGAACCTGTCTTCTCTCTCCTCTCTGCCCACTGGATGCTTCTCCTTGTTCAGCCATGTTCACCAGACTCTTCACTATAACTTGCCTTTACACCTTCTTAATCCAAGCCCATGATCACTTTACCTATCTCTTTCCTCCTTATCACTCAATTCTCCCATGCAACTACCCTGTATGGACATCAACAGCCTCGCATCCTCGTATTTAACATGTTGCATGACTCTAAAAATAAGAATTTAAGTTGCCTCCCAAGCTTTTCTATTTTTAGAAAAGCTCATTTTAACATAACCGATGTCGGTTCACGTAATCGTATCGGTCAGATTGATAGCGATCGACATCGGTTAGCTAACCGATATCGGTCAACCTGTCTCCTTTTGCTTATACCTAGGCCTTTTCTTTGTTTTTTGCAAATTTTTGGCGGCGCCCGCCTCTTTTCCCTGCATAATGACATCATTATCAACATCCATCATCATAATACCATCAACATTTCAACACATATGCATATCATCAAAACATCATCAACGTCATCTATATACATCAAATTCCAATACCATCGACAAAACACATGAAACATTATAATATATGCATCAAATCAACAATTATACACACCATATGGATCAAACTCATCATCTATATATCATCAAATCAATGTCAAAATATACAAATTACCCTGCATGGGGCCTCTGTGATCCCAAATACAAAGTCGGCACACGCAGAGGCGTTGTCTCTGTCAAACTCTCGACTCGGCTCGCAGGCCGGTCTCTCATGTCAAAAATATACTCGGCTCACAGGCCGGTATCAACTATACAAAATGTACTCGCTCGCAGGCTGGTATATACAACAAAAATGAATACATAAATCCTATGTGGGCACACAGGCCTCTATATGCACACTCGGTTCGCAGACCGGTGTCTCTATCAAAAAATCAACTATCCAACTCAACCAAAACATCTCCGCTCTTGGGTGACTCAGCTCTCTCCCCCTCCCTCGGCTCGTCCCTCAGTTGGCCCTGTGCCGATCTTGCCTCTTACCCGCCACCGACCCATCAGCTATGGTTGCGCCCCCTGTGACTTGTGAATCCGGGAAGTCTCGACTCTATGGGCCGCATATGGATGATAATCTGCACTGGTACCATCTAGTACATCCTAATAGTAACGGGCCTCTGCTCTTGCCTCCATGTATCGAGCCCATGCCACCATGGTGGTGGGCCGGTACCCGCTCCTAATAGAAGTGGGCCCTGCCTTGCTCGTACACCCGACTCGAACTCAGTACCTATGGTGGCAGTGGAGCTGCCATCGGAACCTGAACAGGGACCTGAGGTTGTGCCTGCACATGTGTCTGGGCTAACTACCCCTATAACACACCAACCTGTGCCTGTGTGGTAGTAAGCTACCCCTGTAGAACCTGCACCTGACCCAGGAGATGGTCCCTCTCCGCTGTAATAGCCACTAAATATGGTTGTGCTGGATGTGCTCTCATGACCACCCTCTGACCTGCCCACCAAACCAAAAATGAGCCTGTAACCCCGGCGTCATCCACTGTATCATCTCTCGGTCTCTCTGCTACCCAGACAGGGTCAAATGGCTGTGGTAGAGGTAGTGGTGCCTCTACATCCTCCCTCTGATACTATGGGAAGGGAGGTGGCTCATCCTGCTGTAGTCCCAGCTGTCATCATACCCTCTCTAGAGGAATCCTCTCGTACTCCCGAGTCTCCGTCCAGCTATCCAGAAGATGTACTGGATCCATCGTAGCTGTGCTCGGGCTCCTCCACGGGGCTGATGGCCTCTGTATGGCCTCCATATAATATCTAATGCAGTCAGGCCCTCTAACATATGCCTGTAATAAGTGACATCCCGCCCTGCGATAACTGCTCGTGGCTGGCCCACGACCCACAACCAACCAATCGGCCCGACCCAAGGCTGCACCCACCCACTCGGCCCGACCCAAGGCCGTACCAATTAAGTACCTCGATCGAGGCCCACAAATTACGATTCTATCCACCCATCATGTAGCTGTTTGTTTAATCAAGCTCACCTGTTCATGTTTTAGCATGACTAGGATACTTGAATTGATCACCACCAGCTTTGCCTAGACCGAGACCATGACATTTATCTCAACCAAACCAACCATTTGGTACTGCCGAACATGCCTAAACGTTCCGGTACCTTACCCGTTATATCCCCTGGAGCTACTTCCTATGCCTTGGATACCAGGATTATATCAACCTTGTTTGGATAAACTATCAACCTTTGCCTATGAATTTCTTGTTTGCTCTTCAAATCATGTACCCTGGTCGCACTACTTCATTTCCACGTGTGTCTGCTTCCTTGAACTTACCCCACCATCTTACCATCATTTCATCATCATTCACCCTTTATCAACCCTATCCCTGATTTCACGTCGCCTCAATCTGTGATAGATTTGAGGGGGATTACCTATACCCTTAATTGGGGCAACCACTTCTTATTATTGTTGGTACAACTTTACAAGACAAGGGACAAATGTAGACACCAAATTTGGGTCTTACGACACCTCAGTGCCCCGCATCTCGTCTCGCAACCTAACCTTACCTCACCACCTAAACCTTACACATTTAATTATTTATTAATTACCTTATAATTAATAAAATCCACATCTCCAACCCCGCCACCTCACCTCGCCACCTCACCATGACCTAGCCCTAACCCTAAACTAACCTAATTAAGACCTATAACTTGGTCTAGACCCATACCCATGACTCATCACCCTCACCGCATCAAAACGAACCTAATAATGACTTGACCAAGCCCACAACCGATCCCTCGGAGAAACGGAAGGGAAAGTTGGCTATTTTAGTAAAAAAGCCAACTTTTACCTAACCGACATCGGTCCCTACGTGGCACCGCTCGGTTAGGTAACCACCATCGGTTCCTCAGAAATGACCTCCCCAACTAAAATGAAAGGATCGGAATTCATTAAGAAGAGAGAGACAAGTGAAGGGGAGATAAGAGTTTCGCAAAGAGGAGTATCGAGCCAAGACTCAGAATCGAGCAACTAGAGCATTGTCACACTAATCCAAACATTGGGAGAGTCAAAGGATAGCTTCATCAGATCAATTTCGATTGCTGGATCATCTCAATTGAGCCTTGCCTTCGCCACTACATTCTTTGGATCTGCATCCACGCCAGAAACTAGTAAGTAGTTTGTTTTATCACCTTGTATGCTTCTAGACACTACTTTGTGGAATTTTAATTTATAGGGATTATAAGCTCGCTCTGGATCTACCACCCCGGCAACAACCTCGCACCTCAACCTTCAAATCATCCATCTCTATATTACCCTAAAGACAGCTTTCTCACTCTCTGAGTCTTCTCTATCACCCTACTACTCCCCTCAACCATCTACCAACCTTCCAAACCTCATAACCACCTTACACCAACCTCCATTTAAAAATCCCTAAATCACTGCCCCTACCGATATCGGTTATTCCCTACCGGTACCGGTTTTATAACCGCAATCGGTTATCTAGTGACCGGCATCGGTCACTGTGACTTATACCAAAACCAACCTTTCACCTATTCACCTCAAAACAATCTCATGTCTAGCCTAGTCTATCCCTGTAACTTGATCTGAACATATCAATAACCAGTGACCAAACAAACAACATGACATTCTATTATTGGTAGTTTAGTCTCTATTGCTTTTAGTAACGAGATACCTAAATCATGAGTTCGCAATAGCTTCGTTATTATCATTTGTATCAATTTGTATTAAAAGGGACCGACCACCTTCAAAGGAAGTCTAATATTTCCCAGACCAAGGCAGGTTCCCTCACTTATTGTTTAACTAAAATATGGTGATCTTGCATTCTTATTTACAGAAGTCCTTCCCAGACAAAAGGAGCTCTTCACAATCGGCTTGATCTCTCTGACGGTACGCGCACGCTTCCCAACACTCAACATGTATTCCTCCTAACCGTAACCCTTATCTGCTTCTCAAGAGAATGAAAGGATAGAATTAACTCTATTCGGAACAAAATTATGTGCGAAACAACAATGATTGTAGAGAGAAAGATGTACTTTTGAGGGATTCATCTTTTATTAGAAGTTTGACTCAAGGAGTTGGATCCCATGTGAGGGATTTTAAGTCATGGACAAGACTAAGGTGAAGAATAGGATTCTTGTTTAGAAAACAGGTGAAATGACCATGGGATCTCATCTAAAAGTAGATGAAAAGTATCCATGAGAATCATGCTATGTGCAGCACCATGGTACACATATTTAAGAGAAGATAAAAAGTGATGGGTATGCACATGATTCTTGTTTAATCATTGGTGATGGTGTAGGAAGTGGATAGCACTCAAGGGATGAGCATGGAAAGAGGCAGAAGGTGAGGTAGGACTAAAATTCAATAATAGAATGGTCAAAGATGCAAGGTGTTAAGGGGCTCAAGTTTGGGTTTACCATCAGTGAAGATAAATGATAAGCACCTGATCCGTAAGTATGAGTCACGATGTATGGTCTAAGCCAATTAGGAGAAAATTTTCCCCGTTTACTTTTTCTTCTTTGGTTACATGTTGATTTTCCTTCAGGACAAGGTCACCGACTTGGAAGGTTCACTCATGAACACGTTTGTCATAGGCATGTTTTATACGTTTTTGGTAAACTTGAAGGTGGTCAAGAGCGTTAAGATGAAGTTCATCTAATAACTCGAGTTGTGTTAAATGGTCATGTTATCTTGTAAAATTGACAAGGGAAATTTTGTAGGTAACCATGCCAAAATTTTGTTTTGGTCCCCGTTGAGGTCTCTTAGCGTTCGGAATGGCATAAAATCCCTTTCCGGAAAATCTAGTTTTTAGAACTTGGTCATTTTCAACCTTTTTGGGTTGGGCACAGTTTTCATTCATGTAACATCAACCAAAATTGCACCCCTCCTTTCCTTTGGCACATTCTAGGAGTGTCAACACTCCAAATGTTGTGCCTCTCAATGTTGCACCTCTCAAAGATGTGCCAAAGCGCATGTGCCAACTTGTCAACACTCCAAATGTTGTGCCTCTCTAAAGTGTGCTATGGCACTGAAAACGCAGTGTCAACACTCCCAAAGTTGTGCCATGGCACAAATATCTTTGTGTCGACATCTACCTAAGTGCGCCATAGAAAAATTTGGTGGCACATTTATTGCACTTTTTGCTATATATAGGCGCATCTCGACTGTCATTTTCACAATTCAAAAAATGTGAAAAATTTATTCCTTTGTACTTGTCAGTGTTCTTGTCAGCCCCGCGTGTTGCCATTTGTCACGTTTGTGGACCCCGCATCATCCCCTTTATCATTATATATATTCCTGGTAAGTGGCCCTTGCCCTTCTTGTGGATTTGTTGTGGTTTTTATAATGGTTTAGGTGATTAGGATTGATAATAAACAATGAACCCAAATACTCAACTCCGAAAACCCTTCTCCTCCTTCCAGATCTACAAATCTGGAAGACTCTGCCACAAAACACTCAAACTCATTTGTCCCTTGCTTTGCTAAGTTTTCCCTCCCGAACATCAAAATCTGAGCCAAAGGAGTGAAAAATCATAAAATTTTTGCAATCAACCCACTGTTTTTCCTTTGGCACAAACTTCATCCTTGTTACATCAAACACAGTCGCGCCACAGGTGCACTATCCCTGCATGTGGCATAAGCCTTCTCCACACCTTATAAAAATCACAAATTTCCCTAGGTGCAAGCGCCGATGCCAAAACAACTACAACAACATTTGAATGTTGTGCAAACCTTTCCCCGTGCCGTGCAAACTAAAACACTTGGCACACCTCACTCTCATGTAGCATCTACCACATCTACGCCAATGGCACATCCTAGGACCTTGAAACACCAACCATATCTCATGCCCCACTTAAAAGGACTTCTAATGGTGCAAGCGCACATCCCTCGACACCAACATAGAAATGTTGTGTAGCCTTCCCGCGCCTTGTGCCCCTTTTGGCACTGTTTTCTCCCGTGTAACACTTTCCCAAAGTGCACCTTGCTTTTCTAAGACCCTCAGTAGATGCAGTAGAGCTGCACCTTGTGCCCAGAGGCTCATAAATTACTAACTTTTCATTCTGTAAGCTTTGATAGATGACTTAACAACTAACATGGATCTTCTATGATGGAATTCCCTGATTCTTCTTGCAGATCAACAGCTAAACCCAGATCCACACATGTCTTCATCGAGTAAGAAGCCAACTAAGTCCAAGGGTAAAGCCAGGATAACAGAAGAAGAAATGAAATATAAATACCAAAGGGTCAGGATGCTTGAATCTCTTGCAGAGTGTGATCTGGATATCGAGATTCAAAACTTGGGCACATTGACATGGAGGAATTCTGGGCCAGAACCAAGAAGGTCACAAGAAGCCCATGGATGGATAAATTGGTTGGCAGTGGTTTGCACTTTGCTATAGGGATCCCCGTGAGCACAATCAACAATGAGTTCATGATGTTGGTGGGCCGTTGTTACAATAAGGACACAATATGTGTTGAAAATGAGAAGGGCGAGGTAATAATCAACCTCACGGCCTGACATTTTGAGATCATGTTGGGTATCCCTCACCACCGACATTTTGTATCGGTAAGACAAGAGGAATGCATGAAGACATGAAACAAAAATGAAGACAAATGTATAAAGCTGATGAATGAGGTGTACCTCAAGAACAAGAAGGTGACAAGCAGATGGCCATAAGTCATTCATCGCAGGGAATTTTCAAAGGAGCTGAGTGACACCATCACCTTCCTGAGTAGGGTGTTTGGGATCCTCGATGCCCATTACTTTCACAAGTGGATGCTCAGGTATTTAGAAACCATGAGTAAAAATGTTCCTGATCAGTGTTTTGAACGGGGAGAGATTATCAGTAACACGATCTCGAGTAGCTTCAAAAATTTCAACAACTGGGAGGTTCTATATGAACTCCTATGTGGTATATGATGCTGCCTCAGAGAGGGACTACCCAGCATTGAATCGGTATGGGATATGGCCCTAGGTAAAAATATATGAGTACTATCCAGAATTAAAACTAGAGAACAACATAGCCCAATTCAGTAAAGTCAATGACGTCTTCTTCTATGGCATCATCTGCCTCTTGAGGCCCAACATGACTTATGGTCGATGACCAAAAGCATGGTCACCACCACAGAGAAGTGGGGAGCGTTATTCACGCAATTCCCCACTTTCACATATCTCAGAGCCGCTAACTTCTTGGGAGAGCCCACCAAATTGCCGAGGTATGCGGGACCCAAGCTGATCCTATTGGAGCTGTCTAGACAACTTATCACATACCATGAGAAGTGTTTAAAAAGGAAGAAGGGTGGAACTCCATTCCCCCTCATAGTGGGCAGGTACACCTGCACTTCATAGGGAAAAGCCCGGAGATGTTTGCAGAGCTTGAATTTCTCAACTTAAAGCATAATTTCCCGGTGAGGCCAACCTTTGATCCTTGTGATTGCCTCCCAAGGGAAAAAATTGATCCAATTCACGTCCCTCAGATCAAAGATATCTACATCGATCTATATCACAAAGTCGAGCTCAGACGAAAGGATCACTCCCACCTAGCCCTGACAGAGATCATTCAATATGGTGTGGCCATCGTCCCAAAGGGCTTCTAAGTAACTGATCAAGAAGTTGATCAAGTTTATCTAGACATGGATGGGGAAAATTGGCCATTTGCTGAAATTGATAGAAACAAGGCCCCTCAGACTATTGAGGAAAGGGTCAAAGGCACTCTACAACACACTAAGCATTGGTGCAAGAAAAATGGTATCATCTACCTTGGGGTAGACTTCACCACATCTCCCTTGGGTGATGCACCCACCAAGCTGAAACACTTGCCTAAAGGCAAAGGAAAGATATAGAAGGGGAGGCAAGCACTACTCAGAAAGAAGTTCCTGAAAGCCCTCCTTCCACCGCCGAAGAGCAAGTTGTGGACTTAGTGTCCCCAAGAAGAGAAGAAGTGGCCAGTGCTCCAACGGACACATCCACTCAGGATGTCATCACTGCTACAACTGGTGAGGTCTCAACCATTCCCCCTCTTGCTCCTCCTTCCCCTCCTCATGTCACTCAACCAACTACTCCTTTGGTTGTGTCTTCTCCCCCTCTTCTACCATTCCCCCTCCCTCTTCCTCCATTTTCTCTTCCCTCACGGATCTGTCCCCCAACATTTCTTCCCTCATCTCACAGATCCCTTCCGCCCCCACGGTTTCCTCTCCTATAGTCACTCCTAACCCCATGAGCATTGGAGTGTTGGCTTCTTTCTCAATGCCACCACCAAGTGTCTTGAAACAATTCCCGTGTCTACTATAGTTACTCCTTCTTCCACCCCTGTTTCCTCCTCTTCCTCTGGTCCCACTCCCTTAAGTCCATAATGGATCTCCAAACACCTGAGCCAACACAAGAGGAAAGTCCCTATTGCACCTATGGACTTCTCCATTATTCCGGCTAAAGGGCCTAAGAAGCAAAAAGCTATAACCCGCTTCTCGCAAAGTGCTTCAGGTGAAAGGGTTATGGAGATCACATACCTTGATCTCAAAAAGAAGAAAGAAGATATGTCTCCTACAGATTTTACAGTGACTCAGGTCATGATGGGAACATCATCAGAGAGCTTGTAAGGAGAGGCCTTATCCGCATGATGGATGCCCTTTGTAAAAAGCTTCAAGAAGCAAAGGAAGAGAAGAGAATATTAAAAGATCAAAACAAGTATCTTCTCCAAGCCACTCGAAAAATATGGGCAATGCCCTCCTATGATCACACCGACCCTCCCGAAGTTCTTAGTCAGGAGAAGATAAATGAGTACGCCAAGATCAGCGAGCAAGGTATAGTAGTGTCCACCTGGAGAGAGAAGATCCTCAAAGATAGTGAGGAAGTGATTACAAAGTTCACAGAGCTCTATCAAAATATAGATCAAGCTAACAAGGAACTCCAGAAATAGCAGGACCTATCTCCAAAGAGTTGGACCATGCCAGGTTACAACAAAAATATTCCGAAGATGTTTGACTACCCGGTTGATGATTTGGTGAAATTCAGCATTTTGATCACCACGAGCACCCAACGCTTCCTTATTGCTTTAGACTATTAGGTTGACCAAATGGAGTTTGTCTTGGAAAAGATAGACAAAATCAAGGAGGAAGCCCTGGATGTAATGCATCAAATGGAGTAGATCATCTTAAGAATGTCTCTAGGGTTACTCGGTGCATCATACGCCTTGAGGAAGGTAGATGATACTATTCAGATTTTCAAGGAAATCGCGTCGCAAGGTTTAGCGTCAGAGGCCACTTTTGATATAGAATCTATCAACAACCTTTTGGCCTGCCGCGACTTTGTTGGATACCTGATGGAGGTAGGCAATGAATATTTCAAACTCCTAGAAAGACTCAGAGATGAATGGGAAACTTGCGAAGTCATCGGGGATCACACCAAGGGTCCCACTCAGGATCAACTTCAAGTGATGGTAAGCAAGTTCATGGAGTATCGAGCTCAATTTCACATTACCTCCCCTGAGCAGAAGCAAGACACTCCTTTCAAGCCAAGGGATGACGATCGAATAGGCTCCTTCCTCCTGGGATTAATCCCATTTTTGTAAAAATATTTAAAAGTATGTTGGCACAAATGATGACATCATCCATGTTGCACCATGGGATGTTGTCATCCACAAAATTGCCCCAAAGTCAACATTTGACTTTTAGATATTTTGTAAATGGTTGTTGGCTCCTTTTTGTCTTCTTTCTCCTTCTCCTTCTATAAATACTTGGATACTTGTAGTATTCAAGGGTGAGAAATTTTTATGAAAAATAGAGTGAGGAGAGAAAGACTTTGAGCTTTCTTGTAACAGAACAATTATTAATACAAAAATTGAGACTTTGTGCTGAATTCCTGTGTTATGTGTTAGATCTTTCTTAAGTTAGATCTGCATGCTTATTCTATTGGATTCACATATACTTTTGTCATTTGTTTATCAATATTGCTTTGTTTGTTTATGTGAGTAAGTTTGGCTCTGTTTACTACCAGCCCAAAACATAAACCCTCTGACCTTTCTACTTTGGAATTCATTTCTTTTCTCCCTTTAGATCCACCTTTCTTCTATTCCTTCATTCCTTTTTGTTCTTTGTCGGAACTAACTCTCCGGGATGAGATCCCAAACCCCCCGAAGGTAGAATACTGTAAGACTTGCACATATTCCTACTAGTGGAATAATCAATAAACCAGTTTAACTTTGCTATCTTAAAGAGGATATTCCCGCACACTATTGGCCTGTCTATCCATAGATCTGTCCACCCGATATATTTTCAGGACCAACAGTCCTAACAAAAGTCATCATCATTGAGAATGTCATGGAGAGAAATACAGAGTGAGGGAATCTAGACTTAGAGGGGTAGTGTGACGGCCTGCACCACCATAGACCAAAGAAAAAGGCGTGGTGGTAGTGGAAGTGTGAATACTAGTGCGGTATGCCCATAGGGCGAAAGGAATGTGTGTATGCTAGTCCTTCCCAATATTGTTAACCACTTTCGTGAGAATTTTGTTAAGGGTTTTGTTGGTGGATTCAGCTTGGCCGTTGGTCTGTGGGTAATAAGGTGATGAGAAACTTAGATGAATGCCGAAGGCGCCATAATTTTTTTGCAATGTTTTATTTTTGAATTGTTTGCTATTATCAGTGATGAGGTGATGTGGGACACCAAAGTGAAAGATGATGTGATGATTGATGAAGTCACATATTTTCTTGGCTTTTGTTAAAATGAGAGGTATGGATTTAACCCATTTTGTGTAGTATTCGGTAGCGGTGATGATCCATTGATGTCGTTGGGAAGAATGGGGATTGATCTCTCTGACAAGATCCAAACCTCATTGAGAGAAGGGCCAAAGGTCACAGACAACTTGTAAGGCATGACTAGGTGTATGATGAAGGTTGGCGTGTTGTTGTAATTTTACACCATGCTTGACATAGTTGCAACAATCATGGTTAAGGGTTGTGATAATAGCCTAGTCGAAGAATACGCTTAGCAACAACGAGGCCACTGAAGTGACTTCCACATATGCCATCATGAACTTCCTTAATGGTATAAGGAATTTTGGAACTCGTAAGGCACCGTAAGAGAATGCCATCGAAGCCACATTTGTAGAGGAGGCCACCCATGATGACGTAATGAGATACATTTTTAAGAAAGGCCCATTGTCCATTACAAGTGAGGTCAGGAGGTAAGATGGAATGGGAAAGGTAGTTTGAGTATTGTTTATACCAAAGGTCACTCGGGTCAGGGGTAGTGGTTCCAATGGAGTAAACCTCATGAGGTAAATAAGAGGGTGATTGGATTTTTTACGGTGACAAATATTTTAGAATCGATAGGTGAAGCGGGGATTTGAGAAGCCAAGCAAGCCATGGTATCTGCAAATTTGTTGGTTGAATGTGGGACGGTTTAAAGGGCATAGTAGTTGAAGGTGGTCAAAAGTATGTCTATGTGATGTTTATACTTTTGAAGTGTCACAGTACAACATTGGTATATACCATTGACTTGGTTTACGACCAATTGGGAATCACCAAAGATGTTTATGGATTTGACATCCAAGGCATAGGCAGCTTGGAGACCTAATACAAGTGCTTCATATTTGGCAATATTGTTTGTAAAAAAAATCAAGTTTGAAAGACAACGGCATGGCTTCACCATCAAGTAGAATGAGGATAATGCCTGCCCCACCCCCCACATTGACACTTTGAACCGTCAACGAAGAGTGTCATTTGGTATGCGGGCTCGTCCAAGGAAAGGGAAGCAATTGAAAGTTAAAATTAGAAGGTTGATCCCCAAAAATAGGTGCGTTGGATAATTGGTCGGTGATGGCTTGGCCCTTGATGGAATTTTGGTGGATAAATTTGAGGTCGAGGTTGGCCAAAAGCATGAGCTAGCATGCAGCACGTTGATTTTGGTAAGGTTTGGCATACATGAAGTGTAAGGGGTCAGTGTTGGTCACAACATAAGTCTTGTGATTAAGTAGGTAATGGCAGAGTTTCATGGCAACGGAAACTACGACTAAGCAGAGTTTTTGGGCATGGGTGTATCAGGTTTCATAGTCTAAAAGAGTACAACTTATGTAATAAACCACTTACTCCCTATGTTCATCGCGATGAGAAAACATGGCCCTGAAGGAGAGATTGGTAGCTGAGATGTATAGGTAGAAGGGTTGATCATCTTTAGGTGGAATGAGTACGGGTGGTTGGAGAAGGTATTGTTTTAAGGACTCAAAATCTTTGTGGCAGTCATTATCCCATTTTAAAGAGACATCCTTCATGAGAAGATGATGAAATGGTTGACACCGATCAGACAATTGTGAAATGAAGCGATGAATAAACTACAACTTGCCTTGCTATAGAGTTTCCTAAGATTAGTGGGGGAGACATTTCAAGAATGGCCTTGAATTTAGCAGGTAAACCTCTATACCATGTATGGAAACGATAAATCCTAGGAGCTTTCTGAGAGAACTGTGAAGACACACTTCTTGGGTGAAGGTGAACGTAATATCTAATAAGACGGTCAAAGATGATTTTTAGGATGGTGAGGTGCTCGGAGTGGCATTTAGATTTGGCCAAGAGGTTTTCCACGTAATCTTCTAATATATGATGCATGATGTTATGGAAGATATAAGTCATATCCCGCCCGATAGGTGGCACCACTATTTTTAAGGCCAAAAGGCATGAATCGGTAGTAGAAGGTCCCCTGGGGGTGATGAATGCAATTTTTATTGATCCTCAGGGAAAGAAAGATTTGGTTATAACCCAAGAAACCATCCATGAGTGATAGAATTTCATGACCAGCGGTAGGGTCAACAAGTTGGTCAATACCAGGCAGAGGGAAGTCATCTTTTGGGTAGGCTAGGTTGAGGTCACGGAAATTCGTGTAAATACAAAGTCCCCCTGTCGCCTTAGTAGACAGGAAAATGTTAAATCCTCGGGAATAATCAATGGGTAATATGAAGGAAACATAAAGGAGGCGTTGAAGTTCTTCTTTGACCATAAGAGCAATGCGAGGGTGTAATTTCCTCAGCTTTTGTTTGACGGGTTTGGCGTTGGGAATGGTTAGGATATTTTGGACCACTATAGTGGGGTCAATACTAGGCATGTCTGCATAATACCAAGTGAAAGCATGGTTATGGTTTTTGAGAAAAGAAGTGATGGCTTCTGTTCGGCTCAACAACATTTAAATATTTACCTATCTTTAGATTGTGTGGGTCGTCCTAAGTATGAATTTTGATCTCGATAGTTGATTCGTTTAACATGGTTTTCATCTCATAGGGTAAGGACCAATGAATATATGAGTCCTATGAACCAAGATAGGTGAGTATAGATTCATCATCCTGACATTGAATGACGTTAATTGAAGGTGTATCATCATCGATCATTTTAGGATTCAGGGAAGGGAAGAGAGGAAGGAGCCTCACCCTCATGTTGATAAGTCAGAGGCCCCAAGGAGATGGTGTTTATGAAAAAAAAGTTAGGAGGAATGGATTCTGGATCCATCGACTCCGTCGGTGAAGGTGGTGATGGTGGTGAAGAAGGTGGAGAAGGGTTGATGTCCTCAATGAATTCAATGTGTGCCTTCTTGGTAGGTGGTTCCGTAAAGCCGATACCACTACGATCATTATGTTTATGGGTAGTACATGGAATAATAGTATGGCGGCCTTGCTCGTAAAATCCAAAACCAAAACCCTTCCACGCACATCGGTGCAGGAAGGTGTGGGTGAAATGGCGATTGGTGAGTGATTGGAGGTCAGCAGAAAATGGGCGAGTTTGTGACAGTGTTTTAGGTGTGTAAGTGGTAGTATCAAGTCCCCCATAGGTGAGACTGATACGAAGGTGGGGAGGACCATAAAGGAGGTTCTCTCCTATATGGTGATCATAATAAGGGTGTTGGTGAAGACTTCCATACTTTTATGGAGTAGGGAATGAGTTAACAATATATAGGTGATACTCCCCAGTGAGGCATTGAAAAATGCATTCCAAGGATCGATGATTGGTATGTGGGTATTTGGAATAGACGATGTGTCAAAGGTGTGATCAGAGGTGGAGCTAACAGATTGGGAGGCCGATGGTTTGGTTGTGGAGGTTGTGGCAGTGGTGGGAATGGAGGATGTAGGTGCGATTGAAGTAGCGGTTGCACTAGTGGGTGGAGGTGTAGGTGAAGAGGCAGTGGTCATGGAGGTAGATGCCTTAATGGGTATAAGCATGTCATTGGGTTAGTAAAGCATGTTACAAGTTTTGAAAGGTGATGGATTAGCTAGAATGGTATAGGTGTGTCCTTCATGCTCAAAATTTACACAACGATGCAAAGTGGAAGGAACACAACCCATGACATGAATCCAGGGTCTACCAAGCAACAAGTTATATTGAAATTCCCCCTCCAAGACATAAAATAACTCTGGAACAGTATGGGGGCCCATGTGAACATGGAGGATGACGGTGCCAAGTGTAGAGGTGATAGCATCATTGAATGAACGCAACATGATAGGATGTTTATGCATGTAATTTTTAGGTATGCACATTTGAGCGAATGCATGGGAGGAAATGATATTAATGCTAGCACCCCCATCGATCATAACACGTCGTACATGTATATCATTGATGTGGATAGAGATGAAGAGAGATGGGTCTAGGTCATTAGTTTGGTGTGGTGTGATCTCTTCCTTTGAGAAGCTAAGGGAAGCTACTTGGTGAGTAGGTGGAGGTGTGGATAAAGGTGGTAATTTGGTGAGAGAGGCTACATGATGGGGTGTAATAATGGAGGCTATGGGTGTAGGGTCATTGGGTGAAATCTCAATAAATTGCAGGACCTCCATGAGAGATTGAGATGGGATTCCGAGGTTTGGATGAGGTCATATAGAGATATTTTAAGGGGGATTGGTGCGATTGTTTGAGCATGGTGGGATGTGTAATTTCGTTAGAAATAGGATATGTGGGGCTGCGGATAGTGATTTTAGATGTAGCGCGAGATGGTATGTTGGGTATAGGGTTGGTTGGCGGCTCGGTTGCATTTTCCTTTCCTTTATCTTTCTGGGCATGGGTAACAATGTGGATCATGTTGATATAAGGTGGGGAGGTAGGTGAGGTAGGGGAGCCATGAAAGGTATAGCGACATGAAGGGAAAAATCCCAGTGGCGGGAAGGAACCTGGTGAGATGAGTTGAGCATACTAACATTTGGGTGGAGGTTTCATGAGTTCTTTGATGTGAACCATGTTAATTTAAAATCGTGGGGTGGCTCTAGGAGTTTTGGGGGTGAAGGTCTGGGTTGTTGAGTAGGTAGTGAGGAAAGAACTATGGGAATGAGTGTTGGTGAAATGGGGTCCTCATAGAGAAGGTCATCATCATCAAAGTTTTCTTCAGGAGGACACAACTGGATAAGAACGGATTTTAAAGATTTATAGTTCTCTACATTGTGCCCTAACACACAATGGTAGGCATAAATTTTTGTGTCATCAAACCCTTTTGGTTTAGGTTTGAGAGGGTCATAAGGTGCAGAGTGGCGGTAATGTGATGACGAAGTTTCGGGAGGTTGGTTAAAATTTTGGCATAGGATCCCACTAGTGGATCACAATGGGAAATGAAAGTGAGTTTGGGTATAGGCACGGTTGGTATAGAGGAACAATCTTTGCATGAAGGGGAGTGGGTTGAGCTATGGTTTTAGGTGCTGGTGTGGTCTTGGGTTTTGGTCACGTTTGCTTGGGTAGGGGTATGTTAGATGAACTACAAGGAGAGTGTGTGATTGTTTTGACTACCTTATTGGAGGGTAGCAAATTTTTGTCTTTAGGTCGCACCTTCTTGGGTAAAGGTGATATGGGCGCATGAGATCTAGAGGGAAAAGAGGATGGTGGAAGAGGGCGTGTTACCCACAGGGATAATTGAGGTGCTGTGAATGTAGATGGTGCAGGAGTGCGTGGGGGTGTGAGGGAAAGAGACGAAGTGTAGTGGGTAGTGAATAAGTTACTATCTGGTATTGGAGGAATGGGTGGTAAAGGTTTACAGTGTGGGGCGGAGGTTGTGTCAAGCACTTGGGTATGTTAGAGGTGCGTGATTGTAGAATGGGTTGCTACGTTTTTAGTTTACCGGTGGGTGGAGGTTTCTTAACCGTCTTTGAGGTGTGAGGTCCTAAGACGGAAGGAAAGGTTGACGGTGATGAAGGTGTGATCGGTGAGGTTGGAGTATGATATCTATGGGATTGGTTCTTGTTTGGGTGCGGAGTAGGTTTGGTGTTGGTTTTGGAGGATGTAGCTAAATCTAATTTGATGGGTGGATGAGTGAGGCTGGCGGTTGGGATGACCCCTAAGGTAGTAATGGGTTTAGGCGAGGAAGATGATGTAGGTGTGGGTTTGGACTTAGATGTATGTTGGGTTATGGGTAAAGGTGTGAGTTGAGCCATGAGCGGTATTGTGGAAGAATTTGTGATAGAGGTGGTTGTGTTTGGTTTGATTGGCCGAAATATCTTAGGGTAGATAGTGGAAGTGTCAGCAAGTGACATCTGCATTTGTGTTGAGATAGGAAGTAGAAGACACCCCCAAAGTAAGGCTCTATCCACATAATCTAGGTGATCGGCTAAGCGTGAGAATGACACTGCTGTAGGTGAGGTTGATGAGGATCCAATGGAAATTCCCATAAAATGTGTCTTAGAAATGGGGAATTTTCTAGCTTCGCTTCTGTGGGTAAGAGATCCGAAAGTAAGTCTGCAGGATCTTGGGTAGCTGATGGATAATGGTCACCTAGAGGTAAAGGTATTTCTATTGGACCCTTGATAGGTGGAGTAGAAAATGGGTGCTCCTCTGTGGGTGGAGGAGATGATGGGTGCTATTCTATGGATTGAGGAGATGAACAAGTTTCTTCTATGGATTAGAAAAGTACTATGGGTGACCACGTGATGATCTCTAGGTGGAGAAGTCAAAGGTGAAATGGTTTTGATGTTAACAGGAGTCTCCTTCATGGGTGAGAGAGGAGACGAAGGGTGTCCCTCTATGGGTGGAGGAGTAGGTGAAGTGGGTTCAAGTGTAGGTGGAGGACTTCGGCTAAGATTTCCTCTATGGAAGGAATATGAGGTAATTAGGAAGTAACGGTGTCAATGAAAATAGCATGGACCTCGTGGGTATGGCTATCATGAGTTGAGGTCTCTCTAGTTTGATCAGAAGAAGGGGCATGATTAGGAAATGGTTTCTTGAAGATGTGTAGGTTTTTATTGGAAAGTGCGTTAGGATTATCCAAGGTTAACTCACCTTTCTCGAGCATTTCTTGGACAATGTTTTTGAAAGTGATGCAATTGCCATCACTATGACCTTTTACTCGATGATAGTTGTAGAAGTCGTGTTCTTTGTACCACGCGGGTGTGGGGCGAGCAGGGTCAAAACTAGTGTGTGGTTTTACGGGAGGAAGGGTGATGGCCCCAGATTTAATGAGCTTTTCTAAGACAGAAGAATAAGGTTCCCTAATTGGGGTGTATTTCTGTTGTTCTCGTCTGAATTGAAAAGTCTGGATAGGAGAAAGATTAGATGAGGGACTAGCCTAATTTGATGGATGAGATAGGCCGGCCTTGAGTACCACTACATTAGTGGTTCCCTTGGATTTTGAATAATTTTTCTGTGGTTTTGAAGAAGAAGAGGTATCATTTGATTTGAATGCCGAGTTCTTATTGCGTAGTTGGATTTTCTTCTCTTCGATGGCCCAAATCTCTAGCTTTCGTGCCATGGTGAATGCCTCATCGAAGGTTCGAAAAGTCTAGACTTGCAGGTCGAGAAGATATGTCTAGCACAATCCCGCATGAAGAGTTTGATGAGTTCAGGTTTGTGGTAGTTGGAATGTGAGTTGATTGATTAGGCTATGCCAATGAGCAACAAAATCTATGATAGATTTGTCGTCATACTTGACGTGTAGAGTAGAGGTCAGTCATGGTAACTTTCTTAACAACATTGATGGAGAAGTGATCCAAGAAGGCTTGGGCTACCTGAGTGAATGAGAAGATAGAATGTCTAGGTAACCCACTATACCAATCTAATGCAAGCCCAGTCAAAGACATGGGAAAGGTCCTCAAAAGCAAAGCATCATCATGGGTGATCAGATAACACCCATGTTTAAAAGACCGCAAATGCTGTTGCAGGTCCTCTTTGCTATTGAAGCAGTTAAATTTAGGCATTTCCCAATGTACGGGATATGGACGGATAGGAATGGATGGGATAATTACAAATATCATTGTAGTTGAGAGAGTTGTATGTCTTTGGCGATGCCTCCAATGTCGCATCTTATCCATCATTAACTTGATTAGGTTGTTGGTAGGTTGTGATTGTTGGGTATGTCCTATAGCGTAAGGAGGTTGGTGTTGGGCATATGATGGAGGTGGCATTCCAGTATATGGCAATGTCGTATGGGTAGATTGAGAAGGAGGAAGTGAAATAGGGGGTATGTACCCAAATGAATGATAGATGAAACAGGAGGATGCTTTGATAGTATGTATATGGAGGTGGAAGGGTCATGGTGACCCTAGTGGTAATGGGGGCTAAGGATTGTGGAATAGAAAGAATAATGTTTTGAAAAGGGGTAGGGGTCACCGACATCGGGGTGGTTATGTAGCTACGGGTACATATGAAACAATAGGTGTGGATGAGGTTATGTTCAGGTGGTTGGCGAAGGTATAGTGGATGTGGCGGGTGCAATAGATGTGGCAGATGCGGCGGTCATAGCAGGTATGGGGCCTAGCTGAGAAACGACTGGGGGTAAGGTAGGTGCGGGTAGCATGGAGCTAGAAGAGGTTGGAGCAGAAGTAGGAGAAAGTGTCGGGGGAATAGATACATGTACGCCGTCATATATCAATCCGAACCGAGGCATCTCGAGTGGATGAGTGGGAAAGTTAAAACTGCAAGGCAACAGGGTTCTAGTCAAGGAGTCATGTGAACTCCTCATCTCCTGTGGTGATAGTGATAGGTTGGGTAGGATCCATGGGTGATAAAATAGAAGGTGGTGAAGGACTAGGTGGGAGTGGTTGATGATTGGCGTGGAATATGAGGGAATTTGCTTGGATTCGGGTAAGCACCATGTGAACAAGCACTGACGTGGTAGGAATTCTTTTTGTAAATGATACAAGTAAAAACAAAGATAGGATAAATAGGTGGTGATGGGGAAAAATGTCAACTGGAAAATTACAGGCTAATCGATGTCGGTTAGGTTAAATCGACTCTACAGTCACGAGTAACTACGGTTGGTCACTGTGGAAAGTGGATAGTTGGTCAAAACAAGGTAAAAGGCCAATACTTTGCCAAGTATGCAAGATGCTAATGGAATTACCAGGTCAATGAATATGATAAGAATAATAGAGACTCTGAACAGTACAAAAAGTGAAGTAGGTGTACTTTTGGGTAGGTTAACAAAAAGAACGATGAAACCGACACGATTAGGAAAAAGCGATGATGGTCAAATGGCGAAAGCAAGATCTACGACCAACACCGATTATTGTGAAATTGAAACAACGATGAAGAAAATGTGGTTGTGAGTTAAAATTAGATGTGGAATCAAACCCAAAATTCTGAGAATGATGAGAATATGGTCTAGGCACACTTAGATGAAGCTGGAATACACCAACTGTGATGAGGAGTGTACAAGGGAAAATAAGAAAATGAAGAACGTGACTTCTCACCTCAAAATGTAAGCCAAGCAGAAACACTAAGAAAAATATGATCCTAAGAGTGATTTTTCTATTATGTTTGTTTAGCTTATGTTATTGGACCGACTCATGAACTTTAGAATAGAATTTTTTTCTTGAGGAGGACTTCCTATGAAGAAGGAGATCTACAGGAGAGGTTTCGGGTATGTTATGGCGGGGCGGGCCATCCTCGATGGGGTACTTGATAGAGATAAACAACGGGGTGCCCACCGTGTCGTGATCGTGTGATTAGCTACTGACTTCTTCTCGGGTGAGATGTTGTTTAAGAATGTGTATATATTTATAATTTTGTGATGTTTGGAAAGACTCGGAAGGAGAAGGAGAAAGGAAGTGCTTTTCATGATTCATTTTTCAACCATCACCGGGTGTCAATTCCAACATATAAGTTGCCCTCAAGTAATGTGAGCTAATGTGGAGAAGCAGAATGAAATGAAATGAGTTTTAAACCCAAATTGAAATGTTGAATTCGATGACACAAAAAGATGAACAGGAGAAGGGATGCTATTTCAATAATGTGATACTAATGAAAGGGAAGTAGTGTTCTTTTTAAAGCACCAAAATACAATTGCTTTTATAAAATAGAAGAAGAGAAGGTTCCAGGGGAGGAATTTTAATGTAAGAACCTTTTATAAAGGAAACAAACATGTAACTTTTCACCTAGAAATGAAGGAATGCAAATAACCCTGAATGGGTCCCACTGGGCATGCCAAAATGTTTCACCTGATTCTAGAGCGTTTCTTTGAATGTTGATGAAATAGATAAGGGTAAAGGCCTAGGAGGAATACCTGTTAAGATGTTGGTTATAGGTTGTTACGCACGTATGACTTCGGATCTACAAACTGATCGTGAGAGCTTCCTTTTTTCTTGGAGGAACTACCTGAAATGGAAAACAAGACCACCAAATAAAAGTTAAACAATATATGCAGTGGACTGCCTAGCGTGTTCTAGATCCGGGAAGTGTGATACTTCCTAGACGACTATCAATCCACTATTTTAAAACAACTTAATGCTAACAATAAAGGAAATCATACTAGTTAAAATGATTTAGGTATCTCATTTGCCTCTGATAAGCAAATTCGTTCATAACAAAGTTAAGCTATGACTGAATCTGAAGGTTAAGGTCTCTGTCAGGGTACTGGGAATGGTCAGGGTAAGGTTCTGGCTGTTTTGGGTATTGGGTGGAGGTTTTAAACACTAGTTCTTGGTTTTTGGTCAAAAACATAGAGACCAATGTTGATCCTGCAGTATGACCGATGTTGGTTTAGGTTAACCAAATGATGGTTGTGGGTAAAAGGAAACTCAATAAAAACTTGATGGGGTGACATATCGAGGCTAGATGGAAATGGAAGGGCAATGGCCGAGTTCGTATTGGTCTCAGGTATGCACAAGAATTATTAAAATATGGGTATGGGCAGTTCGAGGGTGTGGGTAAAAGGATGGTCAAGTTTTCATGGAGCTAATGGTGGGGGAATTGAAATGGGAGCAAAAACTAATAATGTATAAAAGAATCTACTCGGATGATAATGAACCAAAGGTCTTTGGTTAACAAAAATTACTGTTTGTACAAGCTTGATGTTTGGTTGGCAATTGAGGGTGATCAGATGGAAGGAACTTGATATGATGCGAGACACTTCCCCGGATGATCCTATGAAGTCAAGTGGCTCTGTGGTTGCTTGGTCTTTGGCTATGGGCACTCGATGAGTGTGTACAAATGCTCATTCTTTTGCATGCAGCTCTCGGTTTCGTCCCTTTCTCTCAAAATATGTGTTAATCTCTTCAAAATGTGCTAACCTTGAAATAATATTGTTTTGGGGATTAAATGGTAACCGAAGGGGTTCCAGGTTGAATGGTGGTGGTTTGGGGTAACCGACGTTGGTTAGGGAGGGAATTCCTAGGTTTTCTAAACTAGGAAGATACCCTTGATTTTCTGGGATATCGTTCGTTTTGGCTCCATGGATTAGAATGGAAGCTTCCTTCTAATGGACAGGAATGTGGTTAGAGGGAATATAGGCTTTGATTTTTAGGGTTTAGGTAGGTCTTAGTTAGTTATGGCAACTTACTAAGAATAGGTCTTAGGGTGAGGTGGCTAGATGAGGTGGATATGTGGGCATTATCCTAATTAGGATATTTTAAAAAAAAATTGTGAGATAATGAATTAATTTAATTAAATTAATTTAGAGTGAGATGAAAGGGGCCATAGTTAGTGAATGTGTCCAAGACGTTTATTTTCCGAGGGACCAAGGGGAGTGTGACCCAATTTTGGTGTCTACAAGTACCCAAATCCTGCTCATCAGAAGGAGGTATATCAAGATACCATGGATTTCATTCAAATTTTACAAGGAGAAATCCAATGTCTAAAGGAGTAGTCTAGGAGGGAGGAGCAAAGGAGGAAGGTCGAGGTGCCAAGAGATGACCTGGATGAGGTCAGGGAAGTATGTAAAATGCTAAGGCAAGAGAATGTTATTCCCTTGCTAGGAGCATGGTTGAGGGAGAAGGTACCACACACCAGAGAAGAGCATGAGAGGCAGGTCCTACATGCAAACCTTCCCCCTCACAGCCTTGACTATGATAAAAAGATCATGTTAAATGTAGTGGTGGATGGATGGCTACTGAGTAATATCCTCATTGACATAGGTGCAGAGGTCAATGTTCTCACATTGGATGCATGGCATTAGATGGGAAGGCCTGCATTACAGCCATCTTTGAATGTGTTGTATATGGCAAACAAAACAAAGGCAATGCTCATTGGTGTCTTAAATGATGCAACTATCACCATTCAGGGAGATAAGTTTATTGGGGACTTCGAAGTCTTGTCGCTCGTTGAGGTAGAAAATTTCCTAGCACTACTTGGGTGCCCATGGTGTTACAAGACTAATGCAGATCTTTAGTTTAATCAAGGGTACATCAGCTTTGAAAATGAGGAGGAATGAGTCATCATACCCTAGCTGATGGGAAGTCAACACTCTATACTAAACCTTTGGGAGAAGAGGTCCTGGATAGAATATATGTGCACTCAATCAGGGATCCAGAGATAATCCATCCTACCAATGAAGTTATCCAGTTTGAAGATGCTCAGTCGGTAAGTGACACCACTAGTCTAGCATGTGATAATTGGGCACATGGGACCTATAAATTGATCGGATGGCATTTAAGAGGATCGGTGATAAAGGTGACAAAGGTGCACACAGTGGCACCTAGGAGGAAAAGAGCTACCTAAGTACTCAGGAGGAGCCTCCCCTGAGGTATTTTTGTAGAAAATGGAAGCTCAGTGGAAGGAGGAAAATGAAAGAAGGGGGATGTTAAGTTACATCCTACTAGGAATCTACTTTTTTGCATTTGGTGGCAACACATCGGGATAATCTCTTGGAATGGCGTGAAGTGAGAATTTCCTTCTCTATTCGTTTCTCTAGAAGCAATGCACCCACCACCATCAAGGACTACCATGGTAAGGAGCCTACCTCTTTCCACATCCAATCCTGTGAGAGAACCTAGAGGGAAGGTGTGGAAGCTTTGCCACCATCCCTCTGGGTGCACAAACTATATTCTACACTGCAAGGTTGCGCATGTGCATGGTACATACATTATGAGACACGATGTCAGACATGGAATTAGAAAGAATTAGCGGTTGACCTAGTTCAAACATTCGAGTATCGAAGTACCAAACCATCAGTTGATAAGGCATTGCAGGTTGTCAATCACCTTACCATGGGGGATAGTGCCATAGTAGAAGATAGGTTGCTGGAATTTCTTGGTGAACTAGGTTTGGGGAAGCACTTTAAAGAAGAGGAAAAAAGGAGGATCAATTTGAGCGCGCGTGTGTGAAAAAGGAAAAATGAAATCTTGTATATGTGATTGATGGGGAGAAGCATAAAGCTTAGATGTTAACCAGTCTATAGGGATACACGAGGCGGTGGAAAATGTTGATACTCACGCACATGCCTACCATGAACCTTTAAAAACTAAAAGGTTAACATCAGCTCAGGAGAAGAACCTAAGGAAGCTATCATTGGAGATTACTTGCGAGTCGAGAGAAGGAAGTCTCTAAGATAATTGATCTCATTGCATGAATTTGATGATTTATTTCACGTGGGTACCATGAGCTCAAAGGCATCCACCATTCCTTGGGGGAGATGATGATAAAGATGAAGGATGGTGCGCCCGGTCGAGGGAGACCTGCTTTGGATGAATCCCAAATTGTGCGTGAAGGTAAAGGAAGAGATAGACAAAATGATAGCATCTGGGATCATTGAAGTTGGTGAAGAATTAGAATGGATAATCAAGAAGGATGGGCGGATTAGGATCTACATGGATTATAGGGAGTTGAATGTAGTTTGTGTCATCGATCCTTTTCTAACCCCCTTCACTTAAGAAATTTTGGAGGGATTTGTTGGGTGCAAAATCTATTCATTTACGGATGGATTTTCGGGGTACCACCAAGTCCGGATTGTAAAGGAAGACCAAGAGAAGACAACTTTTTCCACTGAATGGGGAAGTTTTGCATACACGGTCATGCCCTTTGGGTTAAATAATGTGCCTACTATTTTCTCGTGCATAGTGGTAAAAGCGTTAGGGACTTCATCCACAAATTCCTTCAGGTATATCTAGATGATTGGATGGTGTATGAGCTAGTAAAAGATCATTGCGATAATTTGAGGCTGATGTTTGAGAGGTGTCGGCAGTTGAGGATATCCCTCAACATTAATAAGTGTGTCTTCACTACCCCCTTTGGAACATTATTGGAGCATATCATATGTAAGGAGGGCTTACTAATAGATCCTGCCAAGGTTGTGGTGATTGTGGGATTAGGGGAGCCTACCCAGCCAAAGCGCAGTGCGCGGGTTTCTTAGACACATGGAATACTATCAGAAGTTCATCAAGGGGTATGCCAAGATCACCACACCTTTAGAAGAATTGCTCAGAGATAAAAGTGCCTTCCATTGGGGAAAGGTGAAGTAGAAGGCGTTTGACACATTATAGGATAGGCTTGTCACCGCGGCTATATTATGTTTTCCCTCTTCAGATAAGCCCTTCCATGTTCATGTAGATGCCTATGGAATGACCATTGGGGCAGTGCTTACATAACCTGGTGAGGGAATTGTTAATCATCCCCTATGCTTTGCAAGTAGGAAGTTGACACCAACAGAGTAGAATTATACTACGACCAAGCACGAAGAATTGTCAATGATCCATGCACTTCACAAAGTATCTGTCGGCAAATCACTTTGTATTTTACACCGACCACATGGTGTTAAAGTACTTGGTGAACAAGCCCATTCTATAAGGGTGCATATGTCGGTGGGTGTTGTTATTTCAAGAGTTTGAGTTCACGGTAGTTGTGAAGCCTGGAAAGAGTAATTGTGGACTTGATCATTTGTCAAGGATTGATTCAGAGGAGGACGTATAGAGCATTGAAGAGACAATTTTAAACGTGCAATTGTTTAGATTATGGTGCGCGGCCTCGGATTTGGAGGAAATTACAATATTTCTAAAGGAAGGTGTGGCACCAAAAGGGATGAAGACATTAGAGAAAAAGAAACTAGCCATATGTGCCGCACCCTACATGTTGATCAGTGGGGACTTATACAAATTAGGGTGTGATGAAGTTTTGCATGTGTGTGTACTAGAGCATGAGTGCCTCACCATCATAGAGGAAGAACACAGAGGAATTACAGGTGGAAATTATGCAGGCGACACCACCGCATGTAAAATATTAATGGTAGGATTATGGTGGGAAACTCTATATAAGGATTGCAAGGACTATTGTAAAGTGTGTGACCATTATCAGTGCATTGGCAAGCCAAGAAGGAGATGAAATGCCTTTGCACCCTATCCCTAGCGCTGAACCTTTTGAGAAATGGGAAATAAACTTTGTAGGCCCTATTGCACCAGTAATGCGTAGGACTGAATCACACTACATAATCACTTACACAGACTATTTGACAAGGTGGGAAGAGGAAACCCCAACTAAAGAATACACAACAGCTACAGTGGCAAGGTTTTTATGGAAAAACATTATCACAAGGTATGGATGCCCTTTAAGTTTAACTAGTGATAGGGGTACAAATTTCTTGAATGAGATTGTGAGGATCTTATTAGCATAGTTCATGGTGGCTCATCACAAGACTACACCTTATCACCCACAAGCAAATGGAACCACATAAGCATTTAAAAAATACTTTGAGTCATACCCTGACAAAAATTTGTGATGTCGGAAGACAAGACCTCATTTTTAACTTTAGAACAAGAGAATTTTTTTTTTTTTTTGATAATTGCATACTGGTTCTAAATACATAATTTAGAACTCACAATTCAAATAACCATTCATATAACAAGCAACCATATGCAGCTGTAATGACTCGGAGTACTTCCGATCTATTCATTCCATGACTCGGTAATCTACCGATCTATTCATGAGTAATAAGAGTCGGTGTTTTTATTTAACACATCACTCTTGCGGTTCTCTTCCCTAATCTGGGAATTCAGAATGCTCTGTCCAAGGAATCTAACTGAATAACTGTTACCATTATTCATCGGCATCTCATCCCTTAGACTAGGTGAATCAGGACAACGCAATCAGCAGCTTGCGATACTTTGGCCAAAGATTTGAAACATACTGTTCATGTCTCGTATTCCTTAACGGCATACTCGTCAATCTGGAATACGTCCTTCACCCCATTCATATGTTATATAGAATGTCTTATACGATTATTGTCAGTCCTTCCTTCCACAACTGAATCACTCGGAGGCAGATTAACAAGGTGATAATGTTATATGGATACCCACGAGGGTTAGGGATATGATGACATACTGGTTCAACCTTGCAGTTCAACCAGTGTGTCATGACACCCCAAATCTCCGAGGCAGTCACATAACATGACCACGTTCTTAATCGGTCCCAGGGTAACTCGTGCGAAATCAAGTGTAAATCTCAACGATCAATGCAAGGGGTGTCGCCATAAGTCACTGCATTGTTGTAACTTCGAGAAGATCCTAATCTTCTCGGAGGTACAACCCCGATCGACTTTATGCCGT
Source organism: Taxus wallichiana var. yunnanensis (assembly GCA_018340775.1). Taxonomy (NCBI): domain Eukaryota; kingdom Viridiplantae; phylum Streptophyta; class Pinopsida; order Cupressales; family Taxaceae; genus Taxus; species Taxus wallichiana. Next base: position 95,318,815 of record CM031238.1, read on the forward strand.
CGACCTTTAGATCCGCCTCGAGAAGATCTACCCAAAACAAGCGTTACGCACTAGAGTTTAAATTACTTTTTTTTTTTTTTAAGACCTTTCCCTAAGGTTAGCCTTTCCAAATCCTGGATTCATTTTCTTAAGACGACCCTCCTCTATTAATCCATTACTTGGTAGAGGTATTAAGGTCTAGTTTCTATCAAGAGTCATTAGAATACATCGATTCTAAGCAATGATTGAGGACAATATCTCATAACCTATGCTTGAGATTGCCACGAAACTCCATTGATTGCCTATCAGTTCTCTTAACTGAATTCATATCATACTTTTCATTTTAAAGCTATGAATGATTAAGAATCCAATCTACTATTGTCCTGGTATACTTAGGACTAGGGATTAGTAATTCAATCCAGCTCGTTCAGCGTTCTCTTTTAGGCTCAATTTTTAACCTATCTTCTAGAGAGACAATAATTAAATTACAATATTGCTTTTGCTAGAACAAATCAGAACTACTAAATACTCATAAGAATTTAGTCTAATTACTTACAAGCTTTCATTGTCAATCACAAAAGCATCCATAATATACAAAGATAAGTATGCCCCTTCGTTCATAGACCAAGAAGCTCATCCTTCAGAATAGAATACAACACATAAGTATCAAACGCTTATTTTCATTCCTTTCAAAACTCATACAATTACATATATGCAACAGCATATTTGATATAATGCTAACGGAAAAGAAACATCTTTTCACATATAGTACATCTATAAACTCAAGCTGTAATTCTTTATAAATCAAATAAACTATCTGATCAGACTGCCGGATCTGCATTGTTTTACCTCTTACGGCAACCATCTGCAAAAATAGTCAACATGAGTCAGTTCAATGAACTGAGCATGATAAGCACCAACTTTTAAAACAATTGCAATCCATCAATTGTTTCCATTAAACACCCTGTTTAAATGAGATCAAATATCCAAATAAGAAAACATATTCAGACTATGTCCTTGTAATACAAAATGATTACAAACATGTAACTCTATCATTGTTACAGAATAGTCTTAAACACTTTCTAATATTTCATCAAATATTAAAGAAAACAAAACGAATGCATATAAACAATCATTGAATCCAAATCACGACCTTTGGTCGATTGTTGCATTCTTCCAAAAGGAAATAACATAACAATTTGGAATCCTACCAAAAGCGTTACCAAATTAATTTCCCCTTTGTTAAACAAACATCAACCAAATTGGAATAAAGGAAGAGAAAGAGCCAATCCATTCATACTTCCTTTCATTAAGTTCATCAACTGAACCGCCTTCACCTATGAAAACATTCAACGAATATAAATGAACAATTTAGACAAGCCATGAAGCGGATCATCATTTGTTCTAAATTAAGAAATAGAACACGGCAAACTCCTAGACACAGCGACACAACAACAATCCATAAATCGATCGATGTCCAAAACTAGTTTCTCCTAAACACGGTAAGGCTTTGAACCAAGTTCGAAATCAAGAACTTCAAGCGTATTGCTGTAATCAACAACTCTATAACATTAAGCCTTTTAAGGTTTCCGAGAAACTATGCTATGATGACCACACATTGGTTCCAATTCATGTTCGATCAATCGAATCGAACAAGCAGAAAGGAACTTAGCATACTTATACTTTCTCGGTCTATCGGATGAACAAGCGAAGGAACACCATCAATCGATCCCTACCTTGGTGCATGCAAATCCCTAGTGCAACTCACCCAAACGAGGGCGAGAACACGCAGTCATCAATGAGCGCATATAAAAAATCGGACAAACAATCAAGCTCTTATTTCAACCAAGAAACCCATTGTACTCTGCCAATATTTTAGCACAAATAAACGGAGTTGAATATGTAGTTGATCACCTAAGGAATCATGCCACCAAAGCAACATGCAACACAAAGTACTCCAAGAAAATACGAGAGGTCTTGATCTGATTTTCCCTTCAAGTCATTGGATCAACACTTAACAACTATATATACACATTTTAACTTGAGCAGGTGACCAAAATAGAAATAGAACATCAAAACGTCTCCTCACGATGTCGTTCGAATTCAATCCTAATAAATCCACTAATACACACTACATATCGATAGCAGTTTGCGCCCATAATCACAAACCCAACAACGGTATAAAATAGAATTAATTGATAAATCCTTCCATGCCATTCAAGACAAACATTCCGAATGAAACAAGTATAAGCAAATCAATATACTCATTCCAAAACAATGAAATAAAGTGAGCAATTTGCTTGAAACCTTGAACAATTTTCTGAGGAAAGGCAATACATCCACATAAAGTCAATACTCGGTATTTACTACAATAACGATAGCCACAAAACTGTCTTTTCCACAAGGCTTCCCGACAATATAATAACAAAACTCAAGATGAATCTACATTCACAACATGAGATTACTATAAGCGATTCAATCATGAAATCCACCGAGTCGGTAAACGAAGTAAAGATGTATATATTGTACACGATCAATGAATAATCCCGTTTCCACCACAACAAGGAAAACACTTCCATTTGAGTCGTTAAAGACTACGGTAACACAACGATTGCCTATTCCAAGCGAAATTAGAAAACAATGAAACCCACAAAGTATCATTAGTCGCATTTAAACAAAACCACGACGAGTTTGAAAATCTTCAAAAACACCGAACAATCAAATGGTACACGGTATCCTTCCCTCTTGTCTCACAACAGCATTGACGATCAAAAGTCGGCAAAGAAAAGCAGTGATCTATACCCTTCACAAGTATATTCGACGGGCTCTGCCAAAGCAGTAGAGCATTGAAACCTTTATAAATATAAATCTCTCATATTTAAACCAGAGAAGGAATACACAACAAACGAGTTGAAGTTCGATTTCAACAAACACCCAACAAGCGGAAATTGCCAAAAATCGAACCGAAGAGATCTGAGCCAAAATCAATTAAATCTTCATAGAAAATTTATCTAATCTTCACAAACAAATGAACAGAGTTGTTTTAATGAAGACATTTGAAAGACAAAGAAAATATTTAAAGGATAGGGCCTAGCATGCACGTATTTTGATCGAATTTCCGAAGAAGACCACGGGAAGAGCTCAAACTTCCTTTTCTTTTTCCCAAATACGGCGACCAACAAAATTTATTTGTCCCATTTACAATATATCCTCCATGGCGAGAAAAGAGCCGAGAAATTCATTCTCGCCATGCGACTCAAAAGAGAAGCTGGTGCGATGAACCGGAACTAACTAGCGAGAGAGAGAGAGACCGAAAATCGCGATACACCAAACAAACCTTCCAACTTCTCGTTTGCATGCCGTTTCGCGAGCTCGGGCTCGACTCCTAAACATTAAATGCCATTAAACCAATTTTCCCGCTTAATCTCAACTCCCACCGACCGCCAAAATTGGCGACAGTCCATCCAAAAACTCAAGTTCATTTCCAAACTTAGTAATTGCCAAGTCTGCCAAGGTTAGCCGCCGCCTAAGCTTCCGCCATATGCCTGTCCCTCATCCTTATCCTTCCCATTTATTGCCATAGAGAATAGCGCCCATGGTTCGCCACCCTTCAAAGGCCCCTTCCCATAAACTCTTAGTTAGCTAGGTTAGTATCTTAGGTTAGAGTTTTAGGGTAATAACCATGCTAACCATTTTACACTTAGTTATTATTTTAGGATCATAACACATAGCCTAGGTCTAGGTTAGACTAACAATAATCTAACCCCTAGGTTAGGTTATTGTTTTAGGTTACTAACCCTTAGTAATTCAGTTTGGTCCTTCTCCGAAAACTCGGAGAGACTGTATCATACTTTCTAGAAGCAGCCACTCTGTTCTTATTACGAATTGTATGTCAATGAATTATTACACTGGTCTTTAATCGAGACCTTCCGGATATACCGGATATCGGGAACCGTTTCATTTCTCAAGATCAGCTGAGTCATACTCGACCCGACTTACCAAATGCTTCCATACCTTGCAACTGTTCAGGTTCGTGATCTAATTTTATCACTTCACAAAATTAAAGCATTACTTGGATCAATTTCTCTGGTCCAAGTCTAGATATTATTGATGAATACCATTAGTGATCAATTAATATTCGATCAAAAATGAAATAAATAAAAGAGTCTATTAATATTTTGACTCGGTCAAGATCTGCAATCTGCAAAAATTTAATACATATCAAGCATGATTTCGAATCGAGGTACACAATCCATTTACTAGAAATCACATATCAACACTTGAATGCTTAGGAGAAAGTAACAACGATTCGGGGTGTTACATGCTTCCCTCTAAAAGGATTCATCGTCTAATGAATTACATATTAAACTTAACCTTCCGGTCAATCAATTTATTAGTACACAAACAATGTGTTTACTTCCATATTTAATAGTTTCAGAATTCAATGTCACCTCACTTTTATTCAACCTGAATAAAGTCTGCCTAAATCAGGCTTTCATAAATACTTAAAAACAATCGGTTCATAAAAGTATTTCATCAATGATTTCATTACATTGCAAAAAGAGAAGGAAAAGCAGTTTTCATCTCTTCCAGGTTTTCCCAAGTTGCACTTTCTTCGCTAAACTGGTCCCACTGGACCTTACATTGCTGAATATCACGATTCCTTAAATGCAACTGGCGAGTTTCCAGCACTCTTGTGGGTTTAACCACGATTATTCCTGGGTCTTGGACCTGCAAGGAATTCCAATTTAAAACATGTGACAGATCTGAAACGTATTTCTTAAGCAAAGAAATATGGAAAACATCATGCATACGAGATAGAGCGGGGAGGCAATGCTAAGCGATAAGCTACGAGATTGATTATCTCGACAATTTCAAAAGGTCCCACATATCGTGGTGACAACTTGGCAGCCTTGCCAAAAGTTATAGAACTCTTTACTGGGTTTAACACGCGAAAAAACCTTATCACCAAGCTCAAACTTTCTATCAACCCGCTTAAGGTCGGCATAGCTCTTACGTACTATCCATTGCTTCCTTTAATCGTTCACGAATCAGCTTAACTTGCTGTTCCATCTCTGAGAATCTCTGGTCCAATTACCACTCTATCCTCTACCTTTGTCCCAACTTACGGGGTTACGCACTTTCTTCCATAAAGTGCTTCAAAAGGTGCCATCTTAAGAGATGAGTGATAAGTGTTGTTGTATGCGAACTCAACTAATGGGAGATACTCTTCCCACTTATCTTTGTTGATCCATGCAATACATTATGCAACATGTCCTCCAACACTTGATTTACCCTCTCGGTTTGCCCATCCGTTTGGATGATATGCGAAGCGAAGTTTAGTTTCGTTCTAGGGCTGCGTTAGCGTTTGCCAAAACCTTGACGTCATTCTAGGATCCTGTCGAAAATAATCGGTTCGGGTACACCATGTAATCTGAAAATTTCGTATACGAACCTCTTGGCTAGCTTGGTGAATCATCCTTTAGATTTCCAGCGATGAAATGAGCTACCTTAGTTAGCTTATCTACAACTACCGGATAACATCATGTTTATTCTGGACATAGGTAGTCCTTGTACAAAATCCATGGTTATTACTTGCCATTTGTATGCTTTGCGGTATGTTATGAGGATACAACAATCCAAAGGGATGCATATGCTCTGCTTTCACCCGCCCGACATTCAGACATGAGTCACAAAATTTATCACATCCTTTTTCATACCTTTCCGAAGTATTGCTTTGTTTCAAATCAGCTAGCATTTTTGTGATACCGGGTGCCCAGAGAAAGGTGAATTATGAAATTCAACTAACAACTTCTTTCTCAAATCATCGGCCACGGGAACATATACCCTATTTCATAACGCAAGATTCCTTCATTATCTAAATGAAAACCTTCATACCTTTTATCTTTAGGTTACTGCAGCCAATGCCTTTACTTTTACTTCTTTGAAAATATGTATCGATTACGAGGCACTCTTTACCTCGTCTTTAAAGCGAGTTCTTAATGTTATAAGAGCAGAAAATGTGCCTCCTACGACTTAGAGCATCAGCTACTCTATTCTCCTTTCCTTTGATATAGCTGATATCAAAGTCATATTGTGATAGAAATTCTAACCACCTTCTTTGTCGGCATTGATTGGGCTGAGTAAAAATATATTTCAGTCCCAGTGATCGATTTTCAACTCAAAAGGTTTCCCTAGTAAGTAGTGTCTCCAGACTTGAAGTGCGTGAACAATGGCAGCAAGTTCCAAATCATGAGGGGCATAATTCAGCTCATGAATCTTAAGTTTTCTACTCTCATAAGCAATGACTTGATCATTTTGTAGCAAAACACCCCCAAGACCTTCCCCAGAAGCATCAGTTACAACAGTAAAATTCCCATTAGGGTCTGGTACAGCCAATATAGGTGCAGAAGTCAGCTGGTCTTTCAGACTTTTGAAAGCCGCTTCGCACTTGTCATTCCACATGAATTTCTTATCCTTCTTCTGCAATGAAGTTATTGGTGCAGCTACCTTAGAAAAATCCTTTACAAATTTTCTATAGTAACCTGCAAGACCCATGAAGCTTCTTACTTCATGCACATTCTTTGGTACAGGCCACTCAGTTATTGCCACTATTTTTGAAGGATCTACTGCGATTCCTTCTTTGCTTATGACATGACCCAAATAGTGAACTTCTGAGTCAAAGAAAGAACATTTGGATAACTTACCATACAGCTTTCTCTTTCTCAAAATTTCCAAAACTATCTTCAGATGCTCATTGTGCTCCTCAACACTTTTAGAATAAATGAGAATATCGTCCAGGAATACAAGTACAAACTTGTCCAGGTATTCTTGAAAAATATTGTTCATTAAATTCATAAAGGCTGCAGGTGCATTAGTTAACCCAAAGGGTAGAACTGTGAATTCATAATGTCCGTACCTTGTTCGGAAAGCTGTTTTATGAATATCTTCCTCTTTAATCCTTAGCTGATGATAACCAGATCGAAGATCTATCTTAGAATAAACCGCTGCTCCACGCATTTGATCAAACAGATCATCGATCCTAGGAAGTGGGTATCGGTTCTTAATTGTTGCTTTGTTCAACATCCGATAATCAATACACAGCCTTAGTGTTCCATCCTTCTTTTTCACAAATATAACAGGTGCTCCCCAAGGTGAAACACTTGGTCTAATCAATCCTTTAGACAAAAGTTCTTGTAACTGAGCCTTTAGCTCGACTAACTCAATAGTAGTCATCCGATAAGGTGCCTTGGAAATAGGTTCCGTTCCAGGCTTGATTTCTATAGTAAAATCAAATTCTCTCTTGGGTGGTAATCCTGGTAATTCCTCAGGAAATACATCCCTGAAACCTTGTAGCAGAGGGAATTGTTTCATGAAATCATCATCTCCTTCAGAAGATTCAGATATCTTTACTGCATAAAGGGTACATCCTTTATTTTTAGCCTTTTTAAGCTGCATAGCTGACAGTTTTCTAACTGTAATTTCTCGTTTCACACCTTGAATTTCTCCTGATTCCAGCTGATCATCTAAACATTCTATGTTCTTTTCATAGCAATCTACCTTTGCTTTATGGTCAGCTAACCAATTAACACCGATGACAATGTCATACGATCCCAAAGGTGCAACATAGAGATCAACTTCCGTGGAAAAGTTAGGTAAGTCAAGGACCGCTCCAAAAAGACACATACTCACTTTGTATGAACAGAATTATTACCATCTTTATGCATCCAAGATTTATCCATTTTTCCGACTTTTCTTTTAAGTTTAGAAGCTAGTTTGTTAGATATAAAACATTCGGTAGCTCTGTATCAAAAAGAATAGTAGCGGGTATGCCAAATAACTTACCCTAACTTCTATAGGTGTCCTTGCTTTTCGACTTGTTTGTCAGCTCTGCGGCATGTATCTTATCTTTGCTGATTACGATCATCCTTCTTGAAAGGGCACCGATTTGCGTAATGATCTTTACCACAAGTGTAGCAGACCTCCTACGGGTCCCTTCTTAGGCTCAAAGTTGCTTCCGGTTTATAATTGTCATTTTGTCCTCCATAGGACTTGACCATTATTATAATTTTTAGCAAAATTATCCTTCACATTCCCAATGCGAGGCTTATTTCTTCTTTGTCTTCTTATTGTTATCTCACGAAACTTACTCTTGTTTCCAAACTTTTTCCATGGTCCTTTTAAGGTGCAAGAGAGGTTGAAGAAGGGTTTGCGGTCTTCTTCCGCACTTCCTCCTTATGAGCGAAATAGCCTTCAATTTCTGTTCTTGCCTTATGGCCTTTTCAACAACTCCTTCCATAGTGGTTGGGCTGTGAACATCGACCTCTCCCCCTATCACAGGATTCAATCCCATGATGAATTTCCGTATCCTGAACTTTTAAATCGAGTTTGATCTTTGCGGTACATACTTGAGAAGTTTTGTAAACCGCTCCCAGAATTCAGTTACTGTTAACTTCCCTTGAGTCAAGTTCTGAAATTCTGTCATTTTCTGATCATAGAAAAGTTGTGGCAGCCAACGTTGCCTAAAATAGCCTTTAAATTGATCCCAAGTGATATTGGTCTCATCAATATTTAGCTCAGCTTTTCGGCTATCCCACCACGAAGATGCTTCGTGAGAAAGCTGATAGGCTCCCCAAATAGCTTTGGTTTCCTCTGAGAAGTTCCTTATTGCAAAGTACTTCTCCATTTCGCTGAGCCAGTTCTCAGCTCCATCTCCTAATGTGGTGCCATCATACTTAGGTGGACTTATCCTTTTTATATCATTAGTGAGTTCTGCTGCCAATCTGGCCCTTTTGTTTTCTGGTTGGACAGGTACATTTCCAGCATTAACATCAACACCCATTTCGGGGTTGTCCTCAGGAGGTTGCTGATTATCATTATCAGCTTCTTCTTCCTCCTCATTCCCCATCACCTGCTGTTCGAGTACAGCTAAACGATCTCTTGTGTCCAACAGGGCAGCAAGGATCTCATCCAGTTTCTGGGTTGTTGCCGCTCCTTCTTCAGGTGGAGCATTACTCGCAACGTTCCCCCTTGTTCTAACCATTTTCTGTTACAAGAAAATTCAGGTTTTTATCAGATTATGGACTCAATAGGTCCAAGAGCTGCAACCTTCAGCTCTGATACCAAGATGTAACATCCTCATTTTTAACTTTAGAACAAGAGAATTTTTTTTTTTTTTTGATAATTGCATACTGGTTCTAAATACATAATTTAGAACTCACAATTCAAATAACCATTCATATAACAAGCAACCATATGCAGCTGTAATGACTCGGAGTACTTCCGATCTATTCATTCCATGACTCGGTAATCTACCGATCTATTCATGAGTAATAAGAGTCGGTGTTTTTATTTAACACATCACTCTTGCGGTTCTCTTCCCTAATCTGGGAATTCAGAATGCTCTGTCCAAGGAATCTAACTGAATAACTGTTACCATTATTCATCGGCATCTCATCCCTTAGACTAGGTGAATCAGGACAACGCAATCAGCAGCTTGCGATACTTTTTGGCCAAAGATTTGAAACATCTTTCATGTCTCGTATTCCTTAACGGCATACTCGTCAATACTGGAATACGTCCTTCACCCCATTCATATGTTATATAGAATGTCTTATACTTGATTCTTGTCAGGTCCTTCCTTCCTGGCAATGAATCACTCGGAGGCAGATTAACAAGGTGATAATGTTATATGGATACCCACGAGGGTTAGGGATATGATGACATACTGGTTCAACCTTGCAGTTCAACCAGTGTGTCATGACACCCCAAATCTCCGAGGCAGTCACATAACATGACCACGTTCTTAATCGGTCCCAGGGTAACTCGTGCGAAATCAAGTGTAAATCTCAACGATCAATGCAAGGGGTGTCGCCATAAGTCACTGCGCATTGTTGTAACTTCGAGAAGATCCTAATCTTCTCGGAGGTACAGCCCTGCAGTCGACTTTATGCCGTCAACCTTTAGATCCGCCTCGAGAAGATCTACCCAAAACAAGCGTTACGCACTAGAGTTTAAATTACTTTTTTTTTTTTTTTTTTTTTAAGACCTTTCCCCTAAGGTTAGCCTTTCCAAATCCCTGGATTCATTTTCTTAAGACGACCCTCCTCTATTAATCCATTACTTGGTAGAGGTATTAAGGTCTAGTTTCTATCAAGGAGTCATTAGAATACATCTGATTCTAAGCAACAGATTCAGACAATATCTCATAACCTATGCTTGAGATTGCCACCTGAAACTCCATTGATTGCCTATCAGTTCTCTTAACTGAATTCATATCATACTTTTCATTTTAAAGCTATGAATGATTAAGAATCCAATCTACTATTGTCTGGTATACTTAGGACTAGGGATTAGTAATTCAATCCAGGCTCGTTCGCGCGTTCTCTTTTAGGCTCAATTTTTAACCTATCTTCTAGAGAGACAATAATTAAATTACAATATTGCTTTTGCTTCAGAACAAATCGGAACTACTAAATACTCATAAGAATTTAGTCTAATTACTTACAAGACTTTCATTGTCAATCACAAAAGCATCCATAATATACAAAGATAAGTATGCCCCTTCGTTACATAGACCGAAGAAGCTCATCCTTGAGAATAGAATACAACACATAAGTATCAAACGCTTATTTTCATTCCTTTCAAAACTCATACAATTACATATATGCAACATATTTGATATAATGCTAACGGAAAAGAAACATCTTTTCACATATAGTACATCTATAAACTCAAGCTGTAATTCTTTATAAATCAAATAAACTATCTGATCAGATTGCCGGATCTGCATTGTTTTACCTCTTACGGCAACCATCTGCAAAAATAGTCAACATGAGTCGATTCATGAGGCCGAGGCATGATAAGCACCAACTTTTAAAACAATTGCAATCCATCAATTGTTTCCATTAAACACCCTGTTTAAATGAGATCAAATATCCAAATAAGAAAACATATTCAGACTATGTCCTTGTAATACAAAATGATTACAAACATGTAACTCTATCATTGTTACAGAATAGTCTTAAACACTTTCTAATATTTCATCAAATATTAAAGAAACAAGAACGAATGCATATAAACAATCATTGAATCCAAATCACGACACTGGTCAGATTGTTGCATTCTTCCAAAAAGGAAATAACATAACAATTTGGAATCCTACCAAAACGTTACCAAATTAATTTCCCACTGTTAAACAAACATCAACCAAATTGGAATAAAGGAAGAGAAAGAGCCAATCCATTCATACTTCCTTTCAATTAAGTTCATCACTGAACCGCCTTCACCTATGAAAACATTCAACGAATATAAATGAACAATTTAGACAAGCCATGAAGCGGATCGCTGTTCTAAATTAAGAAATAGAACACGGCAAACTCACAGACAAAGAATGACACAACAACAATCCATAAATCAGTCTGATGTCCAAAACTAGTTTCTCCTAAACACAGTAAGGCTTTCGAACCAAGTTCGAAATCAAGAACTTCAAGCGTATTGCTGTAATCAACAACTCTATAACATTAAGCCTTTTAAGGTTTCCGAGAAACTATGCTATGATGACCACACATTGGTTCCAATTCATGTTCGATCAATCGGCCGAACAAACGAAAGGAACTTAGCATACTTATACTTTCTCGGTCTATCGGATGAACAAACGAAAGGAACACCATCAATCGATCCCTACCTTGGTGCATGCAAATCCCTAGTGCAACTCACCCAAACAGGGCCAGAACACGAAAGCAGTCATCAATGACGCATATAAAAAATCAGACAAACAATCAAGCTCTTATTTCAACCAAGAAACCCATTGTACTCTGCCAATATTTTAGCACAAATAGAAACGGGTTGAATATGTAGTTGATCACCTAAGGAATCTGTACCACCAAAGCAACATGCAACACAAAGTACTCCAAGAAAATACGAGAGGTCTTGATGCATTTTCCCTTCAAGTCAACGGATCAACACTTAACAACTATATATACACATTTTAACTTGAACAGGTGACCAAAATAGAAATAGAACATCGAAACGTCTCCTCACGATCGTTCGAGAATTCAATCCTAATAAATCCACTAATACACACTACATATCGATAGCAGTTTGCGCCCATAATCACAAACCCAACAACAGTATAAAATAGAATTAATTGATAAATCCTTCCATGCCATTCAAGACAAACATTCCGAATGAAACAAGTATAAGCAAATCAATATACTCATTCCAAAACAATGAAATAAACTGAGCTGCTTCGAAACCTTCGAACAATTTTCACAAGGAAAGGCAATACATCCACATAAAGTCAATACTCAGTATTTACTACAATAACAGTAGCCACAAAACCTGTCTTTTCCACAAGGCTTCCCCGACAATATAATAACAAAACTCAAGATGAATCTACATTCACAACAGTAGATTACTATAAACGATTCAATCATGAAATCCACTGAGTCGGTAAACGAAGTAAAGATGTATATATTGTACACAGTCAGCAATAATCCCGTTTCCACCACAACAAGGAAAACACTTCCGCTGAGTCGTTAAAGACTACGGTAACACAACAGTTGCCTATTCCAAGCCAGAAATTAGAAAACAATGAAACCCACAAAGTATCATTAGTATTTATTATTAACAAAACCACGACGAGTTTGAAAATCTTCAAAAACACCGAACAATCAAATGGTACACGGTATCCTTCCCTCTTGTCTCACAACAGCATTGACGATCAAAAGTCGACAATGACAAAGCAGATGATCTATACCCTTCACAAGTATATTCGACGGGCTCTCGCCAAGCAGTAGAGCATTCAAACCTTTATAAATATAAATCTCTCATATTTAAACCGAAGGAATACACAACAAACGAGTTGAAGTTCGATTTCAACAAACACCCAACAAGCGGAAATTGCCAAAAATCGAACCGAGAAGAGATCAGAGCCAAAATCAATTAAATCTTCATAGAAAATTTATCTAATCTTCACAAACAAATGAAACGAGTTGTTTTAATGAAGACATTTGAAAGACAAAGACAAAATATTTAAAGGATAGGGCCTAGCATGCACGTATTTTGATCGAATTTCCGAAGAAGACCACGGGAAGAGCTCAAACTTCCTTTTCTTTTTCCCAAATACGGCGACCAACAAAATTTATTGTCCCATTTACAATATATCCTCCATGGCGAGAGAAAAGAGCCGAGAAATTCATTCTCGCCATGCAACTCAAAGAGAAGCTGTGCGATGAACCAGTAAACTAGCAGAGAGAGAGAGAGAAGACCGAAAATCGCGATACACCAAACAAACCTTCCAACTTCTCGTTTGCATGCCGTTTCGCGAGCTCCGGGCTCGACTCCCTAAACATTAAATGCCATTAAACCAATTTTCCCGCTTAATCTCAACTCCCACCGACCGCCAAAATTGGCGACAGTCCATCCAAAACTCAAGTTCATTTCCAAACTTAGTAATTGCCAAGTCTCGCCAAGGTTAGCCGCCTAAGCTTCCGCCATATGCTGTCCCTCATCCTTATCCTTCCCATTTATTGCCATAGAGAATAGCGCCCATGGTTCGCCACCCTTCAAAGGCCCCTTCCCATAAACTCTTAGTTAGCTAGGTTAGTATCTTAGGTTAGAGTTTTAGGGTAATAACCATCTAACCATTTTACACTTAGTTATTATTTTAGGATCATAACACATAGCCTAGGTCTAGGTTAGACTAACAATAATCTAACCCCTAGGTTAGGTTATTGTTTTAGGTTACTAACCCTTAGTAATTCGGTTTGGTCCTTCTCCGAAAACTCGGAGAGACTGTATCATACTTTCTAGAAGAGCCACTCCTGTTCTTATTACAGTGTATGTGTCAATGAATTATTACAGGTCTTTAATCGAGACCTTCCGGATATACCGGATATCGGGAACCGTTTCATTTCTCAAGATCAGCTGAGTCATACTCGACCACTTACCAAATGCTTCCATACCTTACTGACTGTTCAAGGTTCATGATCTAATTTTATCACTTCACAAAATTAAAGCATTACTTGGATCAATTTCTCTGTCCAAGTCTAGATATTATTGATGAATACTGTATAATTCATTCCGTGATCGATTAATATTCATCCACAAAATGAAATAAATAAAAGAGTCTATTAATATTTTGACTCGGTCAAGATCTGCAATCTGCAAGAAATTTAATACATATCAAGCATGATTTCCGAATCGAGGTACACAATCCATTTACTAGAAATCACATATCAACACTTGAATGCTTAGGAGAAAGAGTTAAAAGCGCTGGATGGAACGAAATTGCTTGGACACTTCAATGGGAGTAGTCAAGCCCTAGTATAAATAATGCTTCTTGGTGTTTGTAAATAAGGTAGTTTTTCCGATAATTTAGAATTTCCTTTCTTATGTTTCCCTTTCACGTTGTTGTTTTGTTTTACGCCTTGGGCAGTGTAGAACCTTGTTACCTTTTGAGGGTTTTAAATGTGCAGAGGGCCGCACATTTTTAAGTGCGGGGTGGAGTGATGTGAAGGAAAGCATGGGTAAAGTGCCAAGGAGGATTTTGTTGGAAAGTATGGTTGAGTGGCCCCGTTAAAAGAGATTCATCAAAGAAAATGTGGAAAATTATGATTGGTGTTAAGATAAGGCTACTTTCGGATCCCACGTACGAGAAGAAAGAAGTGCATAAACAACACGAGGTAGGCGAGAGAAAAAATTATGACAGAAGAAGTGCCTTCACTGTCGGTGATGTGCGTGTAAGAGTCTTCTATCAAGATGGATTGGTTACGTGCCAGAAGGTTGGAGATTATATGTGCAAGGTTGGGTGTGTGAGTTAGGGTTCAGAAGTCATGCTTTGTTTGAAAAATCCGCTTTAAACATTAAAATTATGGTGGTAGGTGAAGTAACATTTAATTCTTAAAAATAGAAAAAAACTATAAATAGAGGTTCGGGCATTTCATTATTCACTTATTGTATAAGGAGAAAGAAGCACTTTTGCATCTTTACAAATTAGGGCTTCCAGAATTGATCCATGTGGAGAAAAAATTGAAGAGTTTGAGCGTGAGTAACTAGTTTGGATTTGCAAACCAGAAGAAGGGATTTCATGGGCGTAAGAGAAATTGTGAGAAGGCACCGTCTTGTGAAGGAACTATCACAGTTAGGGTTTGAAGATTTAAAGGGTTTTCTTCACAAGTTCGAGATCTAAGGTTGGAGGGAGTGGAAGAACAGAGTAACAAGAAGTGATTGAAGTGATAAGAGGACCTAGACAATGGCACCCAAGATACTAATTGGCACACCTAAGAAGGGAAAGGGAAAGGGCAAGCAATAAGAAACTATCGCGCATACAAATGAAGAGTGGTACGCAAAAATGTAGTACCCAGATGGAGTGTTGCTGGGGAAGGAGTGGGAATCCCATTGAAGAAATATATCAGTAAATTATTAAAATCATCGCTCAAGCATAATCGAGAAGGAAATGGCACTGGAGTTAGTACGCCCAACAAATAAAAGGACACCAGAGGGTTTGCCCATCTATAATGATGATGTAAAAGTCAAGTTGGAGAAGTCAGGATTATTACAACTCTTTGAGTTGCCCTACTTCGGGAAGCCTGAGTGCCTTTATCAATGGTTGATGTCATGTGTGCATGAAGATTACTTTCACTTCACAGGGTGCAAGATGTGCATTACCCCTCAGCTTGTTTCACATTTCATAGGCCTCATCTAGTGAAGGAGATTTTTGGAGGACAACCTAAGCGACAAGGAGGCAATTAAGGAAATTGTCACTTCTTATGCATATAAAAAGGGGTTGAGGTACTTTGATATCATGTACATCAAGGACCCAGTAATGAAGATGACCGCACACTTTGTGATAAAGATAAATGTCTAGGAGAGATGGACCCAGGTTAACAAGGCATGGTTGAATGTTTACAGGAAAATTTTGGAGGGCACCATCTACAACTTGTTTGCATTCATCACGGATGAGATTGTTAGCAGCGTGAAGGAAGGTGATAAAATCCTTTTTGGTAATGTCTTGTTAACCATTGTGTTTTCAGAGATCGGAGTGTCGATGATGCAACAAAAAAATTCATGTGGGAGTACCTTGCTGAAGACCCTTCACCCACAAAGAGATTTAAAAAGTACACCTGTGATAGTATGACAGATTTGTGCATAAGGCGTGCATGGAGAAGTGGTATACACATATGAGGAATGCATTCGGGGTGGAATGGAGGATCCTGAAAAACTTCTAGTGACCACTAAGGGAGAAGCTAAGTTTGCTGTGTACCAACATTTCTACCTTGGCAGATTTAAATTGATAGATGAGACATGGAGCCCATGGTGCAAGCTCCTTTTTCCTTCACAGCTCAACACTTCCAAGCGAGAGTGAACAGGTTCAAAGAATCCAAGAAGATGAAGTTGGACCTTGGTAATCTAGACTGGGACCACATAGAAATGCACAAAGGGTTGGTCTACCCCAAAAAGTACACATACATGGAGAAGTACGTGTCGCATGAGGTCCAAATGGTGAGACCCATAGCTTTTCCCATTGCATGACGATCCGCAACACGAGTATACCTCTGCATAAGACCCAAATTTGAGAAGGGAACGTATCTAGAGAATGATATGTCCATACCTGAGCACCTATCTTGTAGGAAAATTCCGCACCTGACAAGAGGAAAAAGAACTAGAGAAGAAAATACCAAGTGTAGTGGATACACAGGTAATAGGTTCCCCTAGGACAAGTGTCAGAACAAGTATGTATTTGCGCAAGAACAAGTCCATAATCAAAGAGAATAATTTGGAGCCAGAGAATTCATTAGACAAGGAGTCATAGGAAGAAGAAGAGACAAAGTGACCTACACCAGAATCCCCGGTTAGGAAGAAGCAGAGGATAGAAGAGGAGACCACCTAAGAAGAAAATGAGAGTTTGGAGAGATACATAGGTGAAAAGGATGATGACTATGAAGAAGATGACAATGAAGAAGATGTTCTAGAAAGAGATCAAGAGCCACTTTTCTTCAACGTGCATAATTCAGAAGAAGGCGAAGAAGAAGAAAAGGGGTTGCTTTTTGTATGACGTAAGGGTAGTCAAGAGGGGGAAGGCACCCAAGACATGGGAAGAAGTGAGGAGGTTGGCGTGTAGAAGAAGAAGGCTCCAAGCCTTACACAGGAACAGATAAACAAGGCGGTAGAAAGAGAAGAAACGAAGATCATTGAGACTATGGTGGAAGAGGGGTTGGAGCGCAACACTGAGATGGTGTTGAATAAGGATAAGGAAGAGAGCGCAGAAAAGGACCACGGTAGCACTAGAGGCCCCACTTTAACTGTAGTTATTCCTAAGGGCACGCACATGAGAGGAAAGCATGCAGAGGAGGAGAGGCTAGGGATGGGTTATATTGATGACCCCAACAAAGTGTTGCGCACATGGTTCCAAAGCACAATTCCAGCAGAGGAGCTCATGGAAATGTCATATTTTGATAAGGAGGCTGCATACCCAAAGACAAGGAAGATTCTCTCATGGGCATTTGAGTCCCATCTTGATGAGCGAATTCAAAGTTAGCCACGGGGCAATAATAACATTTCTAGAATCAAAAGGAGACAACCCATTGGTGAATGCTCAGTAGCTCTCAGATGAACAACTGTGCAACGTGCTCAACAAGGTCTCTGTTGAGGTCAAAGATAGACTCTTTTGGTGGAATGATAAAATCAAATATCTGGAGGATGAATTGAAGAAGAAGGAGGAAGAGCTAGCTACGAGGACAAAGGATCTAAGTCAAGAAAGGTTGATCAGTGCCCAGTGGTAGTGTGATTTAAGGGACGAGAAGGCTAGGGTACGTGAAGTTTACAAAAAGGTGGAGTCCATTATAGATGCCATAGTGTTGAAGCATCCGGACCTAACACCTTCCGTGCGGAAGTATGCATCTAGCCCTAGAATTCTTGGAGGACTTAACAAGAACCCTCACCATGGAGAGGCAACCACTAGCTTTGGAATCTGTAGAAGAAGTGGCCATGCGCTTAGAAAAGGAGGATAAATTGAAAGTCATGGTGCTCATAGCTGAATACAGCAAGGTCCTTGTTGATGTAAAGATTGCCTCCCGAATGCTAAGGCCACGTACGACAACTACGTGGATAGAGACAAAGTGGCGAGCATGCTGGTCACAAATGATGAAGCAAAACTTAAAGAGTTCTAGGAGAAGAACAAGGGAAACAGAGCGGAGCAAGAAAAGATCCTAGCCAAGGTTGAAAAGAAATACGAATCCATTGAAACCTTAAGGGGTTCAATCAAAATTGGTTGAAATAACTATACCCGTAGATTACACGAAGGATGGATGCACTGGAGGATATAGGCAAGGGGTTAGAGAAGATTGTTGATAACATGAGTGCATAAGGGGATGGGTTGGGTTTTGATAAATTGAGGGCCTTAGTAGGCGATCTTTTCTAAAGAGCATAGAATGAATTCGATGCTTGGAACAAGTTGGAGGCTGACTTACAAAAAGATTTCCCTAGCTTATTGCAGTAATGCCACCACTATCCCATTCTTTCTTCTTTCCCAAATTCTTCATCCCCTTATTCTTTTTCAAGGCATAACTCTACTATGATTCCTTATCCATTTAAGAAGTGTTCCCGAGAGATGGAAAATAGGCATAGTGCGGGGTGATGTTGGGTGCCCGAAATATTGACTAAGTGCAAAAAGGTGCGTAGGCGTGGAAGGCCTAGTTGAAGAAAGGCGTGCAAGGAGAAGGCGCGCAGGGAAGGGTTTAAGGAAACTGTGACACACATGCGAAAAAAAAAGGTTTTAGGACTTAGCCATATTGGGTAGTTTGGTCGATACGAGAAAAGCGTGACTTGACTTGCATATATGCGGAGTGAATAAGGTGCCACTTGGCGATAGGTTGGCCCAGAAGGAATATTCCTTGCATTAAAAGCTTCTAGAAGGAAATCACAGCAAGGAATGGTGAGCTTAGGCTTGAAGGAGCATGCACTCATGGAGGACCACATTCAGACACTTGGCAATAGATTTGAGGCCGTAGGAGAATGAGTTGGTAGTTCAAAAAGGCCATATATACAAGTGCCTGCAGAAGTAATAGAGATATAGAGAGAGGGCAGAGCTTTGCTGAAATACTGCAAGGACTCTATTAACTTGGGTAAAAAGGGTAGGAAATTATGTATCAATGGTTTGGGGAGTTATAAAATTTCTTTTGACGGCCTAGTTATATGATTCCGCTTATAATGCATGACTACGGTCCGCTTTCGGTGACATTCTCAGAATGGGCCTAATGAATGTAATGAGGTTACCGGTTTATATGAATATGAACATTAATGGTTCTGATGATACACCCTTCTTCATAGTTCTTTTCATTTATGTTTATGAACTAAGTATGAATTCTTGTATGACTTTATTTCTGTTTTGGTGTAAGTTCTATAATCTATTAAGCACTTTATATCTCGGAATGAATGAAAGGATCTAGAAGCCATTTTGAGCTCTATGGTGCTTGTATGTCTTATTTCCTTTCAAATCCCTTAAACTCAGATCATAGATGATGTTTCCCACTAAAATCACATAAAGAGAGACTCAAGCACCTACGCGTGCCTCGGGTGAGCGCCTAGCACTTCATTGGGTTATAAGTCGGCATGCATGGGATTTCTTTCCTTTGTGATGGGTGTAAAAAGATTTCCTAGCTAATTGCAGGTAATGCCACCACTATCCCATTCTTTATTCTTTCCCAAATTATTCATCCCCTTATTCTTTTTCCAAGGTAAGTCTACTATGATTCCTTATCCATTTAAGAAGTGTTCCCATGGATGGAGAACAGGCGTAGTGTGGGGTGATGTTGGGCCCCTGAAATATTGGCTAAGTGCAAAAAGGAGCATAAGCATGGATGGCCTAGTTGAAGAAAGGCACGCAAGGAGAATGTGCACAGGGAAGGGTTTAAGGAAACCCATGACATGCACACGGACAAAGCCAAGGTTTCAGGACTTAGCCATATTGGGCAGTTTGGGTAGGACACGAGAAAAGCGTGACCCGACTGCACATGAAGAGTGGATTAGGTGCCACCTGGTGACAAGTTTACCCAAGAAGGTATATGCCATGTGTTAGAGCTTCTAGAAGGACATCATGGAAAGGAGTAGTGAGCTTAGGCCTAGAGGAGAATGCACTCATGGAGGACCACATTTAGACACTTGGTGATGGATCTGAGGCCACAGGAGAATGAGTTGGCAGTTCAAAAAGGCTATATATACAAGTTCCTGCAGAAGTAATAGAGATATAGAGAGAGGGCGGAGCTCTGCAGAAATACTTTGCAAGGACTCTATTAACTTGGGTAAATAAGGGTAGGAAAGGATGTATTAAGGTTTTGGGGAGTTATAAATTTTCTTTTGAGGGCCTAGTTATATGAATCTAGTTATAATGTATGACTACGGTTTGCCTTTCTGTGACATTCTGTAATGGGCCTAATGAATGTAATGAGGTTACCAATTTATATGAATATGAGCATTAATGGTTTTGATGCATACATCCTTCTTCATAGTTCTTTTTCATTTATGTTTATGAACTAAGTATGAATGCTTGTATGAATTCCTTTCTGTTTTGGTGTAAGTTCTATAATATGTTAAGCACTTTATGTTTGGAATGACTGCAAGGATCTAGAAGCCGTTCTGAGCTCTATGGTGCTTGTATGTCTTATTTCCTTTCAAATCCCTTAAAATCGGATCATAGATGATGTTTCCCACTAAACTCACATACAAGAGACTTGGCGCCCACGCATGCCTCGGGTGAGCGCCTGTCCGGTCCGGGTGATAGGCCGATGTGCATGGGATTTCTTTCCTTTGTGATGGGGGTAAAAATTACTACAAATCATATTACTCTTATACTTTAGTCTCGTTGAATACTTATTTCTATGAGGGTCTCTACACAGTCCCCCTACCACCTATACCTTATCTCTACCACCACCATTACCAACACGTCCCATGTAGGGTATATGTCATTATCATATTCTGTTACTTAAATTACCTCTTCTCAATTTGCTGACTCGACACTCCATAAACCGGTGTAACCTCTAAGTCATACTCATCATATCCACCTCCTTATACCATGAGAGATGTGCCTCTATCTTATACGACCATGGATTTGATCAAAATGATGATGGACAAGATACATGCACCCTTGAAGCATATGTTTTTGGATCTTGCAATACATTGACTTACTCAAATTTGAGATGAGCTTATTCATCCTTCAATTCCTATTTATCCTTATCTCACACATTGTGAAATGCCTAAGCTCAATTGATTTAATAACAAGGAAGATTAGCAATAGCATTTACGATCGTTAAAAAATTTATGTTATCTAATTTCCCACGACGACACCTTACTTATTAGGACCTTCCCCATGTCCTTGTCAGGACCTGCCCTTGATTGGTGTAGTGCTTTACCTAAGCGCTCGCCTCTTTTCCTTCAATTAGTTGGCCCAAACATTCCTAGACATTTTTTCGATTAACACCACTAAGAAAGTCACCATGACTGATCCTTATTCCATCCTCCAATATGAAGATGAATCTATCGTATATTTCGTCACCCGTTGGCATACCCTTATTAATTAACTATCCTTCCAACTTCCACAAAATGAACTGATAGAGTTATTCACTAGGGCTTGTTCTAGGAACATCTCTTCTAATCTTTAGGTACTAACATTCTAGATGTTTGATGAGGTGTTCACCATGGCTTGAAAGCTAGAAATCAATGCTATTGAGGAGAAGAAACTATAGTTGCGCAACAAAAGCACTTCGTTTAAATCGAATGAATCCTCTTCCTCTTCTAAACCGCAAAACATTTTTTCTAAGGCAAAATGATTTGCCAACGCAGTGGTTCTGAAATCTAGCCCTTCCCATCCATCAAACCAACCGAAACCTCCTTCTAATTTGTCCCTTGTTCATAATTTCCAGTATAAGTATGAAAAAGACGTTATACCCCCATAGGAGAACCTTACTCCTATGTATTGGAAAATTTGTTAAAATTAGGTGCTATCACCCTTCCGCCAATCAAACCACATACTTGGTTTTGACCCTTCCCATCTTGTACCAGCATGGTATAAGGAGAATGACTACTATAACTATCATCGTGTTAGGGGCCATAGTGATGGAAACTGCAAATTTTTTAAGAACATCATCTAGGAAATACTAGATAATGGAGATCTCATCTTGGATAACCCCAATGTGCCAGAAAATCAAAACTTGCATATCTTTAAGAAACCTTTCCCAAACCATACCCATTCATCAAATCATACTAGTGAGACCTCTAGTAATGACACTAATGTTCTTGAGGTTCACTCCTTCGATACCATACCTGCCTCTTCTTATCGGTTGCACGATGTCCCATCTATTGACGAGATTCTTGTGTGTGCTCCTTTACCTACATTGGATCCTATTTTTCCTACTCCTCTACCCATGGAAGAGCCTACATCACCTAATCTTCTACCCATGGAAGAGCCAACTCTACCCACCATTTTACCTACCCAATAGCCTATGTCACATACTCCTTCATCTATTATAGAGATTACCCCATTTATCCTCCCACATGTCAAGGAGCCACACTATCCATGCTTCTACCCATGGAAGCACCTATTTCATCTTCTTCCCTACCTAAGGAAGATCCTACATTACCTACCTTGCTCCCTCCTCAATCCGTAGAAAATCCACTTTCATACTCTCTTCTTGTTGGTGATGCATCTCCTAGTGTCTACAAGGATCATGTTAATCTTATTGTATCACTTCTACCAAAAAATTCCTTATTTCGCAGAGATCAGAATTTTCATAGGGATTACCACCAAGTCATCACCATCTTCCTCTACCTCTATGCCATTCTCTTGTTTGGCTGATCGCTTAGAGTATGTTGACCACACCACACTTTGAGGGCACTTGCATCTCCCAAAGACTCTACACAAATGAAGATAATGACGCAGACACCTCCACCATATACCAAAAGATATTCCAAAAAGTAAGACCATAACTCCGAAGCTAGTTATATTAGCATCTTCTTCATTAGTCTCTCCTTCACTAAAACATTCATCCGCACCCAAACCTCCACCCACACCTAAAATCAATGCTACATTGGGGGTCCATCCTACACCTAGTTTACTGCATCCCACGTCCAAATTAGACCTGACTACTAAACAACCACCCATCACGAAGTCAACTCCCACGCCTAAGAAGAATACATAATTGCCTAGGCCTTATTCTCCCTCGCCTCTTCCATCAATCTTAGGCCCACATCCATCAACCTTGGTCAAGAAAACACTTCACCAAGACACATCCAAGGTACAACAACTCACATTTGTACCTTCACCTCCTCATTTTCCCTCCTCTTTGCATCTTCAATGAAACATATCCCAAGCATGGAAGCCTGCACCCACACTTTTACCTTATTTACATCTTCATCCCGCACCCACACTTATACCTTCATCATCTTCCTTACCTACATCTTCTCTGTTACCTACCACCATATCATATCCAAAACTCGCCACTTTCACCCTGGATTTTTAGATTTCCCTTATCTTCCTCATTTCCTTCTACCTCACATATCCCACCTGCACCTTTACCCAAGAAGGTGTAACCTAAATCAAAAGAAAAAAAAACCTTCGTTACCTACTAAAAACTAGCCCCACCTACACCACCTCCAACAGCACCTCTTCCACAAAAATCACCCGTGCCTTTACCAAAACCCACTCTGACTTCACATTGTGATCTGTTGGTAGGATCCTATTCCAATGTCCTTGCTAGGTTGCTAGAAACCTCTATTATCACATTACCACCCATCAAACCTTATGACCCGCTCAAACCTAAACCAGTAGGGTTTGACGATACTAAGATTTGTGCATATCATCACTCTCCAGGGCATGATATCGAGGATTGTAAGGCCCTTAGAAATGTTCTCCTTCACTTTGTAATTCAAAAATCCCCTTGGAAGAAGATGACCAACTAGAGGATAATTTCATTCCCCCTTCACTCATTACTACCGCACAACCTAATCCTATATCTATTCAGTGGTCATTACCTCCATCTCCACAACCATCTTTTCCACCTCCGGTCTTTGAAATCAATATGGTTCGAGTAGCCACTCGATCAAAAAAGACAAAGGAAAAGAGAAAGTTGGTAGCTTATCTAGTGCACCTGTACCTACTATTCCATCTACACCTACCCCTAAGGTAACCGTCCCGTGGTCCGGCGTATCTAGTTTCTGATGGTGTCACTCATCGTACTATGATCAATCAACTACATCAATTTCCTCTAAAAATGTCTTTGTATGACCTTATCCAAGCCTCTAAGTCTCATCACCGAGGCCCTTGTCGAGGTCATGCAGACCATGAAGGTTCTACCAAATGACCCTATGCATGTTGCCTCCATATTCGCCCCTCATCATGTGGCAGCTCTCACTACTTTTCCTAAAACTTCTATTTCTACAACCACTCACCAAGTTTCTCGCCATTAGTTTCTTCGACTTGAGATTGCTCCTCACTATTCAAAGGATACCGATCCCACCCTCTCCATCTTCATCTACATTTAGGATACCCATGTCCAACGCATTATGATCGATGGAGGTGTGAGCATCAATACCATCTCTTCCCATGCATACAAACAAATGTACATCCCTACCAATTACATGCATAATAACCCATTGTGTTGCATTCTTTTAATGATTCTTCGAATTCTACTCTTAACACTATCATTCTCCACATCCGTGTGGGATCCCCACACCATTCCTAAACTATTCTATGTTCTCAAAGGGGAATTCCAATACAACATGCTTTGCTTGGATGACCCTGGATCCATGCCATGGGATGTGTACCTTTGACTCTTCACTGTTGCATCAAGTTCGAATATGAAGGACACCCTTACACTATTTAGGTAGATCCTTCACCTTTCAAAACCTGTAACATGTTATATCGACCCAATGATGTCCTTATTCTAGTTAGGAATCTGATACCATTTCCACCTCATCTACTACCACTAACACTTCATATACTACCATTATCGACTCATCTACTACCATTTCTACCTTATCTTCTTCCACGGTTTCATCTACCACTTCTACTACTACATCTTCCTCAACCAACTCATCTCTCTCCACACTGCCGTGGCCTTAACTTCCAAAGTTAACCCCTTTACTAATCATTTTAGCTCATCCATTCCTACAACCCAAGTATTGAATTTTGACACCTTGGAAGATGCTTTTTATTACCTTACATTGGGTGAGTATCGCCTCTACAATATCAACACTTTCTAAACTCCTTAGCTATATTGAAACCTTCATCAACACCCACATTATGACTGGTGTATAGGAGAAATTTTTCCGTATGGTCCTCACCACCTTCACACCAACTTGAAATTTGAGGGAATTGATACCTCTTCTTATTCTCCTGAACCACCCACTCAAACATGACATTTTCCCTTTGACTTCCATTACCTCACTAACCGCCACTTTGCCCACACCTTTCTACATCACCGTGCTTTGAAAGGCTTCAGATTGGTATTTACGAACAATGTCATCACACTTCTTTGCACTACTTGTAAACTTAAGGACCACCATGGTATTGGATTTACCGAACCACGTAGTCCTAAGAGTCCAAGAATCAACCTTGTCAAATAAAATCAACCTTCTTCACCTTCTTCACCTTTTTCATCTCCTCCTATCGCACCACCTTCACGAACGGAGTCCATGGATCTAGAATCCATTCCTCCTAACTTTTTTTTTTTGAACACTATTTCCTTGGGACCTTTGACCTATCAATGTGATGGTGAGGCTCCCTCTTCCCTTCCTTTTCTTTATCCTAACATGATCGATGACGATACACCTTCTATAAATTTCATTCAGTGTCAAGATGATGATTCTATTCTCACCTATCTAGGTGTGGAGGATTCTTACATTCATCAGTCATTACCATCTAAGATAGAAAACATGCTAAATGAATCAACCATTGAGATTGAAATTCACACTTAGAATGACCCACGAATCCTAAAGATAGGCCAATCTTTAGATTCTACTAAACAAGAAGCCTTCACCTCTTTCCTTCAAGATCATAACAATGATTTTGCTTGGTCTTATGTTGATATGCCCGATATTGACCCAAATATCATGGTCCACAATATCGTAACTATCCCCAATGCAAAACCTATGAAATAAAAGTCAGAAAATGAATCCATGCATTTTCCTTCTTATCAAATAGGAACTCTAGCGCCTTCTTTCTATTTCTTTCAATCTACCTATTAACTATCTCGTAATGGATTTCTAAAATTGCTCATATCACTAAGGCGACAAGGGGATTCTACATCTACATAGATTTTTGTGACCTCAACCTTGCCTACCCTAAGGATGACTTTCCTCTACCTAGTTTCAACCAACTTGTTGATCTTATGGCTGACCATGAGATGTTATCCCTTAAGGATAGGTTATCTGGTTATAATAAAATATTACTCATGCTGAAAGATCAATACAAAACCACCTTCATCACTCGTTGGGGAAATTTCTTCTATCGCATCATGCCCTTTGGTCTAAAAATGATGGTGCCACTTATCAGCCCGTTATGACCTATATCTTCCACTATATCATGCATGAAATACTGGAACATTACGTTGACGACCTTATCGGTAAGTCTAAAAATTGAGTTGAGCACCTGGGCGTTCTTAAATTCATTTTTGATAACTTCATCCAATACTACGTTCACCTTCAACCGAAGAAGTGTGTCTTCTCCATTCTCTCTAGAAAAATCCATGGTTTCATTGTTTCTTTACGGGGCATCGAAGTCGATCCCACTAAAATCAAGGCTATTCTGGAGATTCCTCCACCAACTAACCTAAAACAACTTCATAGTTTGCAAGGAAATTTTCAATCTATTCGATGCTTTATTTCCCAACTTTCCGACCGATGTCACCCCTTTCATCATCTTCTTAAAAAGGATGTCTCCTTTAATTGGAATGATGAGTGTAATAAATCCTTTAAAGCGTTGAAGAAATATCTTCTTCAACCACCTGTGCTTGTCCCGCCTAAAGATGACCAACCTTTCTACCTTTACATTTCTTCCATTGATCATTCCTTGGGTTCCATGCTCACTCATCACGACGAGAAGCATAGGGAATAAGTAGTTTATTATATAAGCCAAACTCTTCTAGACTACGAGACTAGGTATACACATGCTAAAAACTTTTCCTTGCCTTAGTCTTTGTAGCCACCAAACTTTGTCATTACCTCGCTAACCAAAAACCTTTGTCATCATCAACACCGACCTTCTCGCATTACATATATGCCAAACCTTACCAACACCAACGCACCTCGTGTTGGCTCATGATCCTTGTAGACCTAGACCTAGAGTTTATTCATCAAAAGTATGTCAAAGGAAAACCCATTTCCAATCGGGATTACATATGCTCCTCTTCCCCGGGAATCAACCTTCAAACTTTGATTTTCCCGATGAATCTATCTACACTCTTTCTCGGGATGACATCATTTATCAAATGAATTTATTCTTCGATGGTTCTAAATTTCAATGTGGGGGTGGTGTAGGAGTTATCCTCATTCCTCTTGATGGTGAGCCTATTCCTTTATATTTCAAACTTGATTTTGATTGTACCAATAACATGGCCGAATATGAAGCACTCATATTAGGTCTTCAAATTGTCATTTCCCTAGATGTTAAGACCATTAATATCTTTGGCAATTCCTAACTGGTTGTTAACCAAGTCAATGGTGTATACTAGTGTCGTAATGAAATACTTGAAGTATAAACATCATGTCGATATGATTTTGACTACCTTTGATAATTACGACATTCAAATTGTACTACGATCCACTAACAAATTTTTGGATACCATGTTGGTCTCTGATAGCTTTTCCCCCAGTGGCTATTTCTCTCTCTTGAAATAGCCCAAAATCAAAATCCCAAGAGAGATAATAAGCAGTAATCTCTGGCCAGGATTGATACTTAGATTTAAGTGAAGCCTGAAATCCTAGAAATTAACACCTTTCCAAATAGGGAGAATAGATGGGATTTTGGGATCAAATAAGATTTAATAAATCAAGTCAATCTTGTTAGATTGACATGCTCACCTCAAAAATACCAGCCTCACCTACAGAATCAAAAATATTTGTCACAATGACAAAGGATTTAGTCACCCTCTTATCTATTTCACGACGTAAACTTTGTGGGACGAGTCGAAACCAACCCATGCGACATTTGGTATAATCAACACTTGATTACCTTTCCCAATCAATTATACCTCAAGATCTCACTCGCAATGGTAAGAGAGCCTTCCTTTAAAAGGTATATCATTAATTCATCATGGGAGGTCTTCTCTACAAGAGTGGATTTGATGGTATCCTCCTACGGTGCCTCACTAGGTTTGAAATTCCATACACCATTAAATAAATCCATGATGGGATTTGTGGTGGACATTTTAGTGGCGTGTTGTTGTAAAACATATTCTTCACCTCGATTATTATTGCTAACACTTAACCAAGACTATTGTGAATATATCGGGCATTGTGTGAAGTTTCAAAAACACGTTAACCTTCACCATACCCGCATCACGTATTACAAGTTCTAGGGACTTTTGGCCCTTCTCTCAATGGGGGTTTGATCTCGTTGGAGAGATTAACCTCATTCTTCTCAATGTCATCAATGGATTATCACAACAAATGAATACTACACTAAATGGGTGGAAGATGTCCCTCTCATTTCTACCAAAGCCGAGAAAATATGTGAATTCATTAACCATCACATCATTTATCGCCTTGTTCCTCATCATCTCATCGGGGAAAATGGTAAACATTTAAAAATAAAACCCTACACTAACTCTATAATAACTTTGGTATTTAACTTAGTTTCTCTTCACCATATTATCCTCAAACAAATAGTCAATCAGATCGATAAAAAAACTATCAACAAAATTCTTATGAAGGTAGTTGGAGATACTGGTAAGGATTGGCACTCGCACATTCCTTTCACCTTATGGGCTTATCGCACCAACATTGACACCTCTATCAGCAACAATGCATTTTTTTGGTATACGTTACAAAGTTGTTTTACCTCTCAAAGTCCAAATTCCATCTTCTCATAGCTCACTTAAAGATATGCTTAATGATGATGAATTTCGCCAAGACCGTTTGGCACAACTTGAGCTCTTAGATGAATGTCATCTAAATTCTCTTGACCACCTTCAAATCTACCAAAAACGTATCAAACATGCCTATGAAAAACATGTTTATGAACAAAATTTCAAGGTTGACGATCTTTTCCTAAAGGAAAATTAACATGTAACTAAAGCTGAGAAAAGTAAACGGGGCAAGTTTTCTCCTAATTGGCTTGGACCTTATATCATCACCCATGCCTATGGATCAGATGCTTATCATTTATCTTCTCTTAAAGGTAAACCCAAACCTGAGCCCCTTAATGCCTTACATCTTTGACCATTATACTGTTGAATAAAGTACTACATCACTTTATGTAACTTACATGTTCATCCCTTGAGCGCACCTCTCCATCTGTCTACCTATTTTATGGACCAACGAATAAACTTGAATTGTGTGATTATCCATCACCATTCAAACTTGTCTTCAATACGAGTATCATGACTCTACTCATGACATGATTCACATGGATACTTTTTATCCTCTTGAGGATGGAATACCATGGTCGTTCATTACTTAAAACCCATCTTTCATAGCTAACCTTTTTGTGCTATGGTTTTTCCCTCATAAAAGAGGCCTATATTCCTTTATAGTCTTTTCCATGAATTTAAGTCCAAAAAAATAAAAAATATATGGGATAACAAAAACTATACTCCTTGAGTCAAAATTCTTGAAAATAGACAAATCCCTCAAAAGGACATCTATGCCTCTCTAGCTACTATAAATAGACTCCCCTCAAGGAAAACTATAAAACGTTAGTCTCATATTGCATTTAGTCTATCTAAAAAGAAGACTAACCTCTATACTCACAAATCAAAACAAATTATTATGGAGTTTCCCGCATTGATAATCTTCACAAAGACCTCAAGGAGAACCTATTTATCCCAATATAGACTTCCCGCATCAATCAGTCTATATAAAAAACGCAAAGAACTCCGAAAAAGTAAAGAAAATACAAACTTTTGGTCATGGAATTGCCTATTTTGGTTTTGGGTATCTTGTAGAAGGGGCATGCTATCCCACAACAAGGTTATGCTAAACAAACTCTTCCACCTTACCCTCTGATTAATATCTTCTAACTCAAATTCAAGGGATGATGCGTGTATTTTACACATTTTGATCATGTAACTTATTTCACCTATAGACCTATCACATCATGCAATGTATCTAGGGACTTACGTTCAATAAGTATAAGGGTATGAAATTTATGGTCTTTGCCAACTTGGGGCATTTCGCTTCTTTTTAGTTCACCTCTGCCTACCTTGTTCTTTATTCAACATGACAAGATCATCAAAATTGATTTCACCTATACAACTTCATCTATGCCTATGCCTAATCCACCTTGCCTATTACCTATTCAATATTCAACCTTACCTATTTGGTCAAACATGCCTTACACAACCAACCTACCAATCCAACCTACTCCGATCATTTCACCAAACCCAATCTCATTCTTCTCTGGTTTATGGGATAACTACATCACCCTGAGGCCCCTTTCGCAAGGGCTATGTAGGTAGCACTCTCAAGGCATGGGGCCCCTAGAGGTTAGCTGGACCACTCTTCCACCCCATCATTTCTTTTCCCCATCAAACAAAAATTTAGTTAGTTTCCATAAAAACAATAATTTGGAAGTTAACTAAAACCAAAACCATACATCACCTATATACATCATCATTTATTCTCCATAATACCAATAGCTTAGAAATTAAGTTGAAGCAAATCAAAATCAACCATGCCTAATCACTTAAGTTTACATAACATCAATGTAATGGAAATATAGTCAAATATATAACCATTACCATTCCTGCATATCATCATACTTTCCATAAACATCAAAAGAGTGGAAATTAAACCATTCAATTTTTCAACCATAACAAAATCATGCCTACATCTACTTTCCATGACATCAATACAATGGAAATTAAACTATCAATCACATAACCATAATCAAACCATACCTAAACATTTACATTTCCATAACATCAATAACTTGGAAATTAAAATCACACCATGCCTAAACTTCTAAGTTTCCATAACATCAATATAATGGAAATACAATCAACCATACATCATCATAAAACCATGCCTACACATCTAGTTTCCATGATAACAATACAATGGAAATAAACCAAGTGCATCATCTATAAATATCAACATCCATCTATACATCGAAAAGTCTATATATCAATACACTGAATATACAGATATGAATACAAGTCTCTCACAACTTTCATATATATCTTGCATCTTCGGCATGCGGGATGGCATATATATCAAAATCAAAAATACATGTCATCTGATATAACCTCTATGATAGTCTAGTACCCTTGTTTCTCTCCCTTGTACCCTCACCTAACCTCTGTCCCCGTGATATGGTAACCTCTCACTCACACTGCTTATGAGATAAATGACTCTCGAGTTGTTGGAATTATGAGTCTGCGTGCTGGTCCTCATATTGGATTATTGTTGCACTCTATACTCTCCATAGGTAACATACTGGATACTAGCCTCCATCAATCGGTCATGATAATATCGAACCTCTAACACAACATCTCTGTAACTAACCATGGATATCATCTAGGGTGGTGCCATAGCTCTGACACCTAATCAGACCATGTTCCTATACTAATGGTCCCTGTGCTACTATCTCAGTAAACAAGACCCTGTCCTAGTGCTTGTGCACTCAGATAACGGGACCACGTCCATCTTGCAAGGTCTATACCTATACACAGGGACCGGGATAACTAGCCATGTAAAGTGGCAACCTAAGCCTATAGTGTCACAACCTATGCCTCTATCCCTATAATCTTCCCCTATCTCTTGCATGAGCCTATGCCAACTAAGCCTACAATGTGGCTACTTATGCCTGTGATTATGTCACCTTTGCCTACAATGCAGCAACCTATCCCGGATATCTTACCGGTGGCTCTGCAGAACCCGAGCTTGAATATGAACTTGTACCTAAGCCGATGGCCCTATAAGCTAGTCACCTATCCCCGGAGGGTGGTCACTCACATATCATGCCTATGTGAGCAGAATCGTAATGCACTCACATGTCCCTATAATGCATCCCTCTCGCACTATGACTATGGCAAAGTATGGCTAGCCTAGTCTTAGTGGTGCTTCCCGTATATAGGCTACCATCTAGTGCCTGTATGCATCAAGTAATACCAGCGTCATCAATCTATCGATCGACAACCTACTCCTCATGTCCTATCGGATATATTGGATGAGGCGGAGATAATGGCCTCTCCACGTCATCCTCGACGGCATGCGTGGAATGGTTGAGGCACATCCTGCTTTGAATCCTAAACTAGTGTCAAACTCGAGTTGATGAGAAAATCTCATGCTCCTCGTCTTGCCATCCTCAATCCACCCGACCAGCCAGTAACCCCACCATCTCCCGAGTCATTTCTCCATAGGATGGAAAATCAGCATACGGCCTCCATAAAATGTCAATTATTGATATACCATCTAGTAGTTGCCTATAATAGGTCACGTCTCATGATGCCTCATCCCCCAATGAATGTTCTCCTACCGGCACCCACCTCTTAAAGATTTCTCTCGTATACACATATGAAATAGTCCTATCATGGTGGGTGGTAGGACACAAGCACACTATGTGCTCATAATCCCAACAATGAAGTAGATATGTACAACACACACCAAATCTCTCGAAACCTTTGATATTCCCGAACTCTCTATACAATTGTTCTAAGAAAGCTAGTGCCCAAGAAAAGTAGACTCACTCAATCATATCTCAGTAAAACTCTCATCAATGCCTAGGGGTATCTCCCACCCTCTGCATCAAAAAGTACATAACACCCAACTACCACCATCATCAACACTCGACAATCTAATATCTTGAGGATGTTCAATGTACATATCCCCATAACTAATGCTCGCATTGTGGTATCTCAAGTCACCCATCGCCTCACCAAAAACTGCAACCATATGCTCAAACGCCTCATTCGATATATTGGCTCCCAAAATTGGCAGCCGAAAAATCCTATAGACATCCTCCAGAATGATTTTCATCTTATCAGTCAGTAAATAAGAGGTGTTGGTCGCTGAGTCCCATCTATCGATGAGAGTGACCATCAAATTGT
Source organism: Taxus wallichiana var. yunnanensis (assembly GCA_018340775.1). Lineage (NCBI taxonomy): Eukaryota > Viridiplantae > Streptophyta > Pinopsida > Cupressales > Taxaceae > Taxus > Taxus wallichiana. Next base: position 95,352,057 of record CM031238.1, read on the forward strand.
GATCTTAAAAAATGCACCTGTATCGCCTCACAGTGTCAAGCCCCAAATCCTACATATGCCTCCACTCATCATCTGTAACACTAGGCTGCATTTACACTAAAAGAGGTGGCACCTTGTCTCGCATAGTCAACTGTTGACGCACCTACATCATTACCATTTCAACGTGTCAATCAATTTCCCCTTTTTAATCATCTATTTGATCCTACCTCATCAAAACCCACCTATGACTCTACTAGCCTACCTACCTTCTACACAATTCACTCACCTATCGTCTATTCTATCTAGCCTACACAACTACAACTATTTAGATTCACTACTTTCCCTTCTTCACCACTTTGACTTAATTTTCCTAAATCCACCCATTCCTACATACAATCATCCTAACCCTCACCCAATTCTATTTTTCCTAGACTCCTAACCTATCCACACCTATTTCACTACTCATTTTCCCATCTCTCAACCACCCACCTATACCTAACTCCACCCTAATTTACCCACTCTTACTTAGCTTAGTCCTATAAAACCCCTCTATTTAACGTTTAACTTTCCCAACCTCATTTCCTCACACTTAATCACTTTTTACGGTGACCAACATCACCACCCTACCGATACCAATCCCCCATTAGCCCCACTCAACGTTGGCTAGCCCACTAATGTAAGCTAGTACACGCCCATTTTGTAAAAAATTAACAAAAACACCTAAAACCTACCCCAAACCCCCCTAAATTACACTCACATTCATTGTACCACCTAATTACACTATATTATGTTAGGAAATAAGAGATAAAATATGCGGAATAATCCCTTACAGAATCGCAATAGTAGAAACTAATATGCAGAAAATATTATAGATCGCAAATAAAAGTGTAGAATAAATAACACAACACAGAGAGACAATATTTAATGTGGTTCACCCAATTTGGGCTACGTCCACCAAGAATCACTTGCTCATATTTTATTATAAGCCTCCACTCTCTCAATACAATACCCAGATCTGTTTGGAGCTATGCTCAACAAACTCTATAGAATTCACACCTGAATTCAAAACACATCTGTAATACATTTCCTTATACATCTATCATATGCATAAGACCATATAAATAGACAACTGCTTAAGCAGTTTGATACAAAACCATGGGTATCAAAACCAAGGGCAAAAACGTGGGTATCAAAACAATGGGCAAAAGACCAAAAAAAACCATGGGCCCAAAAACAGCCCATAACGGTTACCCATTACCCATGGGTTAATAAACTACCCATGAAAATTTTCTTGGGGCTCGCCCGAACCCTCGACCCACCCACTCACCGTGGCGGACCGCCGTAAAAATACCCAAGTGTAACACATGGAAGGTGTACCATATTCTAACATGAAAATAGGCTTCACAAACATAACAATCTCCCACTGGGAGACTATTTTCCACTGAGTAAGCTTCTCAACCCTTCATTGTCATCCGTGAAGGCCAACCAAAGCTGAACATAGCTTTAGTTTATCCCTTGTGACCACCTTGGTCATCATGTCTGCAGGATTCTGACTGGTATGAATCTTCTCCAACTTCAACTTATCTTCCTCCAAAGCTGTCCTGATGAAGTGATATCTCAACTGTATATGCTTCGTCTTGGAGTGGAAAGCAGAGTTCTTAGCTAGGTGTATAGCACTCTGACTATCACTATATAGCTTACATTCCTCCTGCTTATGCCCCAACTCCTCAAGCAATTGTTGTAGCCAAATCATCTCTTTGCTTGCCTCTGTGGCAACAACATACTCAACCTTCGTGGTTGACAAAGCCACCACTTTCGTAGTCATGAAATCCACTCACTTCTGTCCCACCTACAGTGTAAATATAACCTGTTGTGCTCCTCCTGCTGTCTACATCTCCAGCCATGTCTGAATCTACATAACCACGTAAAGTGGTGTCTGATCCACTGTAGCACAAAACTGTCCCCATGGTTCCTCTCAAATACCGAAGGATCCACTTTACTGCTTGCCAATGCTCTTTACCTAGATCACTCATAAATCTACTCACGCCCCCGCATGGGAAATATCAGGCCTAGTGCACACCATAGCATACATCAAACTGCCAACTGCTGATGAGTAAGGTACCTTTGACATCTGGTTTCTTTCCTGCTCTGTCTTGGGACACTGCTCCTTTGATAACTTGAAATGGCCTGCCAAAGGAGTCCCAACCGGTTTAGCATCCTGCATGTTAAACCTGTCCAATACCTTCTTAATGTACTCTTCCTGAGATAAAGTCAACTTCCATTCCTTCCTATCCCAAGTTATCCTCATACCAAGGATTTGTTTGGCTGCCCCCAAATCCTTCATATCAAAGGATTCACTTAGTTGTTTCTTGAGTACTTTTATTTCCTGCATGTTTTTACCTACAACCAACATGTCATCAACATACAAACATAGGATAATATAACTTCCATCCTCAAATTTCTTTGTATACACGCAATGGTCAGAATGACATCTAATATAACCTTGCTCCATCATGAAGCTATCAAACTTCTTATACCATTGGCGTGGAGCTTGTTTCAGGCCATACAGGCTCTTCTTCAGTTTACACACCATCTCCTCTTTACCTTTGACTTCATATCCTTCTAGCTGCTGCATATATAGCTCCTCCTCCAAATCACCATGGAGAAATGCTATTTACATCTAACTATTCTAAGTGCAAGTCTTTTGTTGCTACTATTCCAAGAACAGTTCTGATAGAAGTCATTTTTACTACAGGAGAAAAAATCTCATCAAAATTTATACCTTGTTTCTGTGTAAACCCCTTGACCACCAACCGGGCCTTATATCTTTTCTTTCCTCCTTCTTCATCTTTAACTCTGTACACCCACTTGTTCTGCAATGCTCTTTTTCCTTCCGATAGCTTCACCAAATCCCAAGTCTGGTTCTCCATGAGAGACTTATGCTCCTCATCCATGGCTTGCTCCCACTTCTTACTGGCATCTACCTGCATTGCTTCATCAAAGCTCTCTGGCTCTCCACTATCAGTGAGTAATAAATAATAAAGAGAAGGAGAAAACCGTTCAGGTTCTTTTCTTACCCTAGAAGACCTCCTCACTGTAGGAGTTTGGGGTTCCTGTTGAGTAGGTTCCTAAACTGATTCATGGGTCACTTTCCCATCTAGAAGATCCTCTACCACTGCATATTCTTTCTTGGATTCTTCCTGTTTTCCTGCAACTGTTGCTTATACATGACTTTCTCATTAAAGACCACATCCCTAGACCGAATGATTTTCTTGTCCTTAATACTCCAACATTTAAACCCAAAGTCATCACCACCATAACCAATGAAAGTACATTTTTCTGATTTAGCCTCTAGCTTGGTCCTATCATCCTTGTCTATATGAACAAACACTTCACATCCAAAGACTCTAAGAAATGAATAATCAACTTTCTTACCATACCATGCCTCCTCAGGTATGCCTCCATCCAAGGCACTTGAGGGTCCTCTGTTTATCAAGTACACAGCTGTGCTCACCATTCGCCCAAAAAGAAAGAGGCGATCTGCATGTAACCTCATGCTCTAGCACGTTCCATTATTGTTCTATTCATCCTTTCGATACCCCATTACTTTGCGGAGTTCTAGAACCATCTTTTTCCTGTGGATTCCATTCTTAGAACAGTAATCATTAAATTCATTGCTGTAATACTCCCCTCCATTATCTGACCTGAGACATTTTAGCTTAAGACTGTTTCATTCTCTACCAAAGCTTTCCATTTAACAAAAGTGTCAAATACATCAGATTTGTGTCTAATACAATAAACCCAAACTTTCCTTGTTGCATCATCAATAAAAGTAACATAATAACTTGAACCCCAAGAGATGATACAGAGCGGCCCCCATACATTAGAATGTACCAGCTCTAACTTACTCTCTTTCTTCGTAGGTCAAACCTTGAAAACCTTACTCGCTTCATTTCCCATATATGCGGTTTTCACAAAAATCCAAACTGTTTCTACGTATATCCGGCAAATTCTTCTTTATGATGTTCATGCCCTTATGGCTCATATGACCGAGCCTATAGTGCCATAATGTTGTATCTACATCTGAAGCCACAAGATTACAATCATTAGTATTATCAGTGGTTAAATACAAGGTTCCAACCTTCTTACCTCTTGCCACCACAAGAGCACCCTTGGTAACCTTCCAAGAGTCTGTTGTAAATATCACAGTACAACCATCACTTCCCAACTGCCCTGCCGATATCAAATTTCTCCTTAATGTAGGCACATGTCTGACATCCTTCAATAGCCATGTATTCCCATTCTGCATCTTAACCCAGAACCTTTTCCAACTATGCTTTGCAAGGCTCATCATCACTAAGAAAAACATGCCCAAAATCCCTTGAACATAATCAACAAAATAATGCCTATGTGGAGTAGCATGAAAAGAAGCCCCTGAATCTAAAACCCAAGATTCAGTAATATTATGCAAAGAAAGAATCAAAGCATCCTGACATACATTACCCGATGCCACATTTTCCTCCTTGTTTTCTTCCTGTTGTTTCTTCTTATCTCGAAGCTCCCAACAGTCCTTCTTTGCATGCCCAGGCTTTCCACAATTCCAACATACAATCTTGTTCTTGGATTTTGACCTTGCCCGATCTTTTGATTTTCCACGGTTTCCTCTATTCTTCTGTCTCCCTCTAGTTTCCACTGTCAAAGCATTCCCTGAAGTAGAAGATTCCCCAGAGCTTTTTCTTCGCATTTCCTCGCTTAGAATCACCCCTACAACATCCTCAAACTTCAACTTCGAGTTAGTTGGAACCGAGTTACTTACCGCCATTACCAGGCTATTCCAACTCTCAGGTAAAGAGCACAGAATTAATAAAGCCCTAACTTCTTCATCAAATTCTATTGTAACCGAAGCTAGCATATTCACAACCGTATTGAAATCATTTAAATGATCTGCTACTGAACTATTCTCAGACATCTTCATATTAAACAACTTTTTCATTAAAAATATCTTATTAGAGGAAGAAGGTTTTCATATAACTTCCATAATGCATCCATTAGATCTTTTGTAGTCTTTTCCTTTGAAATATTAAATAATACCGAGGATGCAAGACACATCCGAATCGTTCCAAGTGCCTTCCGATCCAACAAATCCCATTCTGCATCTGTCATACTCGAGGGTTTGTTCACCTTCTCAGACAGCAGAGTATAAAGATCCTTTTGATAAAGGTAATCTTCCATCTGCATCTTCCAAAGACTAAAATTATGCCCTTTGAATTTATCAACCCTAGATCTTCCATCATCTGCCATAGCTCCCACTCAAGATAAAACTTTCCTACATTCAACACTTCAAAGAAACCAAACCAGGCTCGATACCAATTGTTAGGAAATAAGAGATAAAATATTCGGAATAATCCCTTACAGAATCGCAATAGTAGAAACTAATATGCAGAAAATATTACAGATTGCAAATAAAAGTGTAGAATAAATAACACAACACAGAGAGACAATATTTAACGTGGTTCACCCAATTTTGGCTACGTCCACCAAGAATCACTTGCTCGATTTTATTACAAGCCTCCACTCTCTCAATACAATACCTGATATGTTTGGAGCTATGCTCAACAAAATCTATAGAGTTCACACCCGATTCAAAACACATCTCACGTAATACATTTGCTTGTACATCTATCATATGTATAAGACCATATAAATAGACAATCGCTTGCTTAAGCGATTTGATACAAAAAAACCGTGGGTATCAAAACCAAGGGCAAAAATGTGGGTATCAAAACAATGGGCAAAAGACCGAAAAAAACCATGGGCCCAAAAACAGCCCATAACGGTTACCCATTACCCATGGGTTAATAAACCACCCATGAAAATTTTCTTGGGGCTTTGCCCAGAACCCCCGACCCACTCACCGTAAGCGGGACCGCAGTAAAAATACCCGTGTAACACATGGAAGGTGTACCATACTCTAACATGAAAATAGGCTTCACAAACATAACAAAAAATTAACAAAAACACCTAAAAACCTACCCCAAACCCCCTAAATTACACTTACATTCATTTTACCACCTAATTACACTATATTAAACCCACCCCATACCCCATTTCCCCTAATTTTCAACAAAATTTCAAATCGATTTCAAAACCACATTTTCCATTTTTCTACCTTATTTTTCAATAAAAACACAAATGGATTTCCAATCCTACCTCTACATGCCTTCGTCACTGCAATGGGATGTCCTGGTCTCTAAACCGGAGGCCCTTGGATTCCCTCTCCTACCTCCTTCATGTCTTAATCAAACTCTCAACACAATACTAATTGAATTTCTCGTATCGATCTCATGGGCCCATCAACTACACTCCTATTACCCGCTAATAGCTCGCCAACTCAGCCTTCAACCTCACCTTGTGGTTTTTCACATCAAAAAGTTATCTCTCCGTCATGTTTTCCAAAAGTAGAAAGTTACAAATGAATCCATTTTATGCAGATTTTTACTTTTTATCCCCAAATCGACTTGACTGATATTGTCTCATGCCCTATTACACCGACATCGCTTATCTCTTATCGATGTCACCACCCTTTACCGGTGTTGGTCACCTTACCAACCCACTTATACCTAATTTACCCAAAATTTTGATGCTAGATGCCAATTTCTTACTACCCAAGCCTCACCCCAACCTTATAGTCCCACCTAATTGCCTTATTACCTCACACCTAACCTCAATATCATTTGGGGCATGTTTTTGCCTATACCTTGGCCTTACCCACAACCTTTCCTATACAAGCAAACTCGAACCCACCCATTTGACTCTCAAATTCGCTTACTTGATATATCTTGTGATGACATTACTCATGTGTTTTAGCTATTGACCTTGTTTTGCCTTATGCCGTGATGTTTATCTAAAATTGAAAAAACCTTTTCGTGCTTTGGAACCCACCTAATTCCCATTCCTGCACTTAGCCTCATTTTGTTTCCAGGACCGTATCATGTACCGTGGATACTTGGATCACATCAACCTTGTTTGGATAAACTATTGACCTTTGACAATGTAGAGTTTGTGAGCTCTTCAACCTAGTTCCTTGTCGCATTTTATACGTGTGCATGCATTTGAATTCCCCCACCTATTACCTACACCCATATCACCATTTCATGTGCCCACACCTTACCTAGTTTAGTTTCACCTCACCTACCACTTTATCAAACCCATCATCGATTCAATCTCTTACTTCATCAGTTCCTAGGTTTGAGGGGATCACCTCTACCCATACTTGGGGCAACCTAACTTTCACCCATACTTGGGGCAACCACTTCTATTTTTTTTCGTGTCACTTATCAATACAAGCTACATGACAAAAAGGGGAAAATGTAGACACCCAAAATTAAGTCATATCCCTCTATCCCCTTTCAATTAAGTAATTAGACACATACACCTAGCCATGACCCCTTCTACACATTAGTATTAATTTAATTACCCATAATTAAATTAATCCTCATCCTCACACCATTATTTATTTTAATTACCTTAATTAAACTAATATCCATCTCACTAAGCCACCTCACCTTTCCACCTCATCCTAAACCCATTCCTAGCCTATTAATGAACCTAGACCAAGTCCTACTTATCCTAACCAACTAGGACTCTTTCCAACCCTAACTATTCATTACCTATTAATCCTCTAACTAATTCCACGCTCTAATTTATGCCATTCAACACTCCAGACCTGGACTAAGACAAGGACCATGCCAAATTTGGGAGAAAACCCTATTTTTGGAAAGTTAGACCAATTCTCCTTAACCGACGCCGGTTATCCCTCGCTCGCGCCGATCACCTAACCATCATCATTTACCTTTAAATAAGAGTTTCCAACTCTTATCTCAGGTTCCGAATCTAAATTCTTGTATTTTGGCAAACTTACACTCCAACTCCCAAGCTCTCTTGTGATTTTGTGACCAAACCGAGGCTATCATAGAATTCGACTCCATACGGTTCATCCGCCAATTCATCTACAACTCTAGTGCACATATAGGAAACCACCGTGCCATCTCGCCCACTTATTCATGCATCCATTCGAGATGCACATTCTCCTACATCCACCACCACCATTAGTTTTCTACCTGTAATCTACACGTAAGTATTATTCTCGTCCTTGTCATTTTTTAATAGATTAGTTATTTTTATCATCTATTTGTTTCATTCCTTATTCTATCTTACCCGAATGTCTCCTACCATTCATGTGTCCAACCATCTAACCATTTATTCTTCATACCTCACCCAAACACCAACCTAACCATCTCTAATCCCTTATAAAATTCCACAACCCCATCTAAACTCCCCTCATTCTCTGTGTAATTACAAAGGGTGCCTAAAACCCCATTTTTAGTATTATTACCAAATTTCCCCTACTGACATTGGTTACCCAACCGACGTTGGTACCTTACTAGTAAACGACATCATTCATTTAACCAAAGATTGGTCTCTAATCTGTAATATATTCAAAACCAACGAGTTCATAACTTCTCCCAAACACTCTAGAATCTTACCCAACTTCACCCAGACCTCACCTACAACCCCCGTCATACTTGTAAACCTAAACCATTTAATTATAGCCTTGTCTATTAGATTAAATTCACTTATTGTATGTTATAGGAGATACCTAAATCTTATCAACTACAATAGGATTTCCTTATTTCATGTTATTTGTTGCATTAAATTGTATTTGAAAGTGGATTGACAACCTTATAGGAAGCACGTCACTTCCCGGATCTAGTTCTTGCTATGCAGTCCACTAACCAATATTGTTAATGTTATTTTTTGGTCTTGTTGTGTTTCTTAAAGTTCATTCCTCATAGCCAAAGGGAATCTCTCTACAATCATCTTGATAACATTTTACACATGCGTCAACCTCTTCAACCATCAACATGTATACCTCCTCGACCTTACCTTGTATCTATTTTATCTCTACATTTGTGGTGAAACACGAGGGTTTACTCAAAAAATTGGTATCGACTACATAGAAACATATGCACCGATTGCAAAAATGAGCATAGTAAGGATTTTGATTGCCTTAGCTTCTCAGTATGGTTGGGAAATCCATCAGATGGATGTCAAAAATGCTTTTTTGAATGGTGATTTAAAAGAAGAAATTTATATGACCAAACCTAAAGGATTTAAAGAACCAGGTAAAGAAATGTATGTTTGTAAATTGAAAAAATATTTATATGGTTTAAAACAAGCTCTTAGATCTTGGTATTCTAAGATTAACAATTTTTTTAATGAAGTTGGTTTTTCTAAACATTCCGATGACAATGATTTATTTGTTAAAGTTGAAAAAAATCTGCTATCTATCATTTTATTGTATGTTGACGATTTACTTATCACTAGTGATTCTAATAGTTTAATTATGAAAATTAAAGAAAAGTTAATGAATTTTTTTGAGATGATAGACTTAGGATTATTGCATCCCTTTTTGGGCATGAATATATAATAGGATAAAATTTTATTGTAGTATCCCAATCACAATATGTAACTCGATTTACTTAAAAGGTTTAATATGCTTGATTGTAAATTAGTTTATATTCCTATAGAAGTTGGATGTAAATTTGATCCTAAACCTGCATGTGAAAAATCTAATCCTACCTTATACAGAAATTTGTAGATAGTTTGACTTATCTAACTATTACTAGACCTGAAATTGCTTATGCAAAGTAGGATTTATTTCAAGAATAATGCAGGAGCCTTATGAGGATTAATAGAAGTTAGCAAAAATAATTTTGTGTTATATTAATGGCCTAATTAATTTTGGTTTATATTCTACTTCTTCTAACAATGCATATTTATATGGATATTGTGAATTTTACCATCTTGGTGATGTGATAGACCACAAATCTACAACTAGATATGGATTCAAGTTTGGTGTAGGTGTCATTAATTGGAGTAGTAAAAGAAACCAACAGTTTCCATTTCTTCTACTGAGGCAGAATATAGAAGTGCAATGGAAGCAACAAAAGAAGCCATGTGGCTAAAGCGCTATTGGAAGAGATGCACATGGAAGCTAAATGAAGTAATCCTCTTTCTGTGTGATATCCATAGTTGCATTTCTCTCACTAAAAATCTAGTTCAGCATCAAAGGATGAAGTATATCGAGATACATATGCACTTTATCCAGAGAGAAGGTTCTTTGTGGTGATATAGATCTCCAGTACTTCTAAATGAAGATCAAGTTACTGAGAATTGTTTATGAAACCATTGTGTGATGCAAATTTATACAAGTTCCATTCAATGCTTGGCCTTTTAGAGTTTTCATTGAGGGGGAGTGTGCATGGCAATGCCACCTCCTAATGGTCGACCAATTGTTGAATCCTTCTCCTCTATACTTTTATTCTAGTTTAAAAGCATTGTAAAAATATCTTGTATGATCTATGTAAACTGATAGAGTTTATGAAAAATAAAGTGCAATGTGTGCATCTATTTGTAAAGGAAGTCCTTGTGTTATAAAAGGCTCCCAAATATGTGCTATAATAATTTTCCCATGAGAACGGTGGGATTTAGTCTCACAAATACATATGCTAGCCTAAATCTTTAGGGTTTATGGATTTACAAATCCTGTTGTACAAACAGGTAATGTTGGCATATGAATCCCCACTTAATATTAAGGGGGAGTGTTAGAACTATAATTTTCAGTGTATCATAATATTTAGTTTATATTTAAATAATATAGAATATCTATATTCTTATTATTTAAATATAAAATTTATAGTAGGTGGTTGGTTAATTTAATTAACTAACAATTAAATTAGGGAGTTATGCCTAAGAAGGTCATAACCATTTGGGTTATTTAAATATGACCATAGGTCATATTTAGGATATCAATATATCATGTAAATCGGGTGATATTGGTAAAAACAAGGAATAGAAGTGAGGAGGGAGTTACTAGAATGGAAGTAAATACTTTTCTCGAATAGTGGATTAATTCTTCTCAGTGGTTTTTACCCATTGAGGGGTTTTCCATGTTACATGTTGTGTTACTATGTATTTTATTTTATCTTGTTATTTACTTCTACTATGATGTGCACATTTATATTTATATATAGTAATTAACGTAACCAAACATTTAATAAGGTTAATTAATGTTTATTCCACCCCTCGTCTTGACATTATGAACACCTATGTAAAGTAGATCGGATAGGAGATGAACACCTATGTGATGAAAAATGAGGAGGTGATGTATACCTATGTGAAGGAACTTCCCGAGTGGTGGACCTAGACTAATGATATGGAATAGTACACCGTGAGATAGAGTAGTCTACGTGTGAATAGGTGAGCTAGGAGACTATTTTACTTTAGATGTGGTAGGTCATATTGACCTAGATGCTCTACCAAGTGCAATGGAAACCTCAATATGAGGTTGTGGCCATGGTGTGCATGAAAAACACCATTGATAGTAATAAATTGTGTGTTGTTAATGAAATTTAGACACAAGTGATTCATGGAAATAATAGGTTGAGTTGCACGGAGCCAAGAAATACCTAAGAACATGTCACACCCTTTGACTGAAGGTGCCACTAGAAAAGGAAAAAACATGGTAAGAGGACCAAATTTGACTGGAAGCTTGACATAACCATATGATTTAGGAATCTGATATTAAATATTTGATAATGGATGGTCGATAACAATAAGAAGTGCAATTGAGCAAACACACATATGAATTGATGGATTAATCATTGTATTATTGATAGCACGAGGCTTGATAGAAGCATTGATATGTAATGTGTCATAAGAGAATGTAGCACGATAATAATGATCACATAATGTAATGATCGGTGGAGATGCATCGGCATGAAAAACTAGAAACTAAAGAGCCCTTGATGTAGGAGGAGGAAATTGGCGATATGTATGATTAGATGAAGAGTCACCACTTCCTTATCATGCTTAGAAAGAGGATTATTGAAGATCTTGAGCTTATGATTTTCTTTGACTACGTCGATGTTGTAGGCTCCTAAGATCAATTAAATTATTATCGATAATATCTTGAATAAGATTTTGAAGTTTTAAACATCGATATGTAGAATGCCCAACGCATTGATGATAGTTGCATCTAAAATTTTCATTGTAATTGTGACCTTTTGGATGAGATGGGTCTAGATTGAGCGAAGAAGAAGAAGCGTAATAATATTTCTCTTGATGAGTTATGGAAATAAAATATGTGGAGCACAAGGAAATTTAGTAAACGTATGCTTAGGTGGTTACCATTGAAGCTTTTCAGGATTAGATACAATGTTGACAATAGCTTTAGCTTTAATAGGTTTTATAGATGGCTTGAAAGTTGATTTACTTTGAAATCACATAGAAGATGAAGCCTGCTCATGATACTTAAGCTTTCCTATAGATAATAGTTTAGTTTTACATAGCTTAAGAATATGACATAAATGATTGAATGATGGAGATGTATTGAATATAACACTCTCCTGGAGAGGTGGTAAAAGACTTTGGACAAATAAATCTTGAATTTCGAGTCTGCAAGCACATTAGACATCTTAGCTAAGTTATTCTTATATCGCAAGACATAATCCACTAGATGTTTGTTAGATCCTTGTTTAAGTTACGCGAGTTGAGCATATGATATCTTAGAGCTGATATTAATAGAGAAATGAGTGAGAAAAACATCGAATAAATGTGTAAAAGATGTTACCAAGTGGACATGTAGATCATAGAACCAACACATTGCATAATCATGAAGAATTCTAGGAAAGATCTTAGCTAACAGAGTATGATCATCCAAAAATCTATACATGCCACATGAAATGATTGGAGATTCTCTTGGGGGTCACCATGACCATTGAAAATAGGGAGCTTGGGAGTGATAAAATTAAGAGGAAACACATAAGTGGAAATGGCAGTACGAAAGGAGTATGAAGTAACAAAGTGAAATGTAAATATGTAGACACATGAGAAGTAATGTGCTATAATTGACAGATTTGAACTTGAATATCCTAATAAAGAGAGGCTAATTATTGAGTGCCAATGGAAGATAATTACCATGTGTGAGAAACAAGAGGTGGAGTGAAGTGGTTGGTGGGAGTAGGAACATAAATGGGAACAATAGAAGTAGGTGGAAGAGTGGAAGCAGGGGATGAGTAGTAATAGGCATGGAAGCGGGGATGGATGCAAGAACATTAAAATATGCAAGATTGGTCACATCCTCATGAGCAACGAATAAAAGTAGGTCTAGATCTTGAGGATGCTCAACAAGATGATCATTAAGCTCTTGAAGGTGGGATTCAATAAATTTTCCATAAGATTGAGCCATAATGAGAAGATGATAAAATACCTAGAAGTAAGGTGGGTTTGAGAGATGGGTTCACTAAATTATTTAACAAATATTGGAAATAAATGCTAAATTCTAATTACAAAGTAACAATGCAATATATATGCAATAAAGTACAAATATGACCTAAGAAATAAGAAATTGAATTAAAAAATAAGAAATTGAATTAAAAATCCTAAGTGCAAGAGAAGGGATACAATAAGTTTAGATGATTTCACAATTAGACCTAGACTGTGGTGAAATGAAGAACTACTAGAAAAGGAGGATAGACTATCACAAATGAGGCCATAAAATTGTACAAGCATTAGAAATTTTGGGATTGGGGTTCTGGACTGGGTCGGGGGTGCATGGGTGTAAGGGACCTTCTATAGGTTCTTGTGACTAGGCAAACCCCTTAGAAAATAAATTTTACAAGGTCACAAGATGTTTGCTAGATGTTATCGTTAGTCACACCGTATGTCGTGGTTGATCACCAAGTTCACTTGAAACCTGCAAAGAGAAAGAGAACATGTGAAACCCCAAAACACGTCAAATCCTAAAAATAAAATATGCTAATGGGGAGTCGGAATAACCTCGAAGATCACTTGATTGAGTGAACTTATGTTTTGGGCGCTACACTACATTTCAGACTCAATGTAGTCCTCTTTGTGTGTGTAGAATCGTGCCCTAGGTGGATCTTGTGCCATATGCACTTAAATAGTGAGAAATAGCTAGATGTAGCAAATGTAAGTAGATGTGTGCATGGAAAGATGAACTTCCCCTCCTATGAAGTGTATGCAGAAGAGTTATTTTTCCTTGAATGGATGCTATATGGATGCTTTGATGCTCTTGAAATGCCTTTGGATGTAACCATTAGGTGATAGTAATATATGCTTAGTTCTTGATCATTTATTATGATCAAATAGATTTGTATTTATATGATTCCCTTGTTTGAATTTCGTAATTAACCACTAAAATGCCGAACCATAAGAAAACAAGATACCCAAAAGCTAGAAAATACCCACAAGATGTGAGTAATATACAAATAGGTCGGGGTGCCCAAAGGGAAAGGGGCACTGCACTGCTTTCTAGACTCAAAAAATATGAAGTATCGAAATTCAGATTGGGAAATAGGGTGTGTAAGACCAAGAAGGAAACCAAAAAGAAATAAAAGAGGCCAAAGACAATGGTCAATTAGTAATATTCTTGCTTAGGAATCATATGAATAGTGGTATGTGATCATGACCTAAAAATATACCCAAAGTGCATGATTTAGTGTCTACATCAAGCCATTACATCATATTCTTTGCCCACCATACACTTTTGTGAACTTGAAATGAATCTTAGAAATTTCTTAATTGAGAAAAACTCATTAAAAGCATCCATCGTTGATCTTGATCTCATTCCAAACCACCAAAAATCATAAAAAAACTCAACACCCTATCTCCATGACACCATCTCCCAAGGGTGATCCTGTCTATTACACCACATCTATTTTCAGATTCCATAATCCCTTATGCAAGCTTTCTAGAAGGGACGATCCTTTCTATTCCCATGATCCTATCTACTTACGCCATTGGCCCCTGTAAACATTTTACAAGGCCTATGTATTTAGAGCATAAGTTTCTTGAAACCTATTTTTAACTCCCAAACTACAAAAATGTCACCTCTCAGGATCTTTTTGGCATTGTTAAACCTCATTAATTTCTCCATGGGATATTCCTTAATGCCTACATCTCCTCTTCATGCTCCTCAATTTTCTAGTTCTCATCATATGGGCACTATCCTTCCTAGTTGTCCCAACCTCACATGTGAGAATTTGTTGTCCTCACCTTGTACCTATGATCACCAAAGTAGATTCACTTAGTAGAATGTAACATGGTTGATATTTGGAAAATAGATCCTAAATCCATCATTAAGAATCTTGAAAATAATGATTAATTTTCTCCCAAAAAGGATGGAGGTTTTTGAAAGATACCCATTAATGCCATGGAAATGACCATGCGTCTTTATAATAAAGAAGCATCCCATCATGATCAGATTCCTCCTGTAGGATTAATCAGGGTGAGTCTCTAAAAACCCCTATTAATGAGAATGATGATAAAAAATAAGGACATAAATCTAAAGGCTATAATTCTTCTATAGATCTCAACATGGTGATAATCAATATCCTATATGATATGGCCTTATCCCAATCTACCACCACAACTAGCATGATCCAAATGAAAATTAGATGTTGCAAAAGCATCTCAAAATGTGGTTCCTAACATACCTTCTTACGCACCTCCCCCATTGGTGGATGCACATGGGAATCTTATTCCTCTTCCACCAATCCAAAACAAGATGTTACAAACTATCCAAAATAATCTCAAATACCCCACATCATTCTAGCCTTAAACTCACATAGTTATAAATCCCTATGTACCTTAGAATCAAGCTTCTCAAAGAAACAATTTACCTCCCCGATGCCATAGAATCCTATAAAAAATATTCTACAAGACCAATGGTGTTTGAAACAATTTTCCCCGACCATAGACACCAAAACCCTTCGAAATTTTTGTAAAGGTCCAATGGTGTCTGAAACTATTTTCCTGACTACATACACCATCGAAGCCTGTGAAAATAAAGTTTGTAGTGTCGATGGCATTGAAACTGAGAAATAAATAGTTTTTGAAGTATCCTCACTACCCCTTCTTCTTCTAGAATTGGTTCTAAGGACCCCATTAGTCTCATCCCACTATATAACTCAGTCATAATGAGTGGGATCCTCTTGAAGAACTCTCCCATATTCCTAGCTAAGTTCCTTTTCTAGAACTCATGCGTACGTCACCTCACCATTGAGAGAATATCATGAAAACATTGTTTGACATGAAAATTACCTTTCCTCCCTCTTTGGGGCAGAGTCCCACATTAAATGGCTCAGAGGAAAGCATTCGATATCAATAGGAGGTGATATTTGTTCATACCAACCTTACCATGAATTCTCACTCTTGCATTCACTTCTCGATAGCCTTCATGATCCCTGATGATCTCTTGATCCGCACAGATGATCCACCTCTTCTCATTTCAGTTCAAATTGGTAACACTACAATCAAAATTTCACTCATCAACAAAGGATATAATACACGTGTCACCTCATTAGACTTCATTAAAAAAACTCTTAGCTATTCCCCTACACTAAGTTGATGACATCATCACAAAACCCTACGATTTTTTTCCCCTCATGGCTAGCTATCTATAATACCTTGACTACATACTCTTTTCTTCTTTGGCTTGATCTCTCACCTTTGCTTGGGCTCTTGCCCCCACTTAGGTTTTCACACATTTTCTTATATCTCAATGAGCATCTTCATCTAGGATTATGGCCTTATTTGAATCTATTATTCCTTTATGCCCCAATCCCTCCTACCATAGGAGGGACATGGTATCGATAATTATCCTCATCTAGGCTTATGTCCTTGCTTGGATCTATTCCTCCTTTATAATGTTGTCTTTCCTACTATTGGAGTGTTGCAGCATCAATGAGAATAATCATATAGGATTATGGCCCTATGTGGATCTATTATTCCTTTACGCACCGGTCCCTCCTACCATTAGAGTGTCATAGTCTTGATGAGCATCCTCGTCAGGATTATAAACTGTTTAAATCTATTCACCTTTTCACTCTAGTCACTCCTACTATTAGAGTGCCACAGCCTCAATGAGAATCCTCATCTAGAATTATGGCCCTTCTTGGATCTATTATTCCTTTATGTCTCGGTCCCTCCTACCATTAGAGTTTAACGATATCGATGAGCATCCTTATCTTAGAGTGTTTCCCTTCTTGGATATATTCTTCCTTTATGTCCTAGTCCCTCCTACCATTGGAGTGTCATGGTCTCGATGAGTATCCTTGTCTAGGATTATGGTCTTACTTAGATATATTCTACTTTTCACTATGGTCCTTCCTAAAGTTAGAGTGCCGCAGCCTCGATGAGCATCCTTGTTTAGGCTTATGGCCCTACTTGGATATATTCTCCTTTTCAACTTGGCACTCCTACCATTTATGTGTCACGGTCTAAATGAGAATACTCATATAGGATTATGGCCCTTTTTGGATCTATTCTTCCTTTACGCTTCTGGTCCCTCCTACCATTGGAGTGTCATAGTCTCGCCGAGCATCCTTGTCTAGGATTTTGGCCTTGTTTGCATCTATTTCTCATTTTGTCCATGGTATTTCCTACCATTAGAGTGTCACATCATCGATGTGTATCCTCATCTAATCTTATGGCCTTGCTTATATCTATTCTTCCTTTACACCCCAATCCCTTCAACCGTTGGATTTCCATAGTCTTGATGTGCATTCTTGTCTGGCTTATGTCCCTACTTGGATCTATTCTTCCCTTACACCCTAGTGCCTCCTACCATGAGAGTGTTGCATGTCTCGATGAGCATCCTCATCTAGGCTTATGACCCTTCTTGGATCTATTATCCTTTTCACACATGTCCCTCCTATCATTGGAGTGTCATGGTCTTGATGAGAATCCCGTATAGGATTATGGACCTACTTAGATCTATTCTCCTTTTTCCTTGACACCTCCTACCATTGGAGTTTCATAATCTCTATGAGCATCCTTGTCTAAGCTTATTTCAATGATTGGATATATTCTTCCAATATGCCTCGGTCCCTCCTACCATTGAAGTGTCAATGTCTCATTGAGCATCCTTGTATAGGATTATGATCTTGCTTGCTATATATTTCTCCTTTTGCCCCAGTCCCTCCTATCATTGGAGTGCTTCGGTCCTCAATGAGCATCCTCGTTTAGGCTTATGATCCTACCTAGATCTATTCTTTCTTTACCCTCATGTCTCTCCTATAGTTGGAGTGTCGTTGTCTTGATGAACATACTTTTCTAGGCTTATGATGCTACTTTGATCTATGCATGCTTTACACCATAACCCCTCCTACCATTGGACTGTCATGGTATCAATGAGCATCTGCTTTCTAGGCCGATGGCCCTGTTTGGTGATGATCCTTGTTAATTCTCATGTAAAATCCATTTTTGTATCATCATTTTGTAATCATACTGATATTAGCATTTTGTAATTAATACTTTAATATATTTAAAAGGAATTTTTGTGCATAAACCTTGTTCATTTTCATCTTATCTATGATTCTTTGAATGAGTTGAAATAAATATGTATATGTGCTAACAAATGTGAATGAAGGACCTATCTTAATCCTAGCGTAGGAATCATACATAGCCCAATGCAGACTCACCTAAGCATTGGTGTAGGACTTTCTTCAAGCCCAACACATGACTCATGCTATAAAGCACATGAATCACATTATGGAAGCACACAAATCATATAAAGGAAGAAAAAGACTGATACAACAAGGAGATGAACTAATCTAGTCAACACACATGTTATATGATGAAAGGAGCATTGAATGTGTATTATCATCTAGTCATCACATGACTTGCACAAATTATGAGATTCCAATTTAACATCAATTTCGGTTGGAAACATGGAATAAATGGATAGTACAAAATATTAGTGAACTCATAACCACCATTACTTAAGGGATTCAAATGGATGAGCTTTGAAATCCTCTGAAATTACTAATTCATTTCAGATGAGCATTTATTAAGGACTCCACTTGGAGTTAGCAAGATAAATCCAATCAAAGTGCGATACACACTTATTATTACGAAATTTTAACTCCTTAGAAAGTATTTTTTCTCAAAGGAATCTATTAGTCAATTATTAGTTGGCTCTTGCAAATAATCAATCATATTTTAGAGTGAAAAAACTATAATTATTATAACAAGCGTTTGTAGTAGAATTAGTGTGTTTGGTTGCTGATGAAAGGAAGTATTACATTCAATAAAGTGCATGATTATGAGTTAAATCTCTCTGCTGTAGTTTTTTAATCCTAAAATTGAATCGAGGAAGGGGCAAAGACCACTCCTCCCTAACGTGAAGGTAAGCATTGCATGTTTATTTAATTTTCTATTTATTTACTATTTGATTATTTGTGAGAATTCTAGCACTTTCGGTATTTTGATTTGACAAATCATTCCAACATATTATAACATGTCAATTCATAATCTCTTTTTTTTATCTTATCAGCCATTTCTTAGATAAACAAGTTTAGAAATATTATTTGGTTAAATATAGTAGTTAATGCATGCTCAAAACAATTTCAATCATTCTCTTTGTTGCAAACAACCTTAGACACTGCCTTGGATTGATAATCATGAAATAATTAAAGTACAAGTATCAATGATGCTCATCACTTTTTGGTGCCATTTCTGGGGATACTAAGGTGTTAACAAAGATCAAGGTACTAACTTGTGTACTTCCTAATAGCTTGGTAAGTTTCCATTTAGAAATCTCTTTTCCATACTCTTTCTTTCAAAATAAAATATCTTGTCGTGATAGAAAGATTATTTTATATGCTTTGGAGTATGTGGAACACAAGTAATCAATTAAACACTTATAGTTAGGAGATTGTTATTAAGCATGGTAGGATTTTATGTTTAGACCTAGAGATTGTAGATGTAGATTTATTATAATAAACTTACAAAACCACCCTCAAAATTAACCTGTGGAGAAACTTGATCAACACGGAAGGAAGTGATGGAGTGGAAAATCCCAATGGTAAAAATAATGGAAACCCCCACTAGGTAGGAAATTAACCTATCCCATAGAACTAGACCCTAATGACCAAGCCCCTATGAAGAACATATCTCCCTCAATTTTACCAACCTTTAGGGGACTAGTCTCAAAAGATCCTGACCAATTTTTGTTTGAGTTCAAAGTGTTGTGCCAAACTTATGACTATACCTCGGACACTTAGAAGTTAAATTTATTTCCCTCAACTTTAAAAGACACATCCATAAGGTAGTTCATGGGCCTACACAAAAATCCATCCATACTTGGGAAGAGATGGAAACAATCTTCTTGGATAAATACCAAGATTATTGTAGGGTTAGGGACCGAAAGGAATAACTCTTTAGGATACAAAAAAAGGAGGATGAAAGTGTGGAAGACTATCTTGATCGATTCCTCTTCCTTCACAAGAGGTGTGGTACAAGTCTTGATATTAATATTTTAAAAACTATATTCCTTAAAGGATTGGATGAAGACACACAAAAGGCCTTTAATATAATGGGAAAATGAGACATAAACAAGATGAAATTCATGGATATCATTGACCTATATAGAAAATATTATTGAAATTGCCTAGATTGCTAATGGTGACATATCTAAATTAAGAGAAGAGATTGCAAACTTAAGAACATATATCTTAGTTCATCTTTAAAAAAATGTGGGTAGGGGAGAAGATATGAATATAGAGCCACTATTCATATGCTATCCAAGATGTAGGAATAAACATGGGCTTAATGACTGTCCCTTACATAAAAAATATTCCTTATCTCGTGATTTGAGGCATGTCACTGATCAATGTGGATTTTTTCCTTTCTAAAGAATCACTTAAAACATAATACAAAAAGTGAAGCTGAGGTCATTTATGTAGCTCAGAGGAAAGGAATCAATTTTCCTTCAAATTAACACAAACCTTATGCAAAAATATATAATGTGTTTCAAAATAATGGAATACACCATGGTCATACCCCTAACTTTGGGATGAACAAGTTCCACAAGAATTGATTCCTTAGTGGAATGCACAACAAAATTATTATCTGTAACCATGGAATCCAAACTCAAACATTCCACCATTCCAAAATTTATCCCATAATTTCAACATCAATGGAATACACCTCGAGGAAGTGGTCAATAGTATTATAATCTAAGAAGAACCCAAGGAAAACAAGCTTTGTTAACTAGACCTACAACTACTTTGCTCCATCTCGAATATCCCGCCTAACAAAAATTCCATCTCAAACGATAACAAATCCAAAGAATGTAAGGCAGGGCAACCCAACATACATTGTTGAATCCGACAAGATTCCCATGGTGAATTCTATGGGTTATAGAAACACACTCTTATAGATGGGGAAGATTAATTCAAAAATATCATATTCAATTATAGAAGAAGTCCTCGAAGACAAATAAAAATTAGAAGAGACACAACCCAAACCTTTTCCTAAAGAAACATCTGAACCAAAAGAAGACATGCCATTTCTATTCAAAATTTTGGAAAAAGATAATACTGTAAACCAAGAGATATTAGAGTCAGAGTTGATTCAAGGACTAAAAAAATTAAGTATTGGAATCCCTATGTTACAAGATCTTAAAGATATCACAGAGTTAAACAAAAGTAATAAAGAATTATGTGTTAAAAATCTAGGTTTGAAGGAAAAATATGCCTAAACAATACACACGATGGAAAACAAGATAGAATATTAGGAGGGAATATGACCCATTCAAAATATGATGATCCTAGGAGTCCAATTGTTACATTTTGTATTGGGGATGTGGAGATTCCAAACATGCTAATTGACTTAGGGGTTGTAATCAACGTGATGAATATTAATACCTTGTCCACATTATCTCTTCCTGATCCATAATCAACTCCAATAGTGTTACAAATGGCTGACCAATCATTGCCAAACCCAAAGGGATCATAGAGGATGTGACCATCATAATTGAAGCATGGGATTATTTGGTAGATTTTATGGTTATTAAAACAAAGAATAAGAAAATTAGATATCCCTTGATCCTAGGATGCCCGTGGTTAGCCACTGCTACAACTCTTATTGATTATAGAACATGAAACATGATAATTACAAATAGATATGATTCAAAGAAACTATATATATATATCCAGCTATAAAACCTTTCACCACTAAAGAAGAAAATGGTAGAAGTATGATTCAGAGGAAGAATATGATGTTGTTTCCTCACTTGTTATGGTTATAATACAAGAACACTCAAAATAGATCCAAAATTGGGATCCTTATGAACTATAGTCACAACCATTAGAGATAAAGGAAGATATGATAGATGAAAACATGCAACCAATAATATGTCCTTTCTCATGAAACATAGATCGACTAAGTGTATCTTCCACAACATCACTGAAATCCACATATTTCTTCCCCATAAGTGCCCCTTGAATTCATTATTGAGAGAATACCCAGTGGTAAATTCTCTACCCAGACACAAAACAACTACCTATTTTTTAGGAAAAAAATTGACAGTTAATAGTTGGTTGACTAGTCAAGAGGAGAATACCCTATTTAAGATTTTATGCTCTCATCCTTAATATTTAACTAGGGAATGCAGTGACATGAATGATATTCATCCCAATATTTTTACACATCACATTTATACAATTGATTCAAGACCAGTCAGGAAACCAAAAGGAGGATAAACCATGCCTTAAGAGATATTGTAAAAAATGAGATTGAGAAACTTCTTCGGGTAGGATTTATCTATCCAATTTCAGACAACCAATGGGTCTCCCCATTGGTTATAGTGCCTAATAAGAATGGTAAATGGATATTTTGTGTGGATTATAGGGAGTTGAACAAGGAAACACATCGATACTATTTCCCTTTACCTTTTATTGACCAAGTTTTGGATAATTTATCTGGAAAAAGGTATTTTTCATTCCTAGATGGTTTTAGTGGGTACAATCAAATCATGGTGGCACCAGAAGACCAAGATAAGACCACATTTACTTTCCCATGGGGGAAATTTTCTTACAAAGTTTTACCTTTTGGCTTATGTAATGCTCCTGCCACTTTTCAAAGAGCCATGTTAGCAATTTTGTTGATCTCACTCATGATTCTGTGGAGATTTATATGGATTATTTTTATAGAATATTGAGAAATTGTCTACTATTTATTTTATTGAAAATGATGTACTTTCTTCTACTACTCTTATTACCAATGGTTTGCATGCTTCTATTTCTAAGGTGTTTATTAATATTTCATGTGAGGCCATGCCTTTAGTTCATCGTCCCCTTAAGCATTTAGTTACAATAATTCTCATCTTATATCATGTCATAAGCATGTTATTCCTATATACTAAGCGCAAATAAGTATATCCTACTTCTATTTTCCATGTTGAAATTTCTAGGCCCAAGCCTCCTTTCCTTCCTGACCCCATCACATGATAACTCTTTCTTTTATAAAATTTATTATAAATATACCAAAACATTCAAATATTTTAATACGCAGAAAAACATTGAAATATTCTCAAAATACAAAATTGGTACTTGTATTTGACTTGATGTGCTCATTATTTACTTTGGTACATGTGTTTTTTTCATATTATTTTGATGGATATAATATTATATATTCTCTATACACACATGCATTCATGAGATATTAGAGTATGATGTAGGAAATACACATAGCTATATAATGCTCGGATGTTGGATATCTCCTCTTACCTAGTGGCTAGTCAACATGTGGGGGAATCTCTTACAATATCAGGTGTTATTGTTTCACTACATAGTGTTATTTCACATTCTAATTATGCTCATTTTTATTATTCTCTATTATATTTATTTTATCCTTTCTCATCATGTATTTCCATCCTATGGAATTTTCGATGCTAATGTGTAAGAAATTTTGGTTTCTCTTGCTTATAACCCCTATTAATTTTTCTCATGATATTTTTGTATAGGAAATTCATGTGTCTCTTGTTTTTATTTATTTTCCTTTGTTATGACTAACATATGTGACATTGGTTATGTACTTGTTTGTTTCCATTCTTCTATACTTGTATGTTTTATTTTTGTTAGTCTTATTTACTTATACACTTAATTACCTTTATGCTTATTTTCTAGTATGATTTGTTTGTTGTATTTCCATGCCATTTTTTCTACCATGTACTCTTTAGTAGGAAT
This sequence comes from Taxus wallichiana var. yunnanensis, assembly GCA_018340775.1. Taxonomy (NCBI): domain Eukaryota; kingdom Viridiplantae; phylum Streptophyta; class Pinopsida; order Cupressales; family Taxaceae; genus Taxus; species Taxus wallichiana. The sequence goes on from CM031238.1 coordinate 95,376,155, forward strand.
AGGATCTCTATGGTGGCCACTTATAACAAGCCCTCAATGTGATCCGATGATGACTAGTTGCTACATCTGACATGGACACACATCACTTATTTTAAGATAATAAATATATTTACACATCTTAGTTACCTCAAAAGAATGGGAATTAAATGGGGTTATGAAAAAAAAATCTATACACTTCAAGAAACATAAAAAACATACAAATCAAAATTTAATGGAAAAAAATACAAATACACGGGAATAAGAACATATGTAAAACAAGTTTAGAATGGACATAGGTACATAACCATCCAACATGGGATGAAGCTTGTAGAATTTATTATCCATGATGGATGGTTTTTTCCTTGGAAAATTTTTATTGATAAATTCAACATTATCTAGAAAATATAGATAGAAATGGGTTTTTGATATAAATTAAATGATAGTTGGCATAGTCTAGGGAAAAATTACTACATATTGGTACAAAATGTGGGTGGAATGAGTATAACTCATTCCCTTTTTAATTATGCATATTGAGAACCTTTACACTATGCAGTATGGAGGCATGGGTCTCATCAATATTTTATATTCAACATTGTATACTTGACACATATGAGACATCACATGGTGGGGGCATGAGTATACTCCAATACTTTTGAATTTTTCCTATATTATATATTTGGTTATAGATCCATGTGTAGCGGTGTGGTATGTGGGAATAATTTTTGGGGAGAACAAAATGCCTATGACACCCATCTTCTCACTCTTTAAAGGAGAATTTTGTGTGTATTATAACTCCATTTGACATCCCTACTTATTTTAGAAGGTTCTTAGGATGACTAGAAAATTATGTGACACCCTTCCTTTGGTATTGGGTAAAGTGATATCCAATTACCTTATGGCTATAATATATCCATTAGAAAATTAGGGATTTATCACCATGAATCCTCTAATAGCTCAATTCAACTCCATCTCTCAAAGTGTACCATTAAGGAGGTTTTTCTTTGGAAAGACAAACATGTGTATTCCTTCCTTTATTTTCTTTGAAAATTTATATGTTTCACTTTCAATTTAAATGTTGCAATTACAATTTTTATTAATAATTGTTAGATAAACTCCAAGGACCATTACATAAGATATTGAATGAAAATTACAGTAGTTCGTAAACCACCAAAAAAATATTTAAAAATATATTGAATCAAAAAACAAACCAAAGGAAAAATATCTTAAAATAGAAATTAAGAGAAAACCATTAAAAAATATTACCCAATAGGACAATCAACAAAAGGCGGTGAAAATGCTACTAAATAGTCTTTAGCTTAGTCCTAGAGCTAGGCCCTTCCTTAATAATATGTTATTGAAGGAAATCCTCTGTCATCATCGTGAGATACTCGAATAATTTTCAACATCTTACCCTTAACCACTTCTTCAACCCTCTTATCCCTGGATCATGCCCAATCTCTCTGTTAAATAATAACATCAACCTTTAACTTCTTAACCATACGAACTAGATTATTTTTGTCTACCTTAAGAGAGGCCGCCATTTTTTTGCATAGATTCCATATTTTGGAAAATGAGCTCAATTTTTTTACCACTGAATTTTTACCCGAATTAGGTTCCCAAACCAGATCCACCAACAAAACTATGAAGAATAGAAGCCACATCCAAATTGATGTCTCTATCCCTCATTCTCTTCTTCTTTAAAATATTGATTCTTTCAGACAAGGGAAGAATGTCTTCCAAATATTCACTAGAGCAAGCAACCCCTTCATTAGAAAATACCTTAGGGTTTAAAACCGAAGAACCAACTTTAACTAAAAGGAGGATAAGCCCATGATGGAGAGGGGAAATGAATTTCTCAACCTAATCTAAAATAAAGTTCCTCAAGGAACAAGACATATAAAAAGGGATTCTCATTCTTTTATCATGACAAAAATGATCAAGGAGGGAGAAGTGAGGGGTGTGCAATTTATGAAACTTACCATCCAAAGTAATGTATTTCATAATATGAATTTTTTTTTGGGAAACCTACATAGTAGCATAACCCAAACAATACCATCCTCCATAAATTTAATTCTTTCATCAACTCAAAAGAAAGATTGTAGTTCTTCCATCTTCCTAGATATATCTTTAAAAATCTTTAGGTCGTGCGTCGCCAGGTAGACCCAAAACCTTAGAAAGTAAATCATCATAAACATGAAATGAGGCCCCTCTAATGGACACCACACCATTATCCCAAGTAGTGGAAAAATCAGCAGAGAGGGCAGAATCACTTCCTTTAAGCTTAAACAAATAGTTTATGAGAATCCATTTTTAAAAATATCCCGAGATAGCTTTGTCTCTCTCGCAAACAAATAAATGAAGTGGACTCCACTCGAACACGCTCACCACCCATATTAGAACTAAAATCAACTAAATTAAAAAATGAAGCAGAACCAAAGGGAAACTAAAACCATTGAACCCCATTATGGACCAAATACCCAAAATACTTGCACACTTGAGAAAAAAAAATCATGGATATAAGTGAACCAAATCTTCCTCACAAGTGAGAAGAGAATGCTATCTGTATTAAATAACTAACCTAATAATCGGCGTGGGTAAAGAGCCAACAATTTTCCATGAATATTTTGAATGATGTTTAACCCCATAGTTTGATAAAAAATCAACATATTTATTTCCTTCGTGGAAGATGTGGTTAATAATAATGCCATCAAACCTAAGTAATAAACTATGGATATCTTCCGTGATATTTTTAATGTTATAAATCACCCATATTTACTTCTTCATAACTTGTATAATATTAAGGGAATCCCCTTCTACATATAACTTTGAATATTAAGGGAAACTACCAAATAAATACCCCAAAAAATCCAAAGAAGATTCAACAAAATTACAGGTTTGAGAACCAAAGGGACTTACATAGGTTGTTAGCATCACACCCGAACTATTTATGATAATTCCACCAGCTCTTACTAACTAAAGATTACATTTTGATGCTCCGTTGAAGTTGATTTTAAATCAATTTAAACAAGGTTTTTCCCATTTTAAAGAGTGTCTTAAAAAGCCTTCAATTTTTTTGCAATACTCAATTTTTGTGAAAACTAAAATAATGAATAATATAACTCTCATGAGAAGGGATATCTCTTTTTTCTTTAAATTTTTCAACCAAGAGATTATTTCCATACCCCACACCACTTTACTTCCAACACTTTGAAGAATTGTGTTTTTCTTTAAAAATTATGTTATTTCTTTCCAACCATATTCCCCAAAAAACATGAGGAAGAGCTATATTCCAAGATTTTCTTAGAAAAGATGAAAAGAAGAGAGATTTCCATTGAAAAAAAAGGTCAAAAAAAAACTCTGGAAAAGTACATGCCATATTAAATGAATTAAGAACCCAACCTAGAACATATTGAGTGAAGGAACATTCTTTGAAAAGATGAGAAATGGATTCATTATTCCTTTCACATGAAACACACATATTAGGGATAGTCATTCCAAGTAGTTGTAAATTATCAATTGTGATAACTTTGTTTTCAATGACCAACCAAAGAAATATATTTATTTTCATAATCGAACCTTACCCCAAAATTCCTTCCAAAAGGGTTATGAGGAGGAAACGTCAGATAAAAAATAACCGATGTAATAGAATAATTACCATTTTTTGAGAAATCCCAAATAATGACATCATCCTTAGACCTAGAGGGAATATGAAAGCCGCCAAAATCAATGTTAAAAGCCTTAATGACATCATCACCCTCAACATTTCCATCCAGATTCTGAATTTTCTTCCAAGACCAACCAAAAACCTCCTTGTTCCAATAATCCTTAAGATAGATTCCCATAAACTCCTTATAAAAATGAGATAAGAGAGCCCAAGTGTACTGACTTATCAAGGGGCCTTTCTTAAACCACCAATCATCCCAAAGCTTGATTTTAGATCCATCACCCACCTCCCACTTGGATCATTTTTTCAAAAGAGGTTTACTTTTAAGGAGGCCATTCCAAAAGCTTGACCCAGTGGAAGAAGCTATGAGTTTAAGAAAAATTCATGATTTCTACAATTATTAAGATATTTGGATTTCAAAATCCTAGCCCAAAAACCTTCCTCCTTCATTAATCTTTAGATAAATTTTTCCAAAAGAGCTTGATTCATTCCTTTAATATCCTTAAGACCCAAACAAGCAACTTATTTTGGTTGACTAAACATTTCCCAAGCTTCCAAAGAATTTTTCTTTTATTTTCAACACTAGACTAAAGAAGCCTTCTTTGAATCTGAAAAATAATCTTCCTTATTTCCCGAGAATCTTGCAATTAAATTTTTCAAAATTGTATTAAAGCTAAAATATTTTTATTGAAAATAACTAAAATTTGTGTTATAGGTCTCACTATAAATATTGTGCCAACAATCAAGTGAATAAAACACCTTGAGAAGAGACAAAGTGTGTTTACAAGGGTACTGACTTATCAAGGGCCTTTCTTAAACCACCAATCATCCCAAAGCTTGATTTTAGATCCATCACCCACCTCCCACTTGGATCATTTTTTCAAAAGAGGTTTACTTTTAAGGAGGCCATTCCAAAAGCTATGAGTTTAAGAAAAATTCATGATTTCTACAATTATTAAGTTATTTGGATTTCAAAATCCTAGCCCAAAACCTTCCTCCTTCATTAATCTCTAAACAAATTTAGCCAGAAGAGCTTGATTCATTCCTTTAATATCCTTAAGACCCAAACAAATAACTTATTTTGGTTGAGTAAACATTTCCCAAGTTTCCAAAGAAATTTTCTTTTATTTTCAACACTAGACTAAAGAATCCTTCTTTGAATCTAAAAATACTCTTCATTATTTCCCGGAATCTTGCAATTACATTTTTCAAAATTGTATTAAAGCTAAAATATTTTTATTGAAAATAACTAAAATTTGTGTTATAGGTCTCACTATAAATATTGTGCCAACAATCAAAGAGAATAAAACACCTTGAGAAGAGACAAAGTGTGTTTACACACTCATGTATCTTTTCCTTTAAGTATATAATTTCATTTCATATTGAAGGGAGTAAATGTAGACAAATAAATTTTGTAATTTATCACATGGTGATGATAACATTGGATTTATCCTTAAATCATGACTTCAAATTTTAATCTCAAGTGCATATTCTTAGTCTTATCACATTCATAGAACTACTTACAATAGTCCACAACAATATATTCCTTCTAGTCAACATTCCCATAATGTTTTGTAATCCTAAGACCTTAATAAATGGGTCGTTCATTTGGGATCGAACCATCCAATGGTTTTGTACAAAGTTAACAATTCCCCCTCTACCCACCGGTCACTTTCTCAATTTGATATTTTTCTATGGGTCAACACTTTCTTCATTGGTCATCCTTAATAGAAAATTATACCTACAAATCCCCGTAAAAGTAGGTCTAATTCACTCATTTATTCACCTAATACTTTAAAGATGCAAATATAATTCCTAAAGAACTCAAAATTCTCCTAAATTCCTAAAAAGTAGTAGAACACTCTAGAGGAAGCTCTATATAGGTTTGAAGAAATCTAAACTATGTTATAAAGTCATACGTTACGAGATAGAAACAATCTAAGACAAGTCAAACTAATCATGCCAAGCCATTTTTGATTATCAATGATGAAACTACCAAAGCTAGTTACATCTATATAGATATCACATGTCATGTGGATAATCATGTGCAATTTTGACCTCTTCAGAGTATTACTAATGTAGCTGGTGTATGGTTAGGGTTTGAATCTATATTTCATCATATAGAGTGTTTTACACTTGTATGCGGTACCTAGGCTTTGAGTTAAGCACATTATAGATAATCATAAGGGAAATTTTTTTGTATAATTCCATTTCACCACCATATGAATCTATTCACTAGGTATTGAATTTTATGACAGTTCCATATAGCCAAAACAATTTCTTCCTTACTTAGTTTTCACTCCTTGATTTAGAGAATAAGTACTAGTAGATCATTTCCAAATTGTACATTCATACACCAATGCTAGATCAACTTATTAAGTCTATAATCAGCTAAATATAACCTATTTATAGTACTTTTACCTTATTAGCAATCATTTCCAATATTATATATTACAAATCTCAAATAATATTATATTTTATTTTACAATTGCTATTTTATTGATAATATGAATATACTACATGTTTCTAATCCTTAATCCTATGAATAATAAGAACACGTTAAACCAATAATTATTAATTTATTTAGGGTTAAATTGGAAAGCCCTATGGAGACCTTATTTAGTATTTGGTCAAGTAGCATGAAATTCCCATATGGGTCTTACATCTCCATCAATAAATTGGGAACTCATTATCCATAATCCTCCAACAGTTTAGTTCAAATCCATCTATCAAAGCACACATTAACAAGCTTCTCGATGTAGAAGCATCATCTCTAGCATGTAAATAAGTATGGAAACATCAAATTTTGGCTTGATATTGTGTTTTTAGGTTTAGGAGGTTATGTGGAGTCACCTAGATGTGTTATTTTGAGTCTTGGATTTTCAAAATTTGAATTATGCACTTTCCTCCAAAAGTGCAAGTTTGAATCTAGAAGGCCATTTTTGGCTTGTTTAAGATATTTAGCCTATTCTATAGGTCATTTATGGAAATTGAAGCATGAAATAAGACCTATATATGTCTAAGAGGCTTAATGAGTGTTAGGTGTTAGGTTTTGGAGTTATAACCCAAAATCTCATTGTTGTATTAAGAGCTAATCATGTAACCAAGAAGTCCTAGAAGCTTCCATTCGATTGGAAATTGATGAAAGGTATATAACTACAAAAATGTAACTGATTTAGTTAATTCCCATTCCAATGACATCAAGAAGAAATTTAAGAAAGTTTAAAAGAGAAAAATTTTCTGTATACACAATTTTTATGATAGAATTCAAGGGTGGTTTTTTTGCATTTTTGGTGATCAAGAACATGTGCATGTCATCTAATGAAGATAAAAAAGAGTTATTGAATGAGGTAAGGAGTATTTTGGTGTTGATCTTGTGAGTTTTCATCAGGTTTGGTGTATGATTTAGGCGTAAAAACTTGTAAAAACATGTGATAAGTTATTTGAGATTACTAACAAGACCAAGTCTGCTAGATAGTGAAATAAATTCAAGAAAATGAAATGAAATTTTGACTTAAGTGGAGATTTAATATGTAAGTAGACCACAAATATCCTTATTGGTCTTGGGGAAAATTAAGATGTAATTGAAATTGACTGAAATACAAGGAAGAGGGTTGAATACCTGTTATGAGGGGTAGAGTAGGAGGAGCTCGGACTCTTTTCATAGTTGAATGAAGCAAGGAAGCTCACTGGTAAAAGCTTAGGTTCAAGAATGAGGTAACATTCCTTAGTGAGAAATTTCAGCCCTTGAAATTGGTTTTGAATATTTTATAACAATAGATGCCTTCTTGGGCTCTTGAAAAACCATCCTAGGGTTTATGACATAATAGTGGTTTGAATAACCAAAAATTAATATCAAAGAGAATTGTTTTGAAGTAAGGTTTTAGGTATTCTTACATAAATGTTGTGGAGGTTTTTATTTTTGATCATCAATCTATGAGTTGCGATAGTGACAGCTATGTATGAGACATGTAGAAAGAGGTTTAGAATACCTAGGATTTGTAACCAAATGTGATTTGCGACTCTATTACTCATTATTAGAACTTAAAAATTAGAGGGAATCATATTCATCAATGTTACATTGATATTTAAGAGGAAATATACATTAAGAAGATCTAAAGAGGTGGAGAAAACATGTCATTCTATTGGTAAACCTATAATGAACCAAGAGAGATCTAATTTGGAAATTGTGGTTGTGGGTTTGAAAGGAATTTTGTAAAGTAAGGTGTTAAAATTTTTAATCTACCTTGAGAAATGATGTTAAAAATGATCAAAACAAAAAAATTCCTTCACTTATAAGTATTTAGTAGTTTTGGAGATTCTCAATTAGAAAATCCAAATTTTTTTGGGTTTTCGGGTTTCAGGATTTTTCCTTTCGTAATTTTATTGCAAATAATTGAAATTGTGTTTTCGAAGTTCTGAATTCCAAAAGTTTGAATGTCCAAAATTTCATACTTTCAAGCTTTTGGGTTTCGATACCTTATGTCACATTTTGGGTAAAATATCATTTGGACTTCCAAAGTCCAAAAGTCTGAAATTTCAGACTTTCGGGCTTTCGGGTTTCGGAACCTTCCCAACCATTTTTGGCTAAATCTTATTCAAACTTCCGAAGTCCAAAAGGTGAAAGTCTGAAATTTTAGACTTTCGGGATTTTGGGTTTTGGAATTTCTCCATCACCATTCCATGATTTTCACCTCCTCATCTCTGAAGTCTGAAACTCTGAAATTCCAAAAATTTGGAATTTCAGACTTTCAAGTTTCAGACTTTTGGAGTTATTTACGCATTTAATTCTAACCTAATTCCGTACGTGTTGAAATTTGGGCATTAATTTTGGGTTTTTATATTTAAACTCACGATTTTACCTGTCATTTTCACATGACATTTTTCTCTGACTATCTAGGTTTTTTACGGTATCTTGTACTTTTCGACTTCATTTCGAGGTATTTTATTTAGGTTATTTTATTTTTGGTTTAAGATCTTTGTGGTTTGTTTTCTCCTTGTTCATTTTTATTTTTGTTCCTCTTTTGTATACCTTGGAAGATGAAAATCTCATTGCCCACCATGTTTCCTTTAACAATCCAATTTTCTACAGGCATCATGTAAATTTCATCAAGATCCTCTTGAGTATTTTACTTTCCTTTCATTCCTTTGATGAAGTATTTCCTTTAGTATTTCTCAAATTTTTAGAGTTCGAGGTTGCATTTTGGAAGTTTTTATTTTTAGAGTTCGAGAATCGATGGTTTGAGGTTGGTGTTTTTTGGAAACTGTACTCTTCTCTTTCGGAACTGTTTAGTTCAAAATTTTAGGGTTTTTGTTTTTCGGGTTTTTGGAACTCTCCATTTTGGATTTTCGAACTCTCCATTTCAGGTTTTCAGAACTCTTGAAAAGTCTTCAGATTCCAAAATCAAAATTTGATGTCAACTTCTACAGCCAAGGGCAAGGAAAAGATGAAGTATACATTCCTCGGAGTGGCTCCCCATTCTTGTTTGTCTTCAAACTTGGGGAATATAGGAGACACTGATCTCAGATAGATTGATTTTCTAGACTTTTGGGCAAGGGTGAAAGCCCCAAACAAGAAGTCTTGGATGCAAGCCATATATGACAGTGGACTTGTTTGGACTACTGGATTTATCACATTCATGCATTTCCTTGAGTTTTCATCTTAATAGATCACTTCGATGAAGACTCCAGGACAGTTAAGGATGTTGATGGAAAGGTTGTAATCCACTTGGACCCATATTTCTTTGAGGACTTGTTCAAACTTCTAGACATCGAATATTATGCAACAATTTCACGAAATTGGTAGTAGAGAATTGGGACAAAGAAATAGAAGTATGCAAAAGGTCATGTTAAAAATCTATCTAGCCAAGAATGTTACTAAATTTCCCAAGACTATGTATCGGTCAAACTTCATCCAGGAATTCAATGACATTATTGTGTTACTAAGAAGAATTTCAGGCCTTCCCTCTGTAAAGGAATTTCAGGAATGGATGTTCCTGTATATAGCTACCATCAAGAAAAGAAAATAATTTATTAGATGGGGGAGCATATCAGTAGCTCCATTTGTTTTTAATTAAGCAAGGTATCATCTTCCAAGAGTTTCTACATGACATCCTTTCTAGTCTATGTTGTAGCTGCTATGGGGGATTTTACTTGGACTGAATACTAAGGGTATTCAAAGTACTTCCCAAATTTATGATTTTTATCCTCACTTACATTGGATGAAGGAAGTAGGCACTTCTAAGGATTAATGATGCTTTCTTTTTTGTCATTCTTTATCGCTTTGATAAAGAGTTATACAATCAAGGATTTCTAATGAAGCCTTCAAGGAAGTATGTGAGTGGGAGAGCTATCTACTACATTTCCCTACATTTACATACATTTAGATTCCTAGTTTTGTAGGTGCTCCCAGCAAGCTGCCAAGATGTCCCACTGACAAGTGGATCTTACTAGAATTAGTTCGGTAGTTGTTGGACTATCATAAGATTCAAAATAAATGACACAAGGTGGGAGTTCAATTCCCTATTTCATCGGTAGATACACTTGTCCCAAATATCTATAAGGTGAAGAATGTAGATGTAGAGATGTCAGAAGTAACTTTGCAGGACCTTCCATCCTCGGAGAAAAGTTTCACCACTCAGGGTAAATTTGGAGAAACAAGCTTGTCTAGTTCCCACATGCCCCAGTTGGAAGACATTTGGATTCATTTTTGAGATGAACTCATCATCAGAAAAAAGATATTATGAGAGGTTAACTCTAGATGAGGTTTGGTAATTTGGTATAGTTGATATTCCAAAAAGAAATGCAAGATGATGATGAAGTCTTGGATGCAACATATAAAGATAATAATGTTGCCAATCAACCATTGCCATGGATTGATTGGTATGTAGAAGAATGTTGCAATACCAAGGAGAGGGGGGCCCATTCTGTAGAGAACCTATAATTGGTTGGTTACCTTGGGAATTTCACCCAAAGGGTTAGATCAACCTACAAATACATGATCCCAACCAACCACGAGTCTTCCAACACCTACAAAAGGGAAGAAGTCCATCCAAAGGGGCCAAAAAATTCCTAAAAAATCTCATTTGTTGTTGGTAGCTCCTCTCTCTCAAAGACTCCCCTTCCAAGGTTGTGTCTCTAGTAATACCAACCTCAGAAATAGTTGAAGTTGTTGATTCTCCAAGTGTCTCACAGATCTGCCATCTCCTCTTTCATCATCACTTCCTCCATCATTTCCTTCCACCTCTACAATCATTTCTTCTTTCCCATCCCCTTCTATGGCCCAAGTATTCTCATCTCTTCCATTTCTCTCAATAAGGGAAATGATTGGGTCACCCATCTCTTCTTCACTACCTCTAACACTTCCATTTCTTTCCGTCTCATCTTCTAATCCCATTGTATCCACTCCTATGGCTGTTCTCACATCCACCCCATCCATTATTTCCACCTCCATTCAAATGCCAACTAATGTTATTGGTGCTCTTGTTTTGACTAGTGCTTCAGGTACCAAATCAGTTGTTCCACTCCCATCAACATCAACCATTCCAGAATGGTTGTTTCATCAGACTCCAAAATAGAAGAAGAAGGTGCCTCTGGGGGATGTCATAGACCTAAGCATGTTGAACCCACACTAAAATATAATCCCAAGAGGCCTAAAATTGTTTCCATCCTATCAGAATCAATCTGGAGAAAGGGTTAGAATTTTCTACTCCCATTGAAGGAAAACCAAGGAAACTATTACAACAATGGATTATTGAATTTCTAGATTTTCACTTGGGAAAAGAAACACATGAAGGAGCTAAACATGATGTGTAGGATGCTCTTGGAAATTTGTTGGAAAAATATGACAAGGACAAGGCTTCCAAGGATGATCTCAAAGAAAGGTCGAGAAACTCACTACATTATTGAGAAAGGTAACACAACCAACTCCATCTACCGAGGTTTCAACTACTACGACTTTGATAGTTTCTTCTACTCTCGATGATATTCCTTATCATGAGATTGAGAAGATAGGTCAGAAGGGAAGATCGGTAAATGGATGGATGGAGCGTATACTTCAAGAATCCAATCCTTTAATTAAAGAGGCTATTGAAATATACAATGATTTATAGGTTGGAAGAGCTGCTATTTGTAAAATGGATGAATCCTTTTCTGAGGATAATAATAATCTAAACTTGAATTTAGCCACATGGAGTGAAATTAGAGAGGAAGATTCAGATCTACTCCTTCAAGAGGATGTAATTGATGATGCTTCAAAATTGTTTGAATATCAAAAAAAATGGAATTCCAGGTCTCAAGTGTTATAAGATTTAATAAAGAAGTTAGATGATAAATGAGTAGAAATCATGGATGCTCTGAATGACATATTAGAAGAGTTTGATATTATTAGTTGTAAGTTCTTTCAATGAGAACATTGATGCTCTTCTGGAGGATCAAATATGGGAAAATTTCAAAGATTTGGTGAAACGAGATGATGATGAGGTTACCCGAATTTCAGTAGTGACTCTATTGATAGGTTGGTGTCATGCCAAAATTTCACAAGAAGACTAAAGAAGGTTGTGGGTAAACTTAGAAGAATTCCAGCCAAAATCACAAGGGAAATCGAGATAGTATATGTAGTGAATCACTACGCATGTGGGCCAGAGGACAGAGAGATTTAAGGAATTATCAAGTGTTTCATCAAGTACAAACATCAGATGGCTACTTGGGATAAGAACCAAGGGAAAATTGAAGTTGGAGAAGATGTTGAGAGCCAAACCAAAGCTAGGTGGCCATGAAGGACTGATCCAAGCTCTGGATCAGTCAAAGTTGCAGAGTTGACTAGGTCAAATTCTTGCAACAAAATTTGCTATTTTTATGGGAGCATGTTCCCTTAAATTTAATGACATTTCTATTTTTAGTAAATTGTTAGTTAAGGCCCAGCTATAATGGCTCAGCCTAAGGAACTTATAAATAGAGAAGTACATTAAGTCTTTAGGGAGATCAATTTTTTTTGAAGAATTTACTCTTCAAGCTTGGAAGAGTGCTTTGAATATTCAAACCTTTTAATTACATTCAGAGTGATATTTTTCCATGGAAAGTTGAGTTATTATGTTAATGGTTGATGTGTTTATGCTTTGTGAATGCATAGTTCCTTAGTATAAATGGTTAGCTTGCCTTTATCTCATAATATCTTATTTCATTCTATTAGAAAGTGATATAATTGTTTGAATATCAGTTGTGAAAAAGGTTATATTCCTTCTGTTATACAAGCCATATTATTATTGAATTTTATGAATGAAATGGATGTTTGACATGTGCCTATTTTATATTATCATGGTGATTGATTTTGTTTCCAATTGAATTCGATCTATCTATTCATGCATAATATGAGTTTAACAAAAGGAACGTATGCTTCTTAGTTTGTGATATCATGTATCCTCTCCAAGTTACAACAGGTGAAGTTGACTTGTGGTGCACACACCCTCTTCAAATTAACCCTTCCTGAGTCTAAAATACCCTTTATTTTGTGCATCACCATCCTTAGTATAGTTTAATTTCTTGTAAAATCTTCCCTAAAACCCATTAAAATGTTAGTCATAGGTTTAGATAACCATTTTACTGCACTAGGAGTAGTAAAATGCTTAGTTTAGGAAGAGGAAGTTGGCCTTCTCTGGAGGTTCACCTCAAGCCCAAGTCCCACAACTTGAGAGGTGATCCCATGTGTCCAATCACACCGAAATCTCTTGTTCACATTCTGGTCCATTCGGGGGTGTAGTGATTTGACAACAACAGTTTTGGCACTCTTGGTGGGACAATGTGTTGGTACTTCTCTTCACACTTACAAGACTCAAAGTACTTGAGACTCCATTTCTCTAGATTTCAAGTCTTAGTGTAATTACTTATGTGAATAATTCAGACAAGAGCTTCTTTAAAGCAAGGAAATTATCAACATATTGAACTTTCCTTGTCTCCTCCAAAGAGAAGGAGAAGAGGCATTTCATTATCACCCATTGTAGCTTTACCTCATAGGGTCATTTAACCCCTCCGTATAAAAGGTTTCCTCCACCAAGGAATAACCAACCACTTGTTGTTGTTGTGACATGAAACCAAGTTTTTCCCCTTTCAATGCAAGTAGTCCTCTTTTGTTGGCTCAACGTGACCCTATACCTGTTGCGGCGCTCAAAATTTTACCCTTTTATACAGGGAAAACTCATGTTACTCCAATTGAACATATTCTTGATGTAGCCAACATTTGTGTCATACATAACATCACAGAGGATAACATTGCGAGTAGACTTTATGGCCACTTCTTTTAAGGGAAAATCACTCCAATGGTTTCGAGGGTTAAGTGTTGGCACTATAACTACTTGGGATGAATTGGGAGAAAAACTCTGTAAACAATTTGAAGACAAGAGTGATCACCTATCACTTTTGGAACAACTCACTACCATGAAGAGGGCTCCTCAAGAATACATGAGTGATTTCAATTTCTGATTCCACAGACCTAGAATAGGATTCCAACACTCATAAAACCTTCTTCAAATAATGCATTCTTGTACTATTTGTGAGCCTTGAATAATGATGTAGCAATTATGATCCAGTCCATGGGAGGGACTACATTACCTGATGCTTACGATGTTGCCATAAGAGTGGAAAATTCCTTGATTTAGGATGGAAAGATAGCTCCATGACCTCCAATGCCATTTTCTCTGGATCTTACAAACAATCAGCCTATCATCACTCCTATTCCAGTGGCCTCTAATCAACCAACTCAGTTTTCCCCTGCTCTTCGAATGATCTATTTGAAGTCAAGTCACTGCTGCAAAATTTTGGAAATGAGCTTGTCACACTCAAAAGGAAACAATTTCAATATAATCGTCCATACCAGCCACAAAACCAACAGTATCAGGCTAACCATCCTCCTTTCCAAGGAAACAACCAACCTCAAAATCAAGTTGCAGGTCAAGCTACAAATGTCAAGCCTTTGAACTTTCGAACCCTCTTGTTGCTAGCTCATCTAGAGCCATAGTACATCTCCGAATAATTTAGTCCAAGACTACGAATGGTGCTATCCTTTTTCTCAACCCCATAATCAAAATATTTGTCCCCATGGAGTTCTTAGTCAGACCTTATGGTTCAAAGCATATCTTCCCCTTCAGAGTTAATAGATAATTCATCTACACAAGAAGCAACAGATCAACTATAGGCCCTTGAAGAAGTCACTTTTCTTAACTAGCAAGCTAAAGAGTTTTGCGGGTTGAATGTAGAATCTTCATCAAGCATCCAGACAATTCATTCTAAAAGAGAGCAATGGAATCTCAAGCTCCCAAATCTGATCAAACATCAACTTCACAACCCCATAAATAAGCAACAGTTGATAAAGAGGTGGGGAAGAAACCGTCAAAAAATTTTGTTAGTCAAGTGGAAGAGGCGAGAAGGTTCTTCTTCAAGCATCATAGTGCCAAATAAGCATTTTCCAAAAGAAGACTCTAATGCCCAAAAAGGTATTAGCAAATTTAGGGAAATTCCATTCAACATTGTTGAACAAATGAAGAAAACCAACCTGAGCATCACAATGTGGGATGCACTCTCAATTCCTTCTCAACGGAATCTACTGCAAGAGGATTTGAATAGTTTTTGTACAACTGATGGATCATCGGGACATAAAACAAAAAAATCAAAAAGTCTGTGTCAACTAGAGAAGAAAGAAACTCCTAAGGCTAGCAAGCCACCACCATTTTATGTTTCCCTGATCATTGGTGATCATTTGGTTCATAATTGCATGATCGATTCTAGAGCCAATAGTTCCATTATGCCTAAACAGATCACATATGTGTTAGGCATACAATATGTGCCAATTGTAAAAGGATTTGTTCAGTTAGATGGCACAATTGTTAAGATTGTTGAGTCATTAAGGGGCTCTAGCTTACCATCCATGCATGTCCTAGCTTTTCATTTACACAAGACATATCCATTATTGATCTTCCTCCTCTCTTCGCCATTTTCCTATCACGAGATTTCACCGCCAAGATGGGTGGTTACTTGTCATCAGATTGGTCACACATGATTCTTAGAACTCACTATGGAATGAAGGTGACTATAAGAGCAGAACCGATTTTCCATAATCATGTGGAGCCATACACTACTAATCCCATAAATGGGAATTATGCTATTTGTGATCCAAAGGATGAAGATGTTGATCATGAACCAACCACTCTTGTAGAAGAGGTCCCCGATACATTACTTGATGAGGTAAGTACAAATCTTCAATATGATCCCTATGTTGATTTATTGGCGGATGAAGAATTTGGATGACTATTGTTGGAAGAAACTTGGATTGGGTACATACTACATCCATGAAGAAGGAACAATCGTACCTCAATTGGTTAAAACAACAAACAATTATGAGGGACTGTGGAAATTATTCTTCGATGGTTCGAGGAGTAAAAATGGGTCTAGTGTAGGAGTTATGTTGATTTCTCCATAAGGAAACAAATACTTCTCATCTTTTTGATTACAATTTAGTTGCACTAATAATGTGGCTGAATATGAGGCTCTCATACAAGGGATTCAACTAGCTCAAAAGAAAGGAATCAAGGATCTGACTATTTTTGGAGATAGTGAGTTGGTTGTGCATCAAGTAACAACCTGCAGTGCATCAAAAAATGATCTCTTAAGGTCGTACAAGAATCAAGTTTGGAATTTGATAGAGGATTTCAAAGCTTTTGGAATTCATGCAGTTCCCAGAAAGTAAAATCAGGATGTTGATAGGCTTGCTACAATTGGCTCATAGTATGACATACCTATGGACATCATGAAAGAGGAGCAACAAGTAGTCAAGATGGTGGTTTGTCCTGTAGTTCTAGATAATTTAAGTAGATGGAAAGTATTCGATAGTGAAAAACAAATTTTTCTTTTCCTACAAGAGGAGGTGGAGTTTGTTGCCAAACACCAAGATAAACTAAAATTTATATGGTGATCAGATTATACAGCTGAAGGGAAAAAAACTACCAAAGGGCTTAGTTACCCTTGAATCCATCTTCAATTTAGATGATCAGGCCAAATGACAAAGCACAAACATGGTGGTCAAGGAAGAGGATTTAAAGAAGTCGAGATGTAATAAACGAAGAAACTTCTTTTTAAAGATTGGTAAAGTGTGCACTTCTCAAGAGAAGAAATCTTTCATCAAATTGTGTCAAGAATATCATGATATTTTTGCATGGAGCTATAAATACTTGTGTGGTTTTGATCGGGTCTAGCACAACATACCATTGAACTGGACCCAAATTCTAAGCCAGTTTGCCAGAAACAAAGGCCAATTAATCCCAAGATTGAGCCACTGATGAGAAAGGAGCTAACCAAACTCATCAAGCCTACATAATTTTCCCTATCAAACATTCCTCATGGGTAGCCAATCTAGTGCCAGTAAGGAAGAAGAATGGAGAGATCTGGTTGTGCATGGATTTTAGGGATTTAAATCATGCCTCGTTAAAATACCACTACCCTCTTCCATCAATGGAAAAATCCTTCAAATAGTGGCAAGGGCTCAAAGGTTTTCCTTTCTCGATGGATATTCAGGATATAATCAGATTCTAGTCCAAGAATCTGACCAATTCAAAACAGATTTCACTACTAAGTGGGGCACGTATGCTTACAAAAAATGCCATTTGGATTGTCCAATGTGGGGCTACTTTCCAAAGAGCCATGGACATGGCATTTAAAGGATTAATTAATGATATCATCTTGGTTTACCTCGATGATATAACTATATATTCTAAGCATGTTGAAGATCACATCACACATCTAAGGAAGGTTTTTGAAGATGTAGAGAATTTGGGGTTTCACTTAATCCTAAGAAGTGAATTTTTATTGCAGGAAGGAAAATTTTGGGACATGTTGTTTCAGTGGAAGGACTATCTATCGATCCAGCTAGGATTTATTGATTATGTCCCTATCTCTTCCAAGTCATAAGAAAGGCCTCTAGATTTTCCTGGGAACCATAAATTTCATAAGGATATTCATTCCCCAATTTGCAACGTTGGCTAAACCAATAACAACCATGTTAAAGAAGAATATTCCATTCTCATGGATAAAATAAGGAAAAGAGAGCTTTGAGGCTATCAAAATGGCCATTTCTCAAGCTCCCACATTGGTAAACCCCAAGTTTGATAAATATTTTATTCTTTATGCTTTTGCAGGTCAAGAAAGTATTTCAGGGATTCTTACCTAGAAAATGATGAACTGATGGAGCAACCAATTGCCTTCTTCATTCAATCCCTTAAAGAATACAAGCTTAAATATTCATTTTTGAGAAACATGTATTTGTAGTTATTCGAGCCTTGAAGAAATTTAAGCACATTTTGTCCAACAACAAAATTCACCTAATGGTCTCCCATCCTAGCATCAAAGACTTTTTTGAATAAAGAGATGAATGAGAAATGCACTTTGGGTGGATTACAAAGGTGATGGAGTATGATGTGCACATCAAAGTCACTAAACTTGTTAGGGGAAAGGGTTTGTGTCAACAACTCACTGTAGACATAGAAGTCAAAAGTGAGGAAGAGATTATGCTTTTGAATACTGACGAAGGTAATGATCAGTCTACTGGTTAAAAAATATGCAAAATTTCCTCCTCATAGGGGCATATCATTCAAATATGGATAAATTCCAAAGATGTACTTTCCATCTCCAGTCTATTCCATATGTCTTGGTCATAATGTTCTTTTCCAAAAGGACTTGAAAAATGTTCTTATGTGCTGCATCAAACCAAAACAGTGAATAAGATATTAGAAGAATTCCACAATGGCCTATCTAGGGGGCATTACTATACACGCATGACTGCCACCAAAATTATGTGAGTTGGTTATTATTGGCCATGATTTTTCAAATATTCTCATCTCTGGGTGAGGAAATGTAAAGAATGTGCACCTTTTTAGAAAATAGAAGCTGACAGCTCTTCCCCTGCATCCTATTCAAGTGGATCAACCTTTCATTCAATGGGGGTTAGATTTCATCGGGATGATCAACCCTCCATCCAAGTGATGGAAATAAATGGGTTCTTACTATAACATATTACTTCACTCGATGGACAGAGGTAGTGGCCTTGAAAGAAAGCAACGAAAAGAAGTCCTTGATTTTCTGGAAAATATAATGACAAGATTTAGTGTTCCATTTACTGTTATCTCTAACAATGCAATGGCTTTTCTCGGTTTGAATTTGAGTGAATGGGCGGTTAAGAATGAGGTCTACCTCAAGACTTCATCTAATTACTATCCACAGGGAATGGGTTGGTCGAGTCTAGTAACAATAATCTCATAAGGATCATCAAACACATGATGGAGGCTAACAAAAGGACCTGACATACACAACTTAAGACCGCTTATGGGTAGATCAATTACACCTAAAAGAGAAATTGGGAGTTCACCTTTTGTGCTTGTATATGGAAGGGAGGAAAAGCTTTCGCTCTCCTTGGAATTACCTTCCTTGGAGTTGGCTCATTAGCTTGAAGTTATGGAAAATGACTCCTTGATGGTAAGGTTTGCTGAACTCATGGAGTTGGAAGAAGTTCGTAGCATGGATATGAAAAATAAAACATCAAGCTCAGTCAAAAATCCTTTGATAAGAAATTTTCTTGTAGGCATTTCCGGGAGGGAGATTTGGTTCTCAAATGGGATGAAGACAAAGCCAAACAAGGTAGGCATGCCAAAATTGATGCTCTCTGGAGCGGACCATATATCATCACAAGTTACAAAGAGGAAATTCATTTCATCTATCTAAACTCAATAGAGAGAATATTTCCCATTCACGTGAATGGGATACATCTCAAATCTTGATTTTGAGATTGTTTCACCCCGTATTGTGTTCTTTTGTCTTTTCCTCCAAGTGCTTTACACATTGTTTATTTTCATTCTTCTTTTCTTTTATTTTTGTGCACCTTGAATGTAGTTTTTACTTCCAAGACTCCTTTTCCCAATGGTTTGTATAAGGATACTAATCAAAATATTAGTTGGAAATCATTCCCTAGATGTCACCAAAAATGTTAAATTTTTTAATCTACCTTGAGAAATAGATGTTAAAACTGATAAAAAAAAAAATCCTTCACTCAGAAGTATTTAGTAGTTTTTGGAGATTCTTTGAATTCTAAAATCCAAAATTTCAGGATTTTGGGTTTTGGGGATTTCTCCCTTTCGAAATTTTATGGCAAAGAATTGAAATTGTGTTTTCAAAGTTCCAAAGTCTGAAATTCTAAAATTTTGGACTTTCGGTCTTTCCGGTTTTAAGACCCTATGTCCCATTTTGGGTAAAATCTTATTCGCACTTCCAAGTCTAAAAGTCCAAAATTTTGGACTTTTGGGCTTTTGGGTTTTAGAACCTTCCCAAATATTTTTGGCTAAATCTTATTCGAGACTTCCAAAGTCTATAAAATCTGAAATTCTGAAATTTCAGACTTTCAGGCTTTCGGTTTTGGAAATTTCTCCATCACCATTCCACGATTTTCACCTCCTGATCTCTGAAGTCTGAAACTCCGAAATTCCAAATTTTTAGAATTTCAAGACTTTGGTTTCAAACTTTAAAAGTTATTTGAGCATTTAATTCTTACCTACTTTTGTACGTGTCAAATATGGGCATTAATGTTAGGTTTTTCTATTTAAACTCATGATTTTACCTATCATTTTCACCTGACATTTTTCTCTGACGATCTAGTTTTTTACTATATCTTGTACTTTTCAATGTCATTTTCGAGGTATTTTATTTAGGTTATTTTCTTTTTTTAAGATCTTTGTGGTTTTTTTTCTCCTTGTTCATTTTTCTTTTTTTCCTCTTTTGTATACCTTGGAAGATGAGAATCTCATTTCTTACCATGTTTCCTTTAATATTTGATTTTCTACAGGCATCCAGTGCAAATTTCATCAAGATCCTCCAGAATATTTTACTTGCCTTCCGTGCCTTTGGCCAATTTTTCCCTTTCGACATTTCTCATTTTTTGGGGTTCGGAGGTTGAAATTTTTGAATTCTATGTTTTGGAGTTTGGATAATTGACAGTTTGGAGGTTGGCATTTTTTGGAAACCATACTCTTCTCTTTTATAACTGTTTGTTTCAGAATTTTGGGGTTTGTGTTTTTGGAACTCTCCATTTTTGGATTTTCGGAGCTCTCCTTTTCAAATTTTGAGGTTTGTGTTTTCGAAATCTCCATTTTGGGTTTTTGGAACTCTTGAAAATTATTTAGATTCCAAAATAAAATTTGATGTCAACTTCTACAGCCAAGGAAAGGAAAAGATGAAGTATACATTCCTTGGAGTGGCTCCCCATTCTTTTCTGTCTTCAGACTTGGGGAATATAGGAGACACTGATCTCGGATAGATTGATTTTCCAGACTTCTAGAAAGGGTGAAATCCCCAAACAAGAAATCCTGGATGCAAGCCATATATGATAGTGGACTTGTTTTGGTTGGCTTTCCCACGTCCATGCATTGCCTTGAGTTCATCTTAGCTCCGTAAGCTCACTTTAATGAAGACTCCAAGACATTTAAGGATGTTGATGGAAAGGTTGTAATCAAGTTGGATCTAGATTTCTTTGAGGAATTGTTCAAAATTATGAACGTCAATGATTATGCAACAATTTCACCATTATTGGTAGTAGAGAATTGGGACAAAGAAATAGAAGTATGTACAAAGGTCATGCTAAAAATCTATCTGGCCAAGAATGTTACTAAATTACCCAAGACTATGTATCGGTTAGAATTCATCCAAGAAGTCAATGACATTATTTTGTTAATAAGAAGAATTTTAGGCCTTCGCTCTACAAAGGAATTTCAAGAATGGATGTTCTTGTATATAGCTACCATTAAGAAAATAAAAGAATTTATTAGATGGGGGAGCATATCAGTAGCTCCATTTGTTTTTAGTTAAGCAAGGTATCATCTTCCAAGAGGCTTTACATGACATCCTTTCTAGTCTATGTTGCAGATGCTATGGGGGATTTTACTGGACTGAATACTAAGGGTATTTGAAGTACTTCCCAAATGTTTTGATTTTATCCTTAGCTTACATTGGATGAAGGAAGAAGGAACTTCTAAGGTTTAATGATGCCTTCTTTGTTGTCATTCTCTATCATTTTGATAAAGATTTATACAATTGAAGGATTTCCGATGAAGCCTTCAAGGAAGTATGTGAGTGGGGGATATCTACCTATAGTTCCCTACATTTACATAAATTCAAATTCTTAGTTTCGTTGGTCCTCCCAAAGAAATTTCCAAATGTCCGACTAATAAGTGGATCTTACTAGAATAAGTTTAGAAGTTACTTGAATATCATAAGATTTAGAATAAATGGAAAAAGGTGGGAGTTCAATTCCTATTCGATCGATAGATACACTTATCCCAATATATATAAGGTTAATTATACGTAGATGCGAGATGTCAGAAGTAACTTTGCGGACCTTCCATCCTTGGACCAATTTCGACTACTTGGGTGAATTTGGAAAAACAAACAAGTTTAGTTCCCATGTGCCCTAGTTGGAAGACATTTGGATTCATTATCGAGATGAACTCATCATCGAAAAGAGATTATGATAGGTTAACTTTGGATGAGGTTCGGCAGTTTGGTATAGCCGATATTCCAAAAGAAATGCAAGATGATGATGAAGTCTTGGATGCAACATATAAAGATAATAATGTTGCCAATCAACCATTGTCATGGATTGATTTGTATGTAGAAGAATGTTTAAATACTTAGGAGAGGGGGGACCACTCTAGAGAGAACCTACATTTGGTTGGTTACCTTGGGAATCTCACCCAAAGGGTTAGAATAACCTACAAATACAGGATCCCAACTAACCATGAGTCTTCCAACACCTAAAAAAGGGAAGAAGTCCATCCAAAGAGGCTAGACAATCCCAAAGAAGATCTCATTTTTGTTGGTAGCTCCTCTCTCTCAAAGACTCCTCCTTCCAAGGTTGTGTCTCTAGTAATACCAACTTCAAAATAGTTGAAGTTGTTGATTCTCCAAGTGTCTCATAGGATCTGCCATCTCCTCTTTCATCATCACTTCCTCCATCATTTCCTTCCACCTCTACAATCATTTCTTCTTTCCCATCCCCTTATATGGCCCAAGTATTCTCATCTCTTCCATTTCTCTCAATAGGGGAAATGATTGGGTCACCCATCTCTTCTTCACTACCTCTAACACTTCCATTTATTTCTGTCTCATCTTCTAATCCCATTGTATCCACTCCTATGTCCATTCTCACATCCACCCCATCCATTATTGCCACCTCCATTCAAATTCCAACTAATGTTACTGGTGCTCTTGTTTTGACTAGTGCTTTAGGTACCAAATCGGTTATTACACTCCCATCAGCATCAATCATTCCAGAATGGTTGTTTCGTTAGACTCCAAACATAAGAAGAAGGTTCCTATGGGGGATGTCATAGACCTAAGTGTGTTGGAATCCACACCAAAAAGATAGGCCAAGAGGCCTAAAAATTTTCCATCTTGTTAGTGAATCAATCTGGAGAAAGGGTCGTAGAAGTTGCTACTCCTATTGAAGGGAAAACCAAGGAAACTATTACAACAATGATTATCAAATTTCTTAATTTTAATTGGGAAAAATAACACATAAAGGAGGATAAACATGATGTGTAGGCTGATCTTTGAAATCTGTTGGAAAAATATGACAAGGAAAGGCTTCCAAGGATGAGCTCAAAGAAAGATCGAGCAACTCACTGCATTATTGAGAAAGGTAACACAACCAACTCCATCTACCAAGGTTTCAACTACTATGACTTTGACAGTTTCTTCTACTCTCGATGATATTCCTTATCACAAGATTGAGAAGATAGGTCAAAAGGGAAGATCGGTAAATGGATGGATGGAGCATATACTTCAAGAAGCCAATCCTTTAATTAAAGAGGTTGTTGAAATATACAATGATTTGTAGGTTGGAAGAGATACTATTTGTAAAATGGATGAATCCTTTTCTGAGGATAATAATAATCTAAACTTGAATTTAGCCACATGGAGTGAAATCAGAGAAGAATATTTAGATCTACTCCTTCAGGAGGATGTAATTGATGACACTTCAAAAATTTTTGAATATCAAAAGGTAATGGAATTCGGTCTTAAGTGTTACAAGATTTAATAAAGATGTTGGATGATAAACGAGTAGAAATCATGGATGATCTAAATGACATATCAGAAGAGTTTGATATTATTAGTTGTAAGTTCTTCAACAAGAACATTGATGAGCTTCTGGCAGGGATCAAATCTGGGAAAATTTCAAAGATTTGGTGAAATGTGATGACGAGGTTACCCGGACTTTCAACAATGACTCTATTGATAGGTTGGTGTCATGCCAGAATTTTGCAAGAAGCCTAAAGAAGGTTTTGGAAAAACTAAGAAGAATTCCAGACAAAAATCATGAGGAAAATCAAGAAAATGGATGTAGTGAATCACTACATATGTGGGCCAGAGGATGGAGAGATTATGGGAATTATCATGTGTTTCATTGAGTACAAACGTCAGATGGCTTCTCATGAGAAGGACCAAGGTAAAATTGAAGTTGGAGAAAATGTTGCACAACCCAAACCAAGGCTAGTGGCCATGAAAGGAATGATCAAGCTCTAGATCAGTCAAATTCTTGCAAAAAAATTTGCTATTATGATGGCTCAAATTTAAGGAAATTTAAATAGAGAAGTACATTAAGTCTTTAGGGAGATATAATTTTTTTTTTTTTGAAGTTACTCTTCAAGCTTGGAAGAGTGCTTTGAATATTTAGAAACCTTTTAATTACATTCAGAGTGATATTTTTCATGGAAAGCTGAGTTATTGTGTTAATGGTTGGTGCATTTATTCTTTGTGAATGCATAGTTCCTTAGTATAAATGGTTGGCTTGCCTTATTTCATAATATCTTATTTCATTCTATTAGAAAGTGATATAATTATTTGAATATCAGCTATGAAAATTTTTATATTCCTTCATTTATACAAACCATATTATTATTAACTTTTATGAATGAAATGGATGTTTGACATGTGCCTATTTTATATTACCGTGGTGATTAATTGTGTTTCTAATTGAATTCATTCTATCTATTATGCATAATCTTTTTAAAAAAAAGGAACGTATGCTTCTTAGTTTGTGATATCTTGTATCCTCTCAAGGTCACAACAGTGAACTTGAAATGTGGTGCACACACTCTCTTCAAATTAACCATTCTTGAGTCTAACAATATCCTTTATTACAAGCATCACCATCCCTAGTATAGTTTAATTTCTTGCATATCTCTTCCCTAAAACCCATGAAAATGTTAGCCTAGGTTTAGATAACCATTTTACCACACTAGGCATAGTACAACACTTAATTTAGGAAGAGGAAGCTGGCCTTCATTGCGGTTTCACCTCAAGCCCAAGTCCCACACCTTAAGAGGTGATCCCATGTGTCCCAATCACACCAAACATCTTGTTCACATTCTGGTCATTCGGAGGGTGCATTGATTTGGAAACAACAGCTTTTGGCATGCTCGGTGGAACTGTGTTGGTACTTGTATTCACACTTGCAAGACTCAAAGTACTTGGCGATGCCATTTCTATGGATTTCAAGTCTTAGTGTAATTACTTATGTGAAGAAATCAGACAAGATATTCTTCAAAGCAAGGAAATTATCAACATATTGAACTTTCCTTGTCTCCTCCAAAGAGAAGGAGAAGAGATGGTTCATTATCACCCATTGCAGCTTTACCTTGTAGGGATCATTCAATCCATCCGTATGGAAGGATTCCTCCACCACGGAATAACCAAAAACTTACTTTGTTATGGAACGAAACTAAGTTTTTTTCCCTTTAAATGCAAGCCTCTTTTATTGGCTGAACGTGACCCTATACCTATTGCGGTGCTAAAAAAAATTTACCCTTTTATACAGGGGAAACTCACATTACTCTAGTGGAACATATTCTTGATGTAGCCAACATTTTTTCCATACATAACATCATAGAGGATAACATTACTGGTTGACTTCGGCCACTTATTTCAAGGGAAAAACACTCCAATGGTTTTGAGGGTTAATTTTTGGCACTATAACTACTTGGGACGAATTGGGAGAAAAAAATTGTAAACAATTTGAAGAGAAGAGTGATCACCTATCACTTTTGGAACAACTCACTACCATGAAGAGGGATCCTCAAGAATACATGAGTGATTTCAATTTCTAATTCCACATGACCTATAATAGGATTCCAACACTCATAAAAACTTCTTCAAATAATGCATTCTTGTACTATTTACGATCCTTGAATAACGACGTAGCAGTTATGATCCAATCCATGGGAGGTACTACATTACCTGATGCTTAAGACGTTTCCATAAGAGCGGAAAATTCCTTGATTTAGGCTGGAAAATAACTCCACGACCACCAATGCCATTTTATCTGTATCTAATGAACAACCACCTATCATCAGTCTATTCCATTAGCCTCTAATCAACCACCTTAGTCTACCCCTCCCTCTTTGAATGATCTATTTTTAGTCAAGTCACTACTACAAACTTTTGAAATGAGCTTTTCACACTCAAATGGCAACAGTTCCAATATAATCATCCATACCACCACAAAACCAATAGTATCAGGGCTAACCATCGTCCTTTCCAAGGAAACAACCAACCTCAAAATCAATCTACGATCAAGTTGCAAATGTTAGGCCTTTGAATTTTTGAAACCATCTTGCTACTAGCTCGCCTAGAGCCATAGTACCTTTCCAGAATAATTTAGTCCAAGAATACAAATGGTGTAACCCTTTTTCTCATCCCCAAAATAAAAATATTTTTCCCCATGGAATTATTAGTTAGACCCTTATGGTTCAAAGCATATCTTCCCCTTCAGAGTTAACAAATAATTCATCTACACAAGAACCAAGAGATCAACTACGAGGCTCTTGAAAAAGTCACTTTGATTAACCTAAAGATGAAGAGTTTTGTGGGTTCAATGTAGAATCTTCATCAGTAGTGGCCAACACTCATTATAAAAAGAGAGAAAT
This sequence comes from Taxus wallichiana var. yunnanensis, assembly GCA_018340775.1. Classification (NCBI taxonomy): domain Eukaryota; kingdom Viridiplantae; phylum Streptophyta; class Pinopsida; order Cupressales; family Taxaceae; genus Taxus; species Taxus wallichiana. Next base: position 95,402,807 of record CM031238.1, read on the forward strand.
GGAATCTTAAGCTCTCAAAGCTGATTAAACATCCACTTTGCAACCCCAGAAAGAAGTGGCAGTTGATAAAGAGGTGGGGAAGAAATCGCCAGAAACATCTATTAGCCAAGCTAAGAGGCAAGAAGGTTCTTTAGGCATCACAATGCCAACCAAGAATTTTCCAAAAGAAGACTCTAATGCTCAAAAAGGTATTAGGAAATTTGGATCAATTTCATTCAACATTGTTGAACAAATGAAGAAAACTAACCAGAGCATCACAATATGGGACACACTCTTAATTCCTTTTAAATAGAATCTAGTGCAAGAGGATTTGAATAGTTTTTATACAAATGATGGATCATCAGAACTTTAAACAACAAAATTGACAAGTTTATGTCAACCAGAGAAGAAAGAAACTCCTAAGTCTAGCAAACCACCACCATTTTATGTTTCCTTGATCATTGGTGATCATTTGGTTCATAATTACATGATCGATTATGGAGCCGTGTTTTGTTATGCCTAATCGATAGTAGATGTGTTAGGCATACAATATGTGCCATGTTAGGAATCAATAATATCTAATGCAGAATAATTCCTTAGAATCGCAATAATAAGAAGTATGAATAGAATTACGAAATGAAAAATGCACAACGCGAAGATAATATTTAACGTGGTTCACCCAATGTGAGCTACATCCACCAAGAACACTTGCTTAGATTTTATTACAAGCCAACAATCTTCACAATTACAATAATTAGATCTTGTTTGGAGCTGCGCTCAACAAACCCTCCTAAATTTGCACTTGAATTTGCACACACTATTCACCTTCACAAAACACACTCATATAAATCCTATTGTATGTCCATATATTTATTAGAACATCAATAGGTATCCGAAGAGGTGGTTTTACAAAACAATGGGTACCGAAAAAATAACCATGGGCCCGAAAACAGTCCATAATGGTTACCCATTACCCATGGGTTAATAAACCACCCATGAAAAACTTTCTTCATAGGCTTCGCCCCTAAGCCTCCATCGGGGGCTTCACCCCTTGGGCCCCCTTGACCCGCTCACCGGTGAGTGGAACTACCGTAAAAATATCCGAGTGTAACACATGGAAGGTGTACCAAACTCTAACATGAAAACAGGCTCCACAAACATAACAATCTCCCACTTGGAGATTGATTTCCACTGAGAAAGCTTCTCAACCCTTCACTATCATCTGCGAAGTCCAACCAAAGCTGAACATAGCTTTAATTAATCCCTTGTGACCACCTTGGTCATCATGTCTCAGGATTCTCGATTGGTATGAATCTTCTCTAACTACAACTTATCTTCCTCCAAAGTTGTCTGATGAGGTGATATCTCAACTGTATATGCTTCGTCCTAGAGTGGAAAGCAGACTTCTTAGCTAGTTGTATAGCACTCTGACTATCACTATGTAGCTTACATTCCTCCTGCTTATGCCCCAACTCCTCAAGTAATTGTTGTAACCAAATCATCTCTTTGTTTGCCTTTGTGGCATCAAAATACTTGGCCTTTGTGGTTGACAAAGCCACCAGCTTCTGTAGTTGTGAAATCCAGGTCATTGCTATCCCACATACAGTGTAAATATAACCTTTCATGCTCCTCCTGATGTCTACATCTCCAGCCATGTATGAATCTACATAACCATGTAAAGTGGTGTCTGATCCACTATAGCACAAAACTATCCCCATGGTCCCTCTCAAATACCAAAGGATCCACTTTATTACTTGCCAATGCTCTTTACCTAGATCACTCATAAATATACTCATAGCTCCCATTGTATGAGCAATATCAGGCCTAGTGCACATCATAGCATACATCAAACTGCCAACCGCTGATGAGTAAGGTACCTTGGACATCTGGTTTCTTTCTTGCTCTATCTTGGGACACTGCTCCTTTGATAACTTAAAATGGCCTGCCAAAGGAGTCCCAACCGGTTTAGCATCCTGCATGTTAAACCTATCTAATACCTTCTTAATGTACTCTTCTTGAGATAAAGTCATCTTCCGTTCCTTCCTATCTTGAGTTATCCTCATACCAAGGATTTGTCTGGCTACCCCCAAATCCTTCATATCAAAGGAGTCACTTAGCTGTTTCTTGAGTACTTTTATTTCTTACATGTTTTTACCTGCAACCAACATGTCATCAACATACAAACACGGATAATATAACTTCCATCCTCAAATTTATTTGTATACACGCAATGGTCAGAATGACATCTAATATAACCTTGCTCCATCATGAAGCTATCAAACTTCTTATACCATTAACGTGGAACTTGTTTTAGGCCATACAAGGTCTTCTTCAGTTTGCACACCATCTCCTCTTTACCTTTGACTTCATATCCTTCTTTCTGCATATATAGCTCCTCCTCCAAATCACCATGGAGAAATGTAGTCTTTACATCTAACTGTTCTAAGTGCAAGTCTTTTTCTGCCACTATTCCAAGAACAGCTTCGATAGAAGTCATTTTTACTACGGAGAAAAATCTCATCAAAATCTATACCATGTTTCATGCAAACCCCTTGACCACCAACTGGGCCTTATATCTTTTCTTTCCTCCTTCGTCTTTAAATCTGTATACCCACTTGTTTTGCAATGCTCTTTTGCCTTCTGGTAGCTTCACCAAATCTGAATTACGGTTCTCCATGAGAGACTTATGCTCCTCATCCATGGATTACTCCCACTTATTACGACATCTACCCGTATTGCTTCATCAAATCTCTCTAGCTCTCCACTATCGGTGAGTAATAAATAATAAAGAGAAGGAGAAAAATGTTCAGGTTCTTTTCTTACCCTAGAAGACCTCCTCACTATAGGAGTTTGGGGTTCCTGTTGAGTAGGTTCCTGAATTGATTCATGGGTCATTGTCCCATCTGGAAGATCCTCTACCACTGCATATTCTTTCTTGGATTATTCCCTGTTTTCCTACAACTGTTGCTTATACATGACTTTCTCATTAAATACCACATCCCTAGACCGGATGATTTTCTTGTCCTTAATACTCCGACATTTAAATCCAAATTCATCACCACCATAACTAATAAAAGTGCATTTTTCTCGATTTATCCTCTAGATTGGTCCTATCATCCTTGTCAATATGAACAAACACCTCACATACAAAGACTCTAAGAAATGAGTAATCGACTTTCTTACCGTACCAAGCCTCCTCGGTATGCCTCCATCCAAGGCACTTGAGGGTCCTATGTTTATCAAGTACATAGTTGTGCTCACCACTTCGCCCAAAAATAAAGAGGCGATCCCCGCATGTATCCTCATGCTCCCAAAGACATTCCATAATTGTTCTGCTCATCCTTTCGACACCCCATTCTGTGCAGGGGTTCCCGAACCATCTTTTGCCTATGAATTCTATTCTTAAACAAGTAATCATAAAATTCATTGCTGCAATACTCCCCTCCATTATCTGACCTGAGACATTTTAACTTAAGACCTGTTTCATTCTCTACCAAGGCTTTCCATTTAACAAAAGTATCAAATACATCAGATTTGTTTCTAATACAATAAACCAAAAATTTCCTTGTTACATCATCAATAAAAGTAGCATAATAACTTGAACCCCCAAGAGATGATACCCGAGCCGGTCCCTATACATCGAATGTACCACTCTAAATTACTCTCTTTCTTCGTAGGTCCAACCTTGAGAAACGTTACTCGCTTGAGTTTCCCATATATGTAGTTCTCACATAAATCGAAACTCATTTATGTATATCAAGGAAAATTCTTCTTTATGACGTCCATGCCCTTATGGATCATATGACCAAGCCTATAGTGCCATAATGTTTTATCTCGCATCTGAAGCCACAAGATTACAATCATTATTACTATTAGTGGATAAATACAAGGTTCCAACCTTCTTATCTCTTTCCACCACAAGAGTACCCTTGGTAACCTTCCAAGAGTTAGATGTAAATATCACAAGACAACCATCACTTCCCAATTGGTGGCCGATATCAAATTTCTCCTTAATGTAGGCACATGTCCGACATCCTTCAATAGCCATGTATACCCATTATGCATCTTAACTCGAACAAAACCTTTTCCAACTATACTGCAAGGCTCATCATAACCAAGAAAAACATTCCCAAAATCCCAACATAATCAACAAAAGAATGCCTATGTGGAGTAGCATGAAAAGAAGCCCCAATCTAAAACCCAAGATTCAAGAATATTATGCAAAGAAAGAATCAAAGCATCGTGGCATACATTACCCAATGCCACATTTTCCTCCTTGTTTTCTTCCTATTGTTTCTTCTTATCCTGAAGCTCCCAATAGTCCTTCTTTACATGCCTAGACTTTCCACAATTCCAACATATGATCTTGCTCTTGGATTTTGACCTTGCCCGATCTTTCAATTTTCCACAGTTTCCTCTATTCTTCTGTCTCCCTCTAGTTTCCACTATCAAAGCATTCCCGGAGAATTTTCTTCACATTTCCTCGCTTAGAATCACCTGTAGGACATCCTCAAACTTTAACTTCGAGTTAGCTGGAACCGAGTTGCTTACCGCCATTACCAGCTATTCCAACTTTAAGGTAAAGAGCAAAAATTAATAAATCCCTAACTTCATCAAATTCTATTGTAACCAAAGCTAGCATATTCACAATCAGTATTGAAATCATTTAAATGATTTTCTATTGAACTATTCTTAGACATCTTCATATTAAACAACTTTTTCATTAAAAATATCTTATTAGAGGCGAGAGGGTTTTCATACAACTTCCTAATGCATCCATTAGATCTTTTGTAGTCTTTTCCTTTGAAACATTAAATAATACCGAAGATGCAAGACACAACCAGATTGTCCCAAGTGTCTTCCTATCCAGCAAAATCCCATTCCGCATCTATCATTCTCAAGGTTTTTTTCACCTTATCGAGACAATGAAGTATAAAGATCCTTCTAATAAAGGTAATTTTCCATCTCGCATCTTCCAAAGATTGAAATTCAGCCCGTTGAATTTACCAACCCTGGATCTTCCATCATCTACCATAGCTCCCATTCAAGCTAAAAATTTTCCCTACGATTCAACACTTCAAAGAAACCAAACCAGGCTATGATACCAATTATTAGGAATTAATAATATCTAATGCGAGAATAATTCCTCGGAATCACAATAATAAGAAGTATGAATAAAATTACGAAATGAAAAATTCACAACACGAAGACAATATTTAACGTGGTTCATACAATATGGGCTACATCCACCAAGAACACTTGCTCAGATTTTATTACAAGCCAATAGTCTTCACAATTACAATAATCAAATCTTATTTGGAGCTGTGCTCAACAAACCCTCCCTAATTTGCACTTGAATTCACACACACTATTCACCTTCAAAAAACACACTCATATAGATCCTATTGTATGCCCATCTATTTATAAGTACATCAATAGGTAGCCAAAGAGGTGGTTTTACAAAACAATGGGTACCGAAAAAAACCATGGGCCCAAAAACAACCCATAACAGTTACCCATTACCCATGGGTTAATAAACCACCCATGAAAAATTTGCTTCAGGGGCTTCACCCCGAACCCCCTTGACCCACTCACCGGCGAGCGGATGCTGTAAAAATATCCGAGTGTAACACATGGAAGGTGTACTAAACTCTAACATGAAAATAGGCTCCACAAACATAATATGAAAGTTGCAAAAGGAGTTGTTCATTTAGATGACACAGAAGTTAATATTGTTGGAGTCATTAAGGGGCTCTACCTTACCGTCCATGTATTTCCTAGCTTGTCATTTACACAAGACATCTGATATTGATCTTTCTCATCTCTTCACCATTTTCCTATCACAATATTTCACCGCCAAAATGGGTGGTTACTTGTCATTATATTGGTAACACAGGATTCTTAGAACTCGCTATGGAATGAAGGTGACTATAAGAGTTGAAAATATTTTCCATAATCATGTGAAGCCATATATTGCTAATCCCATAAATGGAAATTATACTATTTGTGATCTAGAGGATGAAGATGCTGATCATGAACCAACCACTCCTTCATAAGAGGTCCCCAATACATTCCTTGATGAGGTAAGACCAAATCTTCAATATCATCCCTTACACCGATTTATTAATGGATGAAGAATTTGGATGACTATTTTTGAAGAAAATAGATTAGGTACATAATGCATCCATGAAGAAGGAATAATTGTACCTCAATTGGTTAAAACAACAAACAGTTATGAGGGACTGTGGAAATTATTCTTCGATGGTTCAAGGAGTAAAAATGGGTCCACTGCAGGAGTTATGTTGATTTCTCCAGAAGGAAACAAATAATTTTCATCATTTCGATTACAATTTAGTTTCACTAATAATGTGGCCGAATATGAGGCTCTCATACAAGGGATTCAACTAGCTCAGAAGAAAGGAATCAAGGCTCTGAATGTTTTTGGAGACATTGAGTTGGTTGTGCATCAAGTAACAAAGCTGCAGTATAAAAAATGATCTCTTAAGATCGTACAAGAATCATGTTTGGAAATTAATAGAGGATTTCAAAGATTTTAGAATTCATGCGCTTCTCGAAAAGTAAAATCAGAATTCTGAAAGACTTGCTACAATTGGCTCATAGTATGACATACCTGTCGACATCGTGAAAGAGGAGCAACAAGTAGTCAAGATGGTGGTTTGTCCTGCAGTTCCCGATAATTTAAGTAGCTGGAAATTATTTGATAGTGAAAAACAAATTGTTATTTTCCTACAAGAGGAGGTGGAGTTTGCTACCAAACACCAAGATAAATATAAAAATCCGTATGGTGATCATATTATACGCTTAAAGGGAAAAAACTACCAAAGGGCTTAGTTACCCTTGAATCCATCTTCAATTTAGATGATCAGGCCAAATGACAAAGCACAAACATGGTGGTCAAGGAAGAGGATTTTGAAGAAGTCGAGGTGACAAATGAAAAACTTTTAAAGATTGGTAAAGTGTGCACTGCTCAAGAGAAGAAATCTTTCATCGAATTGTGTCAAGAATATCACGATATTTTCACATGGAGCTACAAATACTTATGTGGTTTTGATCCAGGTCTAGCACAACATACCATTGAACTGGACCCAAATTCTAAGCCGGTTTCCGAAACAAAGGCCAATTAATCCCAAGATTGAGCCACTGATGAGAAAGGAGCTAACCAAACTCATCAAATCCTGCATAATTTTCCCTATCAAACATTCCTCATGGGTAGCCAATCTAGTGCCAGTAAGGAAGAAGAATGGAGAGATCTAGTTATGCATAGATTTTAGGGATTTAAATCATGGCTCGTTAAAATACCACTACCCTCTTCCATCAATGGAGAAAATCCTTCAAACAGTGGCAAGGGCTCAATTTTTCTCCTTTCTTAATGGATATTCAGGATATAATCAAATTCTAGTCCAAGAATCTGACCAATTCAAAAAGGCTTTTACTACTAAGTGGGGCACATTTTCTTACAACAAAATGCCATTTGGATTGTCCAATGCAGGGGCTACTTTCTAAAGATACCTGGACATGGAATTTAAAGGATTAATTAATGATATCATCTTGGTTTACCTTGATGATATAAATGTATATTCTAAGCATGTTGAAGATCACATCACACATCTAAGGAAGATTTTTCAAAGATGTAGAAAATTTGGGGTTTCACTTAACCCTAAGAAGTGCATTTTCACAGTGCAGGAAGGAAAATTGTTGGGATATATTGTTTCAAAGGGAAGGATTATCTATCAATCCTACTAGGATTTATTCGATTATGTCCTTATCTCTTCCAACTCATAAGAAAGGCCTCCTAAGTTTCCTGGGAACCATAGATTTTGTATGGAGATTCATTACCCAATTTGCAACGTTGGCTAAACCACTTACAACCATGTTAAAGAATAATATTCCATTCTCATGAAAAAGGAAGGAAAAGAGAGATTTGAGGCTATTAAAATGGCCATTTCTCAAGCTCCCACATTGGTAAACCCTAGGTTTGATAAATATTTTATTCTTTATGCTTTTACAGCCAGAAAGTATTTCAGGATTCTTACCAAAGAAATGATGAACTGATGGAGCAACCAATTGGATTCTTCACAATACTTTAAATAATACAAGCTTAAATATTCATTTGTTGAGAAACAAGTATTTATAGTTATCTCGAGCCCTAAATAAATTTAAGCACATGTTGTCCAACAACAAAATTCACCTAATGGTCTCACATCCTGATGTCAAAGACTTTTTGTTGAATAAAGAGATGAACAAGAAACACGTTGGGTGGATTACAAAGGTGATGGAGTATGATGTGCACATCAAAATCACTAAACTTTTTAGTCGAAAGGGTTTGTGTTAGATATCACCGCAAAAACATAGAAGTCAAAAGTGAGGAAGAGGTTATGCTTTTGAATACTGATGAAGGTAATGATCAGGTTGACTAGTTAACAAAGATGCAAAATTTCCTCCTCGCAGGGGCATATCCTTCAAATATGGATAAATTCCAAAGATGTACTTTCCATCTCCAGTCTATTCCATACGTGTTGGTTGAAAATGTTCATTTCAATAGGACTTGAATGGTGTTCTTCTGCACTGCATCAAACCAAAGAAAATGAATAAGATATTAGAAGAATTCCACAATGGCCTATTTGGGGGCATTACTCTGCATGCACGAATTCCACCAAAATTATGTGAGATGGTTATTATTGGCCAAATTTGTTCAAATATTCTCATCTCTGGGTGAGGAAATGTAAAGAATGTACCCTTTTTCAAGAAAGTAGAAGATGACAACTCTTCTCCTATGTTGTATTCAAGTGGATCATCCTTTCATTCAATGGGGGTTAGATTTTATCAAGATGATCAACCCTCCATCCAGTGATGGACATAAATGGGTTCTTACTACAACATATTACTTCACTCGATGGACAGAGGCAGTGGCCTTGAAAGAAAGCAACGAAAAGGCAGTCCTTGATTTTCTGGAAAATATAATGACAAGATTTGGTGTTCCATTTATCAAGTATCTCCGATAATGTAATGGATTTTCTTATTCTAAAGTTGAGTGAATGGGCGGTTAAGAAATAGGTCTACCTTAAGACTTCATCCAATTACTATCCACGAGGAATGAGTTTTCCGATTCTAGTAACAAGAATCTCATAAGGATCATCAAACACATGATGGAGGCTAATAAAAGGACCTGGCATACACAACTTAAGACCACCTTATGGGTAGATTGAATTACACCTAAAAGAGAAATTTGGAGTTCACCTTTTGTGCTTTTATATGGAAGGGAGGAAAATCTTCCGATCTCCTTGGAATTACCTTCCTTGCAGTTGGCTCGTCAACTTGAAGTTATGGAAAATGACTCCTTGATGGTAAGGTTTGCTAAAATCATGGAGCTGGAAGAAGTCGCAAAGATGGCTATGAAAAATTTAGGACAACATCAAGCTCAGGTCAAGAAATCCTTTGACAAGAAATCTTCTGATAGGCATTTCTAGGAGGGATATTTGGTTCTCAAATGGGATGAAGACAGAGCCAAACTAGGTAGGCATGCCAAGTTTGATGCTCTCTGGAGTGGACCATATATCATCACAAGTTGCAAAGAGGTGAATTCATTTCATCTATCCAGACTCAACAGAGAAGAATTTCCCATTCACGTGAATGGGATACATCTCAAAGCTTGCTTTTGAGATTGTTTCACCCCTGTACAGTGTTCTTTTGTCTTTTCCTCCAAGTTCTTTACACATTGTTTGTTTTCGTTCTTCTTTTCTTTTGTTTTTTGTGCACCCTAAATGTAGTTTTTGCTTCCAAGACTCCTTTGCCCAATGGTTTGTATAAGGATACTGATCAAAAGCTTAACAAGAAAGCATTCCCTGGAGGTCACCAAAAATGTTAAATTTTAAAATCTACCTTGAGAAACAAATGTTAAAACTGATCAAAACAAAAAAAAATGAAAATCCTTCACTTGAAGTATTTAGTAGTTTTTGGAGATTCTCCGAATTCCAAAATATGAAAATATCGGGCTTTTGGGTTTTGAGTATTTGTCTATTTTCGAATTTTATGGAAAATAATTGAAATTGTGTTTTCAAAGTTTTGAAGTCCAAAAGTATGAAATTTCAGACTTTTGAGCTTTTGGGTTTTGAGACCCTATGTCACATTTTGGGTAAAATCTTATTCAAACTTTTGAAGTACGAAAGTCTGAAAGTTTGAAATTTTGGACTTTTGGGATTTCGGGTTTCAGAACCTTCCCAACCATTTTTGGTTAAATTTTATTCAGACTTTCAAAGTTTGAAAGTTTGAAAGTTTGCAATTTCATACTTTCGGGATTTTGGGTTTCATAATTTCTTCACCACCATTCCACGATTTTCACCTCTTGCTCTCCAAATTCTGAAACTCAGAAATTAAATTTTAGAATTTTCGACTCTCAAGTTTCAGAATTTCAGAGTTCTTTACGCATTTAATTCTTACCTACTTTTGTACATGTCAAAATCTGAGTATTAATGTCATATTTTTCTATTTAAACTCACGATTTTACTGTCATTTTAACTCGACATTTTACTTTGACTATGAGTTTTTATAGTATCTTGTACTTTTCAATGTCATTTTTGAGGTATTTTATTTAGGTTATTTTCTTTTTGGTTTAAGATCTTTGTGGTTTGTTTTCTCCTTATTCATTTTTCTTTTTGTTCCTCTTCTATATACCTTGGAAGATGAGAATCTCATTTCTTGCCATGTTTACTTTAACAATCATATTTTCTATAGGCATCTAGTGTAATTTCATCAAGATCCTCTCGAGTATTTTACTTGCCTTCCATGCCTTCGGCGATGTCTACCCTTTCTTAATTTATCAATTTTTCGAGTTCATAGGTTGGCATTTTTGAAGTTTTTGTTTTTCGAGTTCATAGAATCGATGGTTCGGAGGTTGGCATTTTTTTGAAACCGTACTCTTCTCTTTCAAAAATTTTTAGTTCAAAATTTTGGGGTTTCATTTTAAAGGTTTTCTAAACTCTCCAATTCAAAATTTTTGGGTTTTTGTTTTTGGTTTTCATAACTCTCCATTTCGGGTTTTGAAACTCTCCTTTTCGAGTTTTCAAAACTCTCCATTTCAGGTTTTTAGAACTCTTGAAAAGTCTTCAGATTCTGAAATAAAAACTTGATGTCAACTTGTACTACCAAGGTCAAGGAAAAGATGAAGTATACATTCCTCGAAGTGGTTCCCCATTCTTGCCTGTATTTAGACTTGGGTAATATATGAGACATTGATCTCAGAAGATTGATTTTCTAGACTTCTGGGAAAGGGTGAAATCCCCAAACAATAAATCCTGGATGCAAGACATATATGACAATGGACTTGTTTTGGCTGTTGGCTTTCCCACGTCCATGCATTTCCTGAGTTTGTCTTAGCTACAACAACTCACTTTAATGAAGACTCTAGGACAATTAAGGATGTTGATGGCAAGGTTGTAATCCGCTTGGACCCATATTTCTTTGAGGACTTGTTCAAACTTCCAGACATCAAATATTATGCAACAATTTCACGAATTTGCAGTAGAGCATTGGGACAAAGAAATAGAAGTATGCAAAAGGTCATGCTAAAAATATATCTGGCCAAAAATGTTACTAAATTACCCAAGACTATGTATCGGTTAGACTTCATCCAGGAATTCAATGACATTATTGTGTTACTAAGTAGAATTTTAGGCCTTCCCTCGTAAAGGAATTTTAAGAATGGATGTTCCTATATATAGCTACCATTAAGAAAATAAAATAATTTATTAGATGGGGAGCATATCAATAGCTCCATTTTTTTCAGTTAAGCAAGGTATCATCTTCAAAGAGTTTCTACATGACATCCTTTCTAGTCTATGTTGCAGCTACTATGGGGGATTTTACTGGACTGAATATTAAGGGTATTCGAAGTACTTCCCAAATATTTTATTTTATCCTCAGCTTACATTGAACGAAGGAATTAGGCACTTCAAGGATTAATGATGCCTTCTTTATTGTAATTATTTAACGCTTTGATAAAGAACTATACAATCGAATGATTTCCGATGAAGCCTTCAAGAAAGTATGCGAGTGGGGGGATATCTACCTACAGTTCCCTAAATTTACATACATTCGATTCCCGGTTCCATAGGTGCTCCCAAAGAAGCCAAGATGTCCCACTGATAAGTGGATCTTACTAGAATTAGCTCCAAAGTTGTTGGGCTATCATAAGATTCAAAATAAACTACACAAGGTAGGAGTTCGATTCCATATTTCGATCGAAAGATATACTTTTCCCAATATCTATAAGGTAAAGAATGTAGATGCGGAGATGTCAGAAGTAACTTTGCAGACCTTCCATCCTCGAACTAGTTTTGACTATTGGGGTAAATTTGGTGAAATAGGCATGTCTAGTTCCCACGTGCCTAGTTGGAAGAAATTTGGATTTATTGTCGAGATGAACTCATCATCAGAAAAAGAGATTATGAGAGGTTAACTCTAGATGAGGTTCGACAGTTTGGTATAGCCGATATTCCAAAAGAAATGCAAGATGATGATGAAGTCTTGGATGTAGCATATAAAGATAATAATGTTGCCAATCAACCATTACCATGGATTGATTGGTATGTAGAAGAATGTTGCAATACCAAGGAGAGGGTAGGGACCATTATACAGAGAACCTAAAGTTGGTTGGTTACCTTGGGAATCTTACCCAAAGGGTTAGAAAAACCTACAAATACAGGATCCCAACCAACCGTGACTCTTCCAACACCTAAAAATGGAATAAGTCCATCCAAAGAGGCCGATACCCCAAATAAGATCTCATTTGTTGTTGGCAACTCCTCTCTCTCTAATACTTTCCCTTCTAAGGTTGTGTCTCTAATATTACCAATCTCGAAATAGTGTAAGTATTTGATTCTCCAAGTGTCTCGTAGTATTTTCCACCCCCTCTTCCATCACCACTTCCTCCATCATTTCCTTCCACCTCTACAATCATTTCTTCTTTCCCATCCCCTTCTATGGTCCAAGTATTCTCATCTCTTCCAGTTCTCTCAGCAGGGGAAATGATTGGGTCACCCATCTCTTCTTCACTACCTCTAACACTTCCATTTCTTTCCGTCTCATCTTCTAATCCCATTGTATCCACTCCTATGGCCATTCTCACATCCACCCCATCCATTATTGCCACCTCCATTCAAATGACAACTAATGTTATTGATGCTCTTGTTTTGACTAGTGCTTTAGGTACCGAATCGGTTATTCCACTCTCATCAAGATCGTAGATTCCGAATGGTTGTTTCATCAGACTCCAAAATAGAAGAATAAGGTTCCTCTAGGGGATGTCATAGACCTAAGCATGTTGGAACCCACACCAAAAAGACAATAAAAGAGGACTAAAATTGTTTCTAACCTGTCAGTGAATCAATTTGGAGAAAGGGTCGTAGAAGTTGCTACTCCCATGTAAGGAAAAACCAAGGAAACTGTTACAACAACGGATTATCGAATTTCTAGATTTTCACTGGGAAAAGCAACACATGAAGGATTTAAACATGATGTGCAGGATTCTCTTGGAAATCTTATGGAAAAATATGACAAGCCAAGGCTTCCAAGGATGAGCTCAAAGAAAAGGTCAAGCAACTCACCGCATTATTGACAAAGGTAACATAACCAACTTAATCTACCGAGGTTTCAGCTACTACGGCTTTGATGATTTCTTCTACTCTTAATGATATTCCTTTTCATGAGATTTAGAAGATAGGTCGGAAGGGAATATCAGTAAATTGATGGATGGAGCGTAGACTTTAAGAAGACAATCCTTTAATTAAAGAGGCTTTAGAAATATACAATGATTTGCAAGTTGGAAGAGCTGTTATTTGTAAAATGGATGAATCCTTTTATGAGGATAATAATAATCTAAATTTGAATTTATCCACATGGAAAAAAACTAGAGAGGAAGACTCATATCTACTCCTTTAGGAGGATGTAATTGATGATGCTTCAAAATTGTTTGAATATCAAAAGGAAATGGAATTTTGGTCTCAAGTGTTGCAAGATTTAATAAAGAAGTTGGATGATAAAAAGTAGAAATCATGGATGCTCTGAATGACATATCAAAATATTTTGATATTATTAGTTGTAAGTTCTTCAATGAGAACATTGATGCTCTTCCGGAGGATTAAATGGGAAAATTTTAAAGATTTGGTGAAATGAGATGACGAGGTTACCTAGAATTTTAGTAGTGACTCTATTGATAGGTTGGTTTCCTGCCATAATTTCGCAAGAAGACTAAAGAAGGTTTTGGGTAAACTGAGAAGAATTCCAGCCAAAATCACAAGGGAAATCGAGACAATGGATGTAGTGAATCACTATGCATGTGGGCCAGAGGACAAATAGATTCAGGGAATTATCAAGCATTTCATTGAGTACAAACATCACCGGTCGCTGCGGGATAAGGACCAAGGGAAAATTGAAGCTGAAGAAAATGTTGCAGAGCCCAACCAAGGCTAGGTAGCCATGAAAGGACTGATCCAAGCTCTTGAGCGGTCAAAGATGCAGAGTTTTTGGGTCAAATTCTTGCAACAAACTTTTCTATTTTTATGGGAGCATGTTCCCTTAAAATTAATGACATTTCTATTTTCAGTAAATTCTTAGTTAAGGCCCAAATATGATGATGGATCAGCCTAAGGAACTTATTAATAGAGAAGTAAATTAAGTCTTTAGGGAGATATAATTTTTTTGAAGAATTTACTCTTCAAGCTTGGAAGAGTGAGTTGAATATTCGAAACCTTTTGATTAAATTTAGTGTGATATTTTGCCATGGAAAGCTGAGTTATTGTGTTAATGGTTGATGCATTTATGCTTTGTGAATGCATAGTTCCTTAGTATAAATGGGTGGCTTGCCTTATCTCATAATATCTTATTTCATTTTGTTATAAAGTGATATAATTGTTTGAATATCAATTGTGAAAAAGGTTATATTCCTTGCTTATACAAGCCATATTATTATTGAATTTTATGAATGAAATGGATGTTTGACATGTTCCTATTTTATATTATCGTGGTGATTGATTATGTTTCCAATTGAATTCAATCTATCTATTATGCATAATCTGAGTTCAACAAAAGGAACATATGATTCTTAGTTTGTGATATCATGTATCCTCTCCAAGCCATAAAGCAAGTGAAATTGACTTGTGGTGTTCACACCCTCTTCAAATTAACCATTCTTGAGTCTGACAATACCCTTTATTTGGTGCATCACCATCCCTAGTATAGTTTAATTTCTTGCAAATATATTCCCTAAAACCCATGAAAATGTTAGCTTAGACAACCATTTTACCGCATTAGGCATAGTACAAAGGCTTAATTTATGAAGAGGAATCCGACCTTCTCTAGAGGTTCACCTTGAGCCATGGTCCCACAACTTGAGAGGTGATCCCATGTGTTCCAATCACACTAAATGTCCTATTCACATTCTACCCATTTGGAGGATGCAGGTGATTTGCGACAATAGAAGGTTCTTTGAAATTTTGAACACGGGTAAAAAATCCAAATGGGTCTTTAGATTGTTGATTTTCTTGTATGTTTGGGGATCACAGCTAAAGTTATGTTCAAAAACATCCTCGTGCATGGATGGAAAGAGACTAGATTAGTGAAAAAGGTGGAAAATTGATCTAAAAAGGATTTGAGGCTTGAAATTGATCCCACGCCCGTAGGAGGTAAATGGGTACTTAGAAATAGTTTGAGATTGACAAATTTCTTGAGAAGCCTAAAATACGCTTTTATAACAAGGTATGAAAATTGAAAATTTTGTTGGATTTTCTTTAGTTTGATGATTGGGATGACTTGATATAAGATCTAATAATAGGGTGTAATGGTTGGTTGAGTATATCAAGGTGAAAATTCAAGAAATGTATAGGTTTTAAAGGTTCTTGTAATGGAAGAGATAGATAATTGAAGGTCTAAGAATCAATTTTGAGTTATTGTGTTCAAAATAATAATGTAGATTGATTAAGAGTGATTTTATATCTACATCATTCTTATTCAGCAACAAAAATAGGTGTACTCCTTCCTTTTTGTGTTTTATTTTCAAATTTTCAAGTTACAATTTTAATTTAAAATATTTCAGTTACATTTTCAAAGATGAGTTAAAGTTCAATTCTTTTTATAGACATTGACTACACTCTTTATTTTAGGTTTCACTATGGAGATAATGTCAAAACCCATGAAAATAAATCACCTCGACTAAAGAAAAAGTGTGTTTACACACTTAGGTATCTTTTACTTTAAGAATGTAATATCAATTCATACTTAAAGAGGGGGTAAATATAAACACATAAATTTAGTAATTCATTAATTGGAATTGAAAATATTAGCTTTATCCCTAAATTATGATTTGTGCACACATTCTAATATAACTTGATTATCCATATTCCTATGCACGAATTTATCTCCTCAATTAAAATACTTAGTCACTTGTAGAACTACTTGCAATAGTCCACTATTGTAGATACCTAAAATCTACCACATTAGACTTAGCCTAAAGGTTCTCAAATCACACTATCATGGATCTTATTTTATTATTAAATGCCATCCATTAATTAATTATATTTCTCCTTCATATACTAATTAAAAAAAAATTCTAATCAAAATTTTCTTCCTTTATTAATTAATAACCCATTGTTAATTAACTAGAATCCCCCTTCTTCTATTAATTAATGACCCTTCATTAATTAAAATCATGCATCAAATCGTCTCTAAATATTGCTAAATTGCCTTAGAATCATCTTAAATAGATTATAATAAATAATAAAGGAATATTAGTTAATATCCAATTGATTAATTAATCCCCTTTATCCCCATCCAAGTCCCATGGAGCACTAATCCTACCTAATTACTCTAAATCATATATAATAGAGCTTAACCTTACTTCACCAAACTTAAGACTACATTCCCATTACCTCACATTCATTGAGAATGGCACAGCTTCCCAAAGAGGAATGCTATAAAAATAACCCTCTAGCCACATCCAAAAATACACCTACTCATACTTTATCATGCTAAGCTATTACAAAAGAACTTAAGGAAAAAGTGAGAAAAACCCCTGGTTGTTGAAGCAAAGAAGAGAAGAATCAAACATGGATTTTGGCAATTTTGAAGAGATATATTACTTTACCAAACTCTTTCCTTTTATGTAAATTTTTTTGGCTTGCACTCGGTTCCTATGGATATCGAAATCTCCAAAAAAAATCCAAAAAATGAAGAGAGGTTTGCATTTATATGTTATGTTTATGCAATTTGTGTTTTCTTCCCTTTCTTGTTTTATCTTGATGTATTTGCATCAGTAGTATATTAAGATTTATTTGGTGTTAGATTCTAGCTTTATCTTCTAATTCTAATTATATGCATACATATGAAATGCTTGGTGGGAGACCCTTTGTCTCACATGCAATTTTTCATCAAGTTTATTGAATTTGGTTTAAATATCAAGTATTTTTGACCTTTTCTTTTATTTGGAAGTGTTGAGTGTTGTTTAATGGTATTAAAGAGGAAAAGTGCAACCAAAGTTTGGACTTGAGAAGGAAAATTTGACATTTTTTGGACTTTTATCTTGGCTTCCACGTATGCCTATGTTTTAGTGAAGTCACTATGTTTTTCAAAGCAAACTCACACTGGTTTTAGAGACCTCATAGGCTCTAATGGAAGAATTTATACGGTTATTCCCAACACTATGTGTTAAAATTTCATCAAAACATTTGTGTCATACAGTGAACTTGGCTCTATCAATGAAATTATGAATCTTTATAGTAGATATGTGGATCTTAGCAAAATTGTGTTGAGCAGACAAAGTGTGACACTTAGCAGAAGGCACATAGAAGGTTCACGCGTGGGAATAGGGTGTGTTCAAAGGTGCATAAGAATAGGAAAGTAAATGCACATGAAAGACAATGACATAATTGGGACTTAGCCATTTTTAGGATTACGGGCTATTTTTGGAGATAGCATGTAGAGCACACAAACTAGATAAAGACTTGTGTGAAACACATATGCTATTTTTGGAAGAGCGTCTACTAAGCACTTTACATGGGTTCAAGTTAATAATAGAATTATTACTACTAGTTAACTAGAAGATATCTATTATTAGCACACTTGCATGTGTGTCTATTATTGTAAAGGCGCATGGTTATTTTTAGCATGTGACCTATTTTGGGAATTATGTAAGTGGTGAAGGGAAAGTCCCCACCCTTATAAATATGTAGTGATTTGCATAGTATATGAGGACTATATATGAGCTATTGTGAATTTATGCTACCAGATTTGATGTCTGCATAAGGTTGTGATACTAATATAGTAAGAAGCTTCTGTGTATTTACTGTGTTTAATATGATGGAGTGTATGGAATCATTCAAGGAGTTAAAAATGAATATAAATAGATCTTACATGGTAGAATTCATATGGTTATTACTTGAATCCATTACTCTTTAGATCTAGATTTGGAATATGCTATGTAGAATGTTTATACCAATTATGGATCTGAATGCATTAACCTTTCATCATGTTCGCATCTTGCACAAGTAACCCTAGGAGGGGCCTATTACCTTTGCGCACTTTGGGTGAGCGTTCGGTCTAGGGCCGAGTGATTTTCCAGCGTGCCCGGTTAGTTCTGTAAATTCAAGGCTGCAGATTGGTTCCATTGTCGGGACCTCTTTTTCAGTTTTTTTCAGGATGGTTCACGATGAAGACATATCTGTTGACTCTAATAAGTGTTGAGGAGTGTATAAAAGATCTAGAAGAAGAATACGCATGGAGGTTCAACACCAGATCTAAGTTTTACACACATGTATGGGTGGAATAGAATCTTTATAACAGTTTATATGAGAGCTTCTTCACTATTTTACTAGTAGAACTGTACGAGTGGCTAGTTGCTTATAAGTCTAAAATGGATTAGAGGTATCATGCACTTATCTCGGATGTAGGAATAGATTCAAGCCCTTTATGATGTTGATCTGATTTGGACATGCATTGTGGATACTTGGTTTTGTGGTTTTGTGAACAACTATATTCTAGAGTACTCAATTTCCACTTATTCTTTCCCAGAGGTAGCAGAATTACATTTTTATGGTATCCTAGGGGAACTTACTTACAAGGCATTCCACTAGCGATCAAAATATTGATGGTGACCCTGAACTTGGAAAGCAAACCAATGGCTAACTAAACCCCACCATGTGTGGGGGAAGGAGTAGGTTTGGTGAAATATGACAGACCTAGCAGCAGAAAGGTAGAGAGAAGAAAGGTGGCTTAAGTATAATGAGGTGCATGAGAGGGAGATAGAGAAGCAATGGGATGTTACAGAGAAAATGACGTTGAGGAGAGAGATGGCTCACAAAGGATTTAGAGCTCATGTAGAAGGTATGGAGCTGAAGCATCAGGAACTCCCCCATTTGGGAAAGCATGATAGGGAACCCTCCTCGGCCTCACATGGAAGCATGCCAACAGAGACAACCTAGGATGCAAGCGTGCATCTAAATCTACCTAGCAACCTAGCCCTTGTGCTTGGTTTTCCATTATTTAGTATGACGAGTAGTCAAGCAAGATAATTTAGGTAGTGGGAGAGTAGGAGTAAGTCACATAGCAAGTACATCAATGGCAGGGAAAACCTCTTCATTGTTGGTTGGAGGTACCTGTACAGATGCATCATCTACATAAAATTCAAGCGTGTAAAATTTAAGACTCACTTCTAGGAGTGGTAACACTTCACAGACTATACAGGTTCAATTTAGTACTACTGTTGGGACAAATGGAAGTATATCTTCTGGTCCGCTCTCCAGCCTATAGGTGGAGGATCATGAGGTATAGGTGGTTCGGAGGCGGAGGAAATACAAGAGGTTCTCGGATTAAGTGGGCAAGGTCCACACCAACCCAAAAATATTTACATGGAGATGTCTCTTCGTCTACTGTAATATATGGGCACGTAAGATTCTCGTTGAACATGTGCACATGTGTGAAATATTGTGGCATGAAAAAGGAATCATGGCCTCTTAGCGCAAGGTGAGTCCATTTGTAAATACATTGCAGGGACGTGCAAATAGTTGGTACCCAAATTTCGACCCTAATTAGACTTGCATAGACTATGCAACATTAAAAGATGCTTTCCTTAAAGAGTTTCACATCCCTGAGTTTGAGTAGAAGAGTATAAGCGCACTCAAGGATATTAAGAAAGGAACTACTGAGAGTGTCACAAATTATGATGCCTATTTTAAAACACTTTTATCTAAGCTTTCTTATGATATTCACACAAGATAGCATGCACAATGGTTCGTTGGAGGTATGATCACACCTTTTAGAAGGGATTTTTCACATAAGACATACATTGATCCACACAAAGCACTTGAAGCAACCTTGCTTTGCACGAGGCAATTGGGAGAATAGACACTAGGGTGAGCCCATTTTTGGAAGCACAAATTATAGCTATGGTGAATCAGTTGGAGAAACTATTCGAAAATTCAGCACATTGGACGTGCATGAGGATTTGGTGTATAGATTTTGAAGTGGAAGGTCACACCAAGGACAATTGTCCCTACAGATCCATGCGTTCACTACTGCTAGACTGTGAGATATGTCATTTGAACCATGATGCTAGCCACTGCCCATTATTGCAATGCGCAATAAGGAAGAATGTCTCTTACTATTGTAAAATTTGTAGGTCCACGACTCACAATATAGAATATTGCCAACTAATTGGTTAGATCCATGATGCTATAGACATTGGTGTACGATAGACAAGAGTGTTAGATAACTCTAAGGGTAAGGGTGAGCATCAGATCGGGATCACAATCAAGCACGCTATGATTAGAATGAAGGGCATTTTGAAGGAGGTCGTGGCAGAGGTCGAGGATACTATGGTGGATTTGAAGGCCGAGGCCGTGGTGGTACATGTTATACATGTGGATCTCTTGACCACTACAAGCATGAATGTCCTCAGAATATTACATGTTCTTTATGTGGAAAGAATCATAGCTATGAGAAATGCCCAGGACTTATATGAGCATCTTAATATTGCTTATGATAATTGGGCTCATGGTACTTGTGAGTTGGTAGGGCACGAAGTAAGGAGTAAATTTTCACGAGAATAATAGACCTCGTTGTATCAGTAGAATAGGTAACAAATCGTACCTCAATACACTAGAGAAGGAGATCCTACGGTATTTCTGCGTGCCATGGAGGAACAATGGATAGACCAGTTGGAGAGATAGAATATGCTAGCATATACCCTACGCAGATAGCAGCACATTGGTGGGTGGTTCATAAGGATAATCTTGTAGGATGGAATGAAATCAGGATTTCTCTTTCTACTCGGTTTTTTAGGAGCAATGCACCTACTCAAATATGCACTTATCATGGTAATCAACATGTTTAGCACCACATTCAATAGTGTGAGAGACTCTAGACAGAGGGGTAGGAAGCTTTACCACCTTCACTCTAGGTACACAAATTTTATTCCACTTTAAAAGGATCCACGTGTGCTTGGTATGTATCTACGAACTCTATAGAGAGACCTGAAATCGACAGATTTGAATGCGGAATGATCCAGACTTTTGACTACTTCTCTACTAAACCTCTAGTAGAAGAGACATTAAGGGTTATAAAGTGGTTAACTATGGGAGATAGTGCAAAGGCGAAAAAACTCATTCAGAAGTTATTTGATGAAAATGAATCAGGAGAACATTTTTATGAAGAAACAGAGATAGACGCCACACTAATTAAGCGTGCTTTCCTTGAGAAAGAAAAAGAAAATATGGTCTACTTAGTAGATGATGAAGAAGTAGAAAATATAGATGTAGATCATTCAACAAGTAGGCATGAGGTTTTGGAAAGTGTAGATAAGACCACATGTGCCTATCATGAACCTATGAAAACAAAGAAAGTGAATATTGGATTGGATGTTGAGCCTAGGAGGCCATAATTGGGGATTATTGGTCTGACTCTGAAGTGGAAAAAATCATTGAGTTATTATGAGATTATCAGGACTTATTTCCTAGGGGATACCATGAACTAAAAGGCATGCATGAATCATTAGGAGAAATGAAGATAAAGCTTAAGGAAGGTGCACACCGGTCAGAAAGAGACCCTACAGGATGAACCCTAACTTGCATGAAAAGGTCAAGGAAGAAATTGACAAAATGTTGAAGTCTAGAATCATCAAGCCCCTGGATGAATCAGAATGGGTTAGCCCAATGGTGATCAGTATAAAGAAAGATGGTTGGATTAGGATCTATGTGGACTACATGGAGCTGAATGCTGCATGTGTGATTGATCCTTTCCCTAACCATTCATAGAGGAAATATTATAAGGTGTTTCAGGGTGCAAGATCTATTCCTTTACAGATGGATTCTTTGGGTATCATCAGGTTATGATTGCACATGAGGATTAGGAAAAGACTGCATTTACCACCGAATCTTTTTCTTATAATGACATGCCTTTTAGTCTAAAAATGTGCTTTTTGTATTCTCACGCATAGTTGTCCAAGCGTTCAGGGATTTTATTCATAACTTATTGTAGGTTTATTTAGATGATTGGATGGTGTATGGACTTATTAAGGATGATTGTGATAATTTACGCTTAATTTTTGAAATATGTCGACAGTTAAACATCTCGTTGAACATCAAGAAGTGTATATTTTCTACACTATTTGGTGCATCATAGTTAGGGCACATCATTTGCAAGGAAGGTTTGTTGGTTGATCCAGCTAAGGTTGCATTCATTATTGGCCCGAAGGGCCTACTAATAAAAGTGAGGTACGTAGATTCTTAGGTCAAACTAGATATTATAGAAAATTTATTAAAGGGTATGCTAACATTTCTAGACCTTTGGAGGAGTTACTTGTTGGTACCCAAATTTAATCTCCTTCACAACTTGAGCTGCATCATGGATTTTACAAGATACTCAGAGGAAGATAAATAGTTTATATGTCGTTTTGTAGCCGGGGAAGCAATTTATCTGACTTGTTAGCACTCAGGCTTTGAAGAAGTGGGTAGCACCTTGGAAGGATTTGATCTAATCCTCACTATTTTTAGTTGTGCCTATCAACCAAGGTAAGAGAACCTATATTGTAGCCTCTGTTTTGTGAAGGAGGTGAAAATATCCTTATACTTATGCAGATTATATGGAGATGGCCTTGAGAAAACATGATCAATTTCCCATTATTCAAACTCAATAGAGTTGTCACTACTAAATGATGGAAATGCTTTCAAGACAAGGCTAAGGCTACTAAAGACATGGTATGATCCTGATTTGCTTTGTGCATTTTTGTAAATGGATTATATTCTTTTGTTGACACACAATACAATGCAGGGGTATTATAGGTAGGATGAGTTAATTTGAAATGAATTTTGGGGTGGGAGATATTCAGATAAGACTAACCAGAATTTGCCAACTTCTTTGAGGACCTTTGCAAAACTTGAAAGACTCAGACAACAGAAATGCTTCAAAGAGGTTAAGGTGTTCCTTCAACCAAGATATGTGCATCAAATGGAAGCCCAAATCTGTACTCTTCCACACAATCTATGATGATTTATCACAAAATCTTGAGTTAAATGAATCAACAAAGCATTTAGAAATTTCTATTCTATCAGACCTAAGGTACCCCCAAAGGTTTACAATCAAATCTATATCAAGGAAAGCAGAGTGAATTTAAATTTGTTTATCCCTTCATTAGATGAAAGCTCTTCTGATTCTAGAATTGCAAATGCCACTAAGCTGTTACCAGAATTAGATTTGCATGATCAAAAGGAAATTCCAAACACCAGATTGTAACAGGAGCAAGAAACACAAATTGAAAACATTCTGAAACATAAGTAAATGCAAATTTTACCAAGAGACAACACAAAATAATCTAGAATGACCAAATTTATCAACAAGGGAATGTTATAAGAACAATCTCAGAGCTTGTTAGTGGATATACATCTATAACCAACCTAACATGATACAAATTTGATGCAAAAAAGGAGTTAAAATGGTTCTCAGGTGGTTTCTCAGAGAATGGGCTTCTTCCTATATTTTCCCATGAAAATTCTAAGTTTCTCCAACCATTTGCATGACAAATTCATGCAATATATAAATTTCACTCACTCACTCACTTTGCCCCTCAAATCTTCCCTCCAAAAGTGGAATATTTGAAGCACCTTTGATTTGTAATATTTCTGGAAAATGACATTTAACAAACTTGTAAAAAGTTTCCAGTTGTACTTTCAAAAGGTGAATCATTACAAAACATTCATCATTCTTCAAAGTGGAAGCACGTTTTTCATTCCCCATGCATGTAGACCCCTTTCATTTCATTATTTCATCTTTTCCTTTCCCAATTTTTTACTCTAAATTTGATCTGGTAATTCACATTTTTCATGAATTAGAGTAAAAATTCATTTGAAATGTGCTTTGGATTCACAAATTGAGCCCCTAATTCGATCAATTTAGACCCTGCAGGCCAAAACAACACATGAATTGGCAAAAATTCGATGAAGATTGATGCAAAAAATGCATCTCCAAACTTCCTGGAGCTCAAATGGTGGCCAAACTGGTGAAATGCACAACTACCATCGATCTGTTCTTATCTTTAAATCTGAGCCCTCCACGTGGCAGATCCGGGAAAAACGGGCCTCGGGGACACTTTTGACCTTTTTACAACTTTTTGAAAATTTGCAAAATTTCTTGATTTCCTCCGCCGCTCCACCTTTGCAATTTGGGTCTGACACGTGGCGCAATATGACTGGATATGGAGTCATGACTCAATTTTACACATTTTACATCTTTTTAGACAAAGGAATTTTTTTCATTTTCCTCTCGCGGCTCCGCCTCCCGCAAGACACGTGTCCTCATATGATTGGCTAAGGGGCAGTGCTTCTCATTTCATATTTTAATCATATTTCACGAAGGAAAATTTTTAACATTTCCTCCACCGCCAGCCCGCACCTCCGCCATTGACTCCTCAGATGAATTTTGACTTTTTACCTTTGGGCTCGCGGGTCCATTCTGATGATTTTATCCCCTTTTCCAAAATGGGTGAAAATTATAACTTTCCTCCAAGGATCCACCTTCCACTCCTTTCTCTTATGCTTTGACACGTGTCTTCATCCCATGGTGGCAAGTTTGTGGTCCAATTTTATACTTTAACTCTTTTTCACCAAAGGCCGAAAAGTATCAAACTCCTTCGCCTTTCCATCTCCCCACCTGCCACATGTCCTCCTCTGATTGGATGCAGGGCCTTATGGGATTTTCTTCATTTCCATGCATTTTCCAAATTTCTCTAAGCCATAAAACTACCCACCCGTCTGCCTTCACTTTGCCTACGACACGTGTACTTCCTCTGGGGTCTATGGAGCTACGGGGCAACTTGCAATTTTTTTCCAAAAACACAAAAACGTTAAGGTTTTAGAAATGACCCACCGATCCTTGTCCAATTATAAATGGCCACGTATGCAAAAGTATATGAGCTTGAAATTGACGGCAAAGGACACTCGTATGACCGTGAAAAAATGCAAAAATTGCTAGCGACCACCAAAATCAATTTTTTCTTTGTGGGTGAAGATTTTTTCGATCAAAAGACAAATGGAAAGTGATTTTAGGAAATTTATGACCATGGCAAGGGATTTTTGAGGGAAAATAAGTACAAATTGAATGATTTCGATCTCCAAATTGTAGGAAAAAATGAAAAAAATGACAAAGGAATTTCTAACGAGAAAAATTAGGGCAAAATGTAAAGTAAACTTGGGGATTCCTTTAGAATGGTGCAAAATGGAGGAAATGCGAACAACACATAGCACTCAAACACAAAAATGAGTTGTTTTTTTTGTCAAATTCGAAGTATATGAGAATCCCAAAACTGTTCTTCCTCGAAAAAGGCAAAAATGCATTTCTCCTTAGCAAAAAAGGATGTTTCAAATTGGGCACCAACATTGGCTCCAGCTTGGGGATGGGCACTCCCAACGAGTGCCACAAGAACTGAAGTAGACCATGTGCCAAAAAACCATTGGGAAAATAGAGTCACAAGCCAAAACATCCAAAAAACCAACCGATAAACCAACAAAAAGGGCTGCCACACACAAAGGCAAACCAAAAACCGACCAAAATAACAACAAACAGAGCAGAAACAAAAATTGTACATTGTACAAGTGATATGAAAACTTTATTTTGGGGATCAATCCAAGAAATGATTCAAATTTCTGCCATTAATAGGCAGCTCAAGCAATTCCCTGTCTAGGTCCTTGAGGAAAAAGTATTCTCACCAATTCTTATGTCAATTGAATATGGGCCCATCCACAAAGCATCAAATTTACCATGCTTTCCCTTATCTTCATGCCTACTATCCCACAACAACACAAGATCTCCAATACTGAAAGCTCTTGAGGGTTACCTTCTTATCAAACAAATTCTTCATTCTCTCTCTGAATTTGACATGCCTCTAATGGGATGCTCTTCTTGCTTCATCAAGTTTAACAATCTGATTAATCCTTGCTTCATATGGACTGATTTCTTGGTCTTCAAGTTGTTGAAAAAACTAAAATGAAGACAATTGCAGATGAAAGGGAAACAGAGCTTGTGTTCCATATACCAATTCAAATGGGCTTTTACCAGTAGCTCTCTTTTGGCAGTGATCCTGTCATCCCAAAAAAAAAAATTTAGTTGCTCACCCCACTTCTTCTTGTTCAATTCCAAAGTCCTTTTAATGATTTTCAACAAGTTTTTATTGCTAGACTCATCCTATCCATTTCCTTGTGGATTGTAGTTAGAAGCATATGTCAAATTTATCCCATACTCTTTGCACATTGCCACTAAAGGTCCAACTCTAAAACTCATGGCATTATCAGCAATAATCTTGACTGGCACTCCAAATCTGCAGATGATATGATTCAATATGAAGTCCATTACAACTTGGTGCGTTGCCTTCCTAGTGGGGATTGCTTCCACCCATTTTGTGAAAAAATCAGTAGCTACCAAAATCCATTTGTGTCTAGCACTTGATGAATAAGAGATTTCACCAATGAAGTCCAACCCCATTGTTTGAAAGGAGCTTCAATTGATACAGGCTATAAAAGGAAGGGATCCTGAAGCTTTCATTCTTCTAAATAAATGCTGAAAACTCTCACATCTTCTAACAAACTAAGTTGCATCTTTAAAAAGAGTTGGCCACCAATAACCAACCCTCAAAATCTTGTGTGCAGTAACCCTCCCAAAAAATTTCCTCCACAAACTCCCCATGGAAATAAGCAATTATTTTGGGAGCTTCATCTTCAATCACACATCTCAAGAGGATTCCCTGTGGTTCTTCCAAGCCAACCCAAAGTTTGTAATGATATATTTTTGAGAATCTAGCTTGAGAGATCTTTTCTAATTTTTATTCAAATGTCCAGGGCAAGCATAGGTGTCTGAGATAATAGATTACATCCTTGTACCACTCAGAGTTCAACAATTTTTCAAGAACATCTACCCTCTCTTCTTCTACTTCATTTACTTCAACATTCTGTAAATTGCTTTCAGCCATGAGCTTGGCAAGACCCAAACCTCTTACTAGATTTATGGTCTAAATGTCCATATCATACTCCTACAATTTGTTAACCCACCTACATATTTTTCTTGAAATCTCCATCTCTGATAAGACATCTTTTACCATTGTGTGAGGAACATAAGCAACAACTTTGGAACTCAAAATATAAGGTCTAAAAACCTTAGTTGCTTTCACCAATGCAAAGGCCTGCTTCTCCATGATTGTGTATTTTAACTCAGCTACTTGCAATGCCTTACTAAATAAGGAAATAGGTCTTTCAGCTCCATCATCATCCTTTTGCAACAAAACAGATGCAATGGTGTGCTCAGAAGCAAAGGAGAAGATTTGGAAAGGTTTCTTGTAATTTGGGGCTGCTAGAATAGGAGCATGCTTCAATGCTTCCTTGATTCCATCAAAAGCTTTAAGGGAAGCCTCTTCCCACTTGATATTCTGGTCCTTCTTCAACATGAAGTAATGGGGAGAGTCAACTTAGCAAAATTAGACACAAACCTTCTAATGAAATTGATTTGACCAAAGAAGGATTGGATTCCTTTCTTAGTTTTTGGAACCGGATCTTGTTGATAGCTTCTATCCTTTGTGGATCAATCATAACTCCTTCTTTAGACACAATGTGACCAAGTATTTTTTCTCTTTACACTCCAAAATGGCACTTCTTTGGATTGAGTGAAATGCCATATTCTCTACATCTGATCAACATTCTTTCCAAATGTTGCAAGTGGTCACTTCTTTTGCTAGAAAAAATAGTAATATCATCTTGATAAACAACAATAAAATCATTGATATAACCAGAAAAAGCAACATCCATGGCCCTTTGAAAATTAGCTCCAACATTCATTAAACCAAAGGGCATCCTGACAAAAACATATGTTCCCCACGGAGTAGTAAAGGCAGTTTTAATCCTCTCTGATTCTTTGACAACAACTTGGTTATAACCGGAGAAACCATCCAAAGTAGAAAGCATTTCAGAACCAGTCACTAATTGCAACATGTTTTCCATGTTTGGTAGAGGATAGTTGTCTTTCATTGATGCTCTATTTAGATTTCTGAAATCCACACAAATTCTGATATCTCCATTTTTCTTTCTAACCGGCACCAAGTTTGCAACCCAAGAAGAATACCTTGTGGGTTGAATGATTCCTCCATCTCTCAATTTTTTCAATTCCTCTTGAATTTTGACAGAAAGGAGTGGGTTAATTGGCATTTTCTTCTATCTAAATGGTTTGGCATATTTCTCAAGAGGGATCTCATGTTGGAATAATTCTTCTCTATATGCTTTCAGCTAGAATAAGACCAAGCTAAACAATCTTGATATTGTTTCAACAATTGGAGGTAGGACTGTTTTTCTTCCTTGTTTAAACCACTCCCTAACCAAATCTTCCTTAGTTTTTCCTTTGTTCCCAAGTCATGCTCTTCAACATCTCTAGATGTAAACATGTTTCTATTGATTATACAATCAACATTGTTAAAATTTGACTCAAGAGCAACCAACCCTCTAGGGATGGTGTTAGTCTTCAATTGAATGATATCCTTGCCAAACAAGGTTTATTTTCCATCAACATTATAGACCAATGGTTCCAAATCAATATTTTGATCCACAAACTCACCTTGGTTCTGCAAAAACCTCTAAACTTGAGCATCATCATCAAATACTTGCCAATGTTTGATGTTATCAGGGACTGCAGGCCTAGTGAGTATTTCTACATCATATTCACAATATGGAGAAATAGTACAATTGTCAAATCTAGACCCCAACACTTGATAGCTTATCAGCAATCATATTTAAACTTCTGTCATGATGAAGAATGTTGAAGGAATCAAACATCTCAATCAGATCCCAAACTACATGTTTGTATTGTTTCATCTGCTGATTTTTTGTTGCATATAGTTTTCTAACTTGTTTGACAACCAACTTAGAATCTCCCTTTACAAAAACATCTTTTACACCATACTTCCAAGAAATCCTCAGCCCTAACAGTAATTCCTCATACTCAACTATGTTATTGGTGCATTCAAAGTTAAGTTTGAAAGAAAAAAAATTCCTCTTTTCTTGGAGAGATCAAAACAACACCAGCACCATTACCAAATTTGGAGCAAGCTCCATCAAATAAAAAAGTCCATGGAGAGCCTACTTCTTCAAGACACTTAGACTGATCCATCTTGTGCTCCTTACCATCAGAAACCCAATAAAATTATCAACATCAACATCAACAAATAATACTTCATAAGAAGCATTGTTTGGATCCTCAATTAGATGCAACATCTTCTTCTCTCCATATAATTATACAATGCTACCCTCAATGGGAATGGTGGAAAAATACATATCCATTTGGACACTCCATCCAACACTTGCATCCCACTTTCTTGATAATAACATACCCCATTTGGTAGGGAAATCAACAATTACAACATCAAGTTTCAAATTTTTACCCGGATAGGCTGCAAGTTGCACCACCAAACCTTTGACACACCCAACAACTAGCACTTCCCTAGAATCCATGGCAGTACACTTTCCATACGCTATTGTTACTTTGATATCTAACTCATTCATAACTTCCAAAGGCATGACATTGCATGATGCCCCGAGTCAAACATACAATTATGTAGCAACCTGTCCTTGATGATCAAAGTTGTGAAGAAAGGGTCAACACTCAAGCTGAGATTCAACCAAGGATGTTCCCAAATATACCTCCAGTGGTTCACAAAATTATTCCAATGCTGATGTCTTTCCTACCTCTGCAATAGCAAGTGGAGCCTCTACAACATTCACATTCCTTTTCATGGCAGCCTTCTCCTCTTTCAATCCCAAATACTCAAGTGCTCTCTTCTTGTGCTCAGGAATTCTAAGCAGCTCAACAATTGGAACACTGACCTTGATTTGGCTCAAAACTTGAGCAATGTCATAGGGAATGTATTTAGGAAAACAACAATAGAAGGAGGGCTGAAATTTCATCAGATGGCACAAGGTTTTTAACATTTTGAGCATGGGGTGAAGCATAACTTTTACTTGGGACAACAAGGCTCTTAGCAGATGTTTCTTTCTTAGGAACTTATTTTGGGATATTAGAAAGCAATGGGGTTTTATTCTTGGCCTGAAGCCCAGCTCCCTTGATAGCCTTACTTCTTATGTTATACTCCTTCTCTTGGCAACCACAAGTGTCATAAGCAGCTACCTATCTTCTTCTGAGGGTATACCTCCATCATACTTCTTGATCATCAATTCCCTCAAGTATCAAAATCATTATTGGGTAGTTCAAATGCTTGTACATTATCAATTTCTAAAACATGAGAAGGAGGAAGAAGATGTACCCATTGGATGTAATCCCAAAAGCTAGCAGCAATTCCATGCACTTATCACTTCAGTAGATGTTTCTCCTTGACATGAGTGTGTAGGGCAGTCCATCATACAAGCATCATCATCCATATTATAATCATCAACTTCCTCTTCAATTTTTGATCTGTTTCACATGGCGGATGGGGTAAGAAACATCTATCACACCAGTCAATCTGATTTGCATCATCAACAATAGCCACTCTAGCATTTAATGGATCAGGCACAACCTTACTTTCTTTGGCCTGAGATTTTCTATTTCCAAATCCCATAGGTCCTTTACCTTTGTCATCAAATATCTACTCATTCCTATGGTGATTTCCAAATCTATCTTGTGCTTGTTTCCTAGGCTAACCTTGTGAAGTTTGTCCAATTCCTTTCTCATCTCTTGCCAATTTGTAGGAAATATCTTTGACAGCCCCTGCCAAAGTTTTCACCACTTCCTCCAAGTCTACACTCTTGCTTTCTTGAGGCTTGTCAGGGTTTACCAATTTAACTCCATCTCTCTTAGGAGGTTTCCCAACAACCTTGATATTGTTCTCAATTTGAAGTGCCATGGTGAAGGCTTGCCTTAAATTGCTAGGATTTTTGTCCCTCAAGTAATATGCAGCCTTCTTGTCAAATGCATCAGAATATTTTATCAAACAAGATTCATCACATGGTCTTAAATTTACCAGCAATCTCCTCAAATTTTTATTGAACCTTGTGTTGAAGTCATGGACCGTTTCATTTGGGTTTTTCTTGATATTCTCAAACTCTGATAAGAGGAATCTGGGATCAGTTTTGTCACCATATTGCAATCTGAATGCATTCACATTTCAGTCCATGAATCAATTGAATTATTTGGCAAGGCCTTGTACCAATCCCTAACATCCTCCTCTAAAGTGTGGACAAACAATTTAATGTACACATCCTCAAATCCAATTTCAAAATCCTCCATCATATTAATAAAGAGTTTCAAATGTTGATCACCTGTTATGGCATTGTTCCCTTAGAACTTTGGCAATCTACTTCTAACATCCTGAGGCACAACATTAGGATAACCATCCATTCCCCTAAAAATTATTGGGCCAAAGGTATTGACCACAAATGGAGGCCTAGGTGGAGGTGATCTGTTGTCTGGTGGGAGGTGATCTTGGGGGTGACACAAGCTGATGAGGAGTGCGAGGTATTTGGGGCTCAAGAATGTGGTTCACAAGATTGGTATTCTCTAGGTGCTGATTTTCTTGGAAAGTTTTACTAGAATTGAAACACACAAGTGTAGATTGAAGAAGGAACTCACCAGGTACAACAGAAGGACCTTCACTAGTTGAAGTAAACAAGTTTATGAGAATATTTCTTGAATCAGAATCACTGGAAGAAGAGTGATAATCCTCTATTAAAGGCTGATCTCTCTCACCAATGGATATTCCTTTGCTTGATGTCTGAACCTTCAACAACCTTCCAAACTTTTCTCTCCTCTAAAATTGTCTTTCCAAATTCTTGAAATAGCTTTCTACTTGGGTCCCTCCTGAAGAGAGATCTTCTTCCTTCCAAGTTTGCAGATTTATATGACACACTTCACTTAATGTATGATAAGGTACTAGTATTTATCAAAATATAACATCCAAGAGTCACCACTAAGGACTTTCACCCTAGTTTGTGCAAATGCACTATGAAGATCTATCAAATGACTGCAAATATTAGCACTATGCAAAGCTTGAACAGATCTGATTTTCTTTCACTCAATTTATCAACTATTGTGCAAAGTTTGAAACAAAAAATTGGAGACACTTGAACATATCAAACTCATAATTCTACTCTCATTCCTCAAGATATATCTAAATCTGTATTGACCCGGCGCTGATGCACTAAAATAATGATGCTCAACAATGTAGTTGCACATAAAATATGTGAGAAGTATTACCAGGGATTTTGAAAAATTGAAATACTGAAAAATGTCCCTGTAGTGGCGCTTCATCCCACGTGTGTGGTACCCAGTGTTGGTATTTTTAATCTCCTTCACAACTTGAGCTACATCATGGATTTTACAAGACACTCAGAGGAAAATAAATAGTTTATATGTCATTTTGTAGTCGGGGAAGCAATTTATCTGACTTGTTAGCACTCAGGCTTTGAAGAAGTGGGTAGCACCTTGAAGGATTTGATCTAATCCTCACTATTTTAGGTTGTGCCTATCAACCAAGGTAAGAGAACCTATATTGTAGCCTCTGTTTTGTGAAGGAGGTGAAAATATCCTTGTACTGTGCAAATTGTATGGAGATGGCCTTGAGAAAACATGATCAATTTCCCATTATTCAAACTCAACAGAGTTGTCACTACTAAATGATGGAAATGCTTTCAAGACAAGGCTAAGGCTACTAAAGACATGGTATGATCCTGATTTGCTTTGTGCATTTTTGTAAATGGATTGTATTCTTTTGTTGACACACAATACAATGCAGGGGTATTATAGGTAGGATGAGTTAATTTGAAATGAATTTTGGGGTGGGAGATATTCAGATAAGACTAACTAGAATTTGCCAACTTCTTTGAGGACCTTTGCAAAACTTGAAAGAATCAGACAACAAAAATGCTTCAAAGAGGGTAAGGTGTTCCTTCAACTAGGATATGTGCATCAAATGGAAGCCTAAATCTGCACTCTTCCACACAACCTATGATGATTTATCACTAAATATTGAGTTAAATGAATTAGCAAAGCATTTAGAAATTTCTATTCTATCAGACCTAAGGTACCCCCAAAGGTTTATAATCAAATCTATATCAAGGAAAGCAGAGTGAATTTAAATTTGTTTATCCCTTCATCAGATGAAAGCTCTTCTAATTCTAGAATTGCAAATGCCACTAAGCTATTACAAAAATTAGATTTGCATGATCAAAAGGAAATTCCAAACACCAGATTGCAACAGAGCAAGAAACACAAATTGAAAACATTCTGAAACATAAGTAAATGCAAATTTTACCAAGAGACAACACAAAATAATCTAGAATGACCAAATTTATCAGTAGGGGAATGTTATAAGAACAATCTCAGAGCTTTTAGTGGCTATACATTTGCAACCAACCTAACATGATACAAATTTGATGCAAAAAAGAGTTAAAATGGTTCTCAGGTGGTTTCTCTTAGAATGGGATTCTTCCTAGATTTTCCCGAAAATTCTAACGTTTTCCACCATTTATGATGACAAATTCATGCAATATATAACTTTCACTCACTTTGCCCCTCAAATCTTCCCTCCAAAAGTGGAATATTCGAAGCACCTTTGCTTTGCAATATTTCTTGAAAATGACATTTAACAAACTCACAAAAAGTTCTTTTTTTCAAAAGGTGAATCATTACAAAAATTTCATCATTCTTCAAAGTGGAAGCACATTTTTCATTCCCCACGCATGTAGACCCCTTTCATTTCATTATTTCATCTTTTTCTTTCCCAATTTTTTACTCTGCAACTTTGGATCTGTAATTCACATTTTTCATGAATTAGAGTACAAATTCATTTGAAATGTGCTTTAGATTCATGAATTGAGCCCCCAATTTGATCAATTCGGACCTTGCAGGCCAAAACGACACGAATTGGCAAAAATTGATGAAGATTGATGTAAAAATGAATCTCCAAACTTCTTGGAGCTCAAATGGTGGCCAAACTGGTGAAATGCATAGCTACCATTGATCTGTTCTTATCTTTAAATCTAAGCCCTCCACGTGGCAGATCCGGGAAAAATGGGCCTCGGGGACACTTTTGACCTTTTTACACCTTTTGAAAATTTGCAAAATTTCTTGATTTCCTCCGCCGCTCTGCCTTTGCAATTTGGGTCTGACACATGGTGTAATATGATTGATATAGAGTCGCGGCTCAATTTTACACATTTTGCATCTTTTTAGACAAAGGAAAAATTTTCAATTTTCCTCCGCGGCTCCGCCCTCCCGCAAGACACATGTCCTCATATGATTGGCTGAGGGGTAGTGCTTCTCATTTCATATTTTAATCATATTTCACGAAGGAAAATTTTTAACATTTCCTCCGCTAGCCCGCACCTCTACCATTGACTCCTCAGATGAATTATGAATTTTTACCTTCGGGCTCACGAGTCCATTCTGATGATTTTCTCCCCTTTTCCAAAATGGGAAAAAATTCTAACTTTCCTCCGAGGCTCCATCTTCCACTCCTTGCTCTTATGCTAACACGTGTCTTCATCCCATTGGCTGTGATTTTGTGGTCCAATTTTATACTTTAACTCTTTTTCACCAAAGGCTAAAAAGTATCAAACTCCTCCTATCTTTCCATCTCCCCACCTACCACGTGTCCTCCTTTGATTGGATGCATGCCTTATGGGATTTTATTCATTTCCACGCATTTTACAAAGTTCCCTAAGGAACAAAACGACCCACTCGTCCACCTTCACTTTGTCTGTGACACGTGTACCTCCTTTGGGGTCTATGGAGTTGTAGGACAACTTGCACATATTTCCAAAAACACAAAAATGTTAAGTTTTTAGAAATGACCCCGATCCTTGTCCAATTACAAATGGCCACATATGCAAAAGTATATGAGCTAGAAATTGACAAGCAAAGGACGCCCGTATGACCGTAAAAAATGTAGAAATTGCCAGCGACCACCAAAATCGATTTTTTCTTCGTGGGTGAAGAATTTTTCAATCAAAAGACAAATGGAAAGTGATTTTAGGCAATTTACGACCATGGAAAGGGATTTTTGAGGGAAAATAAGTACAAATCAAATGATTTCAAGCTCCAAAGGCCAGGAAAAAATGAAAAAATGGTAGAGGCATTTGAAATGGAAAAATTAGGGCAAAACACAAAGTAAACTTGGGGATTCCTTCAGAATGGTGCAAAATGGAGGAAATGCAAACAACACATAACACTCAAACACAAAAATGAGTTGTTTTTTGTCAAATTTGAAGTATATGAGAATCCCAAAACCGTTCTTCCTCGAAACAAGGCAAAAACACATTTCTCCTTAGCAAAACAAGTATGTTTCAAATTAGGCACCAACATTGCTAAAAAGGAAAAGGGACATTCTACTGGGGGACCACAACAACGTGCATTCAAGACATTAAAGGATAAACTTAGTACAACACCTATTCTACGCTTTGCCTCGTGGTACCAACCTTTTCATGTACATGTGGATGCTTCTAGCAGGGCCATTAGCACGGTGTTGGCTCACTTGGAGAAGGTATTATAGATCATCCTATCTATTTTGCTAGTAGAAAATTGACTCTATTTTGCTAGTATTATAGATCATCCTATCCATTTTGATAATTATACAGCTATAGAGTGTGAAGCTTTGTCAATGATCTATGCTCTACATTAATTCAGATAAAGACTTGTTAGAAACACTATTTATATTCTATACCGATCACATGGAATTGAAGTATTTGGTATACAAGCCTATTTGACAGGGGAACGTATGCCGATGGGTACTCTTATTCCAAGAATTTTATTTTACAGTTGTGGTAAAACCAAGGAAAAGTAATTTTGGACTGGACCATCTATCTAGAATATAGTCGGAGAAGATGCGCAGGCAATTGAAAATGCCATGCCCGATGCACAATTATATAAAAGTTACAACACATGCCATCGAAATTAGAGGACATTTTTGTCTTTCTATATATAGGTATGGTGCCAGAAGGAATGAAATCCTTAGAAAAGAAATAACTTACCATTCATGTGGCACCATTTATGTTGATTAGCGGTGACCTGTACAAGTTAGGCCAAGATGAAGTATTACACCAATGTGTACTAGAACATGAGCACACAGATATCATGGAAGAGGCTCATGGTGGTATTACAGAGGCCACTATGTAGGTGATGACACTATGTGCAAGATTCTACTCACTGATTTATAGTGGGAGACCTTGTATAAGGATCGTAAGGCGTATTGCAAGGCCTGTGATCACTTTGTCAAAGACTTGGAAAACCATAAAGAGATGAAATGCCTTTAAGACCTATTCCTAGGGCAAAACCGTTTGAGAAGTGGGATATAGATTTTGTGGGTCCTATTTCACCAATTGCGCGTAGGAATGGATCACGTTATATCATCACTTGCACAGATTATCTGACAAGGTGGGTAGAAGCAACACCTACAAAGGATTGTACAATAGCTACAGCAACCAGGTTTCTATGGGAAAATATTATTACAAGGTATGGATACCCATTGAGTTTGACTAGTGATAGGTGCACTCATTTTTAAAATGACACAATCAAAATTCTATTGGATGAGTTCATATTTGCAAACCTTACGACTACAACATATCGTCCTCGTGAAAATGGGATCTGTTAAGGCTTTCAACAAGATTTTGAGCAAGAAATTGACAAAAATATGTGACGTTGGAAGGAAATATTGGGATGATCAAGTTTCTGTCATGCTTTGGGCATATAGAACAACATACAAGTGGTTAAAAAAGGCCACACCATTTCAATTGGTGTTTGGCACGTAAGCATTTCTTCCTATGGAATCCATGTTACCTTATTTACATATTACATGTTGGACGTCT
Source organism: Taxus wallichiana var. yunnanensis (assembly GCA_018340775.1). Taxonomy (NCBI): domain Eukaryota; kingdom Viridiplantae; phylum Streptophyta; class Pinopsida; order Cupressales; family Taxaceae; genus Taxus; species Taxus wallichiana. Next base: position 95,440,168 of record CM031238.1, read on the forward strand.
AGCTGATGAAAAAAATTAGAAGAATGAATTAAAGAGTTGATTAAGTTAGACGAGAGATGAGCAATATCATGCTGGAGTCAGAAGTAAGAAAAATCCAGGTAGAAATCATGGCATGACAAGCACATCAGGGACAAAAAGCTTGAGATAGGAAATATGGTGCTTCTTTATGATTTTAAGTTTCTACGCCATCCAAGAAAACTTAAAGTACATTGGTTAGGACCATATTTTATCACTTACATACTTGAAATGGGAGCTTTTCAGTTAGAGGTGCTTGATGGAATACGATTACCTGGTTACTTCAATGGGAGTAGGCTGAAGCGCTAGTATGAATAAGTCTTCTTGGTGTTTGTAATAAGGTAGTGTTACCATTTAGATTAGGTTTTTAGTTATTTATTCCCTTAATGTATTTCCTTCTTTGTTGCTATGCTTTGTCAATTTAGTTGGTGTTTTTGTAATAAGTGCATTTGCGCGTAGGAAGCTAATTACCATTTGAAGAATTTTTGTGTGTAGAGGACTCGCACATACCATTTATGTGGGGTGGCTGATTGAAAATGTGTACACATAAATGAAAAAATGCTACAGGTGTGTTATTCAAGTTCAAAGAGTTGGTGGAAAGAAGATTGCTTCCAAATAAGGACCCTAGATGGAGATAAATGAAGGAATACTATAACACAAGGTAAGCAAAGTGGCCTTGGGGACTACCAAGAGAAGGCACAAGTGACGAGGTACTTAGGCGCATGGAAGAAGGTAGGAAGGCATGCTAGAAGGTTATAGGTGAGGCATGAAGATGTACCGCAATTTTTTTTTTTTGAAAATGGTTAGTTAATCGAGGATTGTTGGTAGGTGAAGGAGTAATAAATGCACCAACTTTTTTAACAACTATATAAGGACGTGATGCGAGTTCATTTTTACCATTGTAATCGCAAGAATTTAAATGAGATAAGTATGACTGAGATGAGCAAAGAGTATTGAGGTGCAGAGAGTGTGAAACCGTGACGTGGAGAGAAGATTTATGTGTGGAAGAAGCTTTCATCACCATTTGTGAAGGGTTTGAGAAAGTTAGAGCATTGTGAAAGAGCTAGGCCACATGGTTTCAACTATGGCATGCAGATTCGAGCTAAGGTTTGGAATTTCTCACTATAGAGGATAGAAGGAGACACATTTCTGCACTACAGAGGACAGAAAGGTGATATTTTTAGATGGCACCAAAGAAAGTAACACACAGGAGCTAAAGGAAATAAGAAAGTGGAGGTAAAAGTTGAACTTGTGCCCAAAAGTAATTTTTCGTAGATGCAAGAAGGTGTTACAGTTGGGAAATAATGGTATTCCCACATCCGTAAGTGGAAAATAAGTGATTATAACCACCACACATCAGATAACAAGGAGTTAGATGCGTTGTTAAGCACGAAGACCAACAAGTGCATAACAGAGGACATGCTAGTATATGATGACGCTAGGGAGAATTTGTTAAAGTAGGTTGGAGTCTATCAGTTGTATGAGCTCCCTTATTTTGGAAAGTATGAACCATTATACTAATGGTTAATGAGTAGATTCCATGAGGACTTCTTCTATTTCTCTAGACAGAGGGTCAAAGTCACATCTCGCCTTAATTGCAATAATGATAAGATTAAAAGGCACAGGGGTAGACGCTTGCCAGTGATCTAATAGATAAAACAATAATCTTGGAAACACAAAAGGAGATAGGGTATACAAAGGGTCCGCATGGGATGGACATTGACAATTTTAATAAGTACCAAGTAGTTCAGTAACTACAAATCTAGTAACAAAGTTGAATGACCAAAAGAGATGGTCACAAGTGAATACAATGTGGCTATATATTGTGAGGAGAATGTCACAGGAGTGATATACAACATAGAAGGATACATTACGAGAGCATTATCGAGGAGGTGTGCATAGGTGACAAAATCAGTTTTGGCACTATTTTATTTTTCTTTAGTATTTATGGAGATTGGAGTGCCCGATGGGCCAAAGGAAAAGATATGGGAGTATCCCATGGAGAACAAATCCTTGCAGAAAGTTTTGATAAATATTTGTGTGAAGTTTCATGAGTGGGCCATTCAAATAGAGGTCGAGATGTGGTATAATAGGCTTCACATGACATTTGAAGAGGAGTGGCACATTCCTAAGGAGTTATTGTTAGTGGTGGGCAAGGCAAAGACAATTAGTGATGTACAATCACTTCGCATCATACGGTTTGTTATGAAGGATGGGACTTGGATCCCATGGTACAAACTTCCATATGCCTTCATAGTGTGCCACATGAATTTTATTGTGGACAAGGTAGACTGTGACTACCACACTTTGAGGAAGACATATGTCTATCTAGGAAAGGTTGCCTATGTTGAAAGGATCATTTCAAATGTTGTAAGCATGAAACCTGTAAGCTTGGAAATTGGGGAGATTGGAACAACACTTGTATACCTTCACTTAAGCCCAAGTTGAGAATAAAAATATGTGGAGAAAGAGATCGCACTCCTAGGTCCACCTAAGGGAAAGCATATAATGGAGAACGTACCAGCTCCAAAGCCTACGAAACATATAGAGGTAGATGCTTTGAGGAAGAATTGCATGAAGATAGTTATGTCTTGGTACATAAAGGTCGGAGGTAGCCTAAAAAAAAGATGGAGATTGAGAACACATGTACCCCACCACATGAACAACAAGAAGAAGAGGACTTGGAATCAGTCTAAGGAGGGTGAAGTTTTAAGAGTGTGTTGAGAATAATAAGAACACAAGGCGCAATAATTCCATATTCAAGTATGAATATAACCACAAATCTCTCCACGAAAGAGATAACTGAGAAAATAAGGATAAAGTTGAAACTAAATAAGGAGGTGGAAGAGTCTCAGAGAGAGTGTTCTTAGAAATCATGTACCACCAGAGGATGTGGAAGAACCCAAGGACGAAGAAATGAAGGATGAAGGAGTAAAGTAGGAAGGTGAAATAGAACAAGATATGGCTCAGAACATAGATGATCCAACTCCAAACCTTAGTACTCAAGTTCCTAAGGGGAAAAGAACAAAGAGAGCAAGTGATCATGGGCTATGAAGAGGACAAACGTAAAATTGTGCACGCATAATTCCAAAATACAGCGGGCCTCAAGGACTTGTATGGATGGGAATTGATGGAACCTAACATGGTAACCATGCACACAAGGAAACAATTGTCATGGTCCTTGCACACTCACATGGGTGAACCTGATTTTTATGTATGTGAAGAGTCATTTGGGTCAATAAGAATGAGAAAGGAACCACAAATCAAGCACATAACCATCAAACCCATAGTTATGTCTGATGAACAAGTGAGTAATTCATTAGTGAAGGTATTTACAGATGTGACACACAAGAATGTGGATAAATTTGCAACTATTAGAGTGCTAAGAGAAGATATAAAAGCTAAAGATGTAGAAATAACATGTCTGAAAGGAAAAAAATATCTAGAGAAAAAGAAGAATGGGGTTCTCATCACCATGGAAAAGGATATTAGCGATCTGTTCTACAAGAAAGATCACACTTGGAGCCCAAGGTACCCAAAATTTTCCTTTTGGCTATGCATTATGTGTGTACCTTAGTTGATTTGGTGTTTGAGGATGGACCGGTTCAAATGCCAATGCCAAAGGACCTTGAGTAGGAAGCAGAGAGAGCAAGGGCTTCAGTGGTTAGAAATATTTCATCTTATGAAGCATTACTCCAAACCTTGTAGGAGGAGCTGAAGAAAGAAGACTGGGCATTGAATATATGTGCATCTATAGAGGCAGTAATAAGAATCAGGACCATGGTAGAAGAAAATGAAGTCTTGAAGGCCATGAAGGATGGGATTTTGAGGCGTGCGAAATGATTGGCACTGGAAAAGAAAACATGTGAGGACCTTGTAGAAGCCTAAGACCCCCATAAAGATAGGCTAGATGAAATTGGAAGACTTATAGTGCAGAAGATGGATCTTCTAGAAGGAAGGATGATTGCAATGTCCAACATTGTTATTGTATTACAAAACAAGAAGAAAGAGATTGCATAAGAAATATTTAGAGTCTATTGTATCGATATTCTAGAAAAGGCAGAAGCTGCCTTGAGTGATTGTAAAACTTTAGGGGCTGAAATCAAAGAAGAGTATCCAGATTTAATTCTTCCAAATTGAAATAGAGGACGTTGCAAGGTTAAATTTCATTTTTGTACGGTGATTCTTCAATTTCCTTTCATTCACATTCCTTATTCTTTAAAAGTATCAAGAGGCAACCATTTCCGGGGTGACAATGCAATTTTGTGTGGGGTAATGTTGAAAATACAAAGTGTGAAACTTAGCAGAAGGAACACATAAGTTTTGCATATGGGAATAGGGTGCATTCAAAGGCACAAAAGAATAGGAAAGGAAACACATTTGAAAGACAATGATAGATTCAAGAATTAACCATTTTCAGGATTATGGGCTAGTTTTTAGAGATAACGTGAAGAGCACACAAACCGGATAAATACTTGTGCGACACACATAGGCTATTTTGGAAGAGCATCTACTAAGAACTTTGCATGGGTTCAAGTTAATAATAGAATTATTACTTTCAGTTAACTAGAAGAGATCTATTATTAGCACACTTGCATGTGTGTTTATTATTGTAAAGGCACATGGCTATTTTCAGCATGTGACCTATTTTGGGAATTATGTAAGTGGTGAAGGGAAAGTCCTCACCCTTATAAATATGTAGTGATCTATGTAGTATAAGAGGAGTATGTATGAGCTATTTTGAAGTTATGTTGCTAGATCTGATGCAAACATAGGGTTTTGATACTAATATTATAAGAAGCTTATGTGTATTTACTATGTTTAATATAATGGAGTGTATTGACTGATTCAAGGTGTTAAACATGAATATAACTAGATCTTACATGGTAGAATTCACATGGTTATTGCTTAAATCCATTACTCCTTAGATCTAGATCTGGAATATGCTATGTAGAATGTTTATACAAATTATGGATTTGAATGCATTAACCCTTCATCATGTTTGAATCCTGCACAAACAACTTGTAGACACTGCCCTCCTTTATTACATCTACCTAGCCATGACCCCCTTCACCCTACTAATATTATTTAATTACTTTAATTAAATTAATGCATTATCCTCACTATATTTATTATTTAAATATCTTATTTAAATAATATCTACACATATAGTTCACTTAGACACCTCACCAAGTTAACTCAACCTAAGACCTATTCTTAGCAAGTTACCATAACTAACTAAGACTTACCCAAACCCTAAAAATCAATGCCTACATTCCCTCTAACCACATTCCCACATGCTCACAAGAAGCTTCCCAATCTAATCCATGGGACAAAAACACAATATCTCGAAGAAATCAAGAGGATCTCCCTAAGTTTGGTAAACCTAGAAAATCCCGCCTTGACCGACATCGATTACTCCTAACCGTCACCGGTTAAGCCGGACCGCCATGGGTTACTCCCTTTTAACCCCAAAACAACTTTATTCTCAAGGTTGGAGGTTGGAGTTTGGGAATTCGGAAGTTGGAAGCAAAAAAGTTGATGAGTAAGAATGAAATCTCAAAGAGATAACGCATCTTCAGAGAGCCAATTCCAGCAAGAACTCACATCCAAGGAAGGAGATTGAGCATCTTCTCCTACACAGCCATCCTAGCCACATTTTGATCTATCCAAGCAAAGAGGAGTGTGCATGCAGCCCATGCAGAAGATTTTCTTCAGTTGGTGATCACTTGCATCCTTCAAACCCATCATCAACACCTCCATCCTTCACACATAGACTTTCAAGAATGAAATCCAAGTAAGTACAACATCATACTTTCCTGGTTATTTCATTTTATCATTATTTTATCACCCATTGTTTATCTTGCTCCCTATTGACCATCTCCAACATTTTGTACCTCCATAGACCCACCAAAACCTCACAAAAACCTATTCCAGTCACCCAATACCTCATCCCGACTAACCAAATCCTTTGTGCAATCACAAAGGAGACCAAAACCCCTTTGTGACGTTTCCAGATTTCATAGTAACTAGTGTCAGTTATACCTAACCGTGGTCGGTCACCCCTGACCGATGCCGGTCTCTGTGTTTTCCTACACAACCTTAAACAAAGACCTATCCACCTAATTTTACCTCACCCTCACTCACTTGTGACCTACCTAGACCTTTATCAAACCTACAGAACCCAGAACCAACCATTTGACCCATGGATTCTATTCTAGCTTAGCCTGTTAGATTAGATATGTTTTCTTATTGTGTTTTTAAGTGAGATACCTAAATCATTTCAAAATAAAAATAGGATTTACCTTGTTTTCAGCATTAATTTGTTTAAAACAGTGGACTGACAACCATCTAGGAAGTACCATACTTCCCGATCTAGCTCACACTAGGTAGTTCACTACCCATATTGTTTAATTCTTTCTAGTGGTCTTGCTTTTATTACAGGTAGTTCCTCCTAGCCAAAAGGAAGCTCTCACGATCAGTTGTGGATTTGGAAGTCATACGCACACAACAACCCATCAAATGACATTTGAATAGGTATTCCTCCTATGCCCGTTACCCTATCTATTTCATCAACAATTCAAAGAAACAATCTAAGAAAAAGGTGAAACATTTTGGCACGCTCTGTGGGACCCATCCGGGGTTCCTTGCATTTCATTCATTCCTAGGAAAAATTGTGTTTTTGTTTCCCTTCTAAAAGCATACACACTAATTTTCTTCCCTGGTAATCCACTCCTTCTTTCTATTTGCTCTAAAGGAAACTTTTCTTTTGGTATATTTAAAAGGAATCATTTCTTCATGTTTTCTACATTTTAGTGAAAGAGCATCCCTCTTCCTCTTCATCTTATTGTGTCATCCAATTTCACATTTTCAATTTGGGTTTTAAAATCATTGCATTTCATTCTGATTTTCTACATTAGCTCACATTAATTGAGGGCAACCTATACGCTAGAAGTCATTACCAACTGATGGTTGATAAACGAATCGTAGAAAAGCACTTCTATCCTTTTCTCTTTCTCTAAGTCTTACCAAACCACACAAAAATTCAAATACATACATTCTTAAACAACATCTTACCTAGAAGAAGCTATAGGTGATCACACGATCACGACACAAGGGCACCCACTGCACTCACTTGCTCTCACAGTCATACTTCAGAGCATAGCTCGCCCCCACCATAACATTCCTAAAACCTCACCCTTTAGAACTCTTTCTTCGTAGGAAGCCATCCTCACCATAAACTCTATTTCACAATTCATGTGTCAATCCCTAAATAGCATAAGCTAAACAAACATAATAGAAAAGAGCACTCTTAGGATCACATTTTCTTAGTGTTTCTACTTGGTTTGTGTTTTGAGGTGAAAGATCACGTTCATCACTTTTTTTTCATCCTTTCACACTCCTCATCATAACTGGTGTATTCCATCTTCACCTGAGTGTTTCTAGGCCATATCACCATCATTCCTACAATTCTAGGTCTGATTCCACATGTAAAATTCTAATTCACAACCACTTTTTCTCATCACTATTTCAATCTCACAGTAACCATCATCGGTTACCTCTGACCACCATCGGTTAAACACAACCGACGTCGGTTCCAGGTCCTTTTGCTAACCTACTCAAAAGGACATTCTCACTTCACTTTCTTCCACTTTCCATAGTCTCTATCACTGTCACTTTTTCCCATTAACATTTTACACATCCCCGATTTGGCATACTTGTCAGATTTTTCCTTCTACTTCATTGTTTACTCACTGTCCATTTTCTATAGTGACCGGTAGCAATGTTATCCCTGACCGATGTCGGTTTTCCTTAACCGAATCGGTTAGCCTGTTTCATATTCCACCCACCATTTGTTACGTCATCCATTTTTTTATCACCATATTCACATGTTCTTGTTATTCTCTATATCATTTACAGAGAAGCACCCCACCTGATTAGTACTAGTTCACATGGTACTGACCCAAGACAAGTGAATGCCCTCGTGTTCCATGCTAGTTGCCAACCGCTCCCACCTAGTCCTTCACCACCTTCTATTTTATCACCAGCCATGGATCCCATCCAACCTACTAATATCGCTACCAGAGATGAGGAGTTCACACGACTCCTTGACCAGAACCCTACGCTACCTTGTAGTTTTACCTCTCCCATTCATCCACTCGAGATGCCTCGGTCAGTTGATATACGGCATGCCCGTATCTATCCCCCCAACTCTCACACCCACTTCCACATCAGCCCCATCTGGCTCCGTGCTACCTGCATCCACCTTACCCCCAGTTGTTTCATAGTTAGGTTTCATACCCCCATGACTGCATGTTTGTTACCTCTGTGGCACCCATTACATCCACCATACCCTCGACGATTACCCCAAACACAACCTCATCCATTCCTCATGTCTCACACATACCTGTAGCTATGTTCCCACCTCTAGTGTCGGTGACCCCTACCCCATTTCAGAACGTAGTTCTTTCCATTCCACAATCTTTAGCCCCTATTGCCACTAGGGTTACCACGACCCTTCCTCCCCCATATACATACTACCAACAACCACCTATTTCATCTATTGTTCATTCCGGGTACGTACCCCCTATTTCATTGCCTTCTTCTCCACCACCTTACATGGCAGCCCCATACACTGGAATGCCCCACCCATTATACACCCAAAACCAACCTCCTCACACTATAGGAGGCATCCAATCATCACAACCCACCAATGACCTAATTAGATTGATGATGGATAAGATGCAAACACTGGAGGCATCGGTTTCTGGCTCCCACAACACTCTCACTTATGATGAGATTTGCAATGAGCCTATTCACCCATCCATTCCCATCCGTTCATACCCTGTGCATTGGGAAATGCCTAAATTCAACCGCTTCAATAGTAAGGAAGACCCACAACAACATTTTCACTCATTTAAACATGGATGTTATTTGATTGCTCATGATGATGCCTTACTTTTGAGAACTTTTCCCATGTCCCTCACTGACCTACATTAGACTGGTATAGTGGGTTACCCAAACACTCCATATTTTCATTCAATCAGGTAGCCCAAGCTTTTTTGGATCATTTTTCTATCAATATCGCCAAGAAAGTTACCATGACCGATCTATATTCCACACGTTAGTACGAGGATGAATCTATCACAGATTTTGTCACTCATTGCGCACAGCTTGATCAATCAACTTACCTTTTAATTGCCACAAAATGAACTCATCGAGCTCTTCACACGAGCTTGCGCTAGGCATATCTCCCCGACCTTGCAGGTCCAAACTTTCAGAACATTCGATGAGGCATTCACTATGGCACGAAAGTTAGAGATTTAGGCCATCGAAGAGAAGAAAATCCAATTATGAAATAAGAATTCGACATTTAAGTCGAATGAAACCTCTTCTTCTTCTAAACCACCAACCAATTATTCAAAGGCTAAAGGTACCGCTAACGTAGTGGTACTCAAGGCCGCCCATCTCATCCATCCAATCAAGCTACACCCTCATCTAATCTATCACCTGTTTAAGCTTTTTGATTCAGACAAGAGCAATGAAAATATACCCCAATTGGGGAACCTTACTCTTCTATTTTAGAAAAGCTTATCAAAGCTTGGCGCCATCACCCTTCCACCCATAAAACCACACACTAGTTTTGACCTTGCTCGCCCCATGCCCGCATGGTATAAGGAACAAGATTTCTATAACTATCACCGAGTGAAGGGTCATAGTGATGGTAACTGTATCACTTTTAAGAATATTGTCCAAGAAATGCTCGAGAAAGGTGAGTTGACTGTGGATAATCCCAACACCACCCCTAACCAAAATCTACAAATCTTTAAAAAACCATTTCCCAATCATGCCCCTTCATCCAATCAAATAGGTGAGACATCCACTCACGATACCCATACTCGTGAGGTTCATGCGATCTTTAACGAGGTACTTGTCACCTCTCAATTACCTCACATCCCTTCCATAGAGGAAATCCTAGCCCGAAATCCTCCTTCCACATGTCTAAACCAACCGTCACTATTCCTTCACCAATAGAAGAACACCCTTCATCTCCTACATCACCTACAGAGGAGTCTTCTACTGACATTGAGACCATCTCACCCCTAGCTTCTCCACTTAGCAAACCTTTACCTACCATACCTCCTCCACCCATGTAGAGGAGCACCCATTACCTCCTCCACCCGTAGAGGAGCACCCATTACCTCCTCCACCCACAGAGGAGCACCCATTACCTCCTCCACCCACAGAGGAGCACCTATCTATTCCTTCACTCATAGAGGAACTCCCATTATCCCTTCCACCCATCATAGACCCGGTGGGGATACCTTTTCCTCTTGGCAAACATTCTCCATCCGCTACCCGACATCCAATAGACCTACTTTCAGCTCTCTTACCCACTAAGTTAAGTCGGTCGGCCGATTCCCATCTCTAAGATGCATTTTATGGGAATTCCCATTAGGTCCTCACCAACTCCACCCACAAACGTGCCATTCTCACATTTGGCTGATCACTTAGAGTATGTGGATAGAGCTTTGTTATGGGGGTGCCTCTTACTCCCTGTCTCAACACAAATGTAGAGATCCCTCGATGACACCTCCACTATCTACCCAAACACATTTCCACCCATCAAACCACATACAACCACTATTGTTGCAACCCCTTCCATGATATCTATTAACACTCACACCACACCCTTACCCATAACCCAACCTATGCCTAAACCCAAACCCATACCCACAATATTTACCTCCACTAAACCTATTACCACTTTAGGGGTCACCCCGACCACCAGCCTTACTCATCCACCTATTAAACTAGATTTAGCTACATCCTCCAACATTAAAACCACACCTACTCCGACACCCAAACTAAAGAAACAAACTCATCAACCTCATACCCCTACCACACCAATCACACCCACACTTGTCCCATCTACCTTAAGACCTCAACTGCCCAACATGGTCAAGCACCCTCACCCATTCATAACCCAATAACACAACCACCCATTCCTTCCTCACAAATCTCTAACCTACCTAGCACACAACATGACTCATACCCACACCTGCAGTCTCTTTACCACCAATACCTCCGATACCTTCAGCCATTGCTTCACTACCTACTACACTTCAGTCATTGTCCCTCACACCCCAAGCACGACCTATGTCATCTACCTTCATAGCACCCCCATTATCCCCATGGGTAACTCACCCTCTTCCTCCATCTACTTTTCCTTATAGACCTCGTATACCCACATCACCTTTACCCAAGAAGGTGCAACCCAAAAACAAAACCCCACTACCCCACAACAAGGTAGTCAAAACAAAACCACACCCTCCTACCCATCCATCTACTATACCCCTACCCAAACAAACCCGACCGATACCTCAAACCACACCGGCACCTAAACCCATAGCTCGACCCATTCCTACTCTTCCAAAAATAATTCCCAGACAACCAACCACACCTACACCCAAACCCACATTCACTTCCCATTGTGATCCACTAGCAGGGTCCTATGCCAAAATTTTAACCAACCTCCTCGAGACTTTTGTTATCACATTACCGCCACTCTGACCTTACGACCCCCTCAAACCCAAGCCAAAGGGGTTTGATGATACCAAAATTTGCACATACCATCGTGTGCCAGGGCATGATGTGGAGAACTACAAGGCCTTGAAAACCATCCTTATCCAATTGTGTCCACCCGAAACCAACTTTGATGACGATGACCTTCTTGACAAGGACCCTACTTCACCTACACCCATTCCCACACTACGCACTCAACAACCACAACCTCCACCCTCACAGCTCCCATAACCACACACAAAATTTGAAATTAACATGGTTCACATCAGAGAACTTGCCACGCCACCACCCAAATGTCACTGCGCCCAACTGACCTCATAGGGATTTTCTCCTCCCGTAGGTTTTTTCCCTTCATGTCATTATACCACTTACCCTACACCCTCTCCATTTGAAAATTTCCCTCAAATCAACATGGTACACATCACTACACGTGCGTAGAAGGGTAAAGAAAAGGCAGCTAACCCACCAACCAATCCTATACCCAACATACCATCTACACCCATACCTAAGATAACTATTCATACCCCACATACCCCATTTCTAATGGCATCACACATCACACCATGCTCAAACAATTACACCAATCTCCACTCAAAATGTCCTTATATGACCTCATCCAAACCTCGAATCCCATCGTCAAGCCCTCATGGAGGTTCTTCAATCTATCGAGGTTTTACCCAATGACCCTACACTCGTAGCCTCCATTATCACACCCCATCATGTAGCCTCCCTCACCAAATTACCACCTTCATCCTCACCTCACCTTGTTCACCAAGTGGCCTCCCTCAGCTTCTCAGAGGCAAAGATCGCGCCATACCAAAATGATGACCCGGACCCAACCCTCTTCATCTCTGTACACATTGATGACATATGGGTACGCCATGTGATGATTGATGGAGGTGCTAGCATTAACATCATTTCATCCCATGCATTTTCTCAAATGCGCATACCTAAAATTACATGCACAAACATCCGGTCATGTTGCATTCATTCAATGACGCTATCACCTCCACACTAGGCACTGTCATCCTTCACGTTCGCATGGGCCCCGCACTATTCCAGAATTGTTTTATGTTTTGGAGGGGGAATTCCAATATAACTTGTTGCTTGGTAGACCCTGGATCCATGTCATGGGTTGTGTTCCTCCACTTTGCATCGTTGTGTAAAGTTTGAACATGAAGGACACACTTATACCATTCCAGCTGACCCATCACCTTTCAAAACATGCAACATGCTTTACCGACCCAACGATGTACTCATACCGGTCAAGCCATCTACTTCCGCAACCAATACCACTTCACCTACACCTACACCCACACCTACCAATACAACCACTACTTTTACCGCACATACCTCCTCCACACCTACCACTACTATAACCTCCACGCTGACCCATTAGCTTCCCAATCCATTAACACCACCTCCGCATCAACCTCCGACACATCATCCATACCAGCTACCCACATACCAACCACTGATCCCTTGGAAGGTGTTTTTCAATGCCTCACTCTGGGGGAGTACCGCCTATATAGTGTCAACACCTTCCTTACTCCACACGAGTATGGAAGTCTTCACCAACACCCTCGCTATGATCACCATATAGGAGAACACCTCCTTTATGGTCCTCCTCATCTTCGTACTAGTCTCACCTATGGGGGACTTGATACTACCACCTACACACCTGAACCACCATCACAACCCCACCCATTTTCCACTGACTTCCAATCACTTACCAATCACCGTTTCACCCACACCTTCCTACACCACTTGTGTGCATGGAAGGGTTTTGGTTTTGGCTTTTATGAGCAAGGCCACCATACCATTATTCCATGTACCACCCACAAACATAATGACCGTAGTGGTATTGGCTTCCCCAACCTTCTACCAAACATAGCCCGCATTGAACTCATTGAGGACCCTAGCCCTTCTCCACCTTCATCACCACCCTCACCGATGAGTCGATGGATCCTGAATCTATCCCTCCTAACTTTTTTTTTTCATAAACACCATTTCCTTGGGGCCTTTGACTTATCAATGCGAAGGTGAGGCCCCTTCCACTCTCCCATTCCTATCCTGAGATGATCGACGATGACACACCGACCATTAACATTATTCAATGTCAGGATGATGAATCCATACTCACCTACCTTGGTGCAAAAGACTCATATATTCATTGGTCGTTACCCTCTGAGACGCAAACCATGTTGAATGAATCGACTATCAAGATCAACATTCATACTCAGATGACCCACACATCCTAAAGATCGACAATCTTTAGATGTTCTTGAAAAACAAGCCATCACTTCTTTTCTCCGAGATCATAACCACGCTTTTTCTTGGTCTTATGCAGACATGCCCGATATTGACCCCACCATAGTGGTCCACAATATCGTAACCATTCTCGATGCCAAACCTATCAAACAAAAGCTGAGGAAAATGCACCCTCACATTGCTCTTCTCATCAAAGAAGAACTTCAGCATCTTCTTTCTATTTCCTTCATCTTACCCATTGATTATCCTCATTGATTTCTAACATTGTCCCTATTACTAAAGCAATAGGGGACTCTATTTGCATGGACTTCCGAGACCTCAACCTCACCTACCCGAAAGATGACTTTCCCTTGCCCGGTATTGATCAACTGGTGGACCTTACCGTGGGTCATGAGATGCTCTCACTCATGGATGGTTTCTCGGTTATAACCAAATTTTTTCTTGCCCTGAAGATCAGCACAAGACCACATTCATTACCCCTTGGGGAACCTTTTTCTATCGAGTCATGCCTTTTGGCCTTAAAAATGTCTAGGTGCTACATATCAACATGTTATGACTTACATCTTCCATGATATCATGCATCGCATATTGGAAGATTACATGGATGATCTCTTGGCTAAATCTAAATGCCACACTCGAACACCTCACTGTCCTCAAAACCATCTTTGATCACCTCATTAAATATTGTGTCCACCTTCAACCTAAAAAGTGCATCTTCATGGTTCTCTCAGGAAAGCTCCTAGGGATTTATCATTTCCTCCATGGTATAGAAGTTGACCTTGCTAAAGTCAAGGCCATTCTGAAATGCCTCCACCCACTAAACCTCAAACAACTCCATAGCCTGCAAGGTAAATTGTAGTCCATTCACCATTTCATTTCACAATTATCGGATCGGTGTCAACCATTTCATCATCTTCTTAGGAAGGATGTCTCCTTTAAATGGGATGATGACTATCACAAAGCTTTTGAGGCCTTAAAACAATACCTTCTCCAACCACCCGTACTCATTCCACCGAAAGACAACCAACCTTTTACCTATACATATCTACTACCGATCATTCCTTAGGGAGCCATGCTCACTCATCATGATGAACAACATAGGGAGCAGGTGGTTTATTATATAAGCCATACCCTTCTAGACTACGAAACCCGATACACTCACCTTGAAAAACTTTTCTTAGCCTTAGTTTTTGTTGCCACCAAACTCCGCCATTACCTACTCAACCACAAAACCTATGTTGTGACCAACACCACCCTTTACACTTCATGTATGCTAAACCTTATCAAAATCAGCGCACCGCATGATGGCTTATGCTTTTAGCTGATCTTGACCTCAAATTCATTCACCAAAAGTCCATTAAGGGCTAGGCTATCACTGACCAACTGGATGATGCACCTATTGCCGAGGGACCAACCCTCTAATTTTGACTTTCCCGATGAATCCATTACTACCCTTTCCCTGGATGAACCCCCTTACCAAATGACACTTGTTCTTCGATGGTTCTAAGTGTCAGCATGGGGGTGGAGCTGGTGTTATCCTCATCCTCTAGATGGAGAACCCATGCCTTTGTCTTTCAAACTAGACTTTGAATGCACCAACAATATTGCCGAGTACGAAGCACTCGTACTAGGTCTCCAGACCACCTATGCCCTCGATGTCAAATCAATCCACATCTTTGGTGATTCACAATTGGTCATAAACCAAGTCAATGGTATGTACCAATGTCATAATGAGATACTTCAAAAGTATAAACATCATGTAGACATACTTTTGACCACCTTTGATCATTACACCCTTCAAACCATCCCACGGTCAACCAACAAATTTGTAGACACTATGGCCTACTTAGCTTCCCAAATACCCGCTTCCCCTACCGATTCCAAAATATTTGTCACTATACAACACCTCCATTCACCTTCTTATTTACCTCATGATGTTTACTCAATCGAACCGACACCCCTGACCCGAGTGACCTTTGGTATAAACAATACTCCGACTACCTTTCCCTCTCCATCTTACCTCCTGATCTCACCCGTAATGACAATGCACCTTCCTTAAGAAGGTCTCCCATTTCGTTATCCTGGGGGGACTCCTCTATAAGCATGGCTTTGATGGTATTCTCTTACGATGCCTCACAAGTTCTAAAATTCCTTATACCATCAAGGAGGTTCATGATGGCATATGTGGAGGTCACTTTAGTGGCCTTGTTGTTGCTAAGCATATTCTTTGCCTAGGCTATTATTGGCCCTTAACCATGATTGTTGTGACTATGTCAAATGCTGCGTGAAATGTCAACAACATTCCAACCTTCATCATACACCCAGTCATGCCTTACAGGTCACTCGTGACCTTTGGCCCTTCTCTCAATGGGGTTTGGATCTTGTCGAGAAATCAATCCTCATTCTTCCCAACGCCATCAATGGATCATAACTACTACCAAATACTACACAAAATGGGTGGAAGCCATACCACTCATCTCCACGAAAGCCAAGAAAATATGTGAGTTCATTAACCATCACATCATTTGTCACTTTGGTGTCCCTCATCGCCTCATCACTGATAATGGAAAACAATTCAAAAAAAAAACATTGCAAAAATTTGTGACACCTTTCGCATTCAAAGCTAGTTTTCCTCACCTTATTACCCACAAACCAATGGCCAAGCCAAATCCACTAACAAAACCCTCAATAAAATTCTCATGAAAGTGGTTGATGATACTGGGAAGGATTGGCATACACACATTCCTTTTTCTCTATGGGCATACCACACTAGTATTCACACTTCCACTACGGCTACACCCTTTTCACTGGTCTACGGTACCGAGGTTGTTCTACCTCTCAAGTCTAGATCCCCTCACTTCACATTTCTCTCCATGACATGCTTACTGAATGATGACTTTCATCAGACCACTTAACACAACTAGAGTTATTAGACGAACGTCATCTTAACGCTCTGGATCACCTTCAAGTTTATCAACAACGTATCAAACGTGCTTATGAAAAACATGTTCATGAATGAACCTTCCAAGTTGGTGACCTTGTTTTGAAAGAAAATCAACACGTAACCAAAGTAGAGAAAAAAAAATGGGAAAATTTTCTCCTAATTGGCTTGGACCATACATCGTAACTCATACCTATGGATCGGTGCCTATCGTTTGTCCTCACTTGAGGGTAAACCCAACTTGAGCCCCTTAATGCCTTACATCTTCACCATTCTACTATTGACTCTAGTCCTACATCACTATTTATCTAGTTCATGCTCATCCCTTGAGCACCATTTACCTTTTCCACATCTCATCTCCAACGATTAAACAAGGATCATGTGATTACCCGTCACCCTTTTTCCTTATCTTAAATATGTGCACCATGGCTCTGACACATGGCATGATTCTCATGGATACTTTTTGTCTTCTTTTAGATGAGATCCCATGGTCATTCACCCTTTCCTTCTCAACAAGAACCAAATGCTTTGTTATAGTCTCATCCATGACTTAAAAGCCAAAAAAAAAAAAATGAATCCCTCAAAAGGACATCTTCCAAAATAAGGGATCAACTCCTTGAGTCAAACTTCCAATATAAAAGATGAATCCCTCAAAAGGACATCTTCCACCTTTAATTATTGCTATAAGTAGACTACTCCCTCAAAGGACAGCTATAAAAAGCTCACAACTCTCTACATAGTCTTTCCAAAAAGAGACTATTTTCTCAAAAATCAAAATTCAGAAGCTTCCCGCATCGATCAGCTTCACAAGACCTCAAGGAGACATATATTCATCCCATATAGACTTCCCACATCGATCAGTCTATCTACAAAGTCAAAAAGAAAAGAAAAAAAAAAAATAAGCTTTTTTCATCATGGACTTGCCTATTGTGATCTTGGCTCTATTTCCCAAGGCATTCTACTTCCCATTTTATGACCCAATTACCTACACCTCTCTACCCATTGTCTTTTCACTTCATACCTCAAGGGACCTAACCTATGACATTTGGTGATCATGTGACTCTTCATCACTCTTAGAATTATCAATCATGTAATGTCTTTAGGGTCTTACATTCATTAGCCTATCTATAGATGTGTTTCATACATTTTGATCCTTGCCAATCGGGTGGCTTTCTTTCCCCTCTATCTTTTCTCTTCTTCATTACCTTTTGATCTTCTTATACAGACTTGGTCCTCGATGCTTACCTTTTGGGGTCATCCTCCCCTTTCGCCATAGTCACCCTCACCTACAACATTTTTACTATCATCTACCCCCACCTATTAAACCTAAACCCACAACATGACCACAAACCTACCAACTCATTTTCATCTTCTTCCCTAGCTTATGGGAGAACTACATCGGTCTGAGGTCCCTTTTCACCGGGACTATGTAGGCAGCACTTCCAGGGCATGGGGCCCTGGAAGGTTAGCTCAACCACTCTTTACCCTAACCATTTTCCCCACCTTTTACCTTGATTTCCTGTTCATATCAAAAAACCTCGACATCTAAACCATATACCACATAACTTTTACCACTTATATTATTTCACATTTTCATACATAACCAACATTTTCCACATTTTACACTATCTCATGCATTTATATTACCATTTGTTATCAAAATACCAAAATAACTCAACCATGCCTAAAAACCTAACTCAACCATGCCTAACAACCTGACTCAACTCAACCATGCCTAAACCAACCTGACTCAACCATGCCTAAACCAACCTGACTCAACCATGCCTAAACAACCTAACTCAATCCATGCCTAACCAACCTGACTCAATCCATGCCTAAACCAACCTAACTCAATCCATGCCTAAACCAACCTGACTCAATCCATGCCTAAACCGACCTGACTCGATCCATGCCTATGACCTGACTCTATCATGCCTAACTCATCTATTTCCATCCATATCATAATAAAGTAAAACTCATACACATCACAACAACATCACTTGAATATCATCTATCTCCTCATATATACATGTGTGTATCAATACAATGTACACCCGTATCACATAAATGTGTATCTCAATAAACATGCCTATCTCATCATGGCTATCATCCCAAAAAAATGTCTTCAACGCTTGTAGCTACTATCCAATATAAAAATGTCTTCAGCTTGTAGGCCGGTATCATGTATAAAAAATCATCAATACAAAATCTCTTGACAAAATAAAGACAAAATCCCGGTCATCATATATATTACATACAAAAATGACTTAGCATCTAATGTCTGGTCCACAACAGTCAATCTGTCTCTCTCCCGACCCCTCTCTGCACTCTGTCTCTGGGTCCAGCCTACCTACCTCACCTCCTGCTGATGGCCCCTCACCTGGGGCTGGCCTCTACACACTAGTGGCCTCACCACGACCCTATCCCTGGGCTCGCCGACCCCTTGTACTCTCCACACTGTGAGTGCGGGATCTAGTCCTCTCACTGGAGGCTTGCTATGCTTTGTACTTGGCATAAGAGGGCACATCTAGCCCAACAACTAATAAATGATCCTGGTAATACCGTGACTCTCCTAGGGCATCTCTAAACCTAGCCATGGGCACTATCTGTGGAGGTGCCATGGGTCCCGCTACTTGCATGGGTACCTGTATAATGGGACCCTATCCCTGAACTCCGCATCAACCTGTGCTGGTACTAGAGAACTCGAGTCACCTTGGAGCTCGTGTGCCTGCTATCTCGTAGCTGGGCTGCAGGTAGTACTTTGTGTAATGCTGCTCATTGTCACTGCCTAGCTTTGTAGACTCGTAACCTATACCTATGCTATGGCCAAGTTTCTCAGTAACCTTGCTCTGCTCGTAGGCGGCTATCTTCCCTCCATCTCCACCTACCTCCTCTCCATCTCCATCTCCCCTACCTCCACTTGTATGCAGTACTATCCTCGCCTCCCTACGAGCCTCGTAGCGTCACTATCTGGGCCTATAATGTGGAAACTTGTGCCTCTGTACTTGTTAGCTGCCCTTGCATGATCCCCAACTATGTCACCAAAGTAGCCACCTACCCCGTAGGAATCTCTCTAAACTGTGATGGTGGCTAAGTCTCTGCTGCCATGGCCTTGGTGGTGGTACGGTTCTCAATCGTGCCACCCCACCACTACCTGTACCCATATGTAACCCCAACATCATCAATCTGAGTATCTACAAGCTTTCTCCTCCTATCCAAGGCACATGGGAGGTCATGGTGGAGACATAGGTCTCTCCACATCATCTCTCCAGTACTAAGGGAATGGAGGTGGTACACCCTAGACCAATCCAAACTGATGTCTAACCCACTCTATGGGTATCCACTCATGCTCTCCCGCTTTCCTCCCCTTTATCCATAGATGTATTTGTAGCCCAAATAGCTTCGTGGCCATCTGTCTGTATAAAGGGAAGCCCACATACGGCCTCCAAATGACATCCACCTTAGAAAATCCCTCCAAAAACCTCCTATAATAAGCTACATCATGTAGCTCTAGCACCTCAGGCCTCTCCCATGGATGGTACCCACCGCTTATACCCCACTCTCAAAACTCTCTGTGGGAATGCATCTTCCTAGGGCATCCCCACTTAGTCAAACACAAACAATGTGCTCATATGCCCAACAATGTAGTAGTACGATGCAATAGATGCTGAACCTCCATAGTCGCCCATAGGCCCATAGCTCTCTATACACCTTGTGTCAACAATGCAAGTGCCCATGCAAACCGTGTCTGATGTATCATCATGTCATGGAGGACTCCCATCAGTGACCTCGGGAATCTCCCCTCTACATCCGGTAGTGCGAAGCAACACACTACCTCCATCATAAGTACCACTAACCTCATCTCCTCTGGATGAGCTCTATACATCACTCCATAGCTCATGCTAGCACTATGGAACGTTAGGTCTACTACACCCTCACCAAAAATGGGTGCCAGTAACTCCTCAGACACCTCTGAAGAGATAGAATAAACCTAGGCCCCCAATATGGGCAACCAGATCTTGTAGACGTCCTCCAGGGTGATCATCATCTCACCCATCGGCAAAAATGGAAGGTATTGGTCACCGAGTCCCATCTATCGATGAGGGAAACCATAAGACTCACCTCCTGGACTACATGCCGGTAGCGCCTCACCCCTATCAATCCCACCTCTGCCACATGTTGCCACTTTGCCTGTGTTGCGCTCACCCTCTACTCTCAATAACAAGGGTGGCACCCGAGCTCTCATCCGCAGCTCATCTCTCGCCTACATCCCACAAAACAATGTATTAGTATACCTTTCCCAACTTACCTATTTTACCCCAACCCTCACCCAAACTTACCCAATCCATCCACCCAAACCTATCTACCCTAACCCTAACCTCACCACCTACCCAAACCCATTTGCCTTACATATCTTCCCTTACCCTCACCCACACCTACCCAAACCCATCCACTCGACACTAGCTACCCTACCCTCACCTGTGACCCACCCTCACCCTTTACCCACCTACCCTACTTTCTCACCCTAACCCCTTCCCCTCTCACCTACCTTCTTTCCCACCCTACCCTTACTCTCTTCCCTTTTTTATCCCAATTTCCACTTAGGATTAACCGACCCCCGGTTATTCCCCGACCGACCATAGTCTCCTTTAACCGGCACCGATCACTGTTTTGTTCTTGACCGACATACGGTCACCCACCGACCGTTCTGCCACCGATGTCACCACTATCGCACGCCGCACCTAACTTTCCAACCCTACTTTTTCCCTTCCTCGAACATTCTACCCACCCAAATCCCTCTTTACACCCTTAATTGTTCCTACATTACCCTTTTGCCCTACCCCCTACCATTCAATATTACCTTTTCCCTCTCTTTTTCCCATTTTGAAATTCTTTCCCCAAACCCCCATTTTTTATATTTTCTACATCTTACATCAAATTAACTCAAAAATCAAAACCAAAGGTTCAATCCTACCTGATCTCGCTACCACCATCATGGTGGAACCTCCGCCTCCGCGCCACTCCTCTCGAGCCCTCTCTCCTCCTCCTCTCCATCCTCAACTCCTCCAACTCTCAACTCTCTACCAATCACTTTTCACTCCGATCTCGTGACCCCACCTCTCACCAACCATGTATGTGGCTCACCAACCAAGCTCTCTCATTGTACTCTTTTTCCTCTTCCTCTTTTCTCTCTTCTTATCCTTTTCTCCTTTTTCCAAATGCACAAATGACTTTAAAATGTGGGTTTTCCAATTTTTATACCCTACCCGACCCATTGACCGACATTGGTTAACCCTTGACCACTACCGGTCTACTGCCCTAGACTATCGCCATCGGTTCCCCTCCACCATCATCGGTTCATCCCGACCACCGCTGTCGATACCCTGCGCGTCCTCATTTGCCCTCACATTTACCTCATTTTCCTTACCTCCTCTTTCTTTTGCCTCCCCTACACCTACCTGGACCACTTTACCTTCACCTCTGCCCTCCACCTTCTTCAACCTCCTCGCATCCGCTGTTGACACCTTATTATTTTACCCCTACCTCGGCCTTACCCATGCCATGATCTCGATATTTGACCCGACCATCGCTAGTGACCTTTGACCTCATGTGTTCACTATACCTTGTGGCACTGTTACCTATGTTGTTGACCTAATGACCTTACCTAGCCTATTTCCATGACCATTTATCCTGACCCTACCTTTGGTGTACCGGAACATACCTAAACGTTCTTACACCTAACCTACATTGTGTTTCCTGACCTTATCCTATACCTTGGATACTAGATTCACTTCACCCTTGTTTGGATAAACCTATCGACCTTAGACGATGTAGAGTTTGCTCGCTCTTTCAACCTAGTAGCATACATGTGCGTGTGCATTTTACTTGCTACTACTTTGACCCTAGCCCATTACCTAAATTACCCGAGTAGACCTTTCACCCTTTTCCCCTATACCCACTTACCTTTTCCTCACATTTACCTTTTATCAAACCACTCACCGCTTCAGCCTTGCTGCTTCGTCAGTTCCTGGTTTGAGGGGGATCACCTTCACCCCACATGGGGCAACCACATCTTATTTTTGTTAGCATCGCTTACCAATACAAGCTACGTAAAAAAAGGGGCAAAATGTAGACACTAAAATTAGGTCACACTCCCCTTCGTCCCTCGACATATAAGCCCCCCTTTATTACATCTACCTAGCCATGACCCCTTCACCCTACTAATATTAATTTAATTAAATTAATGCATTATCCTCACTATATTTATTATTTAAATATTTTATTTAAATAATATCTACACATATAGTTCACTTAGACACCTCACCAAGTTAACTCAACCTAAGACCTATTCTTAGCAAGTTACCATAACTAACTAAGACTTACCCAAACCCTAAAAATCAATGCCTACATTCCCTCTAACCACATTCCCACATGCTCACAAGAAGCTCCCAGTCTAATCCATGGGATAACAACACAAGATCCAAGAAATCAAGAGGATCTCCCTAAGTTTGGTAAACCTATAAAATCCCACCTTGACACATCGATTACCCCTAACCGTCATCGGTTAAGCCAGACTGCCGTCGGTTACCCCTTTTAACCCCAAAACAACTTTATTCTCAAGGTTGGAGGTTAGAGTTTGGGAATTCGGAAGTTGGAAGAAAAATAAGTTGATGAGTAATAATGAAACCTCAAAGATATAACGCATCTTCAGAGAGCCAATTCCAGCAAGAACTCACATCCAAGGAAGGAGATTGAGGATCTTCTCTTACACAGCCATCCCAGCCACATTCTGATCTATCTAAGCAAAGAGGAGTGTGCATGCAGCCCATGCAAAAGCTTTTCTTCAGTTGGTGATCACTTTCAACCTTAAACCCATCATCAACACCTCCATCCTTCACACATAGACTTTCAGAATGAAATCCAAGTAAGTACAACATCATACTTTCCTGGTTATTTCATTTTATCATTATTTTATCATCCATTGTTTATCTTGCTCCCTATTGACCATCTCCAACATTTTGTACCTCCATAGACCCATCAAAACCTCACAAAAACCTATTCCAGTCACCCAATACCTCGTCCCACCAACCAAATCCTTTGTGCAATCACAAAGGAGACCAAAACCCATTCTGTGATGTTTCCAGATTTCACAGTAACCGGCGCCGGTTATACCTAACCACGGTTGGTCACCCCTGACCGACGCCGGTCTCTGTGTTTTCCTACACAGCCTTAAATAGAGACCTATCCACCTAATTTTACCTCACCCTCACTCACTTGTGACCTACCCGAGACCTTTATCAGACCTGTAGAACCCAAACCAATCATTTGACCCTATGGATTCTATTCTAGCTTAGCCTGTTAGATTAGATCTATTTTCTTATTGTGTTTTTAAGTGAGATACCTAAATCATTTCAAAATAACAATAGGATTTACCTTGTTTTCAGCATTAATTTGTTTAAAATAGTGGATTGATAGCCATCTAGGAAGTACCATACTTCCCGGATCTAGCTCATGCTAGGCAGTTCACTGCCTATATTGTTTAATTCCTTCTGGTGGTCTTGCTTTCATTACAGGTAGTTCCTCCTAGCCAAAAGGAAGCTCTCACGATCAGTTGTGGATTTGGAAGTCATACGCGTGTAACAACCCATCAACCAACATTTGAATAGGTATTCCTCCTACACCCTTTACCCTATTTTTTTCATCAACAATTCAAAGAAACGATCGAAAAGGTGAAACACAACTCCGTGGAGGGGCATGTTACCTTTGCGCACTTTGCGTGAGTGCTCGGTCTAGGATGAGTGATGTGCCGGTGCACCCGGTTAGTTCAGTAAATTCTAGGCTACAATAACTTGTGACCGATCTTAGCATATTTTTGGTATCAACAGCTTTATATTGTTGTAAAGTGAACTTACTTAGGCATGATGAACTCATGCCAACTCATAGTGAACTCTCCCCATTAACAAGGGGTAGATTTCTTCCTTGGCTTAGCTTTTTGTTTCTATATTTTTGGCATTTTTTTAGTTTCTTAGAATTGTTTAGCTTTGGTGCACTATTATTTTGTAGACATTACGATTGTATTCTTTGAATATCTTAACAATTTGGTCATCATGGTTCTTTTTACGTGTTTATACCTCATAGGTACCCTTTGATATTTCTTAAGTGGAATTATAAAGCAGAGGAGCAATTTATTTTGGGAAAATCCTTTCTTTGGGAGGTAAATAATAGGTAAGATCATTTATAGTAGATTCATTATCCTTCTCAACAAAATTGTGGTATGTTTAAGTGAAATCATTACATTATTTATCGAAATCACTTTCAACAAAATTACTACATTGCATGGTGAATTCTCCTTATTTTTAGTATCCTTGAAACACATAATAGAGAATTCAATTTCAAAGAACTTTCTCGGAAAACAACAAACTCACTTTGGTAATCAATGAACCCAATATTTGTTTTAGTGGCCTTCTAAAAAATAACTTGGGTTTTCCTTGAATGACCTTTAGTCACTTTATTTCTTATTTTGAGATTTTATTTCTATTAAAACTTATATAATTGGTGTGCAAAAGAAACAAACAATTAAAAAATACAAACCAAATTCCCATACTTATACTTTTTTTTATCTTACTTTGCGATTTAGTTGCTTTGATTGGGAAATCACACTTTTATTTAAATATCTATGTATAATATTAGGTTAATGATTTCCTTAAATGCATAGGTTACTTGAAAAATGTGATACATTGGATTAACCTTTTATCTTTAACACATTTATTGGGGTGTTTATTTCCTTCCACATCTTGTTTTGCTTATTTATACCCCATCTAAACTATGTATTCTCTTTCCTCATGCTGCAAGGTGACCTTGGAAATTAAAAATAGTTAGGAATTTTTTATTTTAATATGGTTCAATGGCTAAGATTTCATTGCCTATACATTTAGACAAAGCCAGTGTGCCAAAAATCTATATAAATTCATGGGAAGATCATTCATTTTTGGCTAAGTAAGATTTCACTTTTACGTGACTCCTATTAAGTGACAGTACATTTACCTCCAATACTTAGGCCCTAGATTGGATCCAATAGGAATTAGCTCTAATTTTTAGTCAAACTCCACTGAATCGGTTGGGGTAAAGGGGAGGGTAAATTTAACACTTCAAGCCACACTTAGAAAACAATTCCTAATTTATAGACTTGTGCCTCAAGTACTAAAGCTATATTGATAAATCACCTAGCAACTTTGTTTATCCTAGTTAGGTGGCCAATACTAGTATAGGTTTTTCTTGCTTCACTATCCCCAACATCTTATTTGAAAAATTAAAACACATTACTCTTTATGAGTCAAAAATTATTTATAAACCTCACAAGGTGAAACTATCGCCGAGTTAATCCTTGTTTAATCAATAAAACAAGGTGAAATTCTATCTCGATTAAATTGAGTGTATATTACATCAAGACCTTACACTATGCAAAAATTTAACGCCATCTTTTCACATATGATAATCCAAAACTTTGTCAAAATTAGACCAACCCATTTTTTACATCCAAATTTAAACTTCCCAAAATTGGTTTACTAACACAATTATGTTGTTAGATTGCCAAATTTTACCTAGATCCCTTAGTCATTATTTTCCAAATCAATAAAAATATCAAAACCTAGATTAAATATCCATTTCACAATCATTATGCTCTCTAAATTTACCTAGTTTTTCTTATGAAAATAAATCAAACATCCCCAACCTAGGTGAAACATCTATTTTACAACCATTATGCTATCCTATTTAAATAATATATCCTTAGGCAAATCAATTACACATCCAAAACCTAGGCAAAATATCCATTTTATAGTTATTATGTTGTATGATTTTACATAGAAATGTTTAGGAAAATCAATCAAACATCCAAAACCTAGGTAAAACATCCATTTTACAGCCATTATGCTAGCAACATTTGTCTATACATCCTTAATAAGAAAACAACTAATCTAAAACCTAGATAAATAGTCGAGATTGTAGTTATACTTTTGATTTTGTCTAAAATCCCACCAACAATAAAAATCTTCAAAACCTAGGCTTAGTCCCATGTTTTGTATCCATTTCCCAAATATGTCTATAAATTCCTTTAAGCCAAAATAAATGCAATCAAACACACTAGACCATGTTTTAATAAAGCAAGGTGACACCTATTACATGGCTAGGTCATAGATTATGAGAATGCAACCCCTTCCTATATGATTCTTTAGATCATTTTTCTGATGATGATCTTAGCCTTGTCGATCATAATAGGGGGAATAAGGTATTTGGGTTTATAAAATTAAGTGGGAAACTACTTATTTATAAAACATGCCAAATGACTGGCCAGATTTTAAGAGTGGATCATGACCACCCACCTTGTATATAACAAGGTGATCTTTTAGGGATTGGTTACACATGGTTGTAACATATATGCAAGCTATATGTGTAAGCATATTTGTAAGTCTCATGAGAAAATGTATGAGGCATTTCGTAATTCCTTATTGAAGGTTTAACTACATGTGAAATAATGGGAGTGTTAGGTAACAAGTTATTCTCAATAAAGATAAGTGATTTTCAGTGGGTTTTTTACCTTCCATGGTTTTCCCACTTATATATTGTGTCACTCTGTTCATTTACTTTCTGTTCATGTTATTTACATTCAGTAATATGTAAATCTAAACATCTTAATCTATGTTTAAATCATTACACTCTATAATATATAATCTTTGGCAATTATATTGTGAATTTATAATTTGTTAATTATATATTCTTGTCAATTCCCTAACATGGTATCAGAGAAGGTTGGTTATGCCTGTGTAGGATAGATCTGGATATTTTTTATTTGTAAGAGTAAAGAACTTGAAGTTTTTTTAGATATGTGAAACCCTAATAGTTTCATCATTGACTTCAAGTTAATCAGGTGAAAAACTCCAATTTCCGTCAAAATATTAATGAATATTGGTTGATTAGATCTTGCTTGTGCATTTGTGTGCATATATTTGTGTTTATTTTCCTTCGGTGAACTTGTTCTTGATTTTTCATAGTTTATCTATCGTCTGCAGTCTTTTTAAATATTTCACACTCTTTATAGCTGTTATAGCTATTTTTTTCAGCTATGGACCGTAGTGCCCACTTTCCTTGGACACTGTTTAGATACTGATCCTGATTCTATTGATCATATTTTGGATATTATTGTATTTTGATGTAGCAGGATGTGTATATACTAGCTCATGGATTATTATGGACATTATTATGTTTTGATTAGCATGATGGTTAGATGTTAGACCATGGATTAATATTGATTTGGATTCAGTTATTATGCTTGAGGATCACTGAGACATTTTTATTATTATGTGGATGAGGATATACTAGTTGACATGGACAGGTTATTGATGTTGATTGTAAACATATGACATTGATATTATGAATAATTCTAGTGTAGAGATCTATTTGATGATGATATAGTTGCAAATTGAATTTTAATTGATAAATTGTTAAAATTCTAATATTGTTGTGAATTAGATTTAATGTTTATATATCATTTGGATGTTCTGATATGGCCACGAGGTCGAAGGAGGTATTTTGCATTTTGCGGTTAAAATCAAAACAATGTTGGGGGATTGGAGACTAACCATATTGGAATTTAGTGTGAAATCAACAAGGTCACCATGGCAACTGTGTTTGAGTTGTATGTTGTGTTTTGTTAGGATCTCTCATGGGGGGATTTCCATTATTGTGACCATGGGCTATATGTGTGCTTTATTTGTTGTGTCCCTTTTTAAAATTATTGTTGTATGTATTTTATTTGTAATGTGCTCTTTAGTTTAATTATTTTAATGTGATAGTATAATGTGAGTCTTATAGTTAAATTTCAATTATATTAATTGGGATGTGGAATATAAATTAAATGTTATTGTCTTGGTTGAAAATGAAAATTGACTTATATATATTATAACCATGTGGTAAATAATTAAATCTTTATAAAAGATTGTAATAAATAAATGAAATAAATATTAATGCATGTGTAAGAGGATGTAAGAGTTGTGTAAGTGAAATGATAGATTGTGTAAGGCGGATTTTGGAGTGTAGAACACTCCATCCTCTTTAAAACTCGGATTTGGCCTTGGGAGCCTAAATTGGAGGCTTCTGGGACAAGTTAAACTTGTCCCACACCTCTCAAAAACCTCCACCAACCATGTTTATTAATTTGGAGTCAAAATAAACTTATTTTATTGCATTTTGACATGATTTATTGTAAGATTTGTTTGCACTTGTCTTACAAATTTTAAATGCATTCTTTTTTTTAGGATGGGCAAAAATGAAGTGTGTAAGTGGTTTGTCATTCACATTTATTAGGATTTAATTGACTTGATGTTGATTGCATTTTAGGGTGAGGAAAAATGATGTGGCATCCCACTTGGAATCCACATCATCCTCTTCCACCCTCTCCTTTAAAATTGGAATTCCTCCTCATTTTGAGGTTGTTGAAAGTTGGAGATTTCACTCTTGGGTCAAATTTTCTTGCATTTTTTTGGAACTTTCTTGGTGGAAGAAGGGGAATTACTTGTGCATGCATTCCTCTTGCTGATTGGGACTGGTTTTTGTGCAACAAAGAACCTACTGTTTTGGAAACAAGTCTCCATTATGGAGAGGTAGGCTCCCACTCTTTTAAAACTGCTGTATTTTCCTCTTTTAGCATGAATTTGAATGTGTTGTGTTTGTAAATTTTTTTAAAGGGATGGGTAGAATGCTTAGGGCATGGTGTGGAGAGAAGACTATGAGGTTATCAGAGGAGGGATAAGGGATTTTCCATTGTTATTTGTTCTTGGGAGGGAATGTTGGTTTGGGATCCACCTAGGAAAGGAAATTGCTTGCATTTCCTACTTTGGGGGAGGTATAAGGGATAAATTTGGAGGAGGGATAAGGTTTATGGGATTGCTATGATCTTGGCGGTTTGCTCTTGGTGGATGCCCAAAATTCAACTTGGGAGGCATAAGGAGACCTCCATAGTTCTTGCTCTTGCTTGGCTTGCTTGCTTAGAGAAGGAGCCTTTGTTTTGTTTGGAATTGATTGTTGTAGTTGAGAACTACATCTTCTTGCTTGGTGTTTATTTGTGTTTGTGAAATTATGCTTGTATGTGAAGAAGCCATGTTGTCATGCGTTGTATTATCATGTTCCATTTCAATATGGTTGGGGCTCGAGGGCCAATGGGGAAAGATGGATTCTATTTTCCCATTGGGTATCTTGGTTGGGTGGAGAGTGTTGCCTTTCCCCCTTCCTTGTTGTGATTCAAGTTGCAAGAATGAAGAAATCAGCAAGCTATTGTTTGGAGAAAGAAGAATACAATTTGACAGTCATCCTTTTTGAGAAAACTCTTGTAATCCCTTCCCACATCGCGTGGATGAGTTGTATAATTTTGTAATGTGAAGCCATTATATGGTAAATGGAAGTCTGAAATTTAATTGAAATGTAAAGATGAAATATTCTATTCTCTGTATTGGAAAAGACTGTCATACAGTTGTAGATTTAACATTGAAATTCAAATGAAGAAATGATTTGTTGATGTAATGTTGAAAATCAATGAAAGAAATATATTCCTTCCTCAATTGCAGTGTTGGATTTATATTTAATTGTAATTTTGCTTTAAATTGGAGTTACTGTTTTGAAATGTTATCTCTGTGTGAAAAGAAAATGCGTATGGAAGAGAAATACAACATTATGTTCCTTGTAATTATTAAAATTTGAAATACCAAATGTTTCCTTATTGTCTGAATGAGAAGATGGATAAATTAATTGTTTAGACAAGATTTGATAAGTTTACCATGTTTTGGAAGTGGCAAATAAATCATTATAGTTGTTAATAAATGAACTCTGTTCCTTTTTTTTTCTAAATCTGGCAATTAAAATTTTATCTAATAAATGTGCAGTTCAAATCTGTAACTTAAATTAAGTATTGAAACAATGAAATTTAGATGAAATACGTTATAAGGAATTCAATTTGACCTCAACACCAAAGAAAGACGTTTTAGAACTTTACAAAATCAATTTTTGAACTTGCTGGACCACTTTCCCGTCAAAGGATGTAAAATATATCAGTTGCAACTCAAT
Source organism: Taxus wallichiana var. yunnanensis (assembly GCA_018340775.1). Classification (NCBI taxonomy): domain Eukaryota; kingdom Viridiplantae; phylum Streptophyta; class Pinopsida; order Cupressales; family Taxaceae; genus Taxus; species Taxus wallichiana. The sequence goes on from CM031238.1 coordinate 95,471,096, forward strand.
CCACAAATTGAACCTTAAAACTAATCTAAAATCCACCCAATAGAATTCCTCCATGTTCAATTACATGTTGAAGAGAAGAAATATCAAAATTGAATTAAATTTTATAAGTTGGAAACTGCCAGTTTTAAAATTATAAACCCTGCAGATCTATTTCTTAAAATTGACCCTCTAAACTTCACCAAATTCTAAAATTTATGTTTTCTGTGCAAAGAGGACTCTGAGAGCTTTCCGGAAAGTCCAAGTTTTCCAAAAATGGAGCTTCCTATCAAAAGTTATGGCCATTTGAAGTTTTACTTCAAAATGGCCATCCCAAACCAAAAACGAAATAATTCGACCTTAGAAAAATTTAAATTTTGAACTTTGGAAAAAGTTCCTAAAAATTTCCATGGCCCCACCACCCTCTCATCCTATCATAATTTGCCACGTAGGCACCTTGGAGGGGCGGCCCTTAATAAAAAAAAAAACTTAACTTTTTGCCCTTTTGGAAAAATTTCACTTTTTCCTCCGCCAACCCACATCCCCGCAGCCAATAGGATGTTGACACATGTCCCCATGGGTGCACGGGTCCATGCAATTCTTTTAACCTTTTAACCCCATGGCGAAAAATCCAAATTTCCTCCGCCGGCCCACGGCCAATCACAAAGCACCACGTGGCCATTTGAGCAAGTGCGAGAGGCATGGAGGAAAATTGATACTTTGGTTTTGGGAAAACTTTCAAATTTTTCCCCGCGACCTGCTGGCTCTGCACCAATCACGTGATGACACGTGGCATTTGGGAAAATTTTCCCAATTTTCTCCCTAACCCCGCGGACCTCCAAGGGAAAATTTTCCCCTAAAACTCCGCCCGGCCATAACTTGAGTTTTACAAGGAGTTAGGAGGACTTCTTTATATGGTTGGAAAGGTGAGGAAATTTCCTATCCAATGAGCCTAGTTTAAGAAATTTTTGATAACTCTAAGTGTGTGAAAAATATAGTTGAAGTTCAGGGCTTGATAGAGAGCAGGCCTGGTGATAAATTTCTCCTTGAACCTTAGTAAAACTTGTAACCTCCAAATTGGAACCTTGTAAACTTGTTATAAGATAAAAATGGAAATCTTGTGTTTGGTTAATCAGAATTTGTTCTGAAACCCATTTAGTTTTAAACTAGTGTCTTGCAACTTGGTTGTAGACTCTTCCTATATATAAAAAAAATTATTCCATAATTTTCCTAGTTTGTTTCTTAGTCTCAAGTGGTAGTTGAAGCGGGCATCACATGGACTTGAAAGTTTTCCTTAGATTAGTTTAATTATGTGGTTAAAAGTCCTTCCAACTTTAAATAACAATATATATATCTTTGTGAAGTTTGAGCCAATCATTAAGCTCCCGTAGCTTCACTATGTTATATTTTTATAGATATTTTTGTCAATTGCAAAGTGCAGGCCAATAAGGTCAATCCACGCTCTTCATAAAATCAGAATTTTTAATCTTTCTTTTGTCTCTTGCAAAATCCGATCTAATAGAAAAGCTCCATTTTTCTTCACTTTTCACATTGTCGATCGATTGATGGGTTAACCAATAGGAATAAGCCAACATTTTTTTGCAATCTTTATATTAAGACTTTTTTAGATTAGTCAGTCCGCGAAACCAATAGAATGTGCCCACGTTCTTTCACATTTCAATTACCCTATCCTTTTATTTTTTTGAATTCATTCTATGGACTTCACGTCCACCCAAATACATCTCTCAAAATTTTGGTAGAAAGTTGCCAAGTGTCCTCTTCTATCGATAGATTTTCACCAAGTGGCGTCTTTTGATTAGTCTTTCCTTATCTATCTTCTCGATTTTCATGACCTTTGTTTTCCTTCCCGCTCGGACCGAAAAGTTATTTGTTTTGGTTGATTCCATGAACTTCACATCCACTAGGCTCATTTTATAGGAAAGTTAGTAGAAAGGTGACACGTTCCCCTATTTTTTTATTTGTTCCACGTGTTACCTCTTGTTTCGGACACATGTTTCTTCTTTCGGTTTATTGCATTTCTTTGAATCGTCAAATTCTTTCATGGATCGATAAGTTATTTTTTTTTAATTAAATTCCGGAGACTTCACGTCTACTATGGGGATATTCATTGAAGTTTTCCGAGAAATCGGAAACGCTTTCCGCTACTATGTTTAGATCTTCACCACGTGTCCTTTCTAAATTTCTTTTTTTGCTATGGGTTTTAGTATTTTCCTTTTGTTTTCATGAGTTTTCAAATTTGCTCTATGTTATATTTTTAAAATCTTCTTTGTATCATGGGTTTCAAAATTTAAAAATTCATATCCTTTTCTCCTCTATTTTGCAGCCTTTTGTGGCTTGTTTTTTGTATTTTGTGAGGCTTGAATCTTGACTGATATTTTCGTAGGATATAAGACATATTATTTGAATTTTTAATCCATTCTTCTCTAAAGATTCTGTTCATGTTTAAGTTGAATTTGTATTCATAAGTTGTGTGTGCATTTATCAAAATGGCCAGTAATGCTAGTTTCTCAATGGATAAATATTAGTTATTAAATGGAACTAATTACAATATTTAGAGAGTTAGGTTAAAATCATGTTTCATGGCTAGAAAATTGTGGGATCTTGTAACTGGTGTGGAAAAATGACCCACCAAAGACAAGAAAATCTTGAAAACCTTATCTCATTCCCTCAAATATATTAGGAGGCATTTTCTATCCTATTACGCAAGGCATAGGAGATGAATTTTTAATGGATATAGGTCATATGGATTATCTTGCAAATGCATGGAAATAATTAGAAACCATACATGAAGGAAATTGTCTCTCTAAAATAATTAAACTCATAATGGAACTGTTTACAACTCCCATGAAGGGGGATGAGAAAATTGTTGATTATTTGGCTAAAATCAAAAACATAAAAGCACAATTGGATGGATGTAATTGTGAATTGTTTCAGGATAAGCTTCTTTATTTTATCATTTAGATTAATATTCATGAAAAATTCAAGAACTATATCTCCATCCTTAACTCTAAATATCATAATGAGTCTAATTTACCTTATCTGGACACTTTGTCCTCTCTTCTGATACAAGAAGAGTGTGTTATGGAAAAATTTTATTCTAAAGAGAATGCCAATCAGAAATTATCACTCAAGAATCAAAAAGTAAACCTTATAGATTCAAAATAAAAAATCAACTCTTAAACTTCCTAGTAAAGACAAGAAACCAGGAAATTCAAGAGTAAGTTTTGATAGTAAATGTCATTTCTGTGGAAAATTTGGCCATATGAAAGAGGATTGTAAATAAAAAAGAAGTCAAATAAAAATAAAAATGGAATAAATCAGATCAAAATCAAGATGAAATTGATGAGAATAATCATAGAGTTAATGTAATAAATCTATAAACTATATGAAAAGCATATATTTCATTTAAATATATTGCATTGAATTTTAAAAAAATCAAAGTAAACTTAGATAGTTTATTGCAAATAAACTAGAAGTAATTATAACTGAAAACATGCACCAAATGGATTTTATGTGTTTTAATATTTTTCTTCGCTTATTTCTTGTAGTCTATTCAAAATAGAACTATTGTTCATTTTTTGGCATATATGACATGTCTAGGCTTAAATTTTCCACCTATGAAATATATTAAAGGGTGCTTACATGGTCATTTTTGAAGAAAACTCCACATAAATCCATGAGAAGTATCCATAGTTAGTGGATCATGTTTTTAATGAATACTGTGATTATTCTTGTATGATTTGACTATTTGTTTAGATCTGTTATCTATCAAGTATTATCTCATTATAAAGGCCTAAAAAAAAGATATTGATAGCATGTATGTTTTTTGATAAACCATTTCTTAAAATTCCTAACATGGTTAGTTCCTAAGAATATTGTTATGATAGTTGTTATACAACTAGTGTTTAAAATTTTACAGTTGGTTAAAAGTGAAATCATGTGATTTATATTATGCTTATTATGATGTATATACTCTAACCATGTTGGTGTTGTGTTGAATATACATCTGGATTTGTGTTCAAGTTTTTTTGATGTAAGTGTAATCACTTAGAGTAGCGAGAAGCAACCAATATGTTTTATCTCTTCTACTGAAGTAGAGTATATAAGTGTTATGGAAGTAGCAAAAGGAAGTTATGTGGCCAAAAACACTTTTGTTGGATGAACTCCATATGGGCATCAAAGGAAGAAATAATCTTCTATGTGATAGCCAGAGAGTTACATTTCTCTTACGCAAATAATCCAGCTTCAACATTAGAGGATAAAGCATATCGAATTTCATATGCACTTTATTCAAGAAAAAATTCATGAATGGTGATGTTGATCTCAAGTTCTGTTCAACTAAAGATCAAGTTATAGATATTCTAAAAAAGTTTTTGTGTGTTGTGAAGTTTTCCAAGTTTCGTGTCTTGTTGGGTATTTCAAAGTTTCCATTGAGGGGGAGTGTGCATGAAAATGCCACCTCTTAACGGCTTGAATGTTTCAAAGTGGATACTCCCAAGACTATTTGTATGTTGTTTAAGTAAATTTCCATCAAGTACACAAACAATTACACTAGCTTAATCACTAGTTTTCTTGGGCCTAGTATAGATGATATAGAGATTCCTTATGGGTTATTATATTGGTTATATCTTAGGTTGATTACCAATTCAAGTTTCTATTTTTATTTTCCTTCCACAACCATTCCTCCACTTTCATTTAGTATCGAGAAAGGTTCTACAAGTAATGGATTTAATGAATTCTACTTCTATGAATATCCATATTTTGAAAGGAAACAACTTTGAGGATTGGAGGGATAATTTGAAGAGAATTAATGTTTATAATGTATTGTGAGACAATATTTTTAATGGGTATCAACCACTTGTTGATTGAAATGTTCTCTATCAAGAGAGAGAAAAATGAGATGAAGAGAAGGAAAATTCTTGATAATTCTTTTATCTTTAAAGTGTTATATATCCTAGCATCTACTCAAGAATCATTGGATAAAAATTGGTCATAAAGTATGTGTTACCTTGGAGACTTAATATCAAGGATCTATTAAGGTCGAAAAGAAAAACTATAAACCATCAAAATAAATTTTGAAAATTTAAGAATGTCAGAAAGTGAAGGTGTATGATATTTTTGCATAAGGGTGAATGATATGGTTCATACAATGAGATTTTATGGAGAAATTGTTGATAAAAATGAGCTCACACTTCATTTTGGAAAACTAGGACCAATTTCGCTTGATTGCTTCAATTTTTAATTTTTTACATATTTTAAGCACTTGGGGATATTCAAAAATGTCTTCACTTGATTGGAAAAATACCCATTTTCCCAAAAACTAAAAAAATCCTTCAAAATCTGCATATTTTTCATATTTGGAACTTGGGAAATTTTTCAGATTCTGCATATTTCAGCCTTGGGAATTTTTTTTTGATTCTGCATATTTGGGCCTTGGGAGTTGCTTCACAATTTTACATTTTATAGTTCTGCATATTTTAGACCTTGGGAGTTGTTTCAAAGTTTTGTATATTTTAGGCCTTGGGAACTTTTTTGCAGCTTCTAAATGTTTTAATCCTTGGGAGCTACTTCACGCTTTTGCATGTTTCGAGACTTGGGAGCTATTTCATAGTTTTGGATTTTGCAGTTTGCATTCTTTCCATCTCTTGTGTAGATCAATGTACCATCTTCAAATTCCCATAGATTTTGATTCAGGTCACCAAATGAGACAAAATCTATATCGTTGGAAAGGAATTGAAGACTACTACGTGATGTAAATATATTTGGGTTGTGAAAATGTATTTTATTAGGCCGAAATCATAACAATGAACTCGTTGTCATTTTTAGGTATGGGTTCTATAAAAATTGATGATATATATGTTGGGTCTACAAACTTTAATGTTGATTAGTCCTAGGTGGTTGAAGAGGTGGTTGGACTCCTTAATTTTGAATTTCCTCTCTCCCCTCTTCTTCTATATATGCAACTCATTTTTATTATAATGTACACTATTCCATTTTTGCAAAGGCATCATGCCAAAATGGTGTCCCAAATAAATTTGAGTTGCAAACCTGTGCTTTGGATCTTGCAATGCCTACCCTCAATGCCTCCCAAATGGATGTAATAGACTATGTATACTCTAAAGAAATTAAATTTGGACATTTTGGATCTTCTTTTCCTTTTCTTACATTTGGTTGTCTCTTACCTCTTTGTTCTCTCATTTTATGTTGTGTATGAGTTATACTTGCAGGTTTTCCTTTTCTTTATGTTTTGTAATGTGTGGAATGAGTAGATTTGCTTGTTTTGGATCTGTGGCACACTTGTCTTCCCTCTCCTTCCTTCATTTCCTTCTCATTTCTCCCTCATGGAGATTGATCCCCCTTTTCTTGGTGTTATCACCTCTTTCATAGCTTAGGATTTCATTTCCATGCATCTCTCTCCCTAGTCCATGTGAATGCTTAGATTAGGCTTAGATAGTTTTTATTTCAGCTGTAGGAGTAGTTTTAGAATTAGGATAGGTAGAGGAACCAACCTTCTCTAGAGGTTTGTCTCAATTTACAAGTCCCACACTTGGAGACAGTCCCATGTTGGCCCAAAATTATGATCTTCCATGATCATATATAGGGTGCAATTTTGAGAGACAACAAAAACCCTTAAAGATAAAATGATTATTAGAAATATTTTGAGATCGTTAACACCAAGATGGATCCATGTTGTGATCATACTTGATGAGTGTAAGGACATAAACAATGTAGGTTTTAATGAATTCTTTTGTCCCATGAGGATAAGATGAATATATGCAGGAAATCTAGAGCATGTACTTGAAACCAAGGTTTGAATTTAGAATTCAAGGGAAAAAGACATAAAACAACAATAAAAAAATCAAAGAAATATGATTCAAAGGAAAAAAAAACAAAGTTCATAAGAAAGAGTAAGAAATCCTTTATTTGTCATTATTATAAACAACATGAATACTTCATTAAATATTGCATGAAATTGGTAGAAAAAGAATCAAGATAATAAAGAGGGTGAGAAGAAGGCACTCCAAGCTGAAAAAAGTGAGATAAAATATGACTCAAATTATTCTCACATGAAATGTAGGAAAATAGGATGCCAATAATATGTAGTTTATTGATTTGGGTTGCTCAAATCACATGACAAGTTAGAAAGAGGGTTTTAGCATGCTAGATGATACCTTTAAAATTCAAGTGCATTTAAACGATAGGAAATATATTAAAATTGAAGGAAATGGAAGCATGCAAATCACCTCAAGTATAGGTAAGGTTAAATTTAATGATCTATGTTTTTATCCAATTTTGAATCATAACTTGATCAGTGTCGGACAACTAGTTTACAAGGGTTTTAAAATGCTTTTTGAAGATGGAGTTTGTTCAATTTTTGATAAGAAATTTGGAAATAGATTGATTGGAAAATCCTACATGGAAAATAATAGGATGTTTCCACTAAGGATAAATTTGATTAAAGTAGGTAATTTTCTCTCTACCATTAAGGATGTTAACATGTTGTGGCATTCAAGATATGGTCATATCAGTTTCAAAAGTTTGCATATTCTTGACATAAAGGGTATGGTTAGAGGTATTCCTAAATGTTGGCGAAATATTTTTTCAAGGAAAAAATATGTGCTTCATCAATGCATGAGGGATTTAATCCCACTTCTTCAAGATGTGGTGGCTCCCATTTATTGAAATATGGATTATGTACACTATTTATAACTCTTGGGGGTGGTCAAAGACCGATGAAAGTGTAAAAACACCCTTGTTGTAACTGCAACTACAAGCAAGAGAGAGGGAGAAATGTATGAGGTGGAGAGGAGAAAACTACAAGAGAAATAGTGGGGAAAGAGGGAGAGGGATTTATGTTAATGGTAGTATTACATATTCCATCAACCAATAACCCAAAATACGTCTAGTTCAATTAGAAGACACAAACAAATATACACAAAACTATGCAAGTTTCATGAAACAATAATCACAATCAACACAAAGTTTAATTGATAATTTCATTCCATAAGATAAAATGAAATTATTTTCATTCTTGCATTAGATTATAACACATTCGGATGAGTATGAAGTTAAAAAAATGAAGAAATAATAGAGAGGAAAAACAAAAAATAGTTTGCTAAAGGAGAGAAAAATGATATCCCTTACAAATGAGGAGAGCACCCCAATCTATCCTAGAACTTGTGACTCTTCACATTCCTCTTAGGTTAATTATTATATTAATTATGCATTTCTTAATAGTTAGAGTATTTATTGTTTATATGGTTATAATTAATTATAACAATCTTATTATTTGTATTCAAACAATACGGGTGTTGTTATATTGTTTTAACAATATAATTGTTTGGTTGTATTTTATATTAGTTATGCTTCCCAGATTACATTTTTGGAAGCTTGTGTGAAATAGTTTATTGTTGCACCTATGTAACATATCTCCGTGTATGTATTCAGATATACAATGCCTATAAGTATTGCAGCTCATACAAATGTAAATGGTTGATTTCACATTAATATAATTCACAGGATACCATCCCTGTTTTGTGAAATTACATTTGGTGTCAGAGCAGGTTGAAGGATATTGGAGGATTGCAGCAGAGTTTGAGGAGCATTGGAGAAGCTTGTGTAAGAAAGGAAAGCCAGAGTTACCTCTGTAACTTCTTAGCCCCATCCCATGCAATACCATCATCAAATTCCTCAAAACCGCCATCAAATTCATCAAAACCGCCTTTATTCATTGCAATTAAGGTTGAGGAGGATTGAATACACCAAGGAAGAGATTACAAGCTCAAAGGAAGGAAGAAAATTGATCTAAGGCACCATACACACTCAAAATTGCCTTCATTATCGCGAAAACCACTTGTCATTTTTTCTCTTTGCTAGAATTTTTTTCAAAACCACCTTTCCCAAACCGTGGTTTTTTAAAGAGGTATGGTTTTACAATTTGGAAGTGTTTAATTACAGTTTTCTCTTTATACATACTTGTTTAGCTTAGCTGCCCAAGTGGCTAGCATAAATTTTGTAAGACACTTCCCATCAAGAGAGGTCAAGGGGTCAAATCCCCCTCCCTCACCCACTACCAAATTTGGTAGGAAATTTAGTGGAACCACTAACTTTAGCGGAAAATTCAAATTTAGTTATAACTAACTAAATTTAGCGAGAAAAACCTTATTTTGGGAAAATTTTGTTTTTCCTCCACTCTGCATATTTTTACATTTTGAGCACTTTTTTTGCAAAAGGAGGCCTATCCGAAATTGCATTTTTAGCTATATTTTTGCAATTGTTTGGCGTAGTGGGTCATTTTGGGCTCCGGAGGCCACTAGGGCCCACAAAACAAAAAAATTGCCTGCCATTCAATTTTTTCTAAATTTTTGAATGTAATTGCATGCTTCATCATATTTTACTAATTTTCGTGTTGTCTCGAGTCAACCGAAAATATTGTAATTTCTCGAAAAAACGGCATAAAATTGTAATACAAAACAATAAAAATTGGTTTTGTGACACTCACGAGATCCTAGATCTCATTCATAGTGTTTGGTATATATAGTGCCTTTGGGAAGCACTTGTGGGTAAATTTGTTGTGACTACTACTGCACTTAACACCTGATATAACTACAACAACATCATCTTGGCATCAACCCTTTAAATCAATGAGGAGTAATAAGGTCACAATGCTCACACTATGAGCCATCCCATTTGTCTATGAATGATTACACGACATAAATCCAGACTGAGAAATTATCCAAGTATATAGCAAAGTTATGCATGGGTATGAGGATATTTATTTGCACCAGTGTCAACAATCACACAAACCCCTTTCAATATTGTCTTGGTACCACGTATTAAATTCTTCCACGTACGTTAACGCCTCTTTCACGTACCGTCAGATATATAGAAAGGGTGAGCTTCTACTACGTACTGCCAGGTATATCGGAAGGGTGTGTATATAGAAAGGTCTGGTATATCAGAATGATGGTATATAAATTGGGAGACCTAATACCTGGAGTGATAAAAGCCAAACCCTATCAGTGTTTTCTATAAAATGGGCACCAATGCCCCCAATTTTTTTCTTCCGATTCACAACTACTCGGAGGAAACAACTATGCTACATGGAAGAAAAAAATCAAGACATAGCTTGAGTTTAATGAGATGTGACCTACTGTGTGAATGGTACTCACGACCGGATCAACTACGATACAACACAATAGTGGTAGTTTGATAAAGTAGATCGAAGGCCAAACTCATCATCTTGTTTGGAGTTTCGACATGTGTGAACCCCACATTCGAGATGCCAAAACAACCAAAGAAGCATGGGATAAGTTGAGCATAGTATACGAGGCCAAAAACAATAATTTTATACTGAACTTGCAGAGTCAGTTACACACATTGAAGTTCAAGCATAATGAGAAAATAGAAGATTTCTTAAGAAGTGTCGCATAATTGAGGGCTTCACTTCTAGCCCTAGGAGAAGCGGTCAAATATGATGATCTCATTTCCATTGTTTTGAGAGCACTCCCTTCTTCATACCGTATATTTGTAACAACACTAAAATTGTCAGATACGACAGTTAGTTTTGACAAATTGGTAAACCTATTGCAACAAGAGGTAGAAATGCACAATAAGGATGATGAAGAAGAGTAGGCACTTTCTTCACATCAAAAATGGAAAGGAAAAGATAAAGGAAAACCTAATTCCTATCAAAATTCCCAAAATCAAAATATCAAGGGGATAGACAATGAAGAAACAATGTCCAATTTGTAAAAGAGGACATGACTTAAAAGATTGAGGGTATAATACTTATAAGAAAGATTCATCAAGAAACTCTGAACCTCCACAACAACAATCTTACAAGGGACATTCTAACAAAAATCATGGGAAGAAAAAGGGGAACTGGAAAAGAAGACCCCATCAACAAGGAAATATTGTTGAGCAACAAGAACAGTCAGATAATGAAGACTACTTATTCATTGCTCGATCAAGTGAACCATCCACGTCATCTAGTGATGTTTGGTATGTTGATTTAGGGGCCACTCAACACATGATTCTTCATATACAATTCAAGGGATTAAGAACATTTCTCTACCCCTTGGTTCACACAATTGCAGACTATCAAATGTCTTATATGTCCCTAATTTGACAAAGAATTTGCTTTCATTCAATCAAATCCTTGATCACAACATAAAAATTGACTTTGATAGCCATTCGCAAGAAAACATGTTTGATTCGAGACAAATCAAGAGGCTCAAAATAGTTGCAAAATCCTCCAATGTGGGATGCATGTTCCAACTTGATTTTGTTCACAGAGACAATTAAGCACTTGTGGCTAAGAACTCCACCTCAGCACAGTTGTGGCATTGGAGACTTGGTCATGTAAGTTTCAAGTATCTTGAGACACTTCACTGGCACAATATGGTACATGGGCTGTCATCTCTTCGAAGGATACAAAAAGTTTCCTCGGTACCTAACAGAAAAAAACACGAGAACTTCATTCCGAAGAGTACATATCGAGCTCATGGTCAACTTGAGCATGTTTATACCGATCTTTGTGGCCTGATGTAACCAAGTCATTCTGGATTTTAGTAATTCATACTATGTGTTGATGACTATTCAAGGAAAATGTGGATTTTTTGTCTTTACAAGAAAAGTGAATCTTTTGAAACTTTCAAGAAGTTCAAAGTAGCAGTTGAGAATGAAATTGGTTGTCACATTAGAAATCTCTGCTCATATCGAGGGGAATTCACTAGTAATGATTTCAAAGAATACCTACAAACTCACGGGATTCATCAACAAATGCCTCCTCCACACACACCGTAAAAAAATGGTGTTGTTTACAGAATAAATCATACTATCATGGAAATGGTGCAATGCATGATCGATGATTCTGGACTTGTAAAGACATTCTGGGCAGAAGCAGCAAAAACAATAGTGTATTTTTTGAACAGAGTGCCCATAGTTGCTCTTGAAGGAGTAACACCACAAGAAGCATGGTCAAAACAGAAACCATCTATTGCACACCTTAGAGTATTCAGGTGCAAAGCAAGCATGCACATACCCAAGTAGAACAGAAATAAATTGGACATGAAGTCACAAAAAATCTTCTTCATTGGGTATAGTGAAGAGACTCTTGGGTACATATTGATGGATCCTAAGACCAAAAAAGTCTACACCAAAGCATAGATGTTGAGTTTTTTGAGAAGGAAGAAGCTGATGTAGATTTTTCACCAGTTGTAAAAATTGAAGCTGATGTTCCCTCAGATGATGAAAGTGAGGATGGGGATGATGGTGTTGTTTAGATAGAATCACGACCCATGGGAATAGTTCAATGTATGCCCAAGTGGTGTAATAAGACATTAAGAGATGCAAGAATGGATGCTCCACCGGATACATACACCCCTAGACCACAGACTCATAGTAAAGAAAGAGAAGAAATTAACTTTGCTTTGATGAGTAGAGTAATTAAATCTAATGAGCCCTCTACAGTCTAAGAAGCCCTACAGTCAAAAGCTTGGAAAGATGCCATGGATTTTGAATATCAATCAGTGATGAAAAATAACACTTGGCAGCTTGATCTTCCACCAGGGAAGAAACCCATTAGATGCAGATGGATATTTAAAACAAAGTAAAAAGCTGATGGACAAAGGACAAGTATAAAGTGAGACTAGTAGCAAAGGGGTATGCCCAAAAAGAAGGCATAGACTACGAGGAGACATTTTCTTCCACAACTAAGATCAAAACAATTAGAATGATCTTTTCTCTAGCTACACATTTTGGCTAGAAATTCCACCAGATGGACGTAAAAAGTGCCTTCCTAAATGGATATTTACAAGAAGAAGTCTATATGACTCAACTTGAGGGATATGTTGTACTTGGTCAAGAAGTAAAGGTATGTAGACTCAAGAAATCTTTGTATGGTCTCAAACAGGCACCCCAAGCATGGTACATCAAAATTGATGAGCATCTTGTATAACATGGATTTTTTAGAAATCCATATGACCCCAATCTCTAAATCAAAAGTTAAGGGGGTGAGATTGTGATTTTCATTGTCTATGTCGATGATCTAGTCATCACTATTAGTTCAATGAGGATAATTGATGCAACGAAGAAAGATCTTAATTGATCGTTCGACATGATCGATCTGGGGCTAATGCATTATTGTATTGGATTAGAAGTATGAAAGAAAGAGAATCATATCTTTGTTTCTCAGATGAAATATACCAAGACAATGCTTGAGAAATTCAGGATGATGGATTACACACCAATTGCTACACCTATGGAGAACAGTTGCGGTTATCTCGTTCGATCCATCTCCCGAGGTAAGTGCCACTCTCTCGGTAGCTGATCGGGAGTCTCATTTACCTGACCTATACTAGACCAGATATCAGCTTTGCAGTGAGCTATATATCCAGGTTCATGTAGGAATCCAAAGTTTTTCATTGGAAATCAGAAAGGCACATCTTGAGATATCTCAAAGGATCAATGGATCTTGGTCTAGAATACAAGAAGAATGAAAACTTCCTATTGATTGGATATTTAGATTCAGATCATGCAGGAAATATTGATGACAGAAAATCCACTTCAAGATTTGTATTTTTTATGGGATCTATACCAATATCATGGGGAATAAAGAAACAACACTTTGTTTCTCGATCTTTCATAGAAGCTATTTGTGAAGCGATTTAGCTACATCACATACTTGAAGGACTTGGAATACCACATGACAAACTAACCACCATGTATGTTGACAATGAAGGTGTTCTTAAACTTGTTCACAATCCAGTGTTTCATGAAAGAACAAAACACATTGAGGAACAGTTCATTTCATATGCGAGCATGTGTTGAAACACAACATCCAAATTTCAATTTTTTCCAACAAATTGAACAACTGAGAAAATATCTTCACAAAGTCACTTGTAGACGTGACAAGTTCAAGTTGTTCGAGAGAATTCCTCTCCTCATCCCTTGAGAGAATGCAAAACTAAGGGGGTGAATGTTAGGTTAATTATTATATTAATTATGCATTGCATAATAATTAGAGTATTTATTGTTTATATGGTTATAATTAATTATAACCATCTTATTGTTTGTATTCAAACAATACGGGTGTTATTATATTGTTTTAACAATATAATTGTTTGGTTGTATTTTATATTAGTTATGCTTCTCAGATTAATTTTTTGGAAGCTTGTGTGAAATAGTTTATTGTTGCACATGTGCAACATATCTCCGTGTATGTATTTAGTTGTACAATGCTTATAAGTATTGCAGCTCATACAAATGTAAATGGTTGATTTCACATTAATTTAATTCATAGGATACCATCCCTATTTTGTCAAATTACAATTCCTATATGATTTTTCACCTTTATATATTTTTTATTATAGGTAAATGGTTTTGAAGGGACGATACCCTGGATTATAACCAAAAGGGGTCAACAACTAAGATTGACATGAAAGTAAAATGTGGTTTTAAGAAACAAGGGGGCCACACCCCAACCAAAAGCCAAAAAGATAGATAAAATTATATGATTACTAAGGAAGGGGCCAACTTCCTAAAAAATGCCAATAGATAAAAAACAACAATACGGTAGCTTAGAAACATCGGAAAAATAGCTACACCGAGAACACAGAAAATGAAAGGCACTAATTCCCGGATTTGTTATACACCTTAAGAGAAAATCTAAGTTCCTTATAAAGATTCATGGTTGCTCCAATATTAGGGTCTTGATCGGTATATTTAAATAACTTCTTATTGATCTTCCCATTCTTCCATGTTGATTCTGAAATCCCACTGACATCAAAAATCTGATTAATATGCACTGCTGCAATGGATCAAAGACAACTCTATGGATGGTAGGTTGATTGTTATAATTCTCCCCAGAGTTGTGATTTGGCAAGTGAGATATTTTACTTCCTCTTGCAGAATGGTAAATAAGGAAGGGTCTCATGGTGGTCTTACTACCAATATTTAGGAAAATCAACATTATCGTTAATAGTTTTCAAAGCGTCGAATTGTTGTTTAAAATTTTTAAGGATAACAGGAGAGACTGGGCACTAGGGCAAGCATGACTGACCTCGGGAATGCTTACAAACCTAATTATCTCCTAATATTTTTATTTCGCCTAATAATATGTTTAACGGTGGAGGTTCAACAACAATGTCTCAAAAGATAGGATTCTTGGTTCTAATACGGGGCAGGTGGGGAGGACCTTCTTTTTCAAAATAAGACACTTTTCCTTATTTTAAGAAAAGTACTTTTACAAAAATGGAAAAGAGGTGACTTAAGTTACTTTTATGAAAAATTCTATTCCCAATGAAAAATTAGAAAATAATTTAGAATTCTTTTGGGAAAATCTACTAGCTTCATGCAAGAATAAGAGAGAAAGAGAGAGAGAAGGAAGAAATCAATCAATGGATGAATCTCGTGAAGAAGATACCATAATACGATGAACTGGCTAAATCTTGTGGCCATCTATCCTTGTATTACATCTGACCACTACCTCTAATGCTTCTTTCTCACAAGGAGTTATAGCGTTAGTGATAATTTCCATACGATAATCAGATCCACCTTGAATCATCTTACATTGTTTGATCCATTTAGGAAAATTATTTGATGCATATGAAATAGATGATCTAATTTGATCCAATGAGTCCATGATTTCATTTCCATATGATCGTGGATCATACAATTCAAATTTTATGATGATCTTGAGGTGTTCGCGAAGCTCATCAAGTGATACTAAATCTGAATACAATTAAGGACATCTCATATTCTTCAAATGCTCATTGATTTCCTCCTTGATTTCATGGCCTCAAGTTTGATGAGATGGAAAATATTCAATGGCATTGCTTTGAGATATTTTCTTCCATTCAATCATTCTCACCCATGTGTGGGAACAATTATCTTATTAACTTTGGAATACCCTCTTCTCAAGCAACGACTTTAGATGAATTGTGATAATTTCATAGAGGATTGGTAGTATCTAATTCCAGGTGATCAGCCTCCTTTTTTATGGTAGAGATAATTTTATTTACCTTTTCATTTGATAAAGTAATGATCTTAAATATAACCTTTTTGAATGATAGATTCAATCCATGAATCTATCATTTTTCCAAATTTTCCCATCCTTTTCAATTCTCGACCATGTGTGAGTTGAAGGGTAAAATTAACTCGGGAGTGAGGGAGAAGAATCTTGGTCTAAGAAGGTTTATACATATGAGGTTAATTCTTACACTTGACCTTGAAATTTCTCCTTAGTTTCCTCACTCTCCCTTGATTGAGTAATGAGCTTGTTAGTATTATGTTCAAAGTTGTGGATGTATCCTTTAGGTCCAAGATATCTAAGAGAATAACGTGTCATTTCATAATCAATGATTCTCATCTCTTCTTCATATTTCTCTGCCCTAGGTCAAGAAAAATCAATTGAGAACCTAGGGCATCCATCATGATCCGAGAAGTCATATTATATTTTCCCGAATGAGAAGTATGCTTCCAGAGCTAGGGGATATCTAGACCACTAGATATTTTTCCTTGGCCATGGTACATTAGCATTCATTGATTATATATTGCACCCATGAGAACACATGGCCTGAAGAAGGTGATGAAGCACATGCCACTAGGATAGATACATGAGGCACTACATGACTTCTTGACTTTGTACCGGATAGTATTTTTGAGCTCTATCTTCGTGAGATTGCATTGGAGGCATGATGGAATTGTGAGATGAATGTTCAAAAAATCCAGAGACTTTACTTTCCCATTACATGAGAAATAATTAACTCTCCAAGATCAAGAGCTCTTAAATAAAATCTTCTCACTAATAATTTTTGATAAGAAGGCACATGTGATGGCTCGGTGATGCTTGTGGGAGAAATTTCCTGACTTGGTAAGTTCCCTCCTCCGTATTGAATCTCTTACTTCTCTTACATACACTTTGATCCTGCCTTTTCTAATTTCCTATAGGATGAAAAAGGGTATAACTTATCTCATGAACCCTTTTGAGGTACCAATGCTTTGACCTATGTAAGACAATTGTGATGCGGGTCAAAATATTAATGGGTTATATCTTTGACCAATCCATGGGGACTAAGTTCAAACCAAATGGATTCTAAGTATCAAGTCTCAAATATATCACTCCCATCATCCGTAATACCCATATCATCCCATTCTATTAAAAAATATCTCATTTATTACATTGTTATCCTAGAGAACTCTCTTTTTCGACTTTCATCTCATCTACACACGGTCTTCCTAGTAGTATTTGAGCTTAGGTTCATGGCACAGCTGAGATACTTGTGCTATCCTTCTATGTATTTTTCAATAAAAATATCTCATTTGTTGCATTGTTATCTTAGATAACTCTCTTTGTTTGACTTCCATCTCGTCTACACAGTCTTCTTAGTAGTCTTTGAGCTTAGGTTCACGGCACGTGTTGAGATAATTGTGATATCCTTTTATGTATTTTTTAATTTCAAAAGACCACCATGTTGAATATGTGAAAAAATTGAAGGATCCAAGGGAAGATTCAATATTACCTGAGTGCATTTGAAGTTTTGCAAGAATAGATTCATAGATGAATTGGGATTGTTATTCCCCTTCTTTTACTTTCTCAAGATTACTTGACATGTACTCTTGAAAATTATCTACACATCTCGATGAGTACCAAATTTTTCCTAGTACCATGGGAGTCTTAGTGGTGCTCCATCAAATCCTCCAATGCAAATGTACGAGAAGGTATTGAACTACGTGAAATAGCTTCCATACTTATTGATCAATGTGAAAGCTTATATTGAGAATTTTTGACTGACATCATCTTCCATCTTCTTAATCAAGTACATCATGAAAATATCATTCACTCTTGCATAGTGTCTTTTATACTCCTTCATTGTGAAATGAGGGTAGGCTCGATATATTGGTGTAATTTTTAGAACATTCCTTTCCGAATCGAACGAAAGACCATTAGAATGCTAAAATGACATATACCAAGAATGAATTCATGGTGAATTTCTTCGCGAATTCAAAATTGATCAGTTGGGAGTGAAAATTATCATTGATAATTAGACTCTAATTAGTTATCTGGGATGCCTCAATAACTATCAATATAAATTGTGACATCCATGGAAGGAATTATTTAATCGATGCTTCTCCCATGAGCCTACTAATAATCAAGATGCAATCAGATATATCCTACATCAAATCATATTGAGAGTTAGTATTTAGAAACCATGAGAGCTTGCTCAATATATTCATCCAATTTCTAATGGACATCCCTTGTAAGCCAAACTCTTTGTTTTCCCATTCATCCAATGCATCTTACTTATTTAGAAACAATGTTCTTAGTCCCTGGATTGAAAAGGCATATTGAGATCCCTTCTAGAGATATTACAACGATGACTAAGCCATCTTTACAAAGTGATGGTTTTCTCTCGGCTTCATAGTTCTTGGTGCAAGACGAATGAATTTGGAGTCTTGAAGGGCTAGAGGGAATCCTAAATATTTGTATAACATGTTGTGGAAGATCCCATAAGCTAAGAGTGTATGGGTTTCTTCTTCCATTCTATATCTTAGGAAATCAAATTATATGTTGTACACATTGTTGTCCCTAATGTCCGGTACTCGGACACTAGAACAAAAATGGAATTATATCCTGAATAATGGAACTTAATTTTGTGTTTCTATGATCTATTTAGCCTTAAAAAGTGGTGTGAATATTATGATGTAAGAAAAAATAGATTCCATAACCGTTTTTGAAATTATGCAAATTTGAATGTATTTCAATGTTACGGTAAGCTAATTTGGTATTTGGAGAAAAATAAGAGAAAATAAAATCCAAATTATATGTGACTTGATTCGTTGGAAATATATTCCAAATATGAATATATGGTCTTAATTTTTGATATTCTCTCATCGAAATCAATGAGAATTTCAAAAACAAGTTATGGTTGTGTGGAAGGCTTGCAAATTGGCATTAATGGTGGAAGGGGAAAATTTTCAATTTCTCATTCTAGGATAAATTATTATCTGATTTGAGTGATTTTTGATTCTTTATAACCGTATCAGTGAGGTAAAACCATACTACAATTTTGAAGTATTATCTCATGGGGTTTGAGAGAAAATGACGAAACAAATTTTGCTTGTATATGGGGTTTGCAAGTATTTTTAGCAAGGAATGAGGGTTTTGATCATAAGTACATAAATTCTTATCCTTAGATCATTTTCAATGGATCAAAATTATGGGATTGAGGAGAGGAATGAATGCTCCAAGTTTGGTGAGATTCCCTCATGGGGAGTTTTCACAATATTCTTTACAAAAATGGTGTTTTTGGGAAAATTGGGGGTATGATGGCTAGAAAAATAGTCATGAATATATTTTTATGTGGGGAATAATTTATATGAATCATACATCATCTGAAAGGTTCCCTTAAGAGGAGAAAATGACCAAAATTTAGAGTGATTATGTCCATAGGATCATGAGATATGAACAAAAATGATTCTCGGCTATGTAAGGAACATGAAGAGTTTAAAAATATTGCAAGGATGAAAAAATAGGTTCAAATGTGTTGTAATGTCTACCTTATAGTTTTTTAATGCACTTTATGGAGATTTGGAGGGAGATCAAGTTATTTTTATGTTGTGCGGTGGGTAATGAGAAGTGCATATGCAATGTGGAAGTACACGGTGCAAATGCATATGAGAATGACACCTATACCAAGCATAGGTGCACTTATGGGGTTAAATTACACCTCAAAAGTACACCCAAAATTCAAATGGGGTTTGGAAGTCCACCTTGGGTAAGTGGGGGCCACATGGCATGTACACTTGGGTTCGTCTTCATATTTCATGTTTTTTTGTTACTTTTTTTACTTTTTCTTTGAAACTCCTCCTCTAATTAGAAAGAGATGAAATTTTGGGGGTGAAATTGCACCTCAAAATTTCACCCAAGGTGCAATGGTGCAAGAAAAGTGTGTTAGTGCACAAAATCACACTTTTAAACTTCATTTGCATCTCCTTGTTTTTCTCTTAAAGAATTTCCTTTTCCCTAGTGGTCCGTATTTGATAAATTTTGGCCGTATAAAATTTGATTTCACATGGAAATGAGAAATGAACCCATCAAGACTATTAGGAATTATGAAAATGATTTTTTCAATAATTTTTTCTTGTACCTCCATTTTTACCTAGGGCGGTGTGTTGATGAGCTGAGTTTCAAGAAGGATTTTCAACAAATGTGAGCCAAACCAAATTTTGGGTCATGAAGAGAATTTAATGTACTCTCACTTGAGATTTTTTTAGGATTCCAACTCTTCCTGTGTGCCCAAAACTTGAGTGTAAAATTCATGTGTAAAAAGTCCACCTTGCATCAATTTTGGAAAGGTTTCCACTTTTTATTCCACCATGTAGTAGGCTCCAAAATATTTCCAATTCCGGGATATGAGCTCCCAACACCACACGGGGTTCCCGAAACCTTCCACTGAAGTTGAATCTTCAATGAAGCATGCACACTATTTTTTCCGAAAAAATTCCTAGGAATAAATCTTTCCCAAGGAAATGTAGAAGCTCCTGAATACTTGTTAAATCATACCATTGCGAGATACAAAACTATTACATTTATTTTAATCATAACCAATACTTGTGAAACACTCCGAGGATCTCAAACCCTTCCCGAGAAGTTGAACTTTGTAATTAGGTAATTTTGGTAATTTTGACCTCTTTGACCAAAATGGGGAAAATGTTTCAATGGAGTGTCAAATAAAATGTAGTGAAATTTTGTATGTCAACATTTGGATCATCCTTGGTTACTTGACTTGGTTTTACATGAAATGAAGACGATGTAAGAAGGAACTCTATAATCTCAATTTAGGTTTTAGTAGAAAAGTGCCTTATCGATTGGGTAATAGACTCTCAAGAGGAATACTTGAATGAAAAATGGGCGCGCACACACACGCATGAAGGAAAGGAAACACACAAACAAACAAGAAAGGGAAAAAACACACAATAATGAAAGGGGAAAAACAACAACCTAAATCACATATGGTACATGCGGTGGACAATCCACTTTCATTTCTTGTAATATTTAAAATATTTCCCATTGCATGGTAACTCCAGAGGTGTACCATCAAGGTAGTAAAATTATAATGTTTTATCATTGCAAAAATTTTGATCTTGAATAGTCCTAACTGTAAAGATTAAAACTTTCCATGGTTTCCCTTTGGCTCCCTTTTCTTGTCCCAAAGTAGGACAATTTCTCTAATATGACATATAGGTTTTCATGTCTTCTCATAAAATATATTCTTGACCCACATTTGATGTTTGTATGCGTGTGATTAAACCAATCTAAGCTAATCAATAAAAACTAACACCAAGCAGTCTCAATAACTAAGCTAATCTAACAAAGCATCATGATAAAGCCATGGAAATGAAAAGCTAACTAATGCATCCAATTAAACATGAAATATTCAGAAATCCTTGATGTTTTTAATGGTATTTTTAATTATAATTGCTACTTTTCTTGAGCCAAACGTGAGTGTGTGTGATCAAAGAATGTTATCTCCATGAAGAGGAAGATATCTTGCCAATATGGCTTGATTGCCATGTATGGTTCTTCTCTTACTATTCTTTGAAAGTAGAGGATAGAAGGGCATGCTTGATCAATAATATTTAGAAGGTTGAATTACTCTTATCATATGCATATGGTAACATTGGTATGTGTGGTATAAGATTGGAAGGAAGGTAATAGGTTGTTTATATAGCTTTCCAATTTGGGAGAAGCTTGAACCTAGTGAATGTGGGATAAAGGTAAAGTATAATTAGAAATGGATAAGAATGATTAGAGGGAATTAATCATGATTAGAAACTCATGGGAGATGGAGATGATTTAATTGATCAACTAGGATTAATTAATAGATCAATATAATCTTAAGAATCCATTTGGAGATGATTTGGAAGGAAACCGGTAGAATTTGGAAATGATGCCCTAAGCGGGGAATATACAGAGGACATAGAAGCCCCATGAAAAATTAATTGTGCATTGTGAAATTTCCCTAAGCAACAATATGCAAGGAAGACAAAAATAACAAGCAAACCATCTTTGTTAATGGTGGAGGATCATGATCATCTGCATGTCATGCACTAGAACAAGCAAACACTAAAGTAAGATGTTTTGTAGGATAATTTTTAATGTTTGAGGATATTGTGGCCTCCCGAATGATTCGAATGTGTGAATGGTGTTTACCAAGTTTTTGGATTTTTGAGGATTTCCCATTTTTGGATTTTTGAAATTTTACCATTTTTTTGGATTTTTGAATGTTTACTAATTTTTGGATTTTGAATTTTTACCAATTTTTGGATTTTTGAATGTATAAGAAGAAAATAGATGAAAGGATGGGAATGACATGTGTGGTACACTTGAAAGGGCCATGGGAAGAAAAACATTTCCCAAAGAAGAAGAAATGTTAGTGAAAAATGACTATTTAAATAAATAAGTCATCGTGATGGAACACCAAAGGTGCGTGGTGAGAGGAAATAGAGGAAAATGTTATCACGGTGGAAGAAAAATTAATAATCTTGACCATGTGAGGAAAGAAAAATGAAGAATTAGGGTTTGGAGGGTATAAATAGTAGGGGAGGGGTAAAATCCATCATGACCCATTTGTGCTATTATACTTATTTTTCCCTTTGTGAGAGATTTAGGAGAGATGACACGATTACAGGGACAAGAAACGTCACGTAGATCATGTTTGAGAGTATAAGAGGCTTTCATATGATGGTGTAGTGGTAAGTGTTGCATTTAATTTTTTTAGAGAGAATTTAATGCATTTATTAGCTAGAGGAAATTTTAATTTTAACGTTGGCGCATGTAAGTATGCATCTTCCCAGCGTATCTGAAAAATGCACTAGCATGAACTTCACGAGCTAGATTCAAAGTAGGAGAGCAAGCATAGTTAGTGTTTTGTGCTAGTGTAGTTCATGTGCTAGTGTAAAACTAGGAGCATGAGTGTAGCGGTTGATGTTCCAGGCTATAATGTATGTGCTAGTGTAGAAGAAAATGCGTTAATGTCACATAAAGTGCGCTAGTGCAAGCTTGGGATTTTTAGAAGAATTTTGAAGATGAGAAATGAAGAAATGAATTTAATTGTGATGTTTTATAGTGATATGTAAGAGAGACAACAAAATTTGGATGTGCGGGAGTGTCTTTGTGGATGCATGCGAGCATTTGAGAGGACATTATCCCAATGCGAGAAGAGAGGGCTAGTGACACTACTAGAGGTGACATGATTGACTTACATTTCATAGCTGCCACATATTAGATTAGATCATGATTTTTTGAAAGCACTAGTAGAGTGAAGGCACAATGAGAGCCAAAACTTCCTACTACCGATTGGAGAGATGACTGATACATTGGAGGAATTCTATCGGATCTTGCCGGTTCCCAATACATGGGATCTTGGTGGTATATGAAGAGGATTTGGAGTGGATACGAGGACACGTTTAGGATATATTATTGAGAGAGAAGATACCTAGGGAGGGGATGGCGGTGTACCTATACCAAAGTGTTTCATTAACATAAGGATAACATAACTTCATGTGTACTTGATGGCTCTTATCAATCGCTACTTATTGCACGATAAGACAAGAAAACACTTTCGATTAGGGTTTATAGGAGTGGTGGCGAGGTTGATGGAGGGGATATATTTGCATGGGGTCGGTGTATACTGGACCATCTATACATAGACCTATATTTTATTTCCTCCATGTGGATGAGGAGCTTGAGTATTACTACCCTATCAGTAGATATGGTCATGGGACCATATTACGATTGAGTGATCATTAGGTATTCTGCAAGATAGAAGGACAAATGAGCCATCATGTAGAGGTTGGAAGGTGGTGGGGGCAAGGGCTAGAGGACATATGGGATACATGACCTCACTATAAGTGAGAATTTAATAGTATACAATTGTGTATGGTGACCTGAAGGTGATACAATTATATCGGTGGTGCACAAATGTAGTTGATTTGAGCACAATGGAGGTATATTACTACTTCATTGGCAGCCAAGTCACATATTAGAGTGGTACAGTGGACATGGTACAATTCCATCTTGGTTTTATATAGGGGATATCGGTGCGAGAGAGATGGCATACACATGTTTCTCAAGAGAATTTTGATTTTGGGGCATGGATCAAGGCTACGATAGCATTTCAGATCTTCAATGATATTATCCCACATGGATGGGTTTCATGAGTGTAGATGGTTGATCCGGGACAATTACAGATGTTACGACAGGTTGGTTTACGACATTTCTACTATGAAGGCTTACCATTCTATAGGCATCCATAGCATAAGATTTGGGATAATGTAGCAACAATAATAAGGGGTGGGGGAAATGAGTGAGAGATAGGGCCGACTTGGCCAAAAGGAGATAGAGGAACATGCATAGAGACAGGGGATAGGGACTATAAGTACAGGTTGTCAAGGGCCATAGGTATAGGTGCCACAAAGGTCTCCTTCATAGGTTATTCAACATGTGTCTACACCACAGGTATTACAACATGTTTTACAATAGGTACCAAGTGCTGAGTTCCACCATCACCACCTAGACCAGGTATTCCAGGTGTACTCACCGGGACATCGGGGATGGAGATTGAGAGGAGTGGCACAGGGGCCACCACGGTTAGTAGTTCAAGGGCCAACAAGTGGGCCGTTAGTGGAAACTTTACAAGTAGAGTAGGATCGAGCTATGTTGTGGGGAGATGTAGCACTTATTACAATGTAGACCTTCTAGAGGAAAGTGGAGTAGAGAGCCGTAAAGAATTTTTCTCTTAGGAAGAAAATGCAATAGACGATAGCTAAGTGAGATCAACTTGCTACATAGTGGTACATGTTAGTGGCATAGAGGACACAACTAGGAGTAGAGATTGCATGAATCACGGAGAGTGTGATTCTCTTCACGGGAAGGTGTTGGTGGAGACATTGTGTATATTTTTTTAGTATCATTTGGGGAGGTAGGATATTACATATAACTTTATTAGTTTGTGGTACCAGAGGTCCAATGAGCACCTTCATATAGCCGGAGGTCAAGTAACAAATTGATAAGGTCACAAAGACCGCTTCTCTAGCTCATCTCGTTCAAGTAAAGATGCCCCCATGTCAAGTCCACGGGAAGGGTCGTCTTGACATAGGAGAGAGTCAATGTTGACCCTTTATTGGATGATATATACATACATACTTTTTAAAAATGACTCGAGATAAAGGCACATTTCTAATCAATACACATGATGACATACCTGCATGTATATGCTTTTTCTTTTGAAATACATTGGTATATGTACATTGATGATTTTGACATGTATGTGATGAACATTTTGTATATCCCATTTGATTTTGAGATATTATGTTTAGCCCATATTTTATTATGAGTAGATGATATGATGTGATGTGATGTGATAGAATAGATGTTGATTTTTTTATGATGATGATGATGTAGCTTAGCATACATGTTGATGATAGCTTAGCATTTTATTTATGATATGTGATGATTTTGTAGATAGATGTGATGATAGAAATTTGATTTATGAAATGATAACACACAAGGTAAAAAATAATAATACAAGTACAAGGAAAAATTAACAAATATAATATATACACATGCTAAACAAAAAAATGTACAAGATAAACAAATAGGTAAACCATACCCAATATGAACATGCAAGAAAAAGAAAGGACTAATCTCAGTAATTAAACAATAGATTAATATAAGATAATGCAATACACCATGTCATATGTAAAAACAAACAAACAAGTAGGAAACATTGAGACCTAAGATAATAAGTGAGAAATGGTATAACATAATGTGCATAACAATGTCCAATGACATCCCTAATGTTATTGTAGTTTTGACATTCATTTTATTGTTTTTTTGGTTTTTGGGAAAGTTTTCTAAATGTTTAGATTTTTTGAATCTATGTACAGGAAAACAAAGATGCAAGGATTACCCCATCGAGAGGTGAGAATGTACAAGGGAAAACTCCTCACATATATACAAGAATTGGATTAATTGGATCAAGGTCATGAAGGATAGGCTCAAAAGGATTTTAGACACAGGTGAAAGACTAGCTTAAGATAAAGTGATCATTCCCCAGTGTGACACTCTTGTGAACAATGAATCCTCATATGGTCTTTGGGAATTATTTTTCACCAAAGGACTTGTCCAAAGTTCCACAATTACGTGATTTTCACACATGGAATAATTTATTTTTCTTTATTGTTTTTGATTTTATGATATTTTTATTTTATTTTATAGAAATTCTCGTAAGATTAAGAATAGAACTGCTTAAGATGGGTTATATTCATCAGTTCCTAGAGCTCTTCACCATCAAGACAAGCAAGCTTATAGGCCCCAAAACCAAATTTAGCCATTATAATGTATGGCCCTAACCAGTTAGGCTCAAAATTTCCTTTCTTTTCACATTCTTTGGTGGTGTTAAATTGGTTTTCCTTAAGAAAAAGATCACCTACCTCAAATTCATGAGGGATGATACATTTATTGTAGCCTACATGGATTTGATTTTGATACACTTTAAGGTGATCTAAGGCGTGAAGGCATTTTTCATCAAGGAGTTCAATCTCTCTATATCATGGAAAGTCTATAGTCTTCATCCCTATCCAGATAATCTCGCAAGGAGATTCTCAAAGAGGGGAGCTCGATCTCTAGGGGTATAATGGCTTTAGTGCCAAATACCAAGGAATATGGGGTTGCACCTATAGGTGTGCGGATGGAAGTGCAATAGGCCCAAAGGGTAGGATGGATTTGGAGGTGCCAATTATGGCCGATTTTACTAACCATTTTCTCCATGATCCGTACAAGCATTTTATTGGTGGCCTCATCTTTCCCATTACCTTGGGGGTAATAAGGTGTAGACAAATTTTTGTGTATTTTGAAGCGTTGGCACAAAACCTTCACTTGATTTTTTTGAATGACTTACTATTGTTTCGATACAACAAGAGAAGAAGGGATGTCGTAATGGTATATGATATGGTTCATGATGAACTTGGAAATATGTGCAATCTTAACATAAGTGAGAGGAACATCCTCCACCCATTTGGTAAAGTACTCGGTGGTAGTGATAATGTGTTTGTGGCCGTCGGATGAGGTAGGGGTGAGTTTTCCTATAAGATCAAGCCCCATTTAGAAAATGACCTTGGTGTTATGATAGGTTGTAGTGAATGAGATGATACATTTATCAAATTACCATGCTTCTGACATATGACACATTTCTTTACATACTGGCAACAACTTGTTTCCATAGTATATTAGTAGTATCCCACTCATAAAATTTTCTTCACAAGAACCATTCCACTAGTATGAGCCCCGCAGATGCCTTTTTGAACCTCTTTGATTGCTTGGATAGACTCTTTCAAATTAAGGAAGCGTAATAGATTTCCATAGTAGCCTTGATGATAAAGAGTGCACCTAAGTAGGGTGTAGCGAGATATTCATTGGATAAGGATTAAATTTTTGGATTGGGGGATTTCAGTGAGAAAGTACCATCCTAAAGTAATTATAAATGTCAACATACAAGGGGAAAAGGGACCAACAATTTCACATACCAAACATGATTCTAGAATGTCATATGCCAACATAGTTAAATGATATATAAGGAATTGAAAGTCCCTATAATCTAGAGATAGACATAGTATGGATCCAATAGTAGCCATGGCATCTATTGATTGGTTATGTGTATGTGGAACTTAATGGAAGGAAATCATAACAAAATACTCTTTCAGGGTGTCCACCATACGTTTGTATGGGATAAGTTTCTCATCTTTGAATTTTTATTCATCATTCACCTATTTTATGATCAGATGAGAGTCACTAATAACCTCAACTTGCTTGATGTTCCATTTGATAGTGAATTTAAGTCCATTAATGAGAGCTTCATATTCATATTTATTGTTTGTACATGGGAAGCCAATTTCAAAAGCTTATGGGATGAGATCTCCTTTTGAAGTAATATTAATTACTCTAGATACCAATCCATTGAATGTGAATGATCCATTAAAGTATATCTTTCAAGTTGATGATTCTTCCATATATAATAGAAGCATATAGAATATTCATACTTAAGGATTCCATTCTTGGAAGGGGTGCTTCAGCCAATTGGTTAGCAAACACTTATCCTTTCACTACTTTTTGATTGACATATTCAATGTCAAACTTGCTCAACAAAATGATCCAGTTGGCCATCCTTCCTTTAAGTGCCGGTTTTGACAAAAGGTATTTAAGAGGGTAAACTTGAGATATTATCTTGGTATGATGGTTCAAAAGTTAATATCAGATTTTCTAAAAGTAAAAAGCAAAAACTAAGCAATATTTTTCAATTTGTGGGTAATTGAGCTCATATGTGATTAAAGTATAGATAAGATAATAGACGACTCTTTCTTTGTGTTGGGCATTGTCTTTGTGACAAGAGCACGCATACGGAAAATTGAGTAGCATATATGTATAACAAAAAAGGTTTGCCAGGGGTAGGTGGTACAAGAATAGGTGCATTTACCAAATATTTTTAGTAAGGAAAAGGCTTGTTCAAAATATGGACCCTAGTGAAAATCCACATATTTCTTGAGTAGATGGGTGAAGGAATGACACTTTTATGTAAGATGTAAGATGAATCTTTGAATGTCCTAAATTTTACCTTGCAGGATGCACAACTATTTGAGATTATCGGAGGAGGCATCTCGGTAATAGTAGTGAATTTAGTAGGATCAACTTCAACTCTACACCTAGACATAATGAATACCAATAGTTTCCCTGAGATAACTCCAAAAACACACTTCTTAGGATTCAAACGGACCTTGTAATCCCAAATCCGTTAAAATATGTGATGAAGGACCGATGGGTGTTCTGATTTAGTCTTTGATTTTATGAGGATATCATATACATAATACTCTACAATGTCATGTAACATGTCATGAAATATGACATTCATTGCTATCTGATAAGTGGCACGTACATTTTGAGGCCAAATGGCATGACATGATAAGAATATGTACCCCAAGGTGTAGTAAAAATAGTTTTGTGTTGGTCCTCTTCGAAATCTTTATCTGATTATAGCCAAATAATCCATCCATGAGGGATAGCATTTTGTGTCTGCGGTAGAATCGATAATCATATCGATGTTCAAAAGAGGAAATTCATCTTTAGGACATGCCTTGTTGATGTCCCTAAATTTTTGTAAATTATTATAGCAATAGGATTCTTTTGAAAAACACTACGTTGGATATCCACTCGAATTAGTCAATGGGCATGATGAAGCCTCTGCTAATAACTTTTCTAGCTCCTCTTTGACCAAAAGAGCCACATATGGATGCATTTTGCATAGTTTTTGTTTGATTGGCTTTGTTGATTCATGCACAACTAGGTTATGCACTACTAAATAAGGATCCAAGCCTGACATGTCTACATAGGACCAAACAAATACATCCAAAAATTCTTGAATAAGCATAGAAAATGTTTTTTTCATGTGCTAAAAGAGAATCCCCAAGTTTGACCATTCTAGGCTCATCTTCTGTACCAATGTTGATATCAATAGTATCCTCCATAATTAGTTTAGATCCATCTTCCATACATGTAGGATTAAGGGGATATATCGAGTTCGGTTCTAAGGGTGTCTCAACGAGATTTTCACCTATAGGCTAGTCACTTTTTATATCCTTTGTTTTTTCTATTTGTTTTTCCGATAGTGCCTCAAAGAGGTTTTCACTATGGGACTTGGATATTTTATTTTGACGAGGATTTTTAGAAGATATTTTTCCCTCATTTTCTTTTTTTTCTTTTGCTAACCACAGAACTCAACATCCTATTTGAAATACACGTATACATCAAGGTGCTTTGAGAAGCCCTTCTTGTGGTCACTAATAGGAATGTCATCACATAAACCCATGAATTCACCAATTGCTTCATCATTTTAAAAGAAATCAATTGGTATGTGTCATTTTTGGTCCCAATTTACAAGGGAAGGGTGAACAAGGTCTAATTCAGGAGTGGAAGGGGACAAGGTTAAAATAGCCATGTCAAAGAATAAGTTGGTGGAAGAAAGGTCCTTGTATAGGCTACAAGGGGACTCTGTTTCACTATCATAATATAAAGAGCTATCCTCATGTTTAGAGGAGGTGGCGACAACTTCTGTAGGATGGGACCCATAAGGCTGAATACCAATTTTGTATATACCCATTCTTACTTGTGCTAGAATTGGTTTTGCACACCTTATTCATCAATGCCACACTGTATCCTTGGTACCCCATAGAATACATCTTATTAGGGATTATATATTCTAGGGATTGATAGCATGAAGCCATCCTTTCATCAGGGGATTGGGATGTAGAAGTGTAAATAATTTTCTCATCCGCTAAGAGGCCACCAGGAATGAAGGTGTCAATACTACAATGTTCTTGAAGTCATTACGGATGATAGTTGGGCCTACCATGTGTTTTAGGTGATAGGGAAGGTTTGAAATGAGGAGCTCTTGTTGGAGGTTATACTCTCCGTAGCCACTAGGAAGGAATTTCATCTCCCATGTAGAAAATTTTTATAGGGATGTGGAGGCACCCTCTCATGTGGGTGTAGTGTATCAGGATCGAGACAAGAGGTGAGGGCCTCTGATTAAATCTTGATAGTTATTTCAGTAAAAATAAATTCATATGTTGTGGGGTTATATCTAGATAATGCTCTGTAATGTGCAAATGGTTTTAATTCCCCAAGAATGGTGAGTGTTTGTATCTTTGCACAATAAAGTATGATATATTGATGGAAGGTTCGGGGTATGGCTCGCATGGCATGGCTCCATGGGTGACCAAGGAGAATATTATAGGGTAGTTCCTAATCTAAGATATGGAACTAGGTGCCATGAGTAGTGGGCCCAACTTCCATAGGAAAGGTAATTTTTCCTATTGCCTTTCACTCTACATTATCATAAGCCTTAATGGTGATCACATTAGGATTTTATTCTCGTATCGGTGTGTCCCAATTATCTGTTGAGTTTCAAGGTACATATGTTTAGGCGTGGTCCATTTTCCATAAGCATTGTTTGATATTTTTGTGAGTAATGATCACTTTTATATACAATGGGAGATTGTTTGTATGGTCATCCATTGCAATCTCATGTTGTTTTAAGGTAATATGTTCAGACGGAGAACTTTTCACAACCAATGCTTGGAACCGCAATACACCAATGTCTATAGAAATTCATAACCCCTGAAGAGTTTTATAAAGGATATCTTTATGAACACTAGATATCTTGAGAAGATCCAAGATAGAAATCTTGGTAGTAGTCTTCTCAAGTTAATCAAGGATATCATAATGATTATCAAAAGGGGTAGGTAGAGGATGTTATAGAATGATAAGGAAAATGTGTCATGTTGCCACAAAAAAATCCTATGATTTAATTTTGATGGTATTTACACGCTCATTAGTAGGATAGACATAACCAATTAGAGAGTCGAAAGGATTGGTTGTTCAGAACAACATGATTTACATTTTTAGTCCGCGGGATTTACCTTGATATGGATTTTGTTTGTTTATTCTTAGGGAATGGATCTTTATAGATTCCTAACTATTTTTAGAAGTTTTGGTGGGTTCCGGAAAATCCATCTCAACATCTCCACTATCATAAGGTCTTGAATGAAGTGTTTCAATGTAAAACATTGATTTGTGGAATGGTCTTTGAGGTGATGATAGTCATAATATTCATGGTATTTATACCAAGATGGTTTTTGCATTATCAACAAAGGGTTTTGTATTGGGAATCTAAATTTGTTTACCACATCCAACTATTTCAAGATTGATGATAAAAAATCTGTAAGTGGGGTAAACACTTAACATTTAATATCAGGTTTGACCGGTCCTTTGGAAAGTTTCAAAGGAGAGTTGTTTTGCACCTCTTGGACACATTTAGAATATGTGATTCCATCACCTACTACGTTCTTATTTTTTTGAATAATTTAGGTTTTTTCCGTATGTTTTTATTCATGGTTCTCTTTGAAATTGTTTTAGAGTCCCTTTAACAAGTAAATCCTTCTCAATATGGATTCCTCTCTCAATAAATTCTTAAAAAGTGCTCCCATAATACATTTACAAGTGAAAGGATACCTTGGGATGCAAGTTAGGTATGAAGATACTTGACTAGTTGTTTCTTTGGAATAGAACAAGGGAAGTGACTAGCTAACCCTCGCCATCGTTGTAAGAAACTAGTAAAGTTTTCATTAT
The DNA here is from genome assembly GCA_018340775.1 of Taxus wallichiana var. yunnanensis. NCBI lineage: Eukaryota > Viridiplantae > Streptophyta > Pinopsida > Cupressales > Taxaceae > Taxus > Taxus wallichiana. The sequence goes on from CM031238.1 coordinate 95,503,341, forward strand.
TACGTTGTTTGGCATTACAAAGGTCTATCATAGTGATATCACTTTCCATGTTAAATGAAAAGTGGTGAAAAAACTTATCAGCTAATTTGGAAAATGTTAAAACAAACCCTTTGGGAATATGAAGAAACCATTCAAGTGCTTAGTGTTATGCCCTTAACCTATTACTTGTATTAGGATATGAGTAGCCAACTTGTGGCTTACCATATCATTTTATTATATCATATATACTTTCTCATGCTTAATAGGTCGGCCTTGGTGATGGCCATAACATATTAATTGTATATATAAGGGATTATATGTAGTATTTCATTATCATTTGAGCATTTGAGTCTTATTATATGGTTTGGAGGTTGCCCCCTCGAAGTGGTGAAGCTATTCTAATTGCATATTGAGATCATTATTCTGAAATATTGTGTTATTTGGTGTTCTATTGTTTCTCTTAATCTGAATTATACAAGTAATTTCATTACAAGTGGTATCGTAGATGTGATTTGGGCGAAATTAGGAAAAACCCTTTTTTTTGTTTTTGCCACATATTGCGAACTAGAGTGAATTGGAGGGAGATATTTTTACCAGAGTTGCAAAGCATTTCAAGTAAGGTTACCTAAAAATTTCAGACTTTTTGATTTATTTTGCAAAAGTTATTACAAATTTAGGGTTTTTCATAAAATCACTCCCTAGGGTGCAAATTGTAGAAAATTTTCAAGTTCTTTACATTTTCAGAAAGATCTCAAAAAAATAGTATTAGTATCTTCTCTATGTTTTTTCCTGTTTGGCGAAATTGTATCGAAACCCTAAACCCTAAGGTTTGACATCATGGTGGGGCCTTCCACAAGAGAAAAAAAGAATCTGGTTACTCCGGGTAAAACCCTAGATAAAGATGGGGTAGTGATTGAAGAGATGGAGTCAGAAGGGGTAAATATAGATTCCTCAGCACTAGGGTTTACCTCAGTTGATCATAAGGTGAGCCAACTTGAGTATGAGTTGCGAAATGTATAATCTAAGATGGCCTCTAAAGGAGACATAGCCCAAATCAATCATCGGTTGGATGATATCATGCAACATGTAAAGGGTAACCAGTATGGCCCAAATCTAGCCCATACCAACTAAGGAGGAACTTTAGTTCAAAATCATGGACAAACTAACCATATTGGATCACTTTTCTAGTCCCATCAGAATCAAACTTATTCACAACCACGAAACATGATGCCGAAAGTGGATATGTGAAAATTTGATGGTAAGGATCCCTTGAATTGGATAAATCAAATGGAGAACTTATTTGAGTTACATCAAACACCATCAGGACAAAAGGTGACATTGGCATCCCTATATCTTGAACCCGACCAATTTGTTTGGTATCGTTGGTTATGTGCTCAAAGGAAGAAGAATGGTCTAGGTGTCACTTGGACAATTTTTATCGAGGAGTTACAATTGCACTATAGTTCCAGTTTTTCAGAGAACTACTTTAGTCAATTAACAAAGTTATGAAAAATAGGATCAGTCAAAGATTATGTGCATCAATTCCAAAACATATCCTTAAGGGTGGAGAATATTCCATAAGAGAATCTAAATGACTTGTTTCTTGGGGGTCTTAAGGACCACATCAAGCATGAGGTATGTATGTTTAATCCAATCAAGCTTTCTGATTCTATTATCATGGCATGTCGTGTAGAGGAAAAAGTTCTTTGTAGTAGGAGGCCACCTTTCATTAACACCAGAGACCGTAGTATCTCTTCCCCTTCATTTTCTAGGCCAATTAGACTGACTCCTCAACAAATGGAAGAAAAGAGAGAAAAAGTATTATGTTTTAACTGTGATAGAAAATATGGACCAGGACATAAATGTGCTGAGAAGAATTTGTTCTATATTGACGGAGGTAATGAGGATGATGAGGAAGCTGAAATTATAGGAGAGGCTGAGGAACCAGTAGAAGATGAAGTAGAGGATCACCAACCTACAATTTCTTACCATGCATTATCGTGAATTATTACTTCTCAAACACTCAAGGTTATTGGCTATCTCAAAAAAGAAGGTGACAGTGTTGATTGACTCAGGGAGTACTCATAACTTCATAAATAGTAAGTTAGCTGCTCACCTCAATTGTTTTATTTACCCACTCCAAATGCAATTTATGATTATGGACATGGGGGACAATCAAGTGCATAGGAAAGTGCCATAGTATCAAGCTTTCCATGGGAGACTACATGTTAGACTCACCTATGTTTGCTATTTCTATAGGAGGTGTAGATATTGTTTTGGGGGTCCAATGGCTCACAACCTTAGGTACTATAGAGATGAATTTCCAAGAATTATTCATGTGATTTCATTCGAGATGGAAGGAAAATACAATTGAATGGGATGGTAGCTAAGTATCCAAAGATTATTAGCTCTCATCGATGTGTAGAAGGTTCTCGAAAAGGAGTGGATGGCTTTATAGCAAAGCTATTTTCCATAGAGTAAAAATATAGAGTCTTCAATGCCACCCGATCTTTAGAATATTTTGGATGCTCACTCATCTATTTTTGATGTAATTCCAAAGGGACAACCACTAGTTAGGGATCATGATCATGCCATTTAGTTGATTCCAGGGAGCCAAACACCTAATATCAGACCATATAGATACCCATATTCCCAAAAAGTGAGATCAAGAAAATGGTGGAGGAAATGTTGAAGGCAAGTATCATCAGGCATAGCCAGAGTGCATATTCTTCACCAATGGTCATGGTACGTAAGAAGGATGAAACATGGATGATGTGTCCATATTACTGAGAACTCAACAAGTACACCATCAAAGATAAGTTTCATATTCTAATAATTGATAATTTACTTGATGAATTGCATGGTGTTGTTTATTTCACAAAATTAGATCTTTGTTCGGGGTACCATCAAATTAGGATAAAAGAGGAAGATGTTCATAAAACAACTTTCAGGACTCATGAGGGCCATTATGAGTATTTGGTAATGCCTTTTGGTCTTACAAATGTGCCTCAACCTTTCAAAGCTTGATGAACACTATCTTTAGGCCGTTTTTAAGGAAATTTGTATTAGTTTTCTTTGATGACATATTGATTTACAAAAGAAGACATGGGAAGAACACTTACAACATGTAAATAACATGTTGAAGTTTTGGAGAAACATACTCTGTATGCAAAGCCATCAAAATGTTCTTTTGGTGTATAAGAGGTAGAGTACTTGGGTCATATTATATCCCACGAAGGTGTTAAAGTTGATCCTTAGAAGATCAAAGCTATGGTGGAATGGCCAAGGCCCAAAATCTCAAAATCTTTGCGGGTTCCTAGGACTAATAGGGTACAACAAAAGATTTGTGCGGGGATATGGTAGAATAGCAACCCCACTCACTTTGCATCGCTAAATAAGGATGCCTTCCATTGACAGAGACGTAGCCACTAAATCCTTTGAGCAAATGAAGGAAGCCATGTGTAAGCACCCCGCTTTGGCTACTCCCACTTCTCAAAAACCTTCATTGTTGAATGTGATGCTTCAGGATCAGGATTGGGAGAAGTTATAATGCAAGAAGGAAGACCAATTGCATTTGAGAGTCACCAATTCAAAGGAAAATATCTTCTCAAACCTATCTATGAGAAATAAATGATGGTTATTCTTCATGCGGTCAAGCAATGGAGGCCCTATCTCATGGGTAGACACTTCAAGGTAAAAACTAATCATGATAGTCTCAAATAATTTTTGGAGAAAAGGTTATCATCTAAGGAACAAAAAAGTGGGTAACAAAAATGTTGGGTTATGATTTTGAAATCATATACAAAAAGGGTAAAGAAAATGTAGTATTTGATGCGTTGTCCAAAAGGGATACATCCGCAGATGCCTTACTATGTGGAATGTCCATGTTGACAAATGATCGATTGGAATGGAATCAAGATAAGGATACACAATCTCTAATATAGAATATCAAGCAAGGATCTATGACATCTAAAAAATTTGAGTGGAAAGGTAATGCCCTATGGTACAAGGATAGGTTATACTTGAGTAAAGATTCTGAGTTAAAGCATAAGATTCTTGTAGAGCTACATGCCTCACCTGTTGGAGGACACTCTGGGTTTTTGAAGACATATCATAGAATAAAAAGAGAATTCTTTTGGGAAGGACTCAAGGGGGATGTACAAAAGTTTGTATCAGAGTGTTTAGTGTGCCAACAGAACAAAGGGGAAACAATTAAGACACCAAGTCTGTTGCAACCCTTACCAATTCCTAGCCAGAGATGGGAGGAGGTCTCCATGGATTTCATCACCAAATTGCCTTGTTCAGAGGGTAAGAATGTTATTTTCATGATTGTGGATAGGCTCACAAAATATTCCCATTTTTGTGCCCTATCACATCCATTTGCAGCCAGTACAGTCGCAACTATTTTTTTGGAGACAGTTCAAAGGCTACATGGAACCCCAAAGATAATTGTAAGTGATCGTGATCCTATTTTCACAAGTAATTTTTGGACGGAATTATTTTCATGTTTGGGTACTCAGCTAGCTCATAGTTCATCTTATCATCCTCAAACTGATGGGAAAACAGTAAGTGGTCAAAAATTCTTAGAGGGGTATTTATGTTGTTTTGTATCAGATAAGCAGGAAAGGTGGATTAAATGGCTACCACTGGTAGAATGGTGGTATAACACATATTTTCATACCTCTTCTCAAATGACCCCATTTTTAGCATTATATGGTTACCATCCACCTTCTATCACTTCCTCCTTGAGGGTGTAAACTAAGGTCAGAGATGTTGAGGAACACATTCAACATCAACAATAGGATTTGGCTAGTTTGAAGGAGAATTTAGCATTAGCACAAAACAGGATGAAACAACAAGCGATCAACACCATAGTGAAATACATTTTTAAATTGGTGAATGGGTTTTTGACGTCTCCATCCTTACAAACAGATGTCCCTAAACCAACGTAAAAGGAAAACAAACTTTCTCCTAAATATTATGGCCCTTATCGTGTTCTACGTAAAAAATTGGTAGTGTTGCTTATAAACTAGAGTTCCCTCCATCTTCACACATACACCTAGTATTCCATGTTTCATTCCTGAAGAAGGTTATTGGACATAAATTTGAAGCCTAGATAGAGTTACCAGAACTTGACAAGGAAGGAAGAATCATTTTGGAGCCAGAGAAGATTTTGCAAACACGTACTAAGAGGCTGAGAACTAGAGACATTAAGGAATATCTAATCAAGTGGAAGAATCTGAGCATAGAAGACGCCACCTGGGAGGATGAAGGTTTTCTACAACAACATCCAGGATTATTCAACATTGAGGAAAACGTTGGTTTGAAGGGGAAGGGCATGCTACACCCTTAACCTATTGCTTGTATTAGGATATGAGTAGCCGACTTATGGCTTACCATATCATTTTATTATATCATTTATACTTTCTCATGCTTAATAGGTCGGCCTTGGTGATGGCCATAGCATATGAATAGTATATATAGGGGATTATAGGTAGTATTTCATTATCATTTGAGCATTTGAGTCTTATTATATGGTTTGGAGGTTGCCCCCTTGAAGTGGCGAAGCTATTCTAATTGCATATTGAGATCATTATTCTGAAATATTGTGTTATTTGGTGTTCTATTGTTGCTCTTAATCTGAATTATACAAGTAATTTCATTACATTACATTTAGCCTCCGGGACTTTGTGGGAATAAGCGAATAAGGTAATTATCATTATAAGCAACTTCTTGGTGAGCCATGAAGAAGTATTTAACATGATCACGAGGATCACCTTTACCCCTATATTTATCAAATTTAGGGCAATTGAAACTAGGTGGAAAGGGCGTATGCAACATTTCCTTATAAAAGGGATATGGAAATAATTATTCAAACTGATACTTCTTATTACATCCAAGGTTGATTTATTGAAGAGTAGTAAGGGCATTTTTCATGGATTTCCACTCTTGGCCAAATATTTTGCCATGCAAAGGTGTGGCAAGTATGTACACGTGGTTATAATTTGATGTTTCACCACCAAAATTTTCTATATGTTGCTCAGTATAAGTGACCTTAGGTTTCTCAATACGTGTATCTCTTCTTGTGTCTCTATGGACATGGGAAGCTAAGTTTTCCAATTGAAAGCTAAGGGCTCGTAATTATTTTTGCATAATAACCTCTTCATTTTGGGGTTCCGCTTGAGGTTCATGTGGAGGGTCTTGTTCATGATTTTCATCTTCAATTCTAGCTTCACGATTGGTTCGAATGAGTGGTATGCGATATCTATTTGTGTTTTTAGGAGATTTTGCTTCTTCATTGTTTCCTTGGATAGAAGTAGAAGCGTGTCCAGTGTTCAATATGTCCTCAACATATCGAAAGGGAGGTTTTATTTATTATCCTCCATGAATCATGTTTGTAAGAATAATAGGATCAAATTCAAGTGGTAATTTGGACCCTAACTCTACAACTCGTACTAAAACTTGATCTCTATTGTGGAAGAGAAAGTTATCTATGTGTGCAAGGTCAAACTCAAAGTCATCCTGAGAAGTTGTCTCCTCATCTCCACTATGATCAATCAATGTTTCTTCTTCAATCAATGGGTCCAAATTGGTACAGAGGAAATGTTTTAACCCCATCCTTCTATGTGTTAATATTTTGGTAGCGGTATGATGAGGAATGTTTTACTAAGATGCTAAAAATATACATAATTTTTATAATAAATATAGGAAAAATCAAGCGGTGACAACCGTAAGTGTCACAATGAATTTTCTAAGGGTAAAAATGTATGATGAAAGTTACTAAATGAAATCCAACAAGTCTCGAAAAATAAGTGATAATAAAGGAATCTATTCTATATCTCTTATTTTTATTTCAAAGGTTTTTTTTTGATAATATGAAAACTAAATTTAAATATTTAAATTGTTTTTTTGAACAAACAATATTTAAGTACTAAAAAGGGGTTGACATGATTTTAACAAAGGTAACAACACAAGGTATATAATTAAAACAAGTTTAATAAAAACAAGTCCAAGTTCTAAAAATGGAGGCTACAAATGCAAGCAACGTAATAATACAATTTGGACACTTAAATAAAGTTTTAAGAAAAACAAGATGTAAGTATAAAAATGGATTGACACAATGTGAGAAATGTAACTACAAAATATTCTAAAACCTAAATCAATATTTGAATAAAAACAAGTTCTAAGAGTGGAAATGGTTCAAAACAATACAAGCAACATAATAATACAATTTGGGCACTTATATCAAGTTTTATAAAATCAAGATGTGAGTAATGTAATATTGTAAAGTGAAAAAGGGTGAGATACCTTCTACAAAGAGACGTCTCAATATGGATCTCAAGATAGACTACCAAAATATGAGGACGTACCAACACACTTTCAACACTTACATCAATATCACAAAAATGATGGATGTAAGTGGGTGCAAAAGTGGTGGACATGATTTTGGTAGCACTTCGAGTTGTTTTATTTTTTACCAATAATTCCAAAAAAGAGAACAAGGAAATTTATGATTGGGAATGAAAAATACATGATGCAAATTTGGCATTGTTTCACCTTGTTTGATAATAAGGTAGAAACTAGGACAAAGTTTTACATTTTATGTTTTGTGATGAAAAATAAGTGGCACAAAATTGTATAGACTCTCACCTTGTTCAAAAAACAAGTTTTTACTCCAAAGAATTTTTGCTTTGTAAAGGATCTTTGAAACACGATGTGATAAGGTTAAATTGGCCCCAATGCCAAATAGATACCTAGGATTTTTTTCTTAACACTCTCTAATAATTTTTGTAAGAGAGGTACGCTTTTCTATAATAAATCCTAGACAAAGGACCATTACCCCATAATAAATTTAATGAACGAGGCCTCATACATAAAACATTTAGCACTCCTCATGGGTTTTTCTAGTCAAGTAGTTAGTGGGGCACTTCCTGTTTCATTAACCAGCTCCCTCAATGTGTTGACTACTTTGGGTTTCTTGTGGTAATCCTCATAATGAGTTTTATGGCTTATGCCAAAGAAATTCCTACGAGTTTAAAGTGGATGGGTTTTAACCCTTGTTCGAACCTAAAAATATAGTGTTTTAAATAAATGGTTTGTTTTTTTATATTTTGATTCTTAATGTGGGTTTTCATGCCGTTGGAAACCTGCATATAATGTCATTAGTTTTTGTTTTGAAGAGAGTCTTTGGCAAGAAAAAGGTCCCGCACTTAAAGGATTAATAGTTTTCCATCTAAACCACAATGTTTAAAAGAGGATCAAGGTCGTTTCGATTCTCAAAATTGCCTACAGTGCAAGATAAAAGTATACGCGATGTTTGATCCAACTAATTAGCAATGGGAAAATATTAACCAATGATAACTAAGTGCATTAAAAATATTGATTCCTTTAAACAACTTTAATTGATGAAATTTACAAATAGACCAAAATTTTAGAAATGAAGACCAAATTTTCTTTTGATTCTCAAGATCGTAAAAGGGTGCAAGATAAGAGCATACAAAAAATTGGATCTAACTTAAACAAGATGGAAAAAAACATTTAACAAAGCTTTTAAATGGTTAGAAAATGATTTTTAAAGTAAAAACTATTAAACAAAAGTAAGAAAACCTATAAAAACAACAGGAACAACAAAAATCAGATCCTTGATTTTTTTGAAATTCGAGCAAAACACATAGAACACTAGTGCAATTGTGTTAACACAAATGCATATAGATCAATACAGACATACTAGATCAGCACTAGTGCATATAAATCAATGTTAGAGCTTATGAAGCAATGTAAATGCATATACAACAATGCTTAGTGCACATGAAGCAATGCAAATGCACCTATAGAAATGATAGTGCACATGCAACAATGCAAACACAAATCCAAAGTGAATAGTAGCACAAAAACACAAATAGGGGTTAAAATACGCATAATAATAGCGTAAATCTAGAGAACGAAAACATAATACAAGTAACACTAGTGCATAAATTTTAACGCAAAAGCATGTGAAATTAAAATTGGTGTAAATACATCAACGCTAGCGCAAGAAGAACAATGTAGTCACAAAATATAATAATGGTAGCACAAGGAGCCTATGTAGCTTCAAAAACATGTGAAAACAACCAAAAATGTCAAATATCTCTTTTTTCCGATAAGCTTCAATTTTAGCAATATTGTATCTACTTAACACCTACAAGGAACACTCAACACATGCAAACTCAAAAACATGTTAAGAAATACAAGTTATATCAACATGTGCTAAAAAGAGGTTAGTATGCAAAAATGAAACTTAACTACAAAAACTTAAGAAATGTGCATGAGACAAAGGAGTGTCCCACCGAGCATGCCATATGTATGTGTGTGATTAAACCAAGCTAAGTTAATCAATAGTTTTGTCTTGGAAAATTTGACTAAGTATCAAATGCGCACAAAAGATTTAGGCATTCAAGTGGGATGAGTGAACATGTGTAAGGATCAGATTGAAGTTGCACACGCCCATAAATTCTAATCCCAAGACTTCACCAATTTTGCATATATGGGATAAAAATATAAAAATCAAGTTGGAGTGCAGATCATGCCAAAGAGAAAAACAAGAAGACTTGAGGACCAAGGAACATCTATTTTTTTGAGATACAACACATACAAGTGAAGATCATGAGTCGTGTGTAGGATCAAGCTAATAATAGGATTAAAGCAGAGTTTATTTATAGATTTAATCTATTATTAGGCTTGTTAGGAAAGCATGCATGCTTTATAGTTTCTTTTGTATATACGCATGGTTATTTTGAGCATGCAACCTATTTTTAGAATGAATGGGTGATGAAGGGTAAGTCCTCACTCCTATATATATATTTTATACTTCATTTTTTTGGGTATTGTGTATTAGAGACCATGTATGAAACTTTGTGATGTAATATAGTCATACTTCTGATATATTGGTGCATATGACTCTCATGTGGATACTATTATTTGTTCAACTTCTTCTATGTAATATTTTGGTTATTAATGGAGCATTGTGGATGGATTTTTGTGATTGATGATCACATCGTGTAATTGATCTTAGTGTTTATTCGATCTTATTATGTTTCCTTATGATTTATGTAATGATCTACATATGAATGTATGATTTAATACTGGGTAATCATGAATATGCATGATAATGTCTTGAAAGATAGCATAAAGGAGGAACCTAGTAGTTCACGTGCTTATGGGTTTGTGTTTAATTATGACTGGATGAAGTGCCAACACGCATATCGCTTAGGTGAAGTAAACAAAGGCTACATTTTTTCCATTACCGGGACCTCTTTTCAAAATGTATTCCAGGATTTTACATGCATATGGCATATCAATTGACTCTTGAGAGCATTGAAATTTGGGTTAAAGAAAAAAAGATAAGTTTTCTTAGAAATACAACACTGGACCTGATTTCAATGCACAATGGTGGGTGGAAGACAACCTTTATGACACACTTTATGAGACTTTATTTTGCATCTTTCCTATAGAATTGTATGAATGGCTAGAATCATATGCACAAGGAAAGAGTTGGAGTTATAGGCCAAATATTTAGACATAGGAATATTACCAGATGTTGTTTGATGTTGATGTGGATTGGACTAGAGCTATAGATCGCTGGTGGGCTGGTGTGTTGCACAATTATACATTAGAGTACACTATTTCTACTTATTTATGTCTAGAGGAGGATGATTTTAGGTTCTTACGTAATCCCGGAGGATTGTAGTTGTGTGCGTTATGCGCTTGGTGATTAATATTTTGTTGATAGAGTTGGATTTAAAGAACCTCCCTATGGATATCTAAATCCTCATTGTGCGTAGGGAGAGAGAAGGTGTGGTGAAAGATGGCAGACATAGCGCGTAAAAGAAAAGAGAGAAAGAGGAAGTATAATGAAGCTCAAGAGAGGGAAATGGCACATGCAAGGAATTTTTGGAGGCAACGGAGTTGAGGAGAATGATGGCTTGTGAAGGTTTTGAAGCTCCTGTGGAAGATGAGGAGCTACAACATCAAGTACTCCCCACATTGGGTAAGTGCGGTAAGAATCCCCTTCACTTCATATGAGAATTCTTCGAGGAGAGATTGAGTACCACAGAAAGCATATGAACCCACCTATCCACCTATCCTTGCACACAAGTGTTCTAGTTCCAAAAATAGTCATTGAGAAGCGGGATAGTGTAGGTAATAAAGAAGCTACGTGTAGGTATCATTTTGCATTGAATTGAAGAATTACATCGACAAGAAACACACCAATGGAAGTACATACAATGTAATTGATAGGAGGTTTGATTGGAGGAATATTTTTAGGAACATCATTAGGATAGAGTGTGGGCACGTATAATATTGGGAGAACTACTGGGAGTACTTCGACTTCGAGATATGTGAGAGTTTAGTTCAGCACTACAATTGAGACATAAAGAAGTACATCAATAGGTATGATCCTTAGCAATAAGGGGCTCTGGAGGATCAAGAGGATATGGATCTAGTGGGTTAGGCATATTAGGAGGTAGAGGAAATACTCGTGGAGGTTCTAGTTCTAGATTTGCTAGGTAAGGTCTACACCCATATCAACCACCTCAACAACCTTTACAACCACATTAGACACCTTACCTTTTCTATGCAATGTCTCTCTACTTGCTAATGTATAGAGGAATTGAAAATGTAGCAGAGCATGTGCACAAGTGTGAACTACTATGGCATGCTAAAATAATTATAGGCTTAGATAGAAAGGAAATTCATATTTCTACTAATCTTCAAAGGCGTGCATATATATTGGTATAAAAATTATGACCATTATCGACTATGGTGGATTATGATGCTTTGTGCTCTACGTTTCTAGCTGAGTTTTATATTCTAGAGTTCGAGAAGAAGAATATCAGCGTGCTCAAAGATATCAAGCATGGATTATCTGAGAGCGTAAGGGAGTATGATGGTTGTTTTAAAACCTTATTTTCCAAGTTATCTTATGATATCCATCCCAGTTATCATGTACATTGGTTTATTGGTGGATTATTGACTCCTTTCAAATGGGAACTATCTCATCATACTTTTATGGATCTGTGCGAGGCCTTAGAGGTATATTTATGCATTGAGATGGTTGGAAGTGTGATACTAGAGTAAATCCCATTCTTAGAAGTGCATTTTTCTCCCATGGAAAAGTAGATGGAGAAGCTACCTCCAAGGTCGTACTAAGGATAATGGTGCATAGATTGTGAGGTTGAAGGACTTACTAAGGATAATTTCCAATGTAATTTGGTGCACGTTATTTTTGGATTATGAGGTCTATAACCTAAACGCGATGTTTGGTATTTTATTCTATTACAACATGATATTAAGAAGAAGGTTTTCATGTATTGTAAGATTTGTATGTCCCACTACATGACACAATTGATTGATTGCAGATTGATTGATGACATCCATGAATCCATTGAGACATGAGTGTGCGAGATTAGTGTGCGCAGTGGATCAAAAGATCGAAGGGAAAAAAATAATGAAGAGTGCAATAATGGGGATAATAGGAATAGAGGATTTTGTGGAGGATATAGAGGCCAAGGTCGTGGCGGTGGCGGAGGGGATTTTCTAGAGGAAAATATTATAATTTTGGATCTCCTTATCATTATCAATGTGAGTTCCCTCAAAATAATATTTTCTCATGGTGTGGGAAGAAACATAAGTTAGAGGAATTCCTGGATTTGTATGAACACATGAGTAAGAATAAGAAGAAAGACAAGGGCACATGGATGATTAAGGTACAATGCACCATTTCTAATAAGAGGATGCATGATCCTTGATCCTGAGTTACAAACTATTATGGATATAAATTGTGCTAAGGTTTCATGTACATGTGAGCCTCTGAAGGCCAAGACACTCATTACGAGGGAGGAGGTGATACATGCTAAGTATCTAGATATTGCACACCGTAAAGGAATTCTATCAGAAACCATGGGAGTCATCGAGAATGTGTGAGAGATACAAATCTTGAAATAGAAAACGTGCAAGAGAGGAATGAGAAAATAACGTTGAGCTCCCATAGAAGGATGTGGATGACTTGAAGGAGGTGTGTAGGATGTTGTGCCAAGAGAACATCATTCCTTTGTTAGGGGAATGGTTGTGAGAAAAGGTACCACGCATTGGGTCTGAGCATGAGAGACAAATACTTCATGTAAATCTACCACCTCATAATCATGAATTTGACAAGGAAATTACACTGGATGTAGTAGTTGATGGATGGTTGTTGTAAAACATACTGATAAATATTGGTGTGGAATTAAATGTATTGACTCTAGATGTATGGAATCATATGGGTAGACCAACATTACAACCATATTCAAATGTGTTGTATATGGCGAATAGGACTAGGAAATACCTATTGGGGTACTAAAGGATGCATCTATTACCATTCAGGGAACTAATTTTACTAGGGACTTTGAGGTATTGGAGAATGCAAGTAAAAAATTTCTAGCATTACTTGGATGACCCCTGGTGCTATGCGAACAATGTTGATATGTGCTTTAATAAAAGGTACATCAATTTTGAGAATGTTGAGGAGTGCGTGATCATACCCCTACATGATAAGAAGGTAGAGCCTTATGTTGAGCCCTTGAGTGAAGAGGAACTTAATAGAATCTATTCTCATACAATGTGTGATCCAGAGAATCTAGAACCATCAAAGGAAAGTGTCCTTGAGTGGGAAGACACACATTTGGTGAGTGACACTACTAGTGTTGTGTGTGATAATTGGGCTCATGGAACATATGAGATGGTCAGGCTTGAGGTCAAAGGAAGACACACTGGAATTATTATGGCACATATGGTGAGGCAGTTAGGATGTAAAAGTACACCAAGGTATACTTGGTAAAGGGAACCTCGATGCATTCTTGCATGCCATGGAGACTCAATGGTAGAATGAAGGGGATAGAAGAAACATGTTGGTCTATACTTTGCATGGGACACCAACGCATTGGTGGGAAACACATAGAGATATCCTTTTAGAATGGTGAGAAGTGAGAATCACCTTTTCCACTAGGTTTACTCGAAGCAATGTACCTACACAAACATGTAAATTTCATGGGAAGTCGTATGCCTCCCATCATGTCCATGATTGTGAGAGAATATGGGCACATGGAAAGGAGGCATTACTACCATTAGTTTGGGTACATAAGTTCTACTCCACGTTACATAGTTGCTTGCGTGCATGGTATGTCCATGCTAAGATGAAAATAGAAACAATCAATTGGCAAGAGATGATTTCAATTATGATCCAATTTTTTATTTATTTTTCTACTAAGCCTTCATCCATGAAGCACTACAAATTATGAAGTATATTACTTTGGAAGATAACACGAAGGATGAAGAAATCATGTTGGAACTATTTGGGGAACCTGATCTTGAGGAGACATATGAAGAAGAGATGGTATACACATGGAAGGAAAAATAAAAGGGAGAATTGGTGCATATGATAGATGATGAGTAAGTTGATAACCTAGATTTTACTATAATAAAGGTATGTGCAAAGTTATGGACATTACAGATGAGAAGTCATGTGTGTATCATGCTCCTATAAAGACAAAGAAGGTTAAATTGGTACAGGCAGAGCCTAAGGAGGCCATTATTAGTGATTACTGGTCATAGCAAGAAGTGGATAAGATTATTGAACTCTTGCATGACTTCTAGGACTTATTTCCGTAGGGATATCATGAGTTAAAGGGGGTACACCCTTCTTTAGGTGATATGAAAATAAAGCTGAAAGAAGGTGCACGCCTAGTTAAGAAGAGATCTTATAGGATGAATCCTAATTTGCACGTGAAAGTGAAGGAGGAAATTGATAAAATGCTTAAGTCTAGGATAATTGAGCCTATTGAATAATTTGAGTGGGTTATCCCCATTGTCATAAGCATTAAGAAGGATGGGAAGATAAGGATTTGTGTGGAATATAGAAAACTCAATGCTTCATGTTATATTGATCCTTTTCCCACCCCATTCACATAATAAATTCTTGAGGGAGTTGTTGGGCATGATATATTCTTTCACACATTTATTTTTAGGTTATAATCAGGTGTGCATCGTGAAGGAAGACCAAGAGAAAAAAAAATCACCATAAGTGGGGAATTTTTGCATATATAATCTTTCCCTTTGGATTGAAAATGCACTAGCGTGTTCTTAGGCATTAATGTGTAGGCCTTTCAAGAATTTATTCATAAATTATCACAGGTATGTTTGGATGACTGTATAATTTATGGCTTAGTTAAGGATCATTGTGATAATTTGAGGCTCATGTTTGAGAGGTGCAGAAGTTGAGCATATATCTTAACATTAAGAAGTGTGTCTTTGTTAAACCTTTTGAAACTTTACTTGGGAACATCATTTACAAGGAAGAATTGTTAGTAGACCCAACCAAGATAGCTATGATCTTAGGTTTGGAAGAACCTAACAATCAGAGTGAAGTGTGTACATTTTTTGGGACATATAGGGTATTACAGGAAATTCATAGAAGACTATGGAAATATTATCAAACTCTTGGAAGAACTATTGAACAATAAAGGACAATTCTATTGGGGTGACGTGCAATAGCAAGAGTTTGAAACATTGAAGGAGAGGCTCACCACTGCACCTATTTTGTGCTTTCCTTCATGGGACAAACCCTTTCATGTTCATGTTGATTCCTCTGGCATGGAAATTGGCACAATATTGGCACAACTAGGAGAAGGAATTGTGGATCATCCCATTTTCTTTGCAAGTAGGAAGTTGACACCCACAGAGAAGAATTATACAACCATCAAGCACAATGATTTTTATATGATCTATGCAAAGTGTACAAGTTCAAAAATACTTGTTGGTAGCACCATTCATTTTCTATATAGATCATATGACACTCAATTACTTGGTCAATATGCGTGTTTTGCAAGGGCACATTTTTAGGTGGATTCTTTTGTTTTATGAGTTTGATTTCATAGATGTTGTGAAACCAAGAAAGATTAAGTCAAGGTCTAATCATTTATCAAGGATCAATTCTAGTGAGGATGCGTAGAGAATTAAGGACACAATTTCAGATGCACAACTTTTTAGGTTAAATCGCATGCCCATAGACTTGGAGGATATAGCATTGTTTTTATGCACTAGACAAACACATGAAGGAATGAAGACATTGGAGAAAAAATATCTTTCTATAAGAGTGACACCTTATTAGTTTATTGGTGAATATTTGTACAAGTTTGGTCATGATAAATTTTTGTATCGTTGTGTTATGGAGCATGAGTGCAAGGCCATTATGGAAGAAGCTCATGGTGGAATAGTAGGAGGACATTATGTTGGTGATGTTACAATGCACAAGATTATGATTGTTGTACTTTTGTGGGAAATTTTTTGTAAGGATACTAAGGAATATGTCAAGGCGTGTGACCATTATCAATACCTTGAGAAGCATAGAACCAAAGATTAGATGCCATTGCAGCCTATTACAAGTGCTAATCCTATTGAGAAGTGGGATATTAACTTCCTAGGCCCTATTTCACCACTCGTGTGTAGGAATAACACACACTACATTATTACTTGTACAAACTATCCTACAAGGTGGGTAGAGGAAACACCTATAAGGGATTGTACAACATCCACAACAACAAGATTCTTATGGGATAATATTATTAGTAGGCATGACTGCCCATTAATCTTGACAAGTGATAGAGGAATTCATTTCTTGAATGAGACAATTAAAATTATTTTGGCAGAGTTTATGGTGGCACACCATAAGAATACTCCTTATCACCCACAAGCTAATGGTATTGCAGAAGATTTCAACAAGAAATTGGGAAAGAAATTAACACAAATATGTGATGTTGTAAGAAAATATTTGGATGATAAAGTGTCAATTATACTTTGGGCTTATAGGAAAAATTATAAAAGGTTTAATAAAACCACACCATTTAAGTTGGCATTTGGTGCGAGGTCGTGTTTGGGCTTATGTTACCATATCTTTGTATTGCGTAAACGGGTGGAATAGCTGATAAGAAATATGTTAAAGAGTGCATTAAAAAATTGATGCAATTAGATGAACGATGCACCATTACATGTTAGAGATAGAAGACTCGAGAAGGTGAGACAAAATGCACATTAAGAAAAAGACATTTGCAGCTTAAAAAGATGGTCCTTCTCTATAACTCTAAGTTTGCGCGCCACCCAAAGAAATTGAAAGTACATTGGTTAGGATCTTTTGTAGTAACGAAGATACTTGAATCATGTGCTTTTCAGCTACAGAACTGGATGAAACCATGTTTCCGATTACTTCAATGGGAGAAGGCTAAAGCCTGTTTATAAATAAGGATTCTTCGTGTTTGTAGTATGCCATTTTTTCATTTAGATTAGATTTCCCTTTGATGTGTTTCCTTTCAGTCATTTCTATGCCTTGTAAATTTATTTCTTTGTTTTGTTGTAATAAGTGCGCTTGTGCATAGGAAGATGATTACTATATATTGATTTCATGTGCAGAGGACTGCACATATTTTTTGTGTGGGGTGGAGTAGGTACAAGACCTTCCTATGATGACACCACACACAAAAATTATGTGCAGTCCTCTACGCATGAACTCAATATATAGTAATCATCTTCCTATGCACAAGTGCACTTATTACAACAAAACAAAGAAGTAAATTGACAATGTAGACAAAAAATCATGCACTTTAGGCCTTATTTAGTCTAGTCTTATACTACTATTTAGAAGGTTCTCAATCAAATAAAGTACTAATTAATCCCACCTTTTTGCCACCTTTATTTTATATTTTATTTCATCATTCCTGCATATTCCTTCATACATATCCACCTATTTCACAATTGTCTTGACATTTTAGCCTAAACCCAGTGCCCCAAGCCCTTGCATCGAGGTGCCTCGGGTGTCATGGTCCCACCCGGGTGCCCCGATTCATGTGCCACTTTCCTGCTTCTTTTTGGGGTCTTTCTAGCCATTTTTCATCCTTATCTTTTTCCTAGTCGGCCATGTTGGGGTTAATTACAAAATTAGATCTTGAGAACCCTATAAATATAAAGTTATAAGACCATAATGAGGGTCCTAACATCACATACTACTATCACTCCATCTAGAGTTTCATCCATTACATCACTTGCATCCACATAATGTCATGCATCAAGGCTAGGAGATCTGCATCAACACACACAACATAGGGGGAGGGAATTTATTTTATTCCATGCACACATGCTAGTACATTTTATATAGTTACTATTGCTTGTTACTTCAAAACATGTAATCGGCACAAGAGCACCTAGGGCATGACATGCACGCACTCACCAGAACTACATCTGGGTCTGAAATGTAGTGCATCACTCAGTGATAAGATCACTAGTTTGGTGGATGAGATCAATCTGACCCATTCATTTTACATCTTTTATTTTTATTATGCTTTTGATACTTTCGTTCTTCTTGCACGTCGTCATCTCTTTAATTTACACATCTGGCACAAATCAGAAAATCTAGTATGAGAGATCAGTAGAGCTTCATATCACTTTACGGCCATACGTAATTCAAATTTTGAGCATTTACAAAGACCAGGGCACGTAATTTGTAAACCAAGGCACTCCGTGGCACCCCAGTACCTTCCAAAGTGCCTCAATCAGTTCAAATCTTCCAAATCTAGCCTTTGCAGGACTTCTTAGTGGTCACGTGCACTTCTAGATTTTATTTTCATACTGCTGCAACAACCTCGATAGTCTCCTCAAATTAGCTAAGACGTTTCTCTTCCTTTACTTTCATATTTACGGTTTCATTTCACTTAGTATAATTATTTATTATCATTCCATACTATTTTAGTTGATTCATACAACATTTTAGTCCTCCTATTTAGATTAACTATTGACTATACAGATCATGATGGCTCAATGATCCCTTTATAAACGGACCACCCTGTAAAGATCATGATAGGTAGTCCCGAGTATGTCAGCTCCCCAGGTGTAAATCCAGCCATGTCCCTCAATCTGTGCAATGATGGGGGACCAACAATAGAGTAGAGTGTCTCCTCCCTTGTCCCCGATCAATCTCGAGGAAAGGATCCCCATAATGGCCTGACGAATCAAGGGGATAGGCAGGCTAGGAATAGATCGGACCCTCACCCCCTTCTTCGAACCAGTGGAGATAACTACATCTCCCATGTATGAGGCCCACTGTGCTATCTGAGCCCGTGAACCTATTGTCTCAAGAGTAAGTCATCTCCCAATGATCGGGACCCCCAAGATATGGTAAACGTCCTCCAAAGTAATGGTCCACTCACCTTGGACCCCTGGTAATCGAAAAGTGTTCCGATCAACATCCCAATATGAAAATAAGTCACAAAGTATGTGACTGGATGGTGTAACATGTGGAACCCGTGATATACGCAGTATACCAGCCCTCTGAAGAGTGTCCTGCTCATCCTGAGAAAGGGCATCTAATACTGCTGGGAGCCAATCACACTCTCTCTCTCGGCTCCATCGAATATACTCCTCCCTCGCCTGCATACACCCAAAAACACACAAAACAGAACAAGTTAGTATCCAAATGACATTAGAAAAATCATGAAAACACATAAGAATGCTAAAAATGCAAAATTAACTTCAAAAAGGTGTTGTTTGTGCATTCTGTGAAGGACCACCACCCTGAGCAGGGTGGTAGTTCCGTAATCACCACCTTAAAGGCGGTGGTCTTGAACCGCCACCACCACTGAGGGGGTGGTGGTTGTGTAACCGCCGCCCTGTTCAGGTGGTGGTCATGTCCCGAAAACCCACGTGGGTCATGTGCCCTAAAAAGGCCTAAAAACACAAAAAATGACAATTTTTGACCAAAACAAAGCCTACCCAGTAGGCACCCCCTAGATGAACCTATTAAAACTAACATTTTCAAAAATTATCCCCCCATGACAAAGTTTTCAACATTTTAATATTTTGGGGATAAAAACAGAAATTGAGAAAAACTAACCTGTGATCTCGCGGGTCGGTGTTCCACTCGTGGAGGCATGATCATGATCTCGTCCCAGGATATTTTGACTATACTCTCGTGAGAAACTGTCACCGTGGGTCCCAGAGCTCAAAATCAACCAAATCAACATGCGTAAATGAATAGGAAAATGGGCCCACTTTTACATATATAGCAACCTGACTTGTTTTGAATGCCCCTTTCTATGGGTTTGGAGCACCGACGGAGGTAAGTTCTTATCCCCGCACAAATGGTACGTCCTCATTTCATGATATTTTAGTATTTATTTTTGATCTTTTTGTCTATCTGCACTTGAGTTCTCTTTTCATTTTGCAGGTTGTGGGAATTTCGGATGGCATCATTCCGACACACAAACGTATCAGGTATAACTTCTAACTTCCCATTTCAGGACCGCCATACTCGGACCCACCATTTTACGCCTCTTCATGGCTAAAACGCTTCTCCGAGGGGGCAATATGTACATACCCAAAATTATAGGGTACTGCACCATCGGAATAACATAACACGTGCCCCAATGATGATACAGGTCTCCTCGCAAGGTGTTCAGGATTTGGAAAATCTCCCCAAGTATGCGTTAACATCCTACATGCCCCGCTTAGCCCCTGCGTGCTTTTTTGTTCTCTTTTCCCCTCTTTTCTTTGCATTTTGTTCTTTAGTTATGAAATCCGCCCCTCCTCAGGGCGGTGGTCCTTCATGCATTTTCCAGAATGCTCTTTTAACGTGACTCACATAAATTTCAATGTTTACCACTTTTTTCACCACCTTTGGCTTGCATTAATGATTTTGGTTCCCTAGAATAGTGTTTTGGCATTGTTTATGGTTTAAGAGATCAATTTGGTTTTTACCTTTGGGTAATTGGAAATGCTATAAATAGTTGGCTTGTGCTCAAGCAAATGGCCCCTCAAATTTGCCTCTGAATTTCTCATTTCAATAGCTTAGCCTTTCAGTTTTGTTTAGGATTCATAGTTTCATTTCTTAGATGCATAGTTAGCATTGTTTAGCTAGTCGAAAGCCACATATTCTCCTTGTGCAAAGTGTTGTTGTCTTTTCATCCAAATCAATTGGAGTAGGATAGTTTCATCTCAATAGGAAGCCATTAAAGTTATAGGTTTTGTTCATCAAACAGGATAGTTTCAGGTGCTGGACATTTTATGTTGCATGACTCACAATAAATCCCGCTAGGAATTGCATAAGCCAAGCTCTGTACTCTTGTGCTATCCCTCTCCTACTCGCATTGTATTCAGTCTGCATCCTAAGCTACCTTTGTTCCAATATCTACTCTTGTTGATGCTAGCATTACACACTTTTTTGGATCCACGTGAGCATGAAAGAATGAGGAGATCACACTGAGGGGACAAGGTCACACACCATCGGATTCACCACTGTTCTCTGAATCCAAGTTCTAGCTTTCAAAGTTCTAGTTAAAAGCATATCAAATAGAGTAGCTAATCACTTCATTTCAGTTAAATTTTACTTTCAATATTGCCAGGGAAGCTGTGGGGATTGATAGTTTCTGAGAAACTATGATTCACTCCTCACTTCTGAGGTAGGATCGAGAGTCTTTCAAATAGAGTAGATCAGTTATCAAATTATTTAGAATAGATCTAAAAACTACACAGACAAGTAGCTATACTCAGTTGCTTTGTTTGTTTTAAATGTGTTATTAGTTTAGTTGTCAATTTTAGATATATTAGATAATTGCTCTTTAAATTATGTTCAGTAGCTTATCAATAACTATCAGATTTAGGAATATACATAGACATATCTTACGTAGTTAAATTATTTTGTCATTAGTTAGATTTGTATCATTTCCTTTTGTATGACAATCACGGGACCTAGAGAGCCCAGAGAATACGTATTCGAGCCAATCGTGCCTCAACCCAATCTTATTACGGCAATAACTGATATAGATCAGAACCTTAGAATCCAAGTCTTCTGAACAATAGCAGACTTACAACAAATCAGCTCACAGTTAAGTGGGTTAAATATAGAAGACGACCAAGCGCACACGTTTTGGTCAAATCAGCCAAACTACAAATTACTCTAGATAAATATCCATGATTGTAGAAGGACTTGAAAGAGAGCAAACATTTGGTTGTGACCCTTTGGCCCCACAGCCAGACACAGGAGACACTCTCACAGACATAGATACTAGCTTAAGGATTCAGATTGCAAGATTGCCTATAAGATACTCAGAAAAGATTGCACAACTATTAATTCTGAATGTAGAGGCCGAAAAGGCATATGACTATTGGATACTAGGGATTAGGGACTGATTCCGCACATGACCATAGCAGGTCCACAACAACCACGAATCTATGGTTGTGACCCACAAATCCCACAACCCAACGAGCCTACAGGTCAATCTAACGTTGATGCTGGCTTACGCACATTAATATTTAGATCCACTCCACTTCCACCTATCATCATCACACAGTTATCCTTGTTAGACGTAGCAGCTAACAAAGCTAAATATTTCTAGACTAGACCAAAGAATCGACCATAGAATCCATTGTATATCCATCATCCATCATATGACCCTGTCTGGAGACATACACGAAACCATCCCAGGTCATTTTCCACGTATCCCACAACCTATAGATTGATCATGCCAGAGCTCGATATTGATTGGAGCCTTCGAGCAGTCATCCTTGCCGAATGATCTATCATGCCAGTTTAGGTTAGGAGGGCCTTCTTTACCTTAGATTCACAGATTCCATTAGTGTGTGTTAAAGATATAAGATTTCCTAACTAGTTTACCCATACCCTACGCATAATCCATCCCCACCGGCTGTCTTGGCACGACCTTGAGAGGTCGGGTGCAAGGAAGAGTTACTTGTAGATTCCCACACTCGCTTGTCACTTTTCCATCGTACAAAATTGGTGAACCCGACGTGAAACAAACAACTGCAACATCTTCCTTATCTTTGTCTTCCACCTTCCCTCCTTCCCATTATTCTGACAGGTATTCATATACCCCTTGAATATGTCAGGATTCGATGCATATGGCAGACCTCTCCTAGGTATTGAGGCATACTACGCTCAACTGAATAGACAGTCATCACCCTCGCTCTCAGTATGGGGTGACAATTATTCAGCCAACCAGTTGTCAACACAAACTCCACCTCCAAAAACTAGATATAGCTCATCTTTCCAAACAGAGGAGTTGGATCAGCTCGCTCAAACGCAACACACAGAGCCTTCAGGCTCGAACAATATGACGTTCACAGGAGAATCTGGTTCATCTCCTCAGGTGCTGCTTAGACCAAAAATTAGTAGACAATCAGATCCATACCTGGTTTTAGATGATGAACATTCAGTGCGTCATGCCAGAAATGAACAACGCTCTCGGGGTATGTACCCACCCATAGGAAGTTTACAAGCACAACCCGAGGTCTCTTTTCAAGAAAATACCTCCATACCACTACATGTAGGAAATTCCCTTGGGGAAACTTGGCAGGGCAATGATCAGTTCATAGCAGGGTATCACATGCCTATACAACACCAGGATATACAACAAATGCCACTAAGGAAAAATACCATGACTTTACCAAATGAAGTCATTTCGACTTTAGTAGAAAAAGTTAGGGGGTTAGAAATTGCTCAGAAAATCACCATTCTCAATTCATACAGGTAGGAAATTCTAATCCTCCACACCATCCTAGCCAAGTAGACCTCCTCACAGGAATAGGCACGTTAGGCATGACTCCTCAGTATTCACAACAAACACCAACAAGAACCGCCATTTCTAACACCGTTCCGATACCTCCCGGTCTAGTACAAAATAATCCATTCCTAGACAATCCCCCTTCATACTTAAACATGTACTCCAAATCACCACAAGGGGATATGTTCTCCTCTCCCAGCATGTTTACTCAACCACAGGGGTTTCCTTATGCCCCTACCAATGCATATGCTACGCCATATCAACAACCCATTCCACCGCCACCCCCTCAGAAGGCACCATCAATGGTCGAAACCTACGCGATAGGGACTTATTCAAAATATTTGAAAGAACCCTTAGACTTCACCATACGAAGCGTTATGCTTCCAAGACCTCTTCCCAATTTTCCCAAATACAAAGGTGAGGGAGATCCGAATGCACATATCAAGGCTTACGCCACAGCCATTCGAGAACTGCTCCCTTGGGATGGGGTTGTTGCCAAAATATTCCCCAAAACCTTGGAAGGCATCGCCCTCAATTGGTATTATAGAATACTTGAGGCTTCCATCCATTCATTTAAACAACTCGTTTCTGAGTTCATCAAGGCATTTGATATGAACAAACTATTGAGAACAGGAATCAGGGAATTCTTGCACATTAAGCAGGAACACAATGAATCTGTTGCTCATTTCATTCAAAGATGGCGTACAGTCCTCTATTCTTTGGCAAGTGCTCCAAATATGGATCAGATGGAACTATGTGATTTATTCCTTCATTCCCTTAGTAGAGAGGTGAAGGAAGAAGTCCAAAATTTCCCACTAAGGACTTACGATGAAGTACTTGAGAGCGCTCTCTGAATAGATCAAGCTGCAATAGATAGCGGTCACAAGACATATGGAACAAACGGGAGGTTAATCACCTCCAACCAAAATGTTACGACTTACCCCACTACCACAAATGTCAATCAAGGACCTAAAGTCCTTAATAAAAATCACGGAGTGACAACAGATGGAGTAACTGATCAGGCCAAAAGGGTAAATGTTGTGAATACTCCACCACTAATGAACAACCAACGAAACAACAACTTTACCCCAACAATCAATGCAGTGGATTTTAATCATCCACAACAACAACAACAATGGAAAAACCTTACAAAGGGTCCGAGCCAAAACTCAACTGGATATCAAAACCAGAACCAAAACCAAAAACAACAAACACAAAACTTTAATCCTAATAGGAAACGGTTTGATCAGAGTTTTGGGCCACAATATGCACCAAACCAACAAACTAGGAATTACAATCCTAACTCGTATTGTGGTTTTCACAAAATCTGAGGCCATGACACTAGAACGTGCCGTGACTACAATAAATTCATGCAACGTTTTCCAGAGGAACAAAGACAACTTTTCATAGATATGTTCTTGGCCGATCCTGCGTCACCGGCACCAAATACTTTCACGGGGTGGTTTCCCCTCAAAACGCACCCCTCAAAATCTTTAATGATCTACTCCCAAATCACAATAACAACAGGTTAAATCCAAATGGGACAAATAAGGGTATAATAACAGGAAACAATGATCATGAAGCCTCGACTTCACTAAATCCATTAGTTGCACCACAATTAGGAAGTCAGCCATGACCCAAGATAGTCGGTTTAGTGGAATTAGATGCCGAACTACCCGTGGAAGCTGTAACAAGGACACGAGAGTATTCCTCTCAGCCAAGTCCAAGTTACCTACCGGAGACAGATAACATCCAACAAATGTTAGTAAAACCCGTAGGTGCCTATGATTTAATTAATGATCTAACAAAAACCTTCTCGCACATTTCTTTTTTGGACTTACTAAAGAACTCTCCTACCCACAGGGCTTCTCTTTTGGAGGCATTAGGTTTAGGTCATTTAATTAACATCACTCCACCTCCCGAAACACAGGTAAACCATATAGACTTTGATATTCACCCTCCGGGACAGTCGGATAGGGATATCGAGTTTATATTCAAAATAAACAAAATGCCAACAGATCTTT
The DNA here is from genome assembly GCA_018340775.1 of Taxus wallichiana var. yunnanensis. Lineage (NCBI taxonomy): Eukaryota > Viridiplantae > Streptophyta > Pinopsida > Cupressales > Taxaceae > Taxus > Taxus wallichiana. The sequence goes on from CM031238.1 coordinate 95,528,980, forward strand.
GAGATTGCACGCAGAGGTGATCCAACCTTATATTTACAAGTCTGGGTTTATAAAAATTATGTTAAACGCACAATGGTTGATGATGGGGCAGCAGTTAACATAGTCCCCTTCTCTTTCCTTCAAAAGCTAGGGTATGGAGAAACAAATTGTTCCTCGACTCGAAATACATTAAGAGGCTATGATAGCCTTAAAGCCACATCGATTGGAACTATAATACTACTCGGTCACCTTAGGACCCAAAACAATCCTGACTGAGTTTTACATTATAGATCGGAAACCAACTATAATATGATCCTTGGCCAACCATGGATACACCGTATGAAGGCAATCCCCTCTACATTATTTCAAGAAGTAAGATTCTTGCATTTAGGAAAAGTGTTCGTAGCCAAGGGGGATCCAAAGCCATTCGATATACACCTAGCTGACTTAAAGAAAAGACCAGGCATTCACTCAGAGTTTGAACTCCCGACAAACCAACTTAATAAACCCACCGACGCAAAACCAGAGGAGAAGTTGGTACCTACAACAGATCTTGAGACTATGAGCCTAATCAAGACTATCCCAGCCCTCAAAGATGAGGCTAACATTGTAGAAACAATATCGTTAGGAACTACTGCAAATATTTTCGAGTTGTTAGAACAAGATCTACCGATGTTCCTACCATTTGATTCTGTAGGCATGGGATATACCCTAGGTGTTGGTTCTCTTCCAGCAGAGGATCTCTACATGGTAGAAGTAGAAGATGTTAACACAAAAATATCCCAATGTCTATATTCCCAGCTAAATACTAGACTCTCCATTTTGATGGAGCTAGATGTCATTATGGAGCTGGGGCAGGTGTAATCTTTACTTCTCCCGAGGGAAAAATCCTACCATTCACCTTTAAACTAAATTTCAAATGTACAAACAACGGCACTGAGTACGAAGCCCTCCTCCTTGGTCTCATCTTAGCTAAGAGGATTAGTGTTAATAACATCAGAGTATTAGGAGACTCACAATTGGTAGCAAACCAAGTCTCTGAGGTATATGAAACCAGAGCTGAGCACTTACAGCTCTACAAAACAGTTGTATTGGATTTGAGCAAAGAGTTTGACTTCATATCAATTGAAGCAATCCCGCGAGAACAAAATCTTCTTACCGATTCTATAGCAACCTCGGCGTCACGCTTCACCCCAAACAGTGAGTTGGAAGATGCTCGTTTCATAGTATCCCTTCGTACTGAACCATTGGTGAAAAAAATGTCAAACCCTCTTTTAACAAATAGAGATGAGAACAAATCTACTATCCTAGATCACATTGATAGTGATAGAGCCACTCTGGATTACTTAAACGCCTATGCAACGTTACATCTCACCCATCACATGATAGATTCGTCCTTAATCCCACATTCATCTTCTTACTTTGGAAATCCCATGATAGAGCTTCCCCCACAAAAGGAGCTCAGCATATACACGGTAGAGAACGGAGATGATCTGGAATTACCTCCAGCCCCGCCTGAGTTTGAAGAAGGTAACACTTCTTTAATCGAAGAAACAATTGATATTAACATCGGAACAGAGGATGAACCAAGGATATTGAAATTAGGATCCTCGTTAACTCCATCAGAAGTAGAAATACACACTCGAATCCTCAAGGAACATCAGAAGGCTTTTGCATTTAATTATAAAGAAATGACAGGGGTTGCACCACACATTGCGGTACATAACCTCGTCACTAAATTAGACGCAAAGCCGATTAAACAAAAATCAAGACCAATGAAACCCAAGGTAGCTCTCATGGTGAAAGAAGAAGTAATGAAACTCCTCCAAGTAGGATTCATCAAACCAGTCGATTACTCTCAATGGGTATCTAATATCGTTCCTGTTCTCAAAAAGAATGGGAAGATACGCATCTGCATAGACTTCTCGAGACATTAACAAAGTGTGTCCTAAGGATGACTTCTGTTACCATCCATAGACATCATTGTTGACGCAACAGCTGGATTTGAGCTTTTGTCTCTCATGGATGGATTCTCAGGATACAATCAGATCAGAATATCCAAACAAGACCAAGCTAAAACCATGTTTATAACTCCTTGGGGAACCTATTGCTACGTTGTTATGCCATTCGGTCTCAAGAACGCTGCGCTACATACCAGCGGGCTATGACATATATATTTCATGATCTTATTCATAAAATTGTAGAAACCTACGTAGATGACTTGTTGGCCAAAGCCAGGAGACGTTGTGATCACCCAAAAGTACTCCGCGTCATTCTTTCACGTCTAATAGAATACGAGTCACGCTAAATCCAGAAAAATGTGTCTTTGGTGTGACAGGAGGGAAGCTCCTAGGTTACATTATATCGTCATGAGGGATCGATGTAGACCCAGCCAAAATCCAGGTTGTTCTTGAAATGATCCCACCTTTGGATGAATCTAGAATCAGGTCATTTCTTGGAAAACTCGGTGTAATCTGGAGATTCATCCCAAACTTAAGTTTTGCCATTCATCCAATCAACAATCTACTCAAGAAATATTATAGTATTGATTGGACCGAAGACTACAACAAAGCTTTCGACGTAGTTAAGCATTTCCTGTTGTCACCACCCACGCTAATGCCACCTAAGCCAGACCGCCCTTTAATCTTATACTCACGAGCTACCAATGTCTCGCTAGCCTACATGCTAGCCCAAGAAGATGATGACAAATGAGAACGTGTGATCTATTTTATTAGCCAAACGTTTCTCGACTATGAAACATGTTATACGCAAGCAGAACGAGAATGCCTTGCCATAATCTTCGCAACCAAATGCTTAAGGCATTACATGCTAAATCAAGAAACAAGGGTCATTGTAAAAATAGACCATTTACGGACTTTCCTCACACAAGGGTCCTTGTCTAAAAAGGTTGGATGCTTTATAACCTTAATGGGGGAATTCAAATTAACATTTGTAAATCAGAAGTCCATTAAAGGACAAATCATTGTGGATTGGTTAGCTGATAACCCACTAGACGGGGCGATCTAGTAGATTTGGACTTTCCCGATGAATGCATATACTACATCGAAACCAGACCTCCTATCTCTAAGTGTCCTTGGTATACTGATATTATTAATTATATCATGGACCATACATATCCAGAAGGTGCTACACCACAACAAAGAAGGCGGTTACGCATTATCGTAGCTAAATATGTCATTATAGAGTAGGTGCTCTATCGTAAAGCGTTCGATGGAATGCTTCTAAGATGTGTCGACATAAAAGAATCCAAGAAGATTCTCCACGAATCTCACAGTGGGATATGTGGAGGCCACTTTGGTGGTCATGCCACTACTCGCAAAATACACCGGATGGGCTATTTCTGGCCCACTCTAGAACACGACGCAGTAGAGTTTGTACGAAGGTGTCGTAAGTGCCAAGAATTCTCCCACGAGATTCACATGCCAGCACAAGCTCTACAACCAATCGCTACTCCATGGCCCTTTTCTACATGGGGCCTAGATTTGATAGGGAAATTCTCTCCCTCGTCTACAGATGGCCATAACTTTATAATCACGGCCACCGAGTATTTTACCAAATGGGTAGAGGCTATGCCTCTTACTACTATACTGGGTTCTGTAATCGCCAAGTTCATTTTGAACCAAATCATTTGTAGGTACGGTGTCCCGCAAATCATTATCTCAGATAATGGGACTTCTTTTAAGAATGATGAAGTTCGTGAATTGTGTAATAAATTTAAAATAAGCCATCATCATCTGACCTCCCCTATATACCCTTAAGCCAATGGACAGGCTGAAGTGAAAAATAAAACACTAAAATCCATTCTTCTTAAAAATGTGAAAGAAAACAAGAAATATTGGCATTTGAAGTTATATCCAGCCTTGTGGGCCCACCAACCTCAATAAGAACACCAACAGAGCAACTCCTTTTCATTGGTATTCGGGCGAAGCGAGTTCTCTCGCTTGAGGTTGAAATACCCGATCTCTCTGTGTCTCATTACAAGGATTCTGGATGAAGACACTTATAGAGAAGCACGTCTCTCCTAGCTAGAAAGCCTGGATGAGGCTAGGTTAGATGTTTGAACAAATGACATAGAGTCTATGCTTTGTGGATGTGCCAAAGCAGATAACAAGAAGGTCTATGAATGAGACATATATGAAGGTGATCTAGTTCTAAGGCTAGACAACAGATCGATAAAAAGACCGGCGAAGGAAGGAAGTTCCAGCCCAAATGGTTGGGCCCATACCAAGTCACGAAAGACTATGGAAATGGTGCATATCTCTTATGTACACTAGAGGGTGAGGAATTTGGTGAAACAATCAATTCCCTACACCTTAAACGATTCTACGCATAAGCGGCCAACACTATTTATATAAATATATCTACATTGCATCTTCATATAGTTAGGTTCATTTTGTCCACTTGTTTTGTACAATTTTGTGATCAAGGAACTCATTCTCAAAGTAATTCATTACAAACTTCTGATGGTATTGGCATAAACACTCTAATCATACTTCTTCATTTTATAATGTCATCACCTGTTTCGGAATCATTTCATCGAATAAAGCTAGATATGACAAAGCCTTAATGGTAACCATACCAAGATCTGCATGCTTGTTCTCATCTTTGGTTTCTTCCTAGGATAGGTGCCTTGCCTATGGTCTGTTCTAGAAGCTTCATCATGTCACATCTATCCCCTATGTATATCTCTTTGGAAATAAGAATACACTGACATTTTGCTCAAATAAACAAGTCAAATATAGATCAAACAGAAAATTTTAATTTTACACATTTCCTTGCCCCACCAACCTTTGGTGATGAGCTTGCATCTCTTACTGGTGACGTAGGGTTGGGAAAGGATGGGAATGCCCTTACTCGCCTATACCTTGTCCATGGTGATAAGCCCACACTTCTTACTAGTAGCATGGGGCAAGGTGTAGGGAGTCCTCTTGACAAATAAACATTGAAGGCAGTCAACAATCAAATTCAAATAAACCTTTGAAATTTTGAGTCAAAAACAAATGAATCAGATGTCCAAAATTCCAAGAGAATTCAAAACCCTGAAACCCATATTTTGTCTACCATGAGGCCATCTACGGATCTAAGTCTAGATAAACCACAAAGCAAGTTGCATCCCAAACTATGGAGTCACTCGAGTAGAGTAGGATTGTAGCATCCTAATTTGGTTCCACCAAAGCTTTTTCTATCTCTCATCACTATCATTTCAACACATTTCATAACTTGTGCCCTTTCTAGCTCTTGGTGATGAGCCCTCGCATCTTACTAGTTGCATGGAGTTAGGAGTGGGGCAAGTTTATCTGCTCATCATACTGGTTTATCATCACATTTTGTCAAAACAAATATGAAGTACCGAAAAATTGCTTATAAGAAGCTAGAGTTCGAAGTCACATTGTGTCTACATTATCATATATCAGCATCACGAAATACAAAAAGAAAGTAAACATTTGTATCATTTGTTCTCCATTGCATACATTCTGAGAAGCATATAAAAACAACATTATAATTTACATGCGTAATCGAATCATAAGAACATTAATACCAAGCGTCTGATCCAAGAAAATAATATATATATATATATATATATATATATATATATATATATATATATAAAACAAACAAGTTTCCTATACAATGCCATCATGCGCTAAGCATGGTCAAAATGCTCAAAGAGCCCGGGAGATACAAAATACATCATGAAAATAGTCCAAGAGAGCCAAGTGGCTTCTCAACCCCTATGAGATCCCTCTGAGGGTGCACGCCCATGTCTAGGACTCCGGCTACACTAGCACTCTGAATGCATGGAGGGCTCACGATCCCGAGGAGCAGCTACGGTCTCACCATGAGAATGACTCCTCATCAGACGCTCTATTGTCATGTACCCTACCAGCTCGGTACGGAGGGTAGACACCATCCTGGCCACATGCTAGATGGGGAAAAGATGTCGGTGTGCCTACCAGCTGCTGAAGGCTCCCCTGCATCCACAGATAGCTCTATACGGGTCTTCTCTATAGGAATCATTAGGGTATCGGTGCATACCCGTGAATCAGGTCTCGCCACTCATCGGCAGTCTCTGTAAGCAAAGGTGAAAAGCCAATTAGAAATGATCAAAAGATAAAAACAAACGTAAACAAAAGGAGAGGTAACAACTAAGGCAATCACAACTAAAAACAAACGTTAAGAAGAAAGAATGATAACTCACTCGGATCGCCGGGCCTCCAAGATGGATCTCTAGGATCGGCACCCACGCAGATGCATGCCACCGCTAACTGGTGTGCGCTCCTCTTGTGGTCGGGGAAACATAACATCCCACTACGGACTCATCCTCTCCGCCAAGGCCCTGAGAGAGTGGCTCCTCTGAAACCAGAGTCACCCTCTCTGCACTCTGCTCCGCCCTCTCTGCCTGTAAAATATCCCGAGTGTCATGCCACTCAGGATCACTATCCTCCTCTCCACCTAACTCACTAGCCTCAGCCTCGGTCTCCTCCTCCATCTCTCCCCCTAGTGAACTCCTCAGACTCGAGTCTATGTCAATAGGGTCATTGCTGCTATGAGCGGGACCGGTGACAATCTGAAGTAAGGGTGCCTGAGGAGCACCGGCTCTCCCTCAAGCTCGTACTACTCGCCTAGCTACAATGGGGACTCCAAGAGTAACAACTGTCCAACCCTGGCCTCTAGGACCTCCCCTGGCCTCTCGAACTGATCTATATACTGGCACCACTGGGGGAAGCATACCCACGTAAGGTAGGCCAAACTGACTGAGGCACTCGACCGAAGGGATGTATCTCCACCCTCCCTACCCTGTCAACAAGCTGCCCTATGGTGGAGCAGGAAATTAAAGTAAGAGCCTCCTCGCCCCATAACCCTACCATGGCCTGATACGGTGTGGCCTCCATGTCATCAATGGTCAGGGAAGAAACTAGCTGGTGAGGTTCTCTGAGCACCGACATGTCTATCCATCTGGCTGCCCTCACAGCTCTGGGATCTGCCACCTCTACACCTCTACCATAGGGGATGAAACGCTCATAGACCCAGCTCATAACTAGGGTCGGATGGCTCAATGACTACCCCTGTAAATGGACCACCCTGTATAGATCATGATAGGTAGTCCCGAGTATGTCGGCTCCCCAGGCGTAAATCCAGCCATGTCCCTCAATCTGTGCAATGATGGGGGACCAGCAATAGAGTAGAGTGTCTCCTCCCTTGTCCCCGATCAATCTCGAGGCAAGGATCCCCATAATGGCCTGACGAATCAAGGGGATAGGTAGGCTAGGAATAGATCAGACCCTCACCCCTTCTTTGAACCAGTGGAGATAACTGCATCTCCCATGTATGAGGCCCACTGTGCTATCTGAGCCCGTGAACCTGTTGTCTCAAGAGTAAGTCGTCTCCCGATGATCGGGACCCCCAAGATATGGTAAACATCCTCCAAAGTAATGGTCCACTCACCTCGGACCCCTGGTAATCGGAAAGTGTTCCGATCAGCATCCCAATATGAAAATAAGTCACAAAGTATGTGACTGGACGGTGCAACATGTGGAACCCATGATATACGCAGTATACCAGCCCTCTGAAGAGTGTCCTACTTGTCCTGAGAAAGGGCATCTAATACTACTAGGATCCAATCACACTCTCTCTCTCTCTCTCTCTCTCTCTCTCTCTCTCTCTCTCTCTCTCTCTCTCTCTCTCTCTCTCTCTCTCTCTCTCTCTCTCTCGGCTCCATCGAATATACTCCTCCCTCACCTGCATACACCCAAAAACACACAAAATAGAACAAGTTAGTATCCAAATGACATTAGAAAAATCATGAAAACACATAAGAATGCTAAAAATGAAAAATTAACTTCAAAAAGGTGTTATTTGTGCATTCTGAAGAAGGACCGCTACCTCCCTAGCGGGGCGGCGGTTGTGTAACCACCACCCTGTTCAGGGCGGCGGTCGTGTCCTAAAACCCACGCGGTCATGTGCCCTAAAAAGGCCTAAAAACACGAAAAATGACAATTTTTGACCAAAACAAAGCCTACCCAGTAGGCGCCCCCTAGATGAACCTATTAAAACTAACATTTTCAAAAATTATCCCCCCATGACAAAGTTTTCAACATTTTAATATTTTGGGGATAAAAATAGAAAATTGAGAAAAACTAACTTGTGATCTCACGGTCGGTGTTCTGCTCGTGGAGGCATGATCACGATCTCGTCCCTGGACATTTTGACTATACTCTCATGAGAAACTATCACCGTGGGTCCCAGAGCTCAAAATCAACCAAATCAACATGCGTAAATGAATAGTAAAATGGGCCCACTTTTACATATATAGTAACCTGACTTGTTTTGAATGCCCCTTTCTACGGTTTTGGAGTGCCGATGGAGGTAAGTTCTTATCCCACACAAATGGTACGTCCTCATTTCATGATATTTTAGTGTTTATTTTTCGATCTTTTTGTCTATATGCACTTGAGTTCTCTTTTCATTTTGCAGTTGCGGGAATTTTAGATGGCGTCATTCCGACACACGGATGTATCAGGTATAACTTCTAACTTCCCATTTCGGGACCACCATACTCGGACCCACCATTTTACGCCTCTTCATGGCTAAAACGCTTCTCCGAGGGGGCAATATGTACATACCCAAAATTGTAGGGTACTACACCGCTGGAAGAACATAACACATGCCCCAATGATGATACAGGTCTCCTCGCAAGGTGTTCAAGATTTGGAAAATCTTCCCAAGTATGCGTTAACATCCTGCATGGCCAGCTTAGCCCCTACGTGCTTTGTTGTTCTCTTTTCCCCTCTTTTCTTTGTGTTTTGCTCTTCAGTTATGAAACCGCCACCTTGCTTTAGGGCGGCGGTCCTTCACGCATTTTCCAGAATGCTCTTTTAATGTGAATCACATAAATTTCAACGTTTACCAACTTTTTTCACCACCTTTGGCTTGCATTAATGATTCTAGTTCCCTGGAATAGTGTTTTGGCATTGTTTATGGTTTAAGAGATCAATTTGGTTTTTACCTTTGGGTAATTGGAAATGCTATAAATAGTTGGCTTGTGCTCAAGAAAATGGCCCCTCAAATTTTCCTCTGAATTTCTCATTTCAATAGCTTAGCCTTTCAGTTTTGTTTAGGATTCATAGTTTCATTTCTTAGATGCATAGTTAGCATTGTTTAGCTGTCAGAAAGCCACATATTCTCCTTGTGCAAAGTGTTGTTGTCTTTTCATCCAAATCAATTGGAGTAGGATAGTTTCATCTCAATAGGAAGCCATTAAAGTTACAGGTTTTGTTCATCAAACAAGATAGTTTCAGGTGTTGGACATTTTATGTTGCATGACTCGCAATAAATCTCACTAGGAATTGCATAAGCCAAGCTCTGTACTCTTGCGCTATCCCTCTCCTACTCGCATTGTATTCAGTCTGCATCCTAAGCTGCCTTTGTTCCAATATCTACTCTTGTTGATGCTAGCATTACATGCTTTTCTGGATCCACGTGAGCACGAAAGAACGAGGAGATCACACTGAGGGGACAAGGTCACACACCATCGGATTCACCACTGCTTTCATCAATCCAAGTTCTAGCTTTCACAGCTTCTAGTTAAAAGCATATCAAATAGAGTAGCTAATCACTTCATTTCGCAAATTTTACTTTCGATATTGCCAAGGAAGTCAGGGGATTGATATTTTCGAGAAACTATGATTCACTCCTCGCTTCCGAGGTAGGATCGAGAGTTTTTCAAATAGAGTAGATCAGTTTATCAAATTATTTAGAATAGATCTAAAACTGCAAAGACAAGTAGCTATATTGAGTTGCTTTATTTTTTTTAAATGCGTTATTAGTTTAGTTGTCAATTTTAGATATATTAGATAATTTCTCTTTAAATTCTATTCAGTAGCTTATCAATAACTATCAGATTTAGGAATATACATAGACATATCTTACGCAGTTAAATTATTCTGTCATTAGTTAGATTTGTATCATTTCCTTTTGTATGACAATCACGGGACCTAGAGAGCCCAGAGAATACATATTTGAGCCAATCGTGCCTCAACCCAATCTTATTACAGCAATAATTGATATAGATCAGAACTTAGAATCTAAGTCTTCCGAACAACAGCAGACTTACAACAAATTAGCTCACAGTTAAGTGGGTTAAATATAGAAGACGACCAAGCACACATGTTTTGGTCAAATCACCAAACTACGATTATGCTAGATAAATATTTGCATGACTGTAGAAGGACTTGAAAGAGAGCAAACGTTTGGTTGTGAATCTTTGGCCCCACAACCAGACATAGGAGACACTCTCACAGACATAGATACTAGCTTAAGTATTCAGATTGCAATATTTCCTATAAGATACTCAGAAAAGATTGTACAATCAAGTTAATTCGAACGTAGAGGCCGAAAAGGCATACGACTATTAGATATTAGGGATTAGGGACTGATTCCGCATGACATACCATAGCAGTCCATAACAACCACGAATCTACGGTTGTGACCCACAAATCCCACAACCCAACGAGCCTACAGGTCAATCTAACGTTGATGCTGGCTTATGCACATTAATATTTAGATCCACTCCACTTCTACCTATCATCATCACACAATTATCCTTGTTAGACGTAGCAGCTAACAAAGCTAAATATTTCTAGAATAGACCAAAGAATCGACTATATAATCTGATTGTATATCCATCATCCATCATATGACCCTATCTAGAGACATACACGAAACCATCCCAGGTCATTTTCCATGTATCCCACAACCTATAGATTGGATCATGCCAGAGCTCGATATTGATTGGAGCCTTCAAGCAGTCATCCTTACCGACTGATCTATCACGCCAGTTCAGGTTAGGAGGGCCTTCTTTACCTTAGATTCATAGATTCCATTAGTGCATGTCAAAGATATAATATTTCCTAACTAGTTTATCCATACCCTACGCATAATCCATCCCCACCGATTGTCTCGACATGACCTCAAGAGGTCAGGTGCGAGGAAGAGTTACTTGTAGATTCCCACGCTCACTTGTCACTTTTCCATCGCATGCTGCTCTTTTCAAATTTCTTGAAATGTTTAGCTATGTTGACCGGTCGAATAAATCTCCCCTCGAAGGATCATATCTTCTTAAATATTAACACATTCTTCTTCTTCGGATTACAGGTTTAAGGTCAAGGAACTCATCTTCATTTCTAATCTTTTGACTATTTTTTCTAGCTTACATATCTCATACTAAGGTTTCTCCTCAAGTTCATGTATTTTTCCTTCATACTATTTGACTTGTGCTCTCATCTTCTTGATATTATTGTTAGCATGTTTTAGCTTTTTCTAAACACACATTAGTTCAGCCTCAATGTCATCTCCTTATTCTTCATCCTCGAGTGCAAGGAGTCACCAAATAGAAGGGATCCTTCAATAATATACCTCATAAAGTCCTTGGTCTTGAATAAAGCTTCATCTCCTATCTTTTCATACCCATATTAAGAGTTAGAATCATAGACATCATCATAGCTACTTACCTAAGAAGAACAACACTCTTTCTTTGAATATAAATTCTTCTTAGACGCTTATTTTCAAACATCTTCAAATTATTTTTTCCCTTATCACACCTATGATTCTTATTTTCATGATCATCATCATGCTCTTAATCTCTTTCATCCTTGAGATTATGATGGAAATTAATGGAAAAATGACCTACTTCTCCACAATTAAAACATTTAAAAGGAAATTTACTTTTATACTCACTTGAGGAAGGTTTCATTTTTCTAGAAAACATGGCAATTAGTTCATCATCATCAATCTTAGGAACAACATAATCATCCTTAGTCTTATTATCCATTGTCTTATTCTCAACCTTGAAAGCAATCTCCTTCTTAATAGGTTTAGAATTAGTTATCCTCATCTCATATGTAGTCAAGATTCCATGTAGCTCATCCATCAACATGAAATTCAAATCCTTATCTTCCTCAATAACATACTTTAGGATCAAACTTGGGAGTGAGGGATCTCAACACCTTTTGCACCACTACCTCTTCTTTTAATTCTTCACCTAAACCTCTCATGGAGTTGACAACTTTATCAACTCTGAGTAGATATGCATCAATAAATTCTTCTAATCTCATCTTTAAACCTTCAAACTAATTTATAAAATTTTGGATCCTTGTCATCCTTAACTTGGAATATCCTTCATATATAACCTAAAGTTTCTCCCACATATCTTTATTTGATGTATAATGCATGACCTTCACAAGTTCTGATTCAGCTAGTCCACACATGATTGCATTCATTTCCTTGGAGTTGTAATTATTTGTCTTCTTATCTATAGTACTATTTGGAGGAGATTGAGAAGTAGTATATCCATCTATCACAAATTTCCAAATATCATACCCTAAGGACATGATATGAATCCTCATCCAAATTCTCCAAAAGGCATAGTATGATCCATAAAAAGGAAGCTTTACTTGGTAGAAGTTCCACTCTACTAAATCTCCATTTCGGTAATTCGGAGGATCTCCTTTAAGTTATAAACTTACTCAAAAGGAGCTTCTATGATATGAAATGCTAAAGCACAATGGACTGAGGGGGGAAGGGGTGAATTAGTTCTTTAAAACCTTTACTTAATTCATTTAAGTTGTATATACCATTTAAAGCATCACATCAATATTCCTTAACCATTAAGAGGCCATTAATCATGATAAACCATATTCAAGCATGAGAGAGTACAAAAGACACAAAATATAAGTGATACACCCTCAATAAAAATAAAACCCATTGAAACTTTTGATTATAATACTCAATCCAAAAGACTTGCATGAGTATGACACATCACACAAGATTTGTTTAGTGAGGCACCAACCCCACGAGAAGGACCGACCCATAGTTAGCAAGGCACTAACCGTTAAAGGAGGATATAAAACCATAAGGTGATTAAGCACCAACTCAAATAACTAAATATGAAGACCACTAATATATATTTTTGTTGCTACAACTGATAGTGATCACAATTTCATCTCCACTCTCTCAAAACCCTCTTTAAACACACTCTCTCCTACTTCCTCAATCTATATTCTTCAAAATATTATTAGGTATATTTACCTTTGTTGGTTGGATTTTTTTCAGGCCAAAATATGAGGTTCAACCACAAGACACGGGATCAAATACCTCCTCAAAGATAGGTGAGGCATCCTATTTATTACTAATCTAAAACACAACAAAATAATATGTACAATATTCACACTATTTTAACCATTAGGGTTGGGATATAATGCCAAAATCCGTATCAACACGAGATGGGGATGTTACAGTTTTTAGAAATAGAATGGATTAGAAAGGAAACTATTATAGATGAAATAGAGTAGAAATGGAATGAGAGGAATGTATTTTCTTTTAAGCAAACAAAAATCAAGAAATACTTATACAAGTTTTAGCTAATGGGTGTAATATTTGAAACAATTAAAATAATCAAGAACACTAAACAAAGAATAGCTTAAGATCTTGGATGTAAGAACAATCTCTCAAGATATATGGATCCCACAACACAAAGTTTGCAAAATAGCACCTGTTCTATTCCTCAATGATTAAAAGAAAATACAAAGTTTTTCTTCTTCTTCACAATAGCTCTCAATATTCTAAAAATATCTCTCCCTATGGAATGCACAAACATCCCTTATTTATAATAGAAAGATCAAAGAGAAAATATGATAAATCCTAGAAAATAGTCATTTAACGAGAATCCTATTTTTCTTGACCTCACGTAAGAGAACAAGTCAAAAATGCTTCCTATATGACGAAAAGAAAATGAAAAAGACATGTCAATCTCTGGATGGAAATGACATGAAACATTATGCTTATTCTGTTTCATCGGCCTTGTCTTCCTCCAATGAAACCTTCTTGTCTCAAAATTCCCGGAACTTTCGGATTATACCCTACCTCTCACTTCATCTAGCGCCTCAAATAGTCACTCGTAACCTCATAAGTTTCCTAAGTGTTGCTTACGTTTCTAGGAAGTTTCTTCAATATCTTATTGAGTTTCCTTAGTGATTCAAAAAAATTCAATCCTTATGAATTTATCAATGGTTTTCAGATCGATGATGGAATCTGGTTCGTGCTTTGGATTGATTCTTGGATTTGTTTATAGAAATCATCAATAGGTAGAATATTTGAGATTTCATCCAACACCTTGGCGAATATCCTAGACAACTCTTCTTCTATGTCATTCGTGGCATCAACCAATTGATCTCTAGATTCTCTCAACTTGCTGCAAGCTTCATTGAGAATCTTTATCCTAAATCTAATGGTTAGGGCTAGTTGGAAGTGCTTATCCCCATGTGGAATGATTCCTTCTTCCATCAAGATACAAGACAGAACCTATTTCAGTGCATTGAGAGCCTCAAAAGTTAACTCAAGGTTCCCAACTTCCTATGAAAATTCATCATCCATTTTGTCGCCATCTTTCTTTATTTCCTCCAAGGATTTATAAACCTCCATTATGTCATCAATGACCTCTCTTCCTTGTAGGAGTAGCCTCTAAATCCATTCATCAACCATTCTCCCCTTCTTGTTGATCTTTTCAATCATAGGTACCAATGAGAAATCGAACCTGATAGGAGTAGGGGTAGAAGATGATGGTGTTGACTAAGAAGGCTTTGAGAGCTTGAGCAATACCTCCATCAACTGTTCAACTTTCTCCTTTAGCTCATCTCTGCTCACCTTCATTTCCTTCAACTTCTGGCACAACACGTTCATGGCATCCTGGGCATCCTGTTGTGCTCCTTCTGTTGTTACCTTTCCCAGATCAACCCTTGTGATCTGGTAATCAGTGACCATTATATCCTCCTTTGTTTTTTTGGCTACAGGGGTGGAAATCTCTACAAACTTATGCCTTGAGGCATCCACTGAAACCCTTGAAACCGTTTTGGGTTTCTTGGCAGATTTGGTAGGAGAGACCTTGAGGGAACTAAAGTCAAAGGCTGGTAGAGGAACTACCACCTTCCTCTTCCTTGGGGTCTGATCAACTAACCATTGAGGTACAATGGAAGAAGTTGCTCCTATCGGAGGTGTTATGGTTACATCTGCAGGTGGAGGAAGGTTTACTTGTGGAGTAGTGATGATTGCAAGTGTGGTGACTATGGGGATAGACTCAGTGAATGAAGGTGCAAAAGGAGGAGGCATATCTATGGCCATCTTAGGTCCAACAGAGAGAGGTGAGAGGTTGGAGAAGATGTTGGCCATGGCTAATGAAATTGGCGAAGAAATATGAGGTGAGGAAGATTGGGAGGGAGGAGGTAAGGATTCTAAAGTCAAAGCTTGAGAAGAAAGAGAGAGACTTACCTCTGATGAGTAATCAACAAAAGGAGAAACAAGAGGTTAACCAACCTCATCTTCTGAAGGAATTTTTCCTTGTTCTGGTGGAGGAAGTGAATCCAGTACCTCAATTATTTGTGGAGTGGTAGATGATGCAGCTCCTTGCTTTTCTCCTTTTCTGACAAACTTAAATTTTATCTACCTCTTGGTAGGGATTTTATCCTCTTCCCTCTCTCCCTTAGAGGGTCCCACCTCTAAAGTGGCTATTTTCAAAAGCTCTTTTCCTTATAACTCATTCCCCAAGAAATGAGCCATGCCTTGTACAAAAAGAGTCTCGAGTATCTCTTTCAAATGATAGAAGATTTTACAAAGAACAAACCCATCAATGGTTGGGAATCCATGTTGATATCCACCGACTGTTCATACCTAGTGTCTAGGAAAATTTCATTGTCCATGGTGCCTTCAGGGATATCAGCTAGATCTAACATCTGAATTTCTTCAAGCGTCAATTTGTTGTCTTTTCTTCGATGGAAACTTCATCCTCGAAGATCAACCCAGATGTCTTCCACATTGGGCACATGCAGATACAAGGTTCCATATGACTTGAGGACTCCTTAGATGTCGAATCCCTCCCTGAGCTTCATATGTTTCTTCAATTTTTCCTAAAGCTCATGCACCATGTTCTTGGCCTTAACCACTATAGAACATGTATACCTTCCAATGGAAATAGGGAAGGAGATGACGACTTTGTGCCTGCTTTGTTGGAATTTGTGAAAATCCAACAATTGTCTGACTAACTCCATAAGGATCAGTTTTTCACCTGGGAACTTGGGAAAATGAAAAGGGTTACCATGGAACCTTACCACCCAAATATAAGTAAACTTCTTTAATTTCAAGAAGATGCAACCCCATTTTGACACTTCAACCCATGCTTCATCAGAAACCCTTCTTTTCCTTATATCAGGATCCAACCTACAAATGTTTTCATAGAAGAAGGTGTCATTCACTCTTCTATATTAGCCTTCAGACCTTTTTATTGTCAGCTGAGAGAAGTACTAATATATGTGTTTTGTTTCTTGGTTTCCCTTTGCATCTAGCCCTGGGTAGTTTCTCATGCCTGCTGCTACATAGGTGACATATGACATCATATAAAACTTGTTGGTAGATAAGACTGTTTTCATTTGGGAGTCTATCTCATCACTTATTAGGCTACCCCAATCAATCCCTTGGTCATTCTTCTTTATGATGACCATGAATTGGTACATCCACCCTTGAAAATATTTTAACTCTAGGAGTCCAAATAATCGACTCAATAGGGTGATGATATCACTGATTTTGAGAATAAAATCACTTCTAGGGACCAACTTGGGAAACCTAGAAACGGATGGCTTTTCCTTGATCAAGAACTTATTGTTTACATGCTTGATGCAGTCTTCCTTATCTTTTTCCTAGGCCTTTTGTGCTGATTTAAGATTTAAATCAACATATTCCACAAAGTCGGGCAACCTTAGGAGTTGATCAAAGTAACCTCCGTCTAATTTCACTATAGACTCTCTTGCTTGATTTCTTACTGAGCGGAGGCTAAGTCATAGTTGGAAGCACATGCTAGGATGAATTCAGGGCATTGAGCTGATATTGGAAATCCTACTGTAAGAGGGAGATCGCTTCCTACTATCGACTTCATCCAAGAATTCTGAGAAGAATCCTCAATTCTCTTCTAGAAGTCCTCCATATCTATATTACCAAGCTCTATGTCCCGAATGTCATAATTGTAGCTTATGTAAGAAGAATACTCCATCTTCTGATACTTCATCTTTCCTGTCCTATCTAACTTATCCTTAGATTGGTTGGGGTCTGACATGAGGAGTCTTGAAGAAGAAATGCCTTGATGATTTCTAGAAGAGCAATCGGGATTGAAATTTTGTTAGACAATTACATACACCCACCACATTGTTCAAATTTTGAGACTTGTAAAACACCTTAGGAAACCCGACACAATGGAGTACATGTCAGAAGTTAGGACATGTTGAGCATCGATGAAAACTCGACACACTGTGAAAGTGAGGAAGTGTCGGACAAGTGGGAAAACCCGACACACATGACGAAACCTGGAGGATGTCGAGTAGGTAGAAATTCCCACCACACTATGGATCTTGATGGATGTCGAGAACCTAGAAAAACCCAAAGCAAGGTGGAAAAAGTGAAATGTTAAACACCCTACAAAACCTGAAACAAGTATATCGGGTTTCTGACATGTCAGAATATGAGAAATTCCCGCCTCATGATCACTTAGGAATTTCAATCATTTTGAAATCTACAAGTTATAACCTATGAAAAATAAGTAAATAACCTAGGGGTGAATTTCAAACAAGAACCCATATGGGAAAAAGACAAGAAATAAGGAAAATAACCCAAAACCCTAAACCAATAATGAAGGAGGAAATGAAATGGAAACCCCAAACAAACACCTCATAAATAACCCAAAAAGCTTCAAAATAGAAAGAAGAGAAGAGTACCTTCAACTAGCTTGAAAAATGATAAAAAATGGATGGCGAAATCGATCGGGTTTGGAGGTAGAAGAAGCATCAACGAAAATCCAACGCAGCAAAAATAATAAGGTAACAAATGACGTGGAAAACCAACTATTTATAATAACCTAGCATTAATTACACCTCACTTGACGTGTGTGCCAACTGCCAGACAACTAGACATTAATGACATGTCATCATGCTTGGAGCGTCTCGAAAACTCGATACAAAGGATTTGATTCAATTCGGGTTTTGGGAAACAAGTGACATGAAACATGCATTTGGAAAAGCATGTTTCAATGTTGGAAGTTTTGAAAACCTGAAACAATGGACTTAGGCAATCAGGTTTTGGGTTTGAACATGAGACATGAAACACACAAGGGACATGTTTTCATGAAATGAAAACCGGAAAACCCGAAAATCTCTTTCAAAGGGAATTTTAAGAGATTTTTCCAAAAATTTCCTATGGTTATCTCAATTTTAGCTAAAATCACTAAAACGAGATAACAACCTTGCACATTATCTTCTTAACTCCCCTCAATGCTTCATACCTTCTTTCAGCTCTCTATCTTTATTCCCTCAAACCTATTTTACACTCTCTTTAGGCTTGCACTTTCCTCTCTCACATAACTCATTCATATTTAGAAAATACACTCACTTAAATACAAAAATATTCTTCTAAAACACAACATGCTATGTTAGACATGAACATTAAGTTTAGTCATAAAAAATCAAAATAAACTTATAAAATCATATAAATTCTCATAAAAGACCCATATAGGTCGGAAATGCACCAAGACACTTAACAAGCACAAACTAGGCTTGAAAGTTTAAAACCACCTTCACCGAGCACTCTATAGACTCCAAGGGAACACTCCATCATTTACAACAATCCAAATGATTCACACGTGTCAATGAAATCATCTCAAAATCACCAATAGGAACAAGAATATCTCGTATCATCCATTTTCACATAAGACCAAAAAGTAGGATTGTTTCCTAGTCAATCTAGGAACCTCCAGCAGACAAATCTTCACATATAAAGACCAAATGCTCACCAATAACCTCAACCATGTCATGAAACAAATAATTGGAAATAAAATTACCCAAGGAATACCTCAAACCCCGTTAGACATCATGACTCATCCCAAAAATTTATTGAAACAACTTTCTCCTTCAAGCCACATATGTTGCCCAAAAACTAGCTTCGAAGTAGGATCTTATCACTTCTGAATAAACACCTTCAAGATTCCTAAATTCATGAAATAGGAAAAAAATCCTCATCAATCTCTAAAGGATATTCATCATCAAATAAGCCAAGATATTTTTCTTTTAGACCAATTTCATCAAGGAACCCAAATTGTCCTGAAACCCTGTTAAGTAGGTCAACTTGTGACCTCAACCATGCCACCAAAACTATCTTGAAAAGATAAAAATATCATTAAACACATAATATTATATGTATAAAACACCTCCATGTTCATTATAATCATCAACTTAGGCCATACATGCCCAAGAACCTTCTTCCTCCATGATTGCCAAATATTGCCTTCTAGACCCAAAAAGTAGTCTTCCTATTTGGACCTATTCATACCTTAAAATGAATTCAGCAAGATCTAAAATCAGCCAAAACATGTATCTGATCTCTAAACCTACTTAAACCACTAATTTATATCATATGTCAAGTGGAAAACCTGAGAGAAAAACAAACTTTCCTAGAAACAAGAATATTTGAGTGGGCTCCACCTATAGTCAAGACCTCAAACCACCACCATCTGAAATATGGGAGATTCCTCTCCATCATCCAATCATAAAATTTTATTATTTAATACATATTGAGCTCACATGATCAATATTTCCTCCATTACTAGTGAACTAGGGTTTAACTAGGGTTTTGACCTCTTTGGCTTCTTAAAAATTGTTCATAAAGCACAGTGTCTCATTTGACTTCATAAGATATTATTAAATTCATGCCTCAACATAATTGAAAGGATCAAGGTCCCATGAAAACTTTAAACATATTAACCAAGATAATTTCTCTCATATTGAGCTAAGAAACATGCCTTCTAAAGCTCGATATAGCTAAAAAATTCATATCTTGCAAAATATTCCACATACCGACCTAATTTTTTTACCGTAGCAATAGGGAAACCTCCCTCAACTTATTTTATGCTCACGTAATCATTATAATCTCTATATATTCTCAACCACTAAGACTTGCATTGTTAGGTCCTAGAATTAGGTCTAGTTTAGGTCTAGAAAGAGTAGAAGAACACTATACGTTGGCTACAAAAATATTCAAAATGCCCTAACGCCCTTGATACATCATGTATCACACCTATGCATTCCATCATGTTCCCACACACCTCAAAACCTAATCATCATGCCTTATCAGGCCTACATGCTCAAGAACTACTCTAGGTTAGACCCACAAATCATTCTCACAACTTGTACCTACACTCTAAAAAACATATGAGTATCTCAACACTATTCCAACATAGGCTTCATGCCTTAACAACACTCATACATATGCTTCATGCCTTAATTTCATCATACCAAGCCATCATGTTGACTAGGAATCCTATCTAGGCCATCTGGACCAAGTAACTTCCATTATTGTCAGTCATGCACACTTTTGCACACCATGCTGACTGTATCACATCATCACACACTTTCTCAAGCATCTAGGACATCATCATGACACCCTATCACATCACCACCATGCCTTTACAAGCCACTAGCTACTCAAGAAGTCATGTCTCACTAGGTGATCTCAATCATGACACTCACAATCATCCTTTATGCATCATGACATATCTTTCCACTCTAAAACACATCTAAACATCCTCCTTTTTCATTAATGAAACTTTTACATAAATGACAACACTATAAAATGCATTCCAACAATATTCCTCTTTTTCATTGATGGAAAATAACTTAGTACTTATCCCCATTTTACATTAATGACAAAGCACATACATGTAACACATATTATTCATCTTCATCAACATAATAGGATCACCTCTTGGTTGGAAACATCAACCAAAATCATCAAATAAGATCCAATTCTTGTTATTCTCCTCTTGACTCTATTTTGGCTTCATGATAGAATTATATCTCCCCTCAAGCGAAGCACATCCTAACACACACACATACCACATATTTGATTCAGATATCATACCATGCTTGAATCCTCTTTATACCTTTCTCATCTTGAAGACACCCTCATTCTCGGGTTAAAACTACTATATACATACTAGAAACACCTTTTAGGAATATGAGCCCTAAATCTCATCTACAAATCAAAATCCCAAACTTCACCTTGTTACAAGAGATTATAAAACACATGAAACATCACCTTATATCTCCCCATGTCATCATACCATCAATTTCTAACAACCTATGTAAAAATAAAATCACATACCTTGCATTTATGTCATGGATATGGGTCCACATCAACACCATAGTCCTGAAGCAACTCTTTAATGTTCATTGCCTTCTTTTCTTGTTGTTATAGATTTTGACCATATCAATTACTCCCCGTAATATACATGCAAACACCAATAAATCTACCTTACAAACTCTTTTTCACCTTGAATACCTGCTAGATGATCAAATTCAAATTTTCATGGTTCATGATATCTTCATACATCCGTAGCTTACCATTATAGTATACAACAAAACCTATTGTACCATGTCAAGATGAAAATGATCAACCACACAAGTCCTGAAACACTTCTTAGCTTCTCGCTTAAGTATTTATGAGCACTTAAGCTCCCCCTCAACTCATAAACCCATGCAAAACACCATGAAACTTCATGTATAGGTTGTGACAAGAGATACCTTCCTTGCAACATTGTTATTACTTCAAGAATGAACTCAAAAGCATACCTCTAATTATGATGACTATGCACCATATTTATATTCCTTCATTAAGATTCCAATCTTCATTCCAGACTAGTATAGTCCTAAAACCCTCGTGACACTCTATACACCTATTGAATACACCATTTGATACCCGACATCCATATACGCACTGTGAAAATGTGTATCACCCGAAGAACTCACTCTTCGAGTTCCATAGACCTATTCATGCTTTATACTTCTTCATACTTATTCCATGATTCATAAACACTCTTGATACATCTCAAAACATGAGTTAAGAACCAATGACACACCATGTAGATGTAATCAACTCGATACATTCTGGAATGCACCAATACATTTTTTTTTAATGTTTGATCAAATCATCATACAAAATAACTTTCTTCTTCATGGATTCAATAATCTTGCAACATGACAATGCCTAAAACATCTTCAATAAAAATTGTAGACCTCCAAAAAAACAAGGAATATACCTTGACACCATGAATATAGTGCTATAGTATCAAAATTCCAACCGTTCATGGTCCCCCTTAACATCATGCTTCATACATATGGTGAATGTCTCTATGAAGCCTAGTAGAGACATTCTTCTTTATAAGGAGTCTAGAAAAACATACTAATGAGGTATCATGCCCTCTTAGACACCTATGGCACACCTTTTACTTATTTCTTTTGGTATACAACCTAAGAACCTTCTTCTTTTACTTCAACAAATTCCTTAGGTAGATTACCATTGTTTTCACTTGGCTCCCACATCTTGCCTTGTCTCCTTTCCTACACTCTAGGACCTTGAAATATCATGATTTTCCGTTAAGAAAATAATAACAATCTCTTGATACTTGTCCAAGATTATTTCAATTAAAACATACAACTTCACTCTTACCTTAGGTAGCTTCATTCCCCCAATTTTGACTTGTCCATATAGGAAGTACCTAGTAGTATGTCCTCTCTCATGACAATTATAGCAAACAAAATTCCTTGAATTCTCATCTCTACTATCCATCCATGGGTGATCATATTTAACAAACCTCCTACATTATTTTTATCTATGTCCAAATCCATTACAAGTATAGCAATATACATTGAAGTATTTTTCATACCTTGGAGCATTAGGTTGCCTTACATACGTTGTCTTCACATTGTCTTAGAAATTTCTCTCATTATGCTAATTTTTGGTGCTTAGACCTACAATCTCCTCACTTAAAATAGTGGAATATTACATCACTTATTTTCCTTTAATGTATTCTTTGAACCCCAAACTTATTCTTTCACTTGCATACCTTTGAAAATCTAAGAGTTCATCAAGATCCTTGGTGCTCTTTTCAAACTTTTTGAAATATTTAGCTTTTTTGACTAACTCAAATAACTCTCCCCTTAGAATGACCATCTCTTCTTCAAGCTTAACATATTCTTCTTATTTTGATTGTATGATTAATGTCATGGAGGTCATTTATATTTATAACCTTTTGAAAGTTTCATCTAGCTTACATATCTCATAAAAATGTTTCTCCTCAAGGTAATGTATTTTTCCTTCATACTCTTTGACTTGTGTTCTTAGCTTCTTGAAATTCTTCTCAACATGTTTTAGCTCTGTCTAAACATACATTAGTTTATTATCAATGTCATCTCCTTCTTAATTATCCTTAGATTTTTGAAATCACCAAATAAAAGGGATCCTTCACTCATAGACCTCATAACATCCTTGGCCATAAAAAAACTTCATCTCCTATCTCTTAATTCTCATATTCAAAGTTAGAATCAGAGACATCATCACAAATACTTACCTTTGAATAACATCACGTTTTATTTGAATAGAAAATCTTCTTGGACATCTTCTTATTTTCAAACCTCTTCAACTTCTTATTTCCCTTATAATATTTGTGATTCTTCTTGTCATGATCCTCGCCATTATCTTCATCTCTTTAATCCTTGATATTATGGGGACACTTAATGGAAAAATGACCTACTTCTCCTCAATTAAAACATTTAAAAGGAAATTTACCTTTATGATTACCCGAGTGAGGTTTCAGTCTTCTAGAAAACATGGAAATTAGTTCATCATCATCAATATTAGGAGCAACATCATCATCCTTAGTCTTATTATCCTTTGAGTTCTTCTCAACCTTAAAATTAATCTCCTTCTTGACAAGTTTAGAATCAGTGATCCTCATCTCATATGCAGTCAAGATACCATGTAGTTCATCCATCAACATGACCTTAAAATCCTTAGCTTCCTCAATAGTAGATAATTTAGGATCAAAATTTGAAGTGAGGGATCTCAAAAAAAATTCACCACTAACTCTTATTTTACTTCTTCACCTAAGCCTCTCATGGAGTTAACAATTTGATCAACTCTAAGTAGATATGTAGTTATAGACTCTTCTTCTCTCATCTTTATACCTTTAAAATTATTTCTATAAGTTTTGAGCTTTTCCATTTTACCTTGGAATCTCCTTCATATATGACCTAAAGTTTCTCCCACATATATTTATTTGACGTAATGCATGACCTTCACAAGTTTTGATTCAACTAGTTCACACATGATTGCATTAATTTCCTTGGAGTTATCAATGTTTTCCTTCTTATCTACAGTATTGGTTGGAGGAGTCTAAGGAGAAATATATTCATCTATCATAGATTAAAAATATCAAACCATAAGGACATGATATGAGTCCTCATCATGATTCTCCAAAAGGAATACTTTGATCCATCAAACAAGGGAGCTTTGCAAGTAGAAGTGTTAATTTGCTAACTCATCATTTTAGTGTTAACTCTGAGAAAAATTTAGTGTACATTTATAGAATTGATTTATTTTTATAATGTGATGATTAGATGATAAATATTAGTCCACCATTCCATTTACGTATTTTAGAGCTTGTGAAAGTATGTCAACCCCACTAAAAATGTGTGTTTCTAGAGTTTTTGGTTTGGGAAAAAGTTTTCAATTGAACCTAATGACTAAATTACCATTTATGGAATCTTCAAAGCTTTACTACATGTCCATGATAATTTTAGATCATGTTTGAGGTCCTAATATGCAAAGACTAGTTTTTGGGGATGAAAAGGTAGTTTTGAGAAATATGCTTGTAGAGGAGTTTTGAGGCATCTAATGTCTGACTTATGGCAGTATGAGAAAGTATAAATCAATAAAATTCTATCCATATTATATTTTTCCTTGGCTAAGATATCATAGGTGTTAACCATCTTGATTCTGAAAACCTAGTTTTGAGACCTATCTACCAGTTTGAGAAGTGTTAGAGAAGGAGTTGTTTTGGTGCCTTATGTCTTGAGATGATGGTTCTAATGAGTTTCATGAGTTATATGACATCAATAAATTCTTGTTGATGTTTCATTTTTTTCATGGTGATAAGTTTTGGAATGCCAAGGAATTCAATTTTGTAGTATGTTTTTCAGTGTGCTTAATACCTAGGTGGAAGAGCTTGCTTCTTGGTATGCTTAATGATAATGATCGATGATGCAGAGGTTATTTGTTATGTTGAAGGATGTGATAGGTTGTACCTGAGTTTTTTTGGACCTAATTAAGTCATTATGATGATGCATTATTCCCTTCGATTTCATAGTGCATTTTTGGAGGAGAAAACTTGTTTTTATGCCTAATTGAGAGGTTTAGTGTTGTTTATGTTTCATAGGATATTGTTAGCCTATTGTGGTCCTTTTATGTGATTTTTTTGATGAGGTATATTATTTTAATGTTTTGATTACTAACCTTAATGTTATTGGCCCTCTTTTTGGATGTTGTTATGATCATTCATCTATATAAAGTGGTTTTATTTGCTCATTTGAGAGAGTTGTGATGATGGGGATGTGAGCGAGCTAGAGAAGGTGAAATAAGAGTATCAAGGGGTTAAGGATAGAGATGAGACAAGGCATGAAGAGATGATAAAATTAGAGGAGAAGGTGTTCAAGTTCATTATACCTAATCAACATGATATGATGCAAGTTTGAGTGAAGTAGGAGAAGAGCTTGTTTGAGAGGGTTTTTGAGTGCATGGAGCTGAACTAGTGATCACAACCAATTATTGATAAAAAAATTACAGAAGTGATATTCATCTTCAGGTGGCTAAGTTGGTGTTTGTTCATCTTATGGGGTTATATCCTCCTTGTGGGTTTGCTTTGCCTCAATAAAACAGGGGTTGGTGCTCCTTACAGATTGGTGTCTTACTAAACTAGGGGTTAGTGCTCCTTGTGGGGTTAGTGCCTCACTAAAAAAATCTTGTGTGATGTGTAATATTCACATAAGTCCTTTGTTTTGAGTAATATAAGCAAAGTTTTAGTGGGTTTTCTTCCCCTTGAGGTTTTCCCACATATATCTTGTGTTCATGTGTACTTTCTTGCTTTATGTTTCTATGGATGGTTATTACACACCTAATAAGCTCACATTAATGATGTATGATGAATGAATGATTTGAATGATGTATTAAAGTTAAGGAAAATGAAGTAAAAAAATTGTGTATGATTCACCCCCTCTCATTCACTATGTTTCCAATAATTGGTATGAGAGCTAGGTGCTTCTGAAGTAAGTTTAACCACTTGAAGGAGATCATTGAAGCACATGTATGGTAGGTAGTCAAGTTCAATATGTGAAGACACCATTGTTCATTATGAGAATTTTTAAAAAACCATTAGAATTTTATATTTAGAATATAGTTCTTGGTGTGTGATCTCCCATTTCTAAGTTTCCATCTAATGCAACTAATGAAAAGACCAATTAATAGGATGTCAAAGTAGATCTTAAGCACTATTCCTAGTGTTTTTTCCCTAAAGAAGAAGATTAAGATGTAATAGAATCATAGCTAATATATTTTCTAGACATGATTGAACTTATAAAGGAAAAGGAAGAAGTACAAAAGTGTAAAGAAACCCTAGTCATAATGACAAGCTATGAAGTGATCCAAAAGAAACCTAAAGCAAAGATGAATAGTAATGAGAAGTAACTCAATATGGTTGAGGCATGTGATGCATCAAAAAATGTTGTGTTTTCCCTAAATGCATGCAAATTGGAATACAAATTCAATATCTAAGGAGATATCAAGTATCAGTGATCATGAGCATGAAGAATTATTCATCTAGCTAAAGAATCCATTTGAAGCTATTATCGCCAATCCACCATGAAGGAAGAAGAGAAGGATATGTTGTCACCATCTAAGATATGTTATATAATTCAATGATTATCATTTCTTCTCTAAGTAAAGTGAGAATAATATTTTGGACAAGAAGAAGGATATATGTAGGTGAATTGTGTTGGTTCAAGATTGTATTTGTGGATGACTTGTTACCTTGAAGTCATAAAGTTCAATTTGAAGTTGAGAAAATTACAAGATCTTTAAAAACTTTGTTTTTGCATCAAGAGGTTGAGTAATCATAATAATTGGTATCATGATCCAAGAGGGAATTTTTACTATCCTAATATTGAATCTAAGTTCAAGGTGTGAAGGAGCTAAGATATGTATACATAGTCTTTGTAAATCTTAAAGAAGAATCATGGAGATATGTTCTATGAAGATCACTTGACATGGTTTCCATGCAGAAACAGATATGATAGTATTCAAAAGGGGTATGCTCAAGAAGAGGTCTATTTTTTTAATACATTTTAAAAATTTCTGATCATGCGTTTAAGGTGTTGGTACAATTAGGAAAGACAGGTAAAAAGGTATACCAAACAGAAACAAGTGCAAACATAGTTTCTGAGGTAGAGAGATTCAAAGGTTACAAGGTTACTAGGATATGTGTTTCAAGCAAAAAGGAGCTATGTAAAGGTAATTTACTCATGTTGAATACTTAGTAAAAGGTTATGAAGTCAACACACTCATGAGTTTGTGAGTAGTCAAGAAGATCCATCTTGTTTGTTTGATGGCATGGTCTTAATCAAGGTATATTATAAGCTTGAATGTGCCTTGATTTGTGTTTGATGATTCATCAAAGACTATATGTGCCCTCAGTAGGCTATAGTCATGATTGATAGTTTCTATAGTGATATCAAGTCTTGTAACAAGATATGAATTGTCTCAAGGAGATATTTATTGAAGAATTTTTAATGTACCTTTATACCTAGGGATTAAAGTATGATCATTCATGATTATGGTTTATGTTTGGGTACTCTAAGTTTCATGAAGATATGATGGTTTAGGTAAGACTCCTTTTGTATCAATTGAAGAAAATAGTATTGGGAATCTAACAATAAGGTTTGTGCTTCAAGTAAAGTATAGTTAGCATAGGATAAAGAGGGTGAGTAGAGTGGTTTGTTGTACATAAAGATTGATAGGTTTGAATACAATCATGAAGGTGTATTGATAGGAGTATAGATCTCAAGAAGGTCTATGTTGTCTAGAAGGTCCTTTGGAGCTTAAATATGTGTCTCAAACTATAAGAGATCATGTATGAAATCAAGTAGAAAATGTTGACAAGGACAAGTGAATTGAGAATACAAAGCAAGGGTTCTCGAGTATGATCAAGCTTTGAAGGTTTTCAAACAAGGTTGGAGTCTGTCAAGTGTCATGTTCCTCATCTTGGTCTTTGGAAAGGCTTGTATTTTGTCTCAAGGTAATATGAGAAATGAATAAGGTATAATTTCTTATAAAGAACCAAATTCAGGTGAACATGTTATTGTATATCCGATTTGAGAAAGAAGAACAAGTGTGATAAGTTTTAGTTGAGACGAAGTAGCGTTTCAAAGGGAGTACCCTATTCTTGAATGGTCAAATTATGTAATTAGGAAAAATTTCTATGAGTCTGATGATCTAACATGGAGATGATAGATTAGGGAATTTAATCTTACTCAAGGAGTATGGAAATGGTACATTGAATGAATTCAAATAGTTGAATGATTTTGGAGGTATTTTAAGTAGGTTAATTGTCAAGATATTAATTTTCATGATTACTAAGAAGAGTGAAGAGTATTCTTTTCAAGTGTGTGACTCCATTTTTCTTGAAATATGGGTGTGAAATTTTGGGTCTTAAAATGATCGAGTTACTTTGAAAATTTGAGTATGTAAAGATATGAAGATATTAAGTGTTTCTCACAAGGCATAATTCTGAAAGTTGAAATTTTTCTCCAATAAGATAAAGGTATGAAAAATGATGATAGAGTATCTCACAGTGTCCTGTACTACTGTAAGGATGAATTGTTTCTTATGTTGCTATGAGTGTTGGTGATCAAAGGTAAAAAAATGAGATTTCAAAGAGTATTATGCTTCGTGTTGAGGGTAAAAATTTGGGTCTGCTATCATGAGGTATGTTCTTGTCCTACTCATGATGTTGTGAGTAATTCTTGAAGATTGTTGAAGAAACATTTGGGTAGTATCATTTGTTTAGTGAATCTTGAGGTTTAAGGATTTATTTAAGAAGGTCTGAGTTAGATCCAAGAAGGTGTATTCATGAATAAGGTATGTATTACTGATACAATCAAGGATTTTGGTGTTATGTGTGTCTAAGTTGAAGAGTGTGAAAATGGATCCAAGTTCTATATATTGTCAAATCTGGATTAGTCCATGTTTCCATAAAGGTTCTTGGTATTGAAGGTGGGTTGTAGGAGATTTTTTCATGACCATTCATGATTTATTTGTGAGTATTATTTGAAGATGATATTATTGATTCATCAAATTTGATGAATGGAATCTTTAAGATAGTATACAATAGGTTCAAGTGTATTTAGGTATGGGTTTTTTCAAGAAAATGTATGTTGAAAATATTTTCTAAGGTATGCAGGATGTGTGTTTGATATATCAAAATAGTATGATAGTGTTATAGCTTGGTATAAATGTGAAATTTTTCTACCATGAAGGAGGAACATTGTGTCAATTTCATGATTAGATCTGATTCTAGTATTTAAGGAGTATAGCTTGAGGGGGATCCATTTAGGTTCTACATTATTAGCATATGAAGATGATCTAAGTCTATGAGAAGTCACATGAAGTCAAAGGTTCAAGAAGATATCTGCATGAATAAAGGTATGAGGCCTAATTTGTCATGTTTCAAGCCATTGTTTTCATTAGGTTGGTGGATGAAGAAGGCACCACGAGTGTTTGTTAGTCTAGGGGGAGCTATGTTGAGGTTTCATAGTTTATGAAAGTTGTATGATGCATCTTATGTTAGAAAAATACAGGAGTGAGTGTTGCTCAAAGTTGAAAATATGTAGGAGATAATTTTTGTAGGTCTTAAGCTAAGAAAACATATGAGTTATAGGTACAAGCTTAGAATAAGGTCTATAGTAGGTTTTAAGTATAAATGAGGAGTGTATCAATTCGGGGGAGTAATGTGTATATTCATACAAGGTCCATGGATCATCATCATTTGAAGTCAAGTAAGCAAGTTAGTTAGTATGCATTATTGGTGTTGTGTTGTTGTCTAGTTGTTGTTTTTCATGTCCAAATTGTCATAGTAGCCTTTTTCATAGATGTCAAAGGGGAGAGTATGCTCAAACAAGAAAATAGAGTCTCGTAAGTGTTTTCTTGTGTGGTTTCCATCAATGAAAAGGGGGAGATTATTTGACATAGTTTCTTAGTTATTATCATTGATGTCAAGTGTCACATTGATGTCAAATGGAGTCTTGAGTTAGCATTAGGTGTCTAGTGTCATGGAGTAGTTTCATGGTGAATTGCATGTTTGTAATTTGATGAAATGTACAGGATTCAACATTTATATTAGTGATGGTATGATGTCAAGCATGTGCAATATGATGTGTCAAGTGTGTAAGAGTGTTTGTAAGGTGTTGTCGTAGGGTCAGTTCTTGGGGTGTCGTGTGATGGTTCAAGCCTAACTAGGACTAATCCTAGACCTAGAGTATGTCGAGATGGTATGGTAACATGAGAAATGAAGTAGAGAATGTCATGGAAAACATTAGAAATGTGTTTTCAGGTTGCATGGAACATGTGGAAGATGTCAAAGGTAACAAATTAGGTATATGATGCATGTCTAAGGTCCTTTTCAAGATGATGATTAAAGACAAGACAACATGGCATGGAAAAACCATGGTGTTTGGATATTTTTAGTTATGAAAAAGCATGGATAAGCATTGGAAATCATTAATAAGGATGTTTCAGAGATTTCACCAAGTTTGAGGTCTATAGAATGAAGACAAAGAAATAAAACTTGTTTTAGACAAATCAAGTTCCCAATGCAGTCATTTCCAGTTTGAATGTAAACTTTTCATGCTCGGTGGAGAAAGTGTGCTTTGCATGGGAGGTTGAGCCTTTGGGGGATGTTAATACAAGGAACTAAGAATGTATAACAATAATAATGAGGTCATTTGGTTGTCACATTTTTATGAACCATCGTTAACGCCAAAATTTCTCTTTTATGAACTTGAGAAAACTTTGGTGTACATGCCCAGAATTGATTGTTTTTTATAATATGATGATGAATATTAATCCTAAATATTTCCATTGATGTATTTTAGAGCTTATGACATTATGTGGGCCCCACTTAAAAATTTTTGTTTCTGAAGTTTTTCGGTTTGTGGAAAAAAAAATCATTGAACCTGATGACTAAATTACCATTTATGGAAGCCTCGGGATATTTACTAAATATACATGATAGTTTTAAATGATTTTTTAGGTCTTAATATGATAAAGTGTGCCCTATCTTTGAAGACTAGTTTTTGTGGACAAAAAGATTGTTTTGAGCACTCTGTTTGTAGAGGAGTTTTGAGGCATCTAATATCCGACTTATAACAAAGATGATCAAGTAGACATTAAGATCCTTCTATCCATATGTTTCTTATTCATTGGTGAATAGTTGAGAGGTGTGAACCATCTTGATTATGAAGACCTAGTTTTGAGACCTATCTACAAGTTTGAGTTGTGTTAGAGAAGGAATTGATCTAGTGCTCTATGTCTTGAGATGATGGTTCTAATGAGTTTCATGAGCTGAATTAAATTCCTTCCTTTTGATGTGTTATTTGTATCATGAGGATAATTTTTGGAATTCCAATTCATTATCATTTAGAGGATGTTTTTCAGGTCCTTAAGATCTAGTTTGAAGGGATTGCTTCTTGGTGTGCTTCATGATGATGGATACTACAGAGGTTCTTGGGCTTGTTGAAGGATGTAAGAGGTTGTCCTTGCATTGTGTACAGCTGATGGAGTCATGATGATGATGTAGTGTGCCCTTGGAGTTTATAGTGCATTCATTGGAGGAGAAATCTTGTTTCTAGGCCTAATATAGAGGCTTAGTGTTGTTTATGTTTAATAGGAACTTTCCGACCTACTATGGTCCTTTCATGTGATTTATATGACGAGGTATTTTTTTTTAATGTTTTCATGACTGACCTTAATGGTCTTGGCTGACCTATGGTTGTTTTTATTATGATACATGTATATAAATTGATTATATTTGCTCATTTAAGATAATTGTGATGATGGGGATGTGAGCGAGATATAGAAGGTGAAAGAAGAGTATGAAGGGGTCAAGGGAAGAGATGAGAAGAGGAATTAAGAGATTAGAAAAGTAAAGGATCATGTGTTAAATGTTATTATATCCAATCAACATAATATGATGCAAGGTTGAACGAAGTAGGAGAAGAGATTTTTGAGATGGTTCTGAGTGCATGGAGCTTAACTAGTGATCACAACTAGTTGTTGAGAAACAAGTTTTAGAAGTTATCTTAATCTTCATGTGGCTAAGTTGGTATTTGGTCATCTTAGGGGGTTGTATCCTCCTTGTGGGGTTGGTGCTCCTTGCAAGATTGGTTTCCTACTAAACTATGGTTTGGGCCTCCTTATGTGGTTGGTGCCTCACTAAAGAAATCTTGTGTGATGTGTAATATTCACATAATTCCATTTTTTAGTAATATAAGCATAGGTTTAGTGTGTTTTCTTCCCCTTGATGGTTTCCCACATATATCTTGTGTTCATGTGTACTCTCTTACTTTATATTTCTATGGATGGTTGTTACCACATAATAAGAACACATTAGTTATGTATGATGAATGAGTGATTATAATGATGTATGAAAGCTAAGGAAAATGAAGTAAAATGTTTTGTATGACTGATTCACCCCCATTTTATTCATTGTGTTTCCAATAGGAAACTTAGGATTAAATTCAAGAAAGTAATCTTGACCAACTTTTCTTACTACACAAATAAAGGGAAATCTAAAATATGTTTATTGTTGTTCTTTAAATGTAGGGTCAAAAATTATGCTTTCTCGGTCAACTCTAATATATATTCATTCCATGATTTTGCAGGATTTATACTCTACTCAAAATAGATTTCCTTACACCCTCCTTGGTTGTTTTGGAACTTTTATAACATGTTGCAAAACTTGGGCACATTCTTCTTCTAGGTACATAATCCTTACAATTGTGTGGTAATGAGTATTATCCATTCAAGGGGTTCTAAATCAAGTTTCTTAAATTTGTAGTGATATCTTCTTGAGTGTCTTGGAAGAAAAGAAGGTTAGGTTGTAGTGTTGGAGCATTTCTAAGAATGTTCATTGGTGGGAATATACATGGTAAACATTAAGGATATTTTACGCTTTTCCATTGTTTTAATTTTTGGATATAAAACTTATCGATTTTGTGTTTTTAAAAAGAGGTACAAAACAACAAAAATTGTCCCACGGTGGGTGCCAAAAATTGTTGGTGAAATATTTTTTCAATGAAAAATTATGTGATTTTTCAATGCTTACAAGATTGAATCCCTCCACTTCAATATGGGACAGCTACCATTTATTGAAATTTTGATTATGTACACTATTTCTAACTCTTAGGAGTGGTCAAAGACAAGTGAAAGTATACAAACACCCTTGTTGTAACTGCAACTACAAGTGAGAGAGAGGGAGACATATTTGAGGTGGAGAGGAGAAAACTATGAGAGAAATAGTGGGGAAATGGGGAGAGGGAGTTATGTTGATGGTAGTATTATAGATTCCATCAACCGATAACCCAAATACATCCAGTTCAATTAGAAGACACATGACAATATGAAAAAAACTATGCAAGTTTCATGAAACAACAATCATAATCAACATAAATTTTAATTGATAATTTCATTCCATGAGAGAAAATAAAAATATTTTCATTCTTGCAATAGATTTCAATACATTCAAATTTGAGTATGAAGTTGAGAAAATGGAGGAAATAATAGAGAGGAACAACAAAAAATAGTTTGCTAAAGGAGAGAAAAAACTGATATTCCTTACAAATGAGGAGAGAACCCCAATATATAGCCTAGAGACTTGTGACTCTTCACATTCCTACATGATTGTTCACCTTCTTTTCCAGAATAAGACACTTTTCCTTATTTTAAGAAAATTAATTTTACAAAAATGGAAAATAAGTGACTTAAGTTACTTTTTAGAAAAAAATCCCAATGAAGAATTAGAAAATACTTTAGACTAGTTTTGGGAAAAGCTACTAGTTTCATGCAATAATGAGAGGGAGAAGAAGAAGGAAGAAATAAATCAATGGATGGAGCTCGTAAAAATATACCTTGATACAATGACCTGAAAAAACAATGTTTCCCTTCATTGCTACATTATATCTTAATGTTTCCTTTGATATTTCTTTCCCACAAGGAACTATAATGTTAGTGATAATGTCCATCCATTGATCAGATGCACCTTGAATCATCTAACAATGTTTGATCCATTTGAGAATATTCTCTGTTTCTTTTGAAATAGATAATTTGATTTGAGTCAATGGATCCATGAGTTAATCTCCATATGATCATGGATTAGAAAATTCACCTTTTATAATGTCCCTAAAGTGTTCAGAAATCTCATCAAGTGACACTGAATCTTAATACAATATAGGACATCTCATCTTACTCAAATGATCATTGATTTCCTCCTTGATTTCATGGCCTCAAGTTTGATGATATGGGTAGTCTTCAATGGAATATTTTAGAGCTCTCATCTTCCACTCGATCCTTCTCATCCATGTGTGGAAAAAATTTATTCTTGGCTCAAACACCCTCTTCTCAAGCAATGACTTGAGATCAACCATGCTCATTTCACGAAGGATTGATAGTAGCTCATTCCAAAGTGATCAAGATCCTTTTTAACAGTGGAGAGAATGCCATTTAAATTTTCAGTTGACAAGGTGGTGATCTTGAATATCCTTACCATTTCTAGGATAATTTCAAAACCTTTGTGAATGATAGATACAATTCATGAATCTATCATTTTCCCATTTTCCCCATCCTTTTGAATTCTTGGACCACGTGTGATTCAATTTTACTCATGGGGATAATTAACTTAGGAGTGAGGTGAGGATCATTTGGTTCCAAGAAGGTCTAGACATATGATTTTAATGCATGTACTTGAACTTGAAATTTATACTTAGTTGCCTCACTCTCCCTCATTTGAGAAATGAGTTTAGCAAAAGCCTGCTCAAAGTTGTGGATGTATCCTTCAGGTCCAATCTCTCTAAGAGAATAATGTGTCATTTCATAATCATTTATTATCATCTCCGATTTAGGTCAAGAAAACTCAATGAATTGAGAAATTAGGGCATCCATCATGAGTGAGAAGTCAACTTGGCTTTTGCGAATGATAAGAATGCTTCTAGAGTTTAGGGATTTATCGACCGCTAGATTTTTTTCCTTGGCCATGGTATGGTGGTAGTCATTGATGATATTTTTCACCCATGAGAACACATGGCTTGAATAAGGAGATGAAACATGTGCCAATATGCTACATATAGGAGGCAATGCCATGACTTTTTGACTTTGCACTTGAGAGGATCTATGAGCACTATTTTCATGAGATTGTATTGGAGGAATGATGGACTTGTGAGATGAATGTGCAGAAAAAATTGAGACTTAGAATTTCTCATCACATGAGAAAAAAAAACTCTATGGGATCAAGGGAACTTGAATCAAATATTCTCACCGATAACTTCCGGCAAGAGGGCATAGGTGATGGCTCAGTGATGCTTAGAGTATAAATTTCCCGACTTGGGAAGTTCCCTCATGTCTTGGAGCTCTTACTTCTCTAATGTACACTTGTTTACCTATATTTTATGATTTCCTGTAGGATGAAGAAGGGGTGTAACTTATCTCACAAACCCTTTTTAGGTATCAATGCTTTTACCTATATGAGACCATTTTGGTGTGGGTAAAAATATCAATGGGTTTCATCTCCAACCAATCCATAGGGGAATAGGTTCAAACCAAATGAATTCCAAGTATCAATATTTAAATGTGTCACTCTCATCATCCTCAATATCCATAGTATCCCATTCCATTTGGAAATATCTCATGTGTTGCATTGTTATCTTGAGAACTTTGTTTTCTTGACTTCCATCTTGACCGCAAAATCCTCCCAATATTCTTTGAGCTCCGGTTCATGGCATAGGTTGATATACTTGTGATCTCCTTTTATGTATTTTTTATTGTCAAAATACCCCTTGCTGAATAGGTGAACAAATTGAAATATCTAAGGGAAGCTTCAATATTACTTGCATATGCTGAGTTTTTACAAGAATAGATTTCCAAATGAATTGGGAATGTTACTCCCATTATTTTCCTTTCCTGACACTTGACATGTACTCTTGAAAATTTTCTACACAACTCAATGAGCACCAACTTGTTTCCTAGTTATCGTGGGAGTCTTAGTGGTGCTCCATCAAATCCTCTAATGTAGATGTATGAGAAGGTCATGAACTGTGTGAAATAGCTTCCATACTTATTGATATCTATGCAAGCTTCGTTGAGAACCTTTGATTGATATCATCATCCATCTCCCTAATAAAGTACATCATGAAGTCATCATTCACTCTTGCATAGTGTCTTTTATACTCCCTCATTGTAAATTGAGGGTAGGTTTGATAAATTGGTGTATTTTTGGGAACATTCCTTTTCCATGTTTAGACCATACCACCATTGTAATGTTGCAATGACATATACCAAGAATGAATTCATGGTGAATTTCTTCGTGCCTTCAATATTGATCAATTGGGATTGTAAATTATCACTGATAATGTGACTCCAATTAATTATATGGGATGCCTCAGTAGCTATCAATATGAAATTTGACATCCATGGATGAAATTATTTCTTCTATGGTTCTCTCATGAGCCTACCGAGAAGAAAAATGTAGTCGAATATCTCCTCAATGAACTTGGATTGGGATATAGTCTTTGACAACCATGATATTATTTGTAGCGCCTTCATCCAATTTCTAAAGGGCATCCTTTACAAATAAGACTCTATATTTTCCCATTCAACCAATTCATCTTCCTTTTTCATATTCATGGAATTTTGGGGCCTTGGAATGCAAATTCATCTTAAAATACCTTTTGGAAATAGTATAGGAATGATTGATTCATCATCAAAAGAGTGATGGTTTGGCTCTTGATTTCATAGTTCTTGGTGTAGGCCAAAATGAACTCGGAGTCCTTATAGTTTAAAGGGAATATGGTAGCTTGGTATAGCCTAATTTGGAAGATCCGATCAGTGAAGATTGTACATGTTCCTTATTCCATTCTCCGCCTCAGGTCATCAAATTCCATGTTGTCCACATTGTTGTCCCCAATGTCCGGGTACTCAAACACTAGAATGGAAATGGTCTCTTATCCTAATAAAGGAAATTTTATTTTTTTAATGATATCCATGGCCTTAGAAAGTGGCGGTAATGCTATATTGTAATAAAAAATGGATTCCACACCCATTTCAAAAAAATATATATATTTGAGTGTATTTCAATGTTATGGTAGCCGATTTGGTATTTCAATAAAAGTGAGAGAAAACAAAATCTAAATTGGATACGAATCAATTCATTGGAAATGGATTCCTAGGACAAATAGAAACTTTGAATTTTGTGATATTCTCTCACCTAATCAACAGAAATTTCAAAAACAAGTTATGGATGTGTGGAAGGATTATAAATTGGCATTAATAAGTGGAAGGGGAAAATTTTCAACTTCTCATTCTGGATAAATTCTTATCTGATTTAAGTGATTTTTTTTCATTACAACCGTCTTGGTGACAAAAATTGTACTCTAATTTTGAAAGGATTATTTCGTGGGGTTTGAGATAAAATGATGAAACATATTTTTCTTGTAGATATGTGGTTTACATGTATTTTAAAAAGGAATAAGGGCATTGATCATAAGTGCATAAATTATTATCTTTATATAATTTCCAATGGCTTAAAATAACAAGATTGAGGAGGAGAGGAATGAACGCTCCAAGTTTGGGAGATTCCTTATGGGGATTTTTCACAATCTTTTTACAAAAATGATGTTTTTCAAAAACTGGGGTATGATGGCTAGAAAAATAGTCATAATGTTTTTATGGGAGGACTAATTTCTATCTCAATAGGATTGGATATCTAAAATTTGGAGTGATTCTCGTCCCATAGGATTATGAGATATGAACAAAAACCTTCTGAGCTACCTAGGGCACATGAAGAGTTTCAAAAGCATGCAAGGATGAAAACCCAGCTTCAAATGTGTTTTAATCGATACCTTATAGTTTTTTAATGCACTTTATGGAGAGTTAGATGGAAAACAAGTTATTTTCATGTTTTGTGGTAGATATGGGAAATGTATCTCGCAAAGTGGAAATGTATGGTGCAAATGCATATGAGAATGGTACCTCCACCAAGCCTAGGCAAAAATTTTGGGTGTCATTTCACCTCAAAAGTATGCCCAAGGTGAATATGGGGTTTGTAAGTGTGCATGCACACTTGGGTTTACCTTCATATTTCATGTTTTTGTGTTAATTTTTTGAATTTTTCTTTGAAAATCCTCCTCCAATCATAAAGAGGCACATGTTTGGGGTGCAATTTCACCTCTAAAGTACACTTAAAGTTCAATGGTATAAACAAAGTGTGCTAGTTTTCCAAAGTGCGTTTTGTAACTTCATTTGCATTGCCTCATTTTTCTCTCCTAAAATCTCCTTTGCCTTGAGTTTCGCACTTCATGAAATTTTTCCATATAATATATTAGTTAGCATGGAAATGGGAAAATGTATCTAATGATATTATTTAGAAAGTCTAAAAATGATTTTTTTAATATTTTTTCTTGTACCTCCATTTTTTCCTAGGGCTATGTGTCGATGAACCGATTTGCACAAAGGGTTTTCAACAAGCACGAGAAAAAATAAAATTTTGGTCATGAATATCATTGAATGTACTCTCACTTGATATTTTTTATTCTTCCAAATCTTCTCATGGTTCCTGAAACCTTCGGTGAAAAATTCATTTGTAAAAAGCCATCTATCATTAGTGTCAGAAAGGTTTCCACTTTCTATGCTCTAAGAAAAATACTTTACTTATTCCACCATGTAGTAGGATCTAAAATATTTCCAATTCTTGGGATATAAACTCCCAACAATAAATGGGGTTCTCAAAACCTTTCAGTGAAGTTGAATCTTCAATGAAGCATAATCACTTCTTTATTCCAAAAAGTTCTTTGGAATAAATCTTTCCCAAGACCATTTACAATCTCTCATAATGCATGCTAAATCATACTGTCATGGAGAAAAATCCAAGAAATTTCCATTGATCGTATCTAGGACTTCTAAAATGATAGGAGGATCCTGAAACCTTCCTATAATTTGAATTTTCAAAATAGGTAATTTCGGTTATTTTGACAAATTTGGGATATTTTGACCGGTTTGACCAAAAAGGTGAAAAATTTTCAATGGTGTTGTCAAATAAAATGCAATGACATTTTATATGCCAACACCAAGCTATATTCAAAGAAGGATGTTGAATGCAAGTCATGTATTATTGGGAAACATCATAAGGAGTATTTTCATATCATCAAATGGAAAGACATCAAACTTTTGGAGTTAATCCATTCAAATTTGTGTGGACCAATATCTTGCAGAAGTATTGGTAAGAATTTGTATTTCATTTCTTTCATTGATGATGCTATAAGGTTTATGTGGTTTTTATGTTAAAATAGAAGAGTGGAGATTTGTAATTTTTATAAATTTCATGGTTTGGTTGAAAAATAAAGTGGATGTCCTGTCAAAACCCTAATGATAGATAAAGGTGAAGAATTTTGTTCTAATAAGTTTTATGAGTTTTGTTCTTCATAGAGCATCAAGAGGAAGTAAGAAAATACTTACACATCACAACAAAATGGTGTGTCTAAAAGAAATACTAGTTCCATAATGTAATTAACAAGGACTATGTTAGAAAACAAGCACATGGAAAGATATTTTTTAGCTAAAGTAGTAAATATTCTATTTTACATCATAAACATGAGTAGTACAATAGAAATAAAAAACAAGACACCTTATGAGGCTTTGTATGGTTCAATACTAAATGTATCTCTTTTAAATATATTTGTTTGTTTATTTTTTTCATGTTCCTAATCAAAATAGGAAATTATTATATATTAAGAGTGTATCTCATATTTTCATTAGTTATGGTGATGGAATCAAATCATACAAGTTGTTTAATCCTACAAGTAAACAATTAGTTGTTTTAAGGGATTGTAAATTTTTGGAGAATGAGATGCATATTTATCTTTATCATGTAACAGAGAGGTTCATAATTGAAGGGGGGATCTCCTTGAATAATTTTAGGACTTACAAATTCATATGTAAGTTTCTAATGCTATAAGAAATGATACGATCTCTTTACAATAGACTAGTCATCCATCTGCAACAAATCCAAGTAAGTACAAGTGGTTGTTGAATCCAAATCTAGTAAATAAAATGTTGGATTAAAATTATGAGTCAAGGATTACAATGCTTCAATATTAGTAAGGTAATTTATTTGATGATTCATATGCTGAAAATATTATGTTTGTTTTGTCTTATATGGATAGTGAACCTAGAAGTTTTGAAGAAGCTAGTTAAAGGAAATAGTGGGTTGATAATATGAAACTTGAGATGGATTCCATTGAGAGGAATGATACTTGGAAAATTATTCAGCCTCCTTTTGATAAGGATGTCATTGGAACCAAGTGTGTTTAGTGATGGTATAATTGATAAACTAAAAGCTAGACTTGTTACAAAAGGATTTGCACAAACTTTTGAAATTGATTATGAGGAGACTTATGATCCTACTGTAAGGAAAGATACAATAAGACTAATTATTCTAGTTTCTAATCATAAAGTTTGGAAAATACATCAAATGGATGTAAATAGTGCATTCCTAAATGGAGTGATTGAAGAAGAAGTGTATGTGGGGCAGCCACAAGGTTTTGAGGTAAAGGGTAAATAATTTTGGGTATACATGTTGAAGAAGGATCTTTATGGGCTCAAGAAATATCCAAGAGCTTGGTACTCAAGAATTTATAATTATTTTTTGGCACAAGGCTTTGTAAAAATTTAGAATAATCCAACTATTTACATAAAATCATTTAGTTCTAATGTTTTCTATGTTTGCTTCTATGCGGATAATTTGATTTTCATTAGAATCTCTATGGAGATGTTTTATATATCCAAGGAGGTTGTGAAATCAGAATTTTAGATGAGTGATCTTGGAATTATGAAGTAATTTATTAGTATGGAGGTCCATCAAAATAAATATGAAGTATTTATTTGTCAAGTGAAGTATGTCCAAGATATGTTTTTGAAATTCGATCTTCAAGATTCTAAGGCTACAGATACTCTCAACTCAAGTGCATAAAAACTAATGAGAGGGGATGTAATCCCTTTAGCTGATGATAATATTTTTAGAATAAAGGTGGGAGGTTTTATTTATCTCACTATGACTATACCCAATGTCACTTATGGGGTTTCACTAGTTTCTAGATTCATAGGCAAGCCTTCACTCAAGCACATGCAAGTTGTGGAAAATTTTTTATATATGTAAAAGGGACTTGTGATCATGTCATTCACTTTAGAATAGTAAGTTAATTATGTCTTTTTTGATAGTTGGATTTATATTGGGAAGGTTCTATTGATGGTAGGAAGTCTAATTCAACTTATTGATTCACATTGGGAAGTGGTTTGGTTTCTTGGACTTCAAAGAAATATGTTAATATTGCATTATCCTCTACTGAAGTTTAATATGCATCACTTACATAATCTTTCACATAGTGAATGTGGTTAATAATAATCTTAGTGTATTTAAAATATGTTCAATTTGAGCCTACACAAATATTTTGTGATAACATTGGGGCAATATATTTTTCTAAAAGCCAATTTTCCATGCAAGACCCAAACACATTGAGCTCAAACATTACTTTCTAAGAGACTTGGTCAATGATAAATATTTTTCATTGAATATGTGAGAAGAAAAGATCAAATTTTTGATATACTCACCAAGGGATTATTGAAGCACACACATGGAAGACTCAAGCAGATGATTGAATTTCTTCCTTTGCATCAA
Organism: Taxus wallichiana var. yunnanensis; assembly: GCA_018340775.1. Taxonomy (NCBI): domain Eukaryota; kingdom Viridiplantae; phylum Streptophyta; class Pinopsida; order Cupressales; family Taxaceae; genus Taxus; species Taxus wallichiana. Next base: position 95,570,945 of record CM031238.1, read on the forward strand.
AGGGGGAATGTTGGGAATGATGCCAATTTTGGCATTTGAAATTCTCGCTAAATTTAGATAATTTCTATTTTTATAAAATACTATAAAAATATACTTTTAGGATGTTTTAGTACTTATTTATTTCATTCATGTGTTTGTTTAGTCAATTAAGATCAAATAAGTGATTTTCATTGATTTTCTAAAAATATATCAATAAGCCAAAGATAGATTGTCAATTATCAGTTTCCGGATAAGTACAAATTCTTGTGTAGTCATCCCCAAAGAGGTGGGAAACACTTTATAAGTTAATATAACTACAAATATGATACTTTTATGACAATCCCTATATTTTAGGTACCTTGGGAACATTATCTAAGAGAGAGCTATAATTAGGATTTGAATGCATGCCTAGCTTGCATAATTCTATTCCAGGAAAACTTCTTGCATGTTGAGTTTGTCCATGGATTACATGATTCTATTTTTGAGTTACATGAAATTTTAAAATTATTTTAGTAGTATGTTAATATTTTTATTGGCTATAATTTGAGTTTAACTTGCTTTGTAAGTTGAGTTGTAAGTGACAAATTTAACCTTCGAGTTAATAAAATCATGGAGTCATAACACTCTATTATTGAAATTTTCGTAAGTGTTTTTGCCTTTATGCTGAAATTTTTCAGAATTAATAACCAAAAATATTACAAAGCTTATTTTTAAGTTCAATGATGCATACAATAGACAGTTGTATCATTAAGTACACAAGCAATTGCATTAGTTTAAGCACTAGTTTTTCTCGGCCTTGTTTGGATGAGATAGAGCTTCACTGGGTTTTTATACATGTTATATCAAATATTGAGTATAACTTCAAGTTTTTAGTTTGTTTATCATTCCATATCCATTCCACCACTTTTACTTCATAGTCGAATTAGGTGTAAATATCCTCCGAATTTGATCTTACATTCCTTACAAACATGATACATGGGGAGGATAAAGTTGAGTATGTTTCAACAAAAAACATTGATGATATTTTAAACCTAGGACATGTGTTTTCATCCAAAAACCTTGAAAAAATAGTGAGGAATATAATTCTAACATACCTCTTAATTTGGCTAAAGCCCCAATCGTATACCTTTTATCAAAGTAAATCGTAGCACATAGAAGTATGGTGAAGCTCAAACCCACACACCACGTAATAAAGAAAAAAATGGTCAAATACCAATTAAAAAATCTAAGTCACTAACTTTCAATCTTACCTTATCATATAAATACATTAATGTTAGGCAAAACCCAAGGATAAATAATAGCACATATTTAATTATCCACTAAAATAAATTACCAAAGATTATAGTTTATGTTTAAACATAAAATTATGAAAGAATACATCCCATAATGAATTAGATATTATATTAAGTGCATGAACATAAAATTCAATGAACAAAATAGACAAGATATAAGTGGGGAAATCTTTCGGTAAAAACCCACTAAAAATCACTTATCTTTATTGAGGATAAAAATTTCACCCAGCACTTCCACTATTTAAAGTATTTACACCTTCATAGAGGGATTACAAAATGTCATATATATTCTCTCATGAGTTTAGATGAATCTTCACACATTTTCATCATATATCATCAAATAGATCACATAAACAAATCACATGTATTCACACCTTCTCTATTTTTCATGTGTCTCGATCATAAGGATATCACCTTGATTTGTATCAAGGCACTTGGCCATATTTTGGGTCATTATTATATTTTAAGTTTAAATATTATGTCAACCCGATAAGGAATCCACCATAATTATATTTTTAATATAAGTTATATGCCATAATTGTTTAGTCTTTGGCGGGTTTCTTACTAAATTAGTTTCCCGCTTAATATTACAACCCCAACACTCCCCCTTAATGATAAGTAAGGAAACATGCCAAATTTTATTTTTATACAAAAGGACTTACAATCCATAAATCATCACGTGAATATTTAGGCTAGCATGCAAATATATAAGGCTAGTTCAAAATAACAAATGCCAAGTCACCATTTTTGTACAAAAATAATTACAATTCATAAATCATCTAAGTGATTTAGTCTAGCATGCAAAAATCAAAGGCGTTCTATGGATTTTGTAACTCCAAGGTACATTAAGTTTCAATGTTCTATAGGTTTTGTAACTCATGGGTATACTTCCATATTATCCCATGGAATTAAACAAGCCACAAACAATTTAAGTGTTTAGTTGGTTTTAGAAAAGCCACAACACACTCGCTTTAGTGTTCCGCAATGTTTAAGAATCCACAACATACGTAAAAATGATCCATGGGTTTTATAAAAACCACAATACATTAGAACAAAAAAATTTCTCAAGATAAATTGATTACCTATGAAGTCTTACTTAAGATTATGGATTCAAAAATCTCAATCAAAATAGGTATTACAAGTGAACTTACATAAAGTAATAATTTACTCAATCAAAATAGAAATAGTGTAGAGATATTTTACATTTGACACAATCACGCCGATAAGTGGTGGCATTGCAAAAATGTAAAACATGATAAAAACATATTTACTCCCCCTCAAGGGAAAATTTGAAAGGAAAAATCTCATATGATTCAGAGGTGAAGATCAACGTCATGAGTCTTTCTCATATGATTCATATGTGGAGATCAAATTCATTCACATGATAATTTGATTCAAACAACATGTGTTCATTTGATTCAAAGGTGAAGATAAATGTCATTCACATGATCATTTGAGCCAAAATTTGAAATTCCCAACATAACATGAACTTTTTAGCACAATGGATTTGTAAAAAAGTATGCAACCTTATCTTCAGTAGAACAAAACTTGAGTTTTATGTCACCATTCAAAACTTTCTCTCAAATGAACTGCATATGAATCTCACTTTGATTTGTTCTTTGATCTGGACTAGATTTTTGCATGAGAGCAATGCAACTTTGGTTGTCACATAGAAGAAGAGTACTTCCTTTGATGGCTATATAAAGTTCATCCAACATTCTTTTCAGCCACATGTCTTTATTTTTACTTCCATAGAACTTCTATACTCTACTTCAAAATAAGATATGTATACTATTGGTTGCTTCTTGCTACTCCAAGTGATTACACTTGCACCCAAATTAAAAACGTATCTAGAAGTAGATTTTCTATCCACAATATCAGTAGTATGGTCAGAATCACAATAATCAAATAAATTTGCATCATCATAAGAAGAATAATACAAACCATAATTTATTGTACCTTTGATATACCTTAGAATCTTTTTTTCCATTTTCCAGTGGTCCTCATAAATATCCTTCATGAATCTAGAAATAATTCAAACTACATATAATATATCAGGCCTAGTGATAGTTAGATAAATCAAACTACCAACAAGTTGTCTATATAAAGTAAGATTAAATTTATCACAAACAAGTTTTTTTATCTAATTTATTTCCAACTTCCATAGGAATAGATATGTGTTTACAATCAATTGTGTTAATATGTTTAATAATGTTAGAATCATACTCTACTTAAGATGCCATAATAGATTTTTTATTTTGAAAATAACGATGCATAAGAAATGATTTAATAGTCCTAAATAAGACATTTCAAAACATTTTTTAAGCTTCTCTTTGATTCTAAGAATTAGATTATTATCACTACTAGCAATCAAGATATCATTAATATATAATACACTAATGATAACATGACTATTTTCATATTTTACAAACAAATCGTTACCAACAAAATGATTTTTGAAACCAAGATCCTTAAATAAACTATTTATCTTGGCATACCAAGCTCTAGGAGCTTGTTTAAGACAATACAAATATTTTGTAAGCTTACACACATATAATTCCTTACCAGGTTCTTCAAACCCTTTAGGTTGATGCATGTAAATTTCTTCTTTCGTATACACATTTAGGAAAGTATTTTTCTCATCCATTTAGTGAATCTCTCATCCATGTTGACCATCTAAAGCTAGAAGAATTCTAATAGTGCTCATTTTGGAAACAAGAACAATTTTTTTAACATAATCTAAAGTAATTTTAAGATTAAACCCTCTAAAGAACTAATCATTCCTTTAATTTTTCAATCTTACCAACAGATTTATACTTAATTTTATGCGCAGACATCTAGATCCTACAATGATTATTTTATGAGGAATAGGACTAATTCCCTTCATTCTTTATTAGAGAATTGTATTCCGCTTTCATAGCTTCAACTCACATTTCATATAGGATAGCTTCTTCAAAATATTGAGGTTTAACCTCATAAAAAGTTACAAGGCATAATAAGAAAACTCGACTACAAGTCATATTTCTCGATTAATAGGTTGAGAAGAATCTCCCTCAATATCAACATACATCATATCATAAGAAGGGTTATCAACATCTTTGAAATAAATTTCTATATTTTCTGAAGAAGGATTATCAAATTGAAGAGATTCATACTTAGAAAACGGAAAAGAAGGAAGAGAGGAGGAATCATAAAAAAGTTTCATAAGAACATGAACATTCCTATTTTTTATGATCATATGTTTGATTGGATCATATAATCTTAATCCTTTTGTTTGACATCCATACCTAACAAAAATTCAAGAGTAAGAGGTAGGATTATGTTTTTTTCTTTTAACTTTAAGAAAAAGAAGGGAAGCTGACTACCAAATATCTTTAAACAATAGATATAATGTTTTTGTTTATGTCATACTTCATGAGGTGTGGGTTGATGAAATATTTGGTAAGAACTCTATTTAAGATATGAACAATAGATTTCATGACTTCATACTAAAGCAACTTAAACACATTATAAGCATGAAGCATGCTCCTAGCCATTTCTATGATTGTTTTATTCTTCCTTTAAACTATGCCATTTTGCTAAGGGAATAAGGAGTTGTCATTTCCATTTGAATTACAAAAGACACACAAAAATCATTTAAATTTTTATTGACATACTCATCTCCATTATCATTTCGATTCTCTTTATTTTCAAATTAGTCATGTTTTCAACCAAGGTTATAAACTCTTGAAACTTAGACAGAAATTCAGAATTTTTCTTAATATAGTATGACCAGTCATTCTAATTTTTTTCAATGAAAATAACAACATAAAAATCTCCACCAAGAGAAGGAACTTCCAAATGAGATCTTACATCAGCATGGATTAACTCAAAAGTTTAGAGAAATTAGAATCGTGATGTTTGCGAAATGGTTCCACATGTTCCTTACCACACACCTAACTTTCATAAGATTCATGGTATGATTTCAACTTAGGAAGACCTACAATAAGATTAAGGTGAGACATTTCAAATAACCTTTTAAAGTTCACATGCCCATGTCTTTCATGCCATAATTTAGAAACATTACAAGAAGAAAAAGAAATATAGGATTCAACAACAAATCCTTCAAAGATATATAATCCATTCTTGTGAAAACCAATAGCAATAATATTACCAAGCTCATTATTTACATATGATTTATCTTTTAATAGCATAAATTTTCAGTTTTCTATAGCTAGTGGAGAACAAGATAAAAGTTTCTTCTTTAAGTTAGGAACAAAAAAACATTACTAGTGGTTCCATTTGTTAACTTAACATTACTGAAAAATTCAAACATAAAGATAGAATTATCATCACATATATATTCTCATAACATTCTACAACATTAGAAATAATTTCATGAGTATATGTCATGTTCCCGAGGCACCGCTATCTAGGATCCATTCATTGTCATTAGCGGTTGAAAGAGCAAAGATAAAAGCAATGCTTTGATCAACATTATTAGCTTGATTCTGATATCCATTCTTATTTTAGTAATTAAGTTCTTATATTTAGCATTATTATGAGCCTTATTAACATTAGAATAAAAATCAGCTACTTTATGACCAAATTTACCACATTTGGTATATGTGCCATCAAACTTAACCTTAATTTTTTTTTTTTTAGGATTGAATTTAGATTTAAGATTTGATTATTGATTACTATTATTGTTATTCTTATTTTTAAATTATTTATAATTTTGGGATAGCAATTTCTAGAGGCATTCTCTTTTGAGTCAAAGTTCTCCATGACCTAGGGAAAATTTTAGTGGTGAATTTTTGTAAACTCACAAATATTAGAGATTTTGGAAATTGGAAATGGAAATTTTTAGAGTCACTTCCCGCCTTCACCTAAAATTTCGCCAACAAGTCATTTGTATGGGTAATTTCACCTACTATTTATATGTAAAAATTAACTTATGCATGTATTCGCCAAGGTATAATACATAGCCTGGGGAGTTGCATCAGGGGTACCCATTTAATACAGACATCCAACAAAGAGCGGCTGTCCATCCAACTTAGGTTGACAGACAACCATTTTCTGCCATCCAACCCGTGTTGGACGGAGTCATCTAACCTGGGTTGGACGACGACATTATGAACGGTTGTCTAACCGGATGCCGATGCCCGGGTGACGACATACAATGGATGGTTGTCTAGCCCATGTTGATGGCTAGGTCGATGATGGACAATGGATGGCCGTCCAACCCTGGTTGGATGACCTTCCATTGTCTTCCATACAACCTGGATTGATGGCGTCCAACATAGGTTGTATGAAAATCAATAGATGGTCATCCAACCTAGGTTGTATGGAAGATGATGGACGACCATCCAAGCCAATCGATTTGCCACAAAATGGTTTTTCAGAAATTCACCATTGAGAAAAAGTTGATTTTGGAGATTTTCCACCAATTCTAAACTAATTTTTCAAAGGGGGGGTCTTAAAATTAACCATGCCATGACCCTTTCTTCTTTAATGAGTAGAGAATACAAGGTATATAAATCGGGTAATTCGATTCATTTTGATACTTATAATTCAAAATAGAGATATAATTTTATACACTTTTCATGTATGTTAATCAGTATAATAAAAGACAACAACTTATCTTGAAATAATTCACAATTCTAACCATCTAATTGATCCTTAATTTTCTTAATCATAGTTAGATAATAGACTATCTTTTCATTTCATTTCATTGAAGTTGTAAACATCTCCATGATTAGTTTAATTATCTTAGAAAGGTGACTACCTTCATGCATAGTCTGTAATTGATTCCATACATCATCCTGGAGACTCCATATGTCTTATATGCAACAAGAATTCATCTTTGATACTTTGCAATAGGATGGACATGGCTTCTTGGGATTTTTGGAAGAAGATACTCAAGTTTTTAGGTGTAGCTTGTCTCCCAATGGGTCTTTTTCAACACCACTAACTAGATCCAGATGCTTTCTCACCATCAAGATGGTTTGCACCTAATTCTCCAAATGTTATAATAAGAACCATTTAAAAATTGATATTTATCCATGGAGAAATTAGAAGAACTAGATATATTAAGACAATAAGCAATATTTAGGTGTTATGTGGTTTTAACAAATTAGCAGATATCCACGGTTAGAAGAAAATAATATTCTTTAGTTTTAAACCAATTATGAAATTATCGTAACTTAATAAACACAGTAAAACAAGGTATGAAAACTAAGAAAGGAGACTGCAAAACAAAAAGAACAAGTTAGGAGAGGCTCATTTGTAGCAATAGATAAGAAGATATAGCTTTTTCGGATTTAAAAGCCACGTAATAAGGAAATAGAGTTCTATGAAATTATACAAATGAATAATTCGCAAAGCCAAGAAAACCTTCAAACAAGGTATGTAAATTTTACAAAGAGACCACAAAACACAAAGAATATGTCGCGAGGCAAGAACAAAGAATATATATAAATTTCCATGTTCAAAATCCGCAGAGAAAAGAAACAGAGTTTTATGGGTTTTGAACTTTTAGTTTTTTTGTGAAATAATAAGGTAAACTCATGGAACAAAGGAATGCCTGTGGAACAAGAAAATTCATCGATTCAAAGGAAACAATCCACAAGACCAAGGAAATCCATAACATAGAAAATAATCTATGAGATAGAGTAATTACGTGGAAAAAGAAAACAATCTATGAGATTAGGGAAGTCCATGGAACAACAAAAACAATTAGGTACAAAACAAGTGAAACAATTCTATGTAAAATAGAAGAAATCCATAAAATACAAAAGCATGGATAAGGTCATGAGACAAGTAGCCATAGACAAATATTTTCACTAGAGAAGAATAGGTTCACAAAGCAAAAATCAAGATAGGGAAACAACGAGACATCTAAAAGGCAAGAGAAAGTCCACAAATAAAACGAAAATGCTAAAGCAATTGCATAATAAGGAAGAAAGAAACACAACAAATACAACACAATGGAGCAATCCAAAATATGTTATAAAGTGAAAACTACTTCAAAAAAAAAAATAGTATGACTCAAATTTAAGGCACAAACACGTGAAGAAAGTCGAATGTTGCGTATGAACAAAAATGCCACACAACATGATTGAAACATGTGCAACAAGAAAGGTTCCGTACGAGAGAAGGGAAAGAAAATTGAAGCAAGGAAGAATCTATGAAAAAAATATATCATGTGAGACATGGATAAACCGAGCAGCAGAGTAAAGAGCTACGTAATAGAGACAAAGTTGCACAAAACTTAGAAATACAACAAATCTAAGTAAAATCTTGTGAAAGATGCGAAGAACTAGAGGAGGGCCACTAGTGATTAAAAATAGATCCAACCAATCGATTCAATAACAACCAATTTTTTGATCAACCATACTAATTTTAAAGCATCCAAGCACTCCATGTTTATCTTAATTCACATGAATTAAGGTTTGTGCACCTTGTAGGACTCAAATAGTCATGCAACACAAGTTAGAGTGTCACACTTCTTGAAATTTTCTTAGTACTTCAGGTCTACAAGATTCTTTATACATGTAAATAAAAATAACCAGATCTATCCTATACAATCATAAACAGGATATCTGATACCATGTTAGGGAAAACACGGGGATAAATAATAACACATATTTAATTATCCAAAGAAAATAAATTTCTCAAGATTATAGTTTATGTATGAAAAGAAAATTATGATATATTACATCACATAATGAATTATATATTTGATTAAGTGCATGAGCATGAAATTAAATGAACACAAGAAATAAGATATAAGTGGGAAAACCTTTCAATAAAAAACCCACTTTGAAAAATAACTTATCTTTATCGAGAATAAACATTTCACCCAAAACTCCCACTATTTCCAAGCAGCTTACACATTTATAGAGGGATTACAAAGTGTCATATGCATTTTCTCGTGAATTGAGATGAATCTTCACACAATCGTATCATGTATCATCAAATTTATCACTTAAACAACTCGCATGCATTCACACCTCTATTTTTTCATGTGTCTAATCTAAAGGAGATCACCTTGATTTATATCAAGGCGAGACCCTTTTTTGGGTCACTCTTATATTGTAAGTTTAAATGTTATTAAAAACTGATATCGAATGTACCACACTTATATTTTAAATACAATTTATATGCCACGATTGTTTAGTCTTTAGCTGGTTTCTTATTAATTCAGTCTCATCCTTAATATTAGAACCCCAACAAGAAAATCCTAAGGTTACTCACACTAAAAACCTAAGGTTACCCATGAAACATATCAAGTAGACAATCACTAAGGTGAAGCCTCTAAATCAAACCAAATCTACATGTCATCTACACCCACAAGAGGCAATGCATTCAAGTAGGAATAGAAATCTATGAAATATGTGCTTAGTGGTTTACATGAAAGTAGTAGTGGACACCACAAGAAATGTCTCTTTAAAGAGATATGTCCCTACCCCTTTGATAAGGAAATGCTACGAGTACCCTCTCCATCCAGCTTTTATTTTCCTGAATTTTACAAATATTACAGGAAGGGTGACCTTAGGATCACATCAAATACTTGTTCATGTTTTTTTAATAAGTAGATTATAGTGACAGTTATCTCATTCTATTATTCCCACATAGATTATGAGACCAAGATCTTAAATGGTTTCTCCACCTTCATAGATTTATATGAGAGATTCATCAGACACTTCTCCTTTTACACAATAGTGAGATCTTAAATGCTTGACCTATGTAGCACCAAATAACATAATATTGAAATCTGTGTTTCCTTCTTATAAAGATGGAGGGGCTTAGTTATTTGTTTCCCTTACTTTATCCTAGAGAAATAGTTAGTTAGCATCTATGTACCCAACTTGCACCTTGTTTTCATAACATCGGTGAAACTTTGAAACTATACAACTCATGGGTAAAATTTATGTTTTGGTCATTTTATTCCCTCTTACTAAGCCCTTCTTCAAAGGAGTTGGTCAAAATTTGGAAAATTTGAGCTAAAACAAAGCAAGTCATACTTTTGAGAAACAGGTGGAAATGTTCCTCTATTCCACTTGTTCCCCGTATCTCTATCATGGTTGCATTACATTTGGAAGTTGAAAAATTGGTATTTTTGGGAACTTGGGGAAATGTTTCAGAGTTCCTTGTGTTCCCCTACACTCTATAATAATTACCTAAAATAATTTATTAGAATAGTCGACACCTTTTAGAACTAAGTGAATTGTTCCTCACTTCCTTAAGTTTCCCGATCACTTGCATTCCCCAAAACAAGCACAAGGAGTTTGTGTTGGTTAAGTTGAGTATTGATGGTACTTGTGGAATAGTTCGAATATTTTTCTTGTTCACCAAAACCTTGCACTAGCCAATAAACAATGGAAAAGGTTGACATTGAACATGTCTATCTTGGAAGTAATTAAGGGAACTATTCCTCCATTCCCTCGCCTCTACGCTTCACCATCTAAGACACTAAACAAATCATTTTATCAAGTTAGTGATGGAAGGCCCACAAGGAATTATTCCAAAGTTCCTCCAGCTTCTCCACCAACCACCTAGAAATGGACCGGTTGTTTTATAGATTTTACTAGAAAACTTTCAATTTTTGCCAAGAGGAGATGTTATAAATGATCCAAAATCAAGGAAACATAATGTAATGATAAAGTATTATATTTTTGCTAATTTTTAGCTCAAGTTTAGATGAAGTAGGGTGAGTTAGAGGATTAAAGTTAAAATGCAACATTCGAATTATGCTTCAACAAACTAAGGGAATCATTTAATTTTTTATAAACCATTAATTAACTTGATGCCTTTAATGATTACCAAAACGCAGCAGATAAATCCAACATACTAATTAAGATTAAAAATACCTTAATTATTTTCATGTTGTAATGTTTAACATCATTACTTAGATCAATACTAGGTAATTCAGAATTAATTAATATTCTAGAATCCATATTGACAACCTAAGATAACAATGTGCAATTACATGAGTTCCAGATTCTTCAAGATCCCCCTTCAACGCTCTATATGAGATGATATACATTATATATCTTTGGTTAGACATTTTTATAGGTATAGAGATCTAGTGCATCTTCTTAGTGTCAGCAAGTGAATCCTTTTTTAACTACACACCAGCTCAAAACCCAATTAAAAGAAGAAATCGTGAAAAAATAATACAATCGGTCCTTTACAATATTATGGCCATAATTTTCTGGCATTGTTATAAGCAAGCCTAGTTTCGTGACTGCACATAAGCCACTCGAAACATGTCCTCCTTTCACCACACAACCGTCTCAACATAGTATTAGAATTATCTTCCAATGTCTTAGTATTAAGTTTACAATTAACCATTTTAATTTATTCATTTCCAATAAGGTATACTTTCATCCTATAGATAGGTTAACTAAGTTTCATGATGATATCCAAATCACGATAGAGGTATGTAATGATCTCAATGAGTCATTGGATAAATTATGTACCTTATTTTGCGTGATCTTCAACTATATCGATCTACGATCATTGATTAGGTTTAGTCAAGTATAAGACTTAAACCATTTCATAGCATTAATTAGACATCATTAATGCTCATTATTAGACATTTATACATTTCAGTTTTCCTAAGTCAGATATGTACAACTGCACTATTTCATGAATTCAAAATGTACCTTCATACTTGTTCCATATCATCATACTACTCTCACACTAAAGTACAATGGAATCAAGTATGATCTTACACTGATAATACTTTATCTTAAAAGTGTATGTTGTTGTTAAAAGACAACAACATGTTCCATATTGTTACATACATATAAAATAACATTTATCATCATGTTTATCTGTGTTTAAAAATTACATCATATTTACCTATCTCTTTTAGTACACTCATTATACTTACTTATTTATTTAACTATCATTGTTAAGAATTCAATTTATCATAACAACATCCTATAACAGCTTATGTTATGACATTAAATATCATTTCACATTGAATACTTTATTAATATCAACAATACAAAATGTCTTAAGACACATACATAATGATTAGAACAACCATCTCTATTTTCATAATCATAATTGAAATACATCAATACATTTTCACAAATATATTATCAAAGATTATCTTTTCATACATTGCACACATTTGCCTTACACAATTGCAAGTAATATTCTCACTTTAAAAACAAGTACAAATATATTTACTACATCTATGTAATCATGTTCGTAACAATCAAAGTATGTCGTAATCTAGATTCTTCAACCATTTTGTGATATTTTTCAAAATTGCAAGCTGAAAAATAATAATATGCATGGTTAGCTCATTAGAATTGGCATGGTATTACAACTCTCTACTTAGTTGTTTTGTTTCAAAATATTTGAACATTTACAATTGATTTAATGACAAGACATCAAATATTATAACCAAAAAGTGTATAGGCTATCATGAATGGTCTAATGATTTAGCCATGATTCTACCATCCACTACTTATATTTATACATAATTTTCATTAAGTCTAAAATATATTTATTTTGTTATAAATTTAATTCAAACACCACGAAAACAACATTCACTTTTACCAAAGATTTGTGCAATACAAAGCATCTAAACATTCGATTCAGTTCAACAATCAAATGGTATATAAGATCCATTTCCCTTTCTCTATTTATTATTTTGTAAGGTCTTTGGTTACACAAAGGATTATAGAAATCCCCTTTTTTATCTTAACACAATCAATTATTCGATTTAGGAAGCATTTCACAAACTATTTTTCTAGTAGTCATAGTAATTAACCACAATGCCTAAAATCATTCCTTTATTAACAACATAGCATTAAATATGAACTTTGGCAAGAATATTAATGAATAAGAACATCATTCCAAGTTTCTCTCCTTTCCTTATCATTTATTTTTACCAACCCATCAACCACCAAGCAACAAAATAGTTTCGATAATTCCAAAGGAATAACTTTGATTGAGTATAGTTTAAGAGGAACACAATATCGTAGACCTCGAATATAACTGGGATTACAGATCCATTTTTAATAAATGGTTTCATCCCATGACTTCAAGGAGGGAACAAGAAACAAATATAAGTATGTAACATTGTCCCCAATTATAATTCAAAGTTGGAGTCATTTGTATGCTAGAGCCATCTTAGGTACAAAGATAAGTTCACACAATCCTTTTCTTCACCACAACCACCATCAACAAGGTTTAAATTGTACCTAATTACCTTAATGGCACGGTGACCTAACATGTCACAAAGTTACAAGGAAAACCAAAACTCATTTCCTTCTACCCAGATATGGTTTATATTGATCATTATAAAGGTGTGGATAAAACATACCCACAAAGTGTTCTTCTCTATTAAAATATTTAGAAGAGAAACCGACATCACAAGTGAATTCAAATATATTGACAAAAATCCTTATCAAACCTATACCTCACACCGTACTTGAGTAGTGCAAATAAAACAAAATGTTTAATAGCCCACTACATGAGCTCGAAGGCAAACAACCCATCAAACATTTGATAGCAATCAAATTAGTACCCGATAATAAATGCATTCATTTTACCAAATAAGGATTTACAACCTGAAAAAATAAGAAAATAAATGATTCATCAACAATAAAACCTTGTGTATATTCAAACATAATGAAAAGAAACAATTAGATACATAGAAGATAATCCATTCCCGCATATTTGTAATATTTTTAACCAAATAACTCCCAAAACCAGAAACATTTCTTCACAAATTGCTCCAGCAATAATCAAGAATTCGAACACCCGATATACCTCTACCCCATTTAGATTTATATGAAAGTAAAATCTTGTTAAAGCCCCAAGTAGATCCCTTTTATCTTCCATAAAAATCTCAGCTGTAAATATGCGTAAAAACTTCCATGCATGGTCGAAAGAGGAGCTCAACAAAAAAAAAAAGATAAAAAATAATAATAAATCCAAGTTGCATCTGGTTAGCTTCTTCAGAAGCTTCCAACTCCCAAGAAAATGTACCAACAACCATTTAATGTGATTAATATGCATAGTTCCATGTTGTGGCCTATCCAATTGTTTGTCACCCTCTAATTCTCTCTCCAAATTTGGCAGGTTTACGGGCGGTCTAAACTTTATTCAACCTTAAAAATAGTTAAATAAATTACATGGTGAACAATGGTCCAAGATTATCTCAAAATCATTTAAACCTTAATTCTTAGCATGGTTCATGTAATGACCAATTTTAATTAGTTAACAATCCATGCATCTCGAATATGATTAAAGACCATTTCTTTATCAACCAATCAAAATCCAAAAAGTATGGTCGAGACCATTTCAAACAAATAGAAACCAATGGCGGTCGAAGATCAAATTAAAAAAATATAATATAAATCAATATGCATGGTGTTTTCAACCAAAGATCAACTAAGTGAACAAATATACCTCTTTACATGGTCGGTTGACCCATTAACTCAAGAAAAACATTCCATATGCCTAAGTCATATAACCTTTTTCCATATTTATTATCAATGTAATTGAAGTATACCAAGTTAGTTTAACAATAGAAATGCCCAATGAAATGATATAAGGCTTAGCTTGATTATTAAAATCAATATCATTCAACATGGATCATGATTGGTCGAGACAAGATCAAACCAAAAATGTTTATACATAATACATGGTGATAAGCAAGATTGTCAAATACACACTATATGCATTATGGTCATGCCATTAATCCGTAAAGTAAATAATCTAAGATCAATAGATGTACTATTGGTTTATCTTGCTATATAAACAATACATTTTATCTTGTTATATAAGCAATGCATTTTACCTTGCCATTAATTTGTGGCATGTCCGGTGTGTTTGATGGTCAATTGTGGCACCACATAGATAAGGATGTTGAGTTTGTCCCGCCATGTTGTGGCTAGTGTTCTTGTCAAGTTATCCCGGCCGGTAGGATGCATATGTGGATGTCTCACTGTTATAACGAATGAGTGTTGTGGTGAGTTAGGACCAAATGGTACGAGTGGTGAGGTGGAAGCTCACCGAGCCGGTGAGTTGACCCATAATGGAACTCGGTCCCCATGCATTACAGTGCCCTACAATAAATAGTTACAAAGCATGATTTAATCCCACATTCATCCCATAATTACACTAAGAGGTAAATATATATAATATTGTGGCACTATCATAATGAAGTAACAATGGCAAAGACACCCCTCCAATAAAAAAGTGTGTCAACCTTGGCTAAGGGGCCCCAACTAGAAAATAACGGGGCCCACCCATCTGAAAGCAAGCGTCAAATACTAGAGTCACAAAACCACTTTTTATTCTTTTTCTCAATTTCATTTTTCCATGTGTTACAACATGATTGGCTAGTTGTTCCTATTTTTTCTCCTTCAACTTAACCTTCTACGAATGTAAACTTACTCCAATAGAGTCTGCTTTTCACATTATAATAGGAGACAAAAATATTTCAAAGTCTTCTACCATATTTTAATGATCTTAAGAGATTTAGGGAAAATATTCCCATTGATTTGATCTCCTGATAACTCCTCCCCACTCGGGAAGAATTTGTGTCAACAAAAGTCTTTTTCACCCTCAAATGTTGTTAATCATCTTCCTTCATATCACAAACACATGCAAGATGCATAGAAAAAGCATTATGGTTATATTACTACAAATTGTTGATTGGTTAATCACAAAAATCGATCGCTTAAAAATAGACAATTGTTTTCCAATAGAGGCAATCGAACCACCGATACTCTATGATTCTTCTAATCTCTACAAATAGATGTGAACCCGAATCTTTCAAATCCCAATTACTATAACTACCATCACAAAAAATTGATCAAGATAAAAATGTTAGAGTAGGTATTTACCTTAGCTCATGTTCACCTAGGTACTTTATTTACCTTTATTGTATTTATCCTCACTCACTTATGTGTGTGGATATTTCTTTTACCTTATTTAGATATTAGGAGATATTATCTAGTTGCTAGGTATAGTTATTTCCTTGATCTATGGTATTGACTAGATCCTTGATGTCTAGTTCTCTCCTAAATCTATGGTCTTGACTAGTTCTTTGATTAGTAGTTATTTCCTTGATTTATGGCTTGATATACGACCTTGACTGGTTCTTAGATTGTTATTCCTTTCCTATTTAAGCAAGGCCCATTCTCGATGTATTGCATTGAGTTCCATAATAATATATGATATTGTTTCTCATTTGTTTGTAAAGGTTTTACGTAAAGTTATTCGAAAATTGCTTTCATCTTATTGATTGTGGTGTTTGATTAGCATCTGTGTTCTTGGCTTGGTACGATCTGGTTATCGTTCCTTTCAAAAATAGACAAACATTCTCTAGAATAGGAAACTATCAAATCATTACTCGTGATACGATCAATCACTATAAACACAATTCCACCAAAATAGATCAATATATAAAGACATCTATATGCCAAAAATAGCTAGTGTCCATTGTCCCCTGTGAAATTTTCAATCACTACAAATATCACAAATATGATCCAAAATGTTTAGACCACCATATGCCAAAAATAAACAAGAGTCAAAACTGAATCATTTGAGTCTACCAATAAAATATTCATCCCAACATTCTTCAAAATAGCATGGAAACAAACCGTATGCATACCCAAAAGCAATGAACTACCATCCACTGTAAAATATCACTAGGTATAATTTGCAAACTAGTTTGTTAGTGTAATCATAATGTATTCTAATGTTGTTACCATATTTAGAAATCACATTTATTGCCCACATGGACATGTGATTTTCAAGTATGGTAAGAACAAGATTTTGCATTGTGAGCACAATTACAAACATGCCCAAATTATGGGTCTTAAAATGCACCTAACATATATATGCTAAAAATAGATGCATTCCCAAACAACAATTATTCTAAAAAAGTATGAAACTAAACATTGTCAATGTTCCCATTAACTTGTACAAATTGTTGTCAAATATCCAAAGCTGAAACATGAGTTTAATTTCATACCCAAACTATACCAGAAGAACTCAAAAGCTAAATAAGGAGATGTAAATGGAGTATTTCCAAATTTCAATGTAAGAAATTCACTGAGTATGATTAACTTGTCTCTCAATTTCCCTTACGAATCTGAACTCCAAAAATTCAAAGCTACAAAAATGGGAAAATATTTCTTTGCAACCATACAAATGGGAATCCTAGCTATGAATTAATTGCATGCTTATTCAACAATCAATAGCTATGCAATATATAATTAAAAAATTGTTTTCCAACCCATTTAAATGGATTTTCATTTTCAATTATTACTTGATCCAGGTTGTATTATCAACTAATGGTGGATTAGGAACTTCATTTACCTTTGTAATAGGTTTGTATTCCATATTTGTTTTACCATTACTCTGATGGTGTGATGGATGAAGTTTCCAAAAATTCCACTCGATGCCCATTCACATGAAAATGGTGCAAAAACTCCTCTTTCCCTTCTTCTAGGTTGAGGAAATCTAATTGCCATTTCTCACCTCTAAATCACGAGATTGGTATTTTCCATTTGTCTTGTTCTTGATAAATGACATCAAATTCTTTAACATTTTCCTTCTCTTCCAACAATTGGAAACATAATGGTTATGCAATCTAAAACAAATGTAAGGAAAATCATTCCACATTTTCTGAATAGTATAGCCAAATTTCTTAAATTGGAAAAGAGGATCAAAATTCTTGAAATTTATTTTGCGATTATGTTAAGAAAGAGGAGGTTTTTTTTTCATTACCTCTTCTTTGTGTTCTCTTACCAAATCCATCCTGCAAAGTACTAGTGGGGTATTCACTTTGCTTTCAGAAGCTTATCTCTTTTCAACGTGTTTGGATTCTCTAATATCCATTCCTCGCACTCAGAAAACCCAATCTTGTAAAATAAGGATGATTCTCGACTCATATTGGGTTAGCAATTCCTTGGTCATTTTTACCAAGGCCTCTTCCATCAAATCCCATTTTCAATAATAATTGAGATCCAATGACTTTAGTATGTTTTTCAAAAGAACCAAAAGCCTCAAGTTACACGAATCAATTCAAATGGGAAGAAGAATAATCACATGGTGAATAACTTACAATGCACTCATTAGTCATGGTTTCTACATCTGAAGTTGAAGGTAGTTCCTTTTTCTAGTCACCACACTACAACCTTACCAAGAAGTTATCATTGGTTTATAATTTTGATTTCAAACGAGCATTATCCTCTTCCAAGGAGTAATACATTGATCTCAGGAGAGAGTTATCTTCTTGAATCTGGCATTTATATGCCTCAAGCTCATCGAGCTTTTCCTATTTAGATAATTTTACCATATTGCATCTATACCTATCCAATCAAAACTGAATCAAATGTACAATATAAATCACTCAAACCACAAATCAATCTTCTCTCGATACAAAAACATGATATGTAAACGATAGAAATCCTCTATTTTTTAATTGTTTAGCAACATCTTTTAAACCTTATTAGTTTTTTTATTTTTCATCAACTTAAAACTGATTAAAATCTTATCTTAAACTAATTTGAATATGTTCTAAAATTGAATTAACAAGAATTTCAATTAATTAGAAACTCATTTTGTTCAGTTGCACATTCAAACTAATGAGATTGTCAAAAACACAATTTCTCGTAGATTTCTTTATAAATCCAAATCTAGTTTAAAAACAACACAAAATATGTTCACAAATTGAATTATACTAATTATGATTGCCCACAAACTCATGCACTTCAGTTGTACATTTTAAATGATCAAATTTATTTTTTACCGATTTAAATTATTTTCCCAAAAATTGTAATTTTCAATGAAAAATGCATTAAATCGATAATTTGAATGCAAAACTGAAAGGAAAAATCAGACAACACAAGAATTGTTTACGGGGTTTAGAATTCCTACGTCCCTGGATTCAGATGAACCATTTCATTAAATTTTTCATGTAATTACAATTCAAATGAAACTTACAAACATTAATGAAACTCAAAACTGTATAAGAAAACCCTGAAACCCATGAGCTCTTAAAACAATTAGTGTTTTCTCTCTGTGTTTGTTCCCATCTCCTTAAGGAAAAATCTCCTTGATATTATTTTATTCAAGTGAATTATTCTACATGAAATGACGTCATGAAAACTCCAAAATGTAAGAATAAATATATCACCGTGATTCATATCTTAATTTTACACAACTTCGTAGTTTGCTTCAAGACCTAGTTTCGCTCTTAATTTCCTCAAAATGCAGATTTCTAAAACTACCTGGTTATGGTCTCCGCACAAATTCATCTTACTTAGTATTTTCAAATAAAATCGAGCCCATTTAATAGCTTATCGAGTTCCCGTGTGGTGTAGTGGTAAGGATAAATTTTTCCACCCATGAGGTTAGGGGGTTGAGCCCCTCTAAACAACTCCTCCATTTGTTTTTTTCCCAAATAGGAAAAATCCCACATGTATAGGGATGAGGGTAGATAGGTTATTTAAAAAAAAGATGGAGGGAAGATTGTGTGTGGCTACAGTAACATTTTGTAACCCACCATGTAGTGAGGCTTGTCACCCGCTTACTATGTTTGGAGCCCTCATGGCATGACCAGGTGTGTTTGATGGTCGGTTGTGGTGCCACGTAGATAGGGTTGTTGAGTTTTTTTCGCCATGTCGTGGTTAGTGATCTATGTTGGGACTCGGTAGGTCTAAGTTGTTCTCACCGAGTTAGCTCGGCCGGTAGGGAGAATGTGTGGAGGTCATCTATTGTAATGGCTGAGTTTTGAGGTGAGTTAGGCCCGAACAGTGCGGGTGGTGAGGTGGCATCTCGCCAAGTTGGCGATTGGCCCACAATGGAACTTAGTACCCATGCATTACAATGCCCTATAATATATAGTTACAAAACATTATTTAATCCTACAATTACACTGATATGTAAATATATACAATATTGTGGAAATATCATAATGAAGTAATGCAACAAAGACACCCCTCCGATAAAAAAGTGTGTGAATCCTGGTTGAGGGTCCCTAGCCAAAAAATAGCGGGGATCGCCCTTTCAAAAATGAGGGTTGAAGACTAGGGTCACAAAACAAATTTTTACTCTTTTTCTCAATTTCATTTTGCCATGTGTCGTAGTGTGATTTGTTAGTTGCTCATATTTTTCCTTCAACTGGAATCTTCTACTGAGATGATAACTTGCTCCAAAGGATACCATTTTTCACATTCAAACAGTGACGGAAAGATCTCGAGTCTTCTACCATATTATAACAATATTAGGAGATTCAAGGTAATTATTCCGACTAATTTGATCTATGTATTAAATTTTCATACATTTTTTGGTTGTCAAGGTACATGGACATTGTGCCATATGCATGCATTTCAAAGGTGATAAAGACTTTGTGCTTTATAGATTTTCATTTATCATTGTATTATATTCTTCCTACTAGATAGATTTTTTCTTCTCCATATCTATATGTGGTATATCTCAAGTAGTCCTTTGATTCCAACATGCTATATATTTCTCACTCTTTTCATTTCCCATTATTTCTTTCTTTCACTTTCCAATTTTATTTCTTTTTTTTATTTCTCGTTAAAAGCACCAAAAATATAAAAACAATCATACAAGGGAACTTATCCTCTTGAATACATAGGAATACCACCTTATTGATAGGTGGATTTACCTAATTGTTGCAAGTTTTTATGTTCTTCTATAAGGTGAGAAAAAATGTTTAAGCGACATACAATCCAACCAACAATTTTTGGTAAATATATTAGGGATCAAGGTTTTGTCACGTTCATTTTCCATATCAAGGAACCTTCCCAGGAATGGAGGAAAAATGTCAAACACTTAATTGGGATTTTTTTTCATCATGTGATAGTAATGAGGATGAGGAAGGAGATCCCCCCTATTAAAATTTGCAAGTGCCAGATAATCTAGAAAAGGACCATTTTTTGAAATACTTCTTTGGAGGTATAGATTTTCAAGCACTTAACAAGATATCTATGTTCTTGGCTGAATTTATGCACTCTAATAAACAAGAAGAATAAATGTTGTCATAATGTTCTACTATCCCACTTTGAAGAAGGCCATGAATGTACTTGAATCAACAATAGAAGTGGATAAAGCAAAGTGCATACATGTGCGAGTCAAAACATCCTGAAGAAACACCCTTAGATTAGTTTGAGACACTCCATAATAAGGAAGTGAACAATCATGTACCATAATAATTTCTTGATGTTTCTATCCACCACCAAGTATTCATTTCAGACAATATCTCAACTTCACCAAGAATGTATTCATTTTTCTCCCTCTATTGAACGCCAAATTGACACTACTTCGGATGAAAGAAAACAAACAAATTAAGGTTTCATTTCTACCTGAAATAGATTCCTTTGAAGACACAACATACAATGGAAGTGAAATCCCTTGTTAATACATGTTATTTGAGGTTTTTTTCTCACCATGAAAATGTAGAAGTTAATTTATCTCCTTTAATGGAAGGCCTTCAGGAATCAAAACCAAGGTAATTGTAGACACCAAATTTGTGTCTTACGACCCCTTGTGACCCGCATCCCATTTCGCAACCTAACCTCATTACCTAAACCTTACACAATTATTTATTAATTACCTTGTAATTGATAAATCCCCATCACCTCACCTGCCACCTCATTTTGCCACCTCATCATGACCTAGCCCTAATCCTAAACTAACCTAATTAAAACCTAAAACTTGGTCTACACCTACACCCATAACTAATGACCCCTTTCTCGCACCCAAAACCGACCTTCTAGTCACTTGACCAAGCCCGCAGCTGATCTCTCGGGAGAAAAGCAGGGAAGGTGGGCGATTTTACTAAAAATAGCCTACTTTTTCCTTACCGATGCCGGTTCTACTCGACCGCCGTCGCTTCTACACGCAACCGCCATCGGTTCCTGTAAATGGGCTCCCAAACCAAAACAACGGATCGGAATTTCATTTTTAGAGATCACCAAAGGATTTCTGGATCAACAGAGAGTATCATGCGGCGAGGAACAGAGTCCGATCTTCACTTGACAGAGCAGAGACGCAGTGGAAATACCGGAAGTGTTTACAACCAAGGAGATCAACTTGCATCTTTGTCAAAACCAGTAAGTCACATCTTGCATGTCCTCTGTTATAACATTTCTTATGCTCTGTGAATTTCAGTCCTCCTAAATCCGTCTCTGAATCTACTACCCAACGTGTCATTGCATCTAACTGTTATTCTTTTGCTTCTAATCATCCCATTTCCTAATATCATCCATAAACCAGCCTTACAAAACACCATAGCTACTAAGAAGATCCTAGAACCCACCGGTATCGGTTATCAGTAACCGGCATCGGCTATCAGTAACCGCCATCGGTTCCTCTGATCAAAACCAGAAAACCAGCCTTTCCCCTACCCAGTTCAACGAAACAATTTAATTGATACTTTACAGTCTTTTGCGTTAATTCATATTAGCAGGGAAACTGACCACCTTCGAAAGGAAGTTTTATATTTCCTGGGCCCAAGGCAGTTTCCTCATTTATTGTTTAATCAAATCTTGTGGTCTTGTGTTCTTATTTGCAGGTAGTCCTTCCAAGACAAAAAGGAGTTCTTCGCAATCAGCCTGATCTTTCTCTACGGTACGCGCACACCATCTCGACATTCTACAGGTATTCCTCCTAACACCTAACTCTTATCTGTTTCTATAGGAACGAGTCATTCCGAGTGAAACATTTTGGCACGCCCGGTGGGACCCATTTTGGGTTTCTTTCTCTTGCTTATTTTCATTTTAGGAAGCATACTTGCTGTTGCTACTTTTGTTATATATTTCGTAAAGAATTTGTCTTGCTTTCCTAGTTTCGCATTAGTGAAAGTCATCTCTCTTGCTTCATCGAACATAATTTTCGATTTGGGTTTAAAACACATGCATTGCATTCCTGCTTGTTGTTCTTCAATTCTAGTGAACATAGATTAAGTAACAGGTCGTACACGTGGGGGTGATATCCACGGTATTGACAGGAAATTAACCCTAGTTTCACTGCACAACACATACCAAATCACTTCACAATTAACACAACAGCTCAAACATCCCCCCTTTTCCGCGGTATTCCTCCGCCCGATTGAGGTAACCTTATAAGCCAAAAAAAACTTGACATTTCCCCTAGGTCTTGTTGTTTAGGATTCTGACATCATCTTACGTCTAAAGGCATAAGCCCATGATAACTAAAATTAACCCTAGGGTTAGTCTCTGGATTTGCGTGTGCATCTTGCTTGTTTTCAAATTCTGTTTTCTCTGTCATACTTTGTCTTCTGTGATCAATAAGTTGACAAATATACTCAACGTTGCTAAAAATCAAATTAGCAGCCTTTTATATCTTCTTATCCTAGACTTTTGACACCGGCATCGGTTAACTGACCGACGTCGTCTGCTCTCTGACCGACACCGGTTATTAAACCGATATCGCCATCGCCTTTCA
This sequence comes from Taxus wallichiana var. yunnanensis, assembly GCA_018340775.1. Classification (NCBI taxonomy): domain Eukaryota; kingdom Viridiplantae; phylum Streptophyta; class Pinopsida; order Cupressales; family Taxaceae; genus Taxus; species Taxus wallichiana. The sequence goes on from CM031238.1 coordinate 95,594,680, forward strand.
TCAGCCCCCTCGACAAACCAAAGAACTCGCCAAATTCATCATTCTGAGGTTGTTTTTGTTCTTGATAGATTGAAACTTTCCTGTGTGTTCTTGTCCATGGTTGTCATCACTCGGAAGCAAGCCGCCGCCATGGTTTCACATGCCTGCTCTGTGTCTTTGCCTGAATCACCCCCTTCACATTCTATAGGGAACCCTACGGACACCAAAGAGATCCCCAAATTCTAGGAGAGACAAGGACTTTGCCAAAATTTTGATGCTAATCCCAAAGACCTTTGTCTGATACTATTTGTCTCATGCCCCGACCGTACGCCCGATGGTCACCTCCTGTTGGCATGCCTATTAGTATAGCTGCTCATTTAGCTCCCACTCCTCCCGATAACATCGCCTTACTTCCCATCTCTAGCCCGTCTCCCAATCCGATGGCTTCGAGGTTCATACGACCCCGATTAGCTTTCCTTTGGTTAATCTTGGACCCCACATATCACTACCACCGAATGCCCCTACCTCATCTCTCTTGCATCGCTCCGTTCATGACTTTCTCTCTCGCCACCTATCCACACGAGCTTTCCTTCTCAAGCTCCGCCTACCTTCTCACTCCCATACACGTATCCAAAGAACCTCAACACCTTATATGGGACATCCCTATTCTGTTGCTCCAACATACTCATCCTCCATACCTTATCAACACTTAACCCCACCAAAGGTCTAGCGGTGGTCCTTGGCCCAATTTGCCTCCATTTATCACAATCCCACCATCATCTCATCCAACTACTGATCTAATTAAACAAATGATGGACAAAATGCAAAACCTGGAGGCTTGCTTTCAGAGAAGTCGTAGCGCCTTGACATACGAGCAAGTTTTTCGGGAGCCCATTCACCCTTCTCGTCCCCTTCATTCATATCCTCCTCAATGGGAGTTGCCAAAATTTACTCGCTTTTAACAAGAAAGAGGATCCTCAACAACACTTGCGATCATTTAGACACGCTTGTTATTTGATCGCCCATGATGATGCCTTGTTACTCCACACCTTTCCCATGTCCTTATCAGACCCGCCTTGAATGGTACAGTTGCTTTAACCCAAAGACTCGATCTTTTCTTTTAACCAATAGCCCAATCTTCTTTCTTGGATCATTTCTCCATTAACATTGCCAAGAAAGTATCTATCACCGACCTCTATGCCATCCGACAATTTGAGGATGAATCTATCGCAGATTTCGTTGGACGATGGCGGGGCCTTATCAACCAACTTACGTATGCCTTACCTCAAACCGAACTTATCGAACTGTTTACGCGGGCCTGCGCTAAGCACATCTCCCCCACCCTCCAAATTCAAACTTTCCGTACATTCGACGAGGCCTTTACTATGGCCCGAAAATTAGAAATTCGAGCCTTAGAAGAGGAGAAATTGCGGTTGCGTAGAACAAAACCCCAATTCCGAACTCCTGATTCTATCAATAAACCAAATACCGCCACTCCTCACACATCCACTTCTTCTAAATCAAAAGGAGCTGTCCACGCGGTGATGGTCAAATCCCAACCACCATCTAATACCCCGCCAAAAACCACTTATAAGTATAAAGCAGAACCCATCAACTACACTCCCTTGGGAGAAACATATGGTGTGATATTGGAAAAATTGCTCAAAGCAGGAGCCATTACCTTACCTCCTGTTAAACCTCATTCCGGGTTTGATTCCACTCGCGCCATACCTTCCTGGTACAAAGAAAATGACTTCTGTAACTTCCACCGCGTGAAGGGACACAGTCATGAGAACTGCAAGATGTTGAAAAACATAGTGCAGGAAATGGTTGATGCGGGGGATATAGCCCTCGATAATCCTAACGCCCCTGCTAACCGAAATCTGAAAATTTTCAACAAGCCATTCCCGAATCACTCGTCCAACAGTAACGTAAACCAAGATATCTTAGCCGAGGAGAGTGTTCATGAGATCCATGCAGTCTTCGATTCTCAGCCAAAAGCCTCTATTGAAATTTTTTTGAATCAAGCCTCTCCACCAACACAGGAGTCTGAACCTCCTTCACCACCATCAAGCCAAAGTGAAATCATTCCTTTACCCATAAAAGAGTTAACTGCCTGGACTTCTCTTCTCATCGATGAGTCTTCTTACACCACATCCCTACAAGACTGTGAGCGGATGTTATCTAATTTATCTATTTCCCAAACGTCCCCTTCTACCGCTCTTGCTGCACAAGAGGAAGGCTCGCCACTCCTTTTGACATCCTTAGATGAGAAATCTCTTACACTGACATCACCACATTCTTTAAACATGACAGATCCCCTCAAACATGCCCTCCTACCTATTAGTCCCTCATCGCCTAAATCTTTTCAACGACCGGTTGACCTCTTAACATCTATTGATACAGTGCCTCATCTACCTCCTGTGTCACACCCACAGTGGACTGGAATCACAACCCGTCGTTCTTCCGCACAAAGTTCATATTCACACGTGAGGACTGTCATTCCACGAAGATGAGACAGCCTATGGGAACGCTTTGAGTACCCCTTTTCTACTCAAATGCAAATGACTGATCCCGATGTCTCCACCATATACCCGAAGTGTTTACTGAAGCTTAAAATGCCCCTGCTTCTCACCTTCACCCCCTCACCTCTACCAAATGCCCCATCCACTTCTATCAACTTAACCGGATCTTCCCCTACGCTTGGGACCTCACCAATGCCCGGGCCTAACGCACCCACCTAAGCGACTCGATCTATCCAAAAATAAATCCGTCCCCACCACCTAGAGACAAACTCAATCCGTGCCCCTATCGAATCAAAACCATCATCGTCATACCTACCTTCCATATCGGGACCCCATCCCTCTACCTTACATCAATATATCATACCTCCCGCGTTTTCTTCAAAACAACCTACGCCTTCCGCACCCATACAGAAATTCCAGGTATAGCAACACCGTCACTCAAATAAGTATCCCGTCCACCTATCAACCCTAAACAAATTCCATCATCAAAAGATTTGTTTTCGGTCACTCCTATTTCCCCGTGGTTATTTTCTGATACCACATCATCTACGGCCTCATCATCCAACATAGCTTCTGCGCCAAAGAAATCACGTTTAGTGAAAACCACGTATCAACACCCCTCGGCTAAACCACCACCCGTGCGAACCAACCACGCCCAAACATTACCAAAACCCGCACAACCAATACCCTCATCCTCTTCCGATTTTGACCCACTCAAAGGATCTTACGCCAAAATCCTTGCTATGTTGGTGGAGAATGCGACTATTTCCCTACCTCCACTTAGACCTTATGACCCGTCTAAACCCCGACCTATGGGTTACGATGAGTCTAAAATATGCGCTTATCACCGCACACCAGGACATGATGTGGAGGGATGCAAAGCTCTAAAAACCATCCTTCGTCAGTCACCTCTCCCGGATAGAAAGATTAAGAAAGACAACTTACGAAGGGAGAGACCTTTAGTTTCCATTCCCTCTCCTATACCATCTGTCCCCACCTCACCAAGATCTATCATTATTACAACCCCACCTCTTGAAGACCATGAGTTATCCCAACCATCTTCCTTATCTCAGGTCTACGAGATTAATATGATTAGTGTCGCTACTCGAGGGCCAAAAAACAATGGGAAAGCAAAAGAAAACACACCTGCGGCATCTCTTTCTCCGTCAAACATCCCGATTGCACCACCACCTAAAGTGGTCATTCACGGACCCGCCTATCCCGTCTCTAATGGCATTGCCCACCGAAATATGATTAAACAGCTTCACCAATCGCCCGTAAAAATGACACTGTATGATCTCATTCAGACTTCTGAATCTCATCGACAAGCTCTCGTTGAGATCCTTCAAGGGATAGAGGTTTTACCTAATGAAACCCTGCTTGTCGCCTCCATTCTAACACCCAATCATGTTGCTTCTCTCACCAAACAACCCACTGCCCCAACCACTTCTGTCTCTGTACAACAAGCTGCTGCAGTCAGTTTCTCCGAAGACGAAATTGTTGACTTTGGTACAGAAGATCCTGACCCTGCTCTTTTCATCTCAGCTTACATCCGGGACATTCGGTGCGTGTGTTATGATTGACGGGGGTGCTAGCCTAAACATCATCTCTTCAAAAGCCTTCCAACAAATGAATATCCCTTCTAGTTGCATGTGTGCCAACCCCATCATGTTGCGGTCATTCAATGACGCTATTACTTCTACCTTAGGCACCGTGATCCTCAACATTCGGGTAGGACCACGTACTTTACCCGAACTCTTCTATGTCTTGGAGGGAGAGTTCCAATATAATATATTGTTGGGTCGTCCTTGGATCCG